>CM066921.1:17729683-18329683 GCA_033964015.1 Scolanthus callimorphus
CGTAAATTTCGTTTAACTAGTAAGAACCTTTATTGAGTAAAGGTTCTTATTGAGTAACTGGGATCCAAAAAGTTTTTATTTTAAAGCTCTTTGCCTGGGGTGACTACTTGTTTTAGTATAATTACTCAAATTATTCATAAGGTTCTTAGACAAAAAATATTGTTTTTTGGGCATACAGTCCCAATCCTTTCAATGTTACAATCACAAGAGAAAACAAACCTCTCGACCAATCAATGTGTGGAAATTCTTATAATCACTTGAGTAATTATACTAATGGTTGATATTATAGGTTCAGGACTCAAAACTGCAGCCAAGCAATCAGTATATGTTAATTTAAAATGATTACTTACATTATATGCGCTTTCTGTTGAACTGCTCTCAGTGTCACTTAAAAAGGCCTGATCTTCAGCATCCAAGTAGGCTAAGTCTTCATCATCTGAGTTAGGCTCTTTGAGATCCACAGTTATATCATCAAAGTACTCAGTATCTTCCTCATTAGAGTTTGGCTCCTCAGGATTATCATTATCGACCATCACAGTTGTGCTCATATTTAACTTTAACTGTTGGTGCTCATAGAATGTTCTCTTTGCAACTCGCTGATTGCAGTGATCACAGAAAACATAATCTTGGCCCTGCAGAGAAATATGTGAAACGCAATACGGATATGGCTTTAGAATTATTTTGATGACGACATTGACATTTGAAGATATCATATATTTTCGAGCTTTTGACAATTTTTTGGCAAATTTTATCTAACATGAAAGAAATTATTCAAGAAACATGCTGACGTGTGCATGTTTCTTTTTTTCTTTCAATTCTTTCTCACGCTCATTATTTGTGATTTGAAGAAAAGTTTACCTTGTGATTCGAAGAAAACAAGTAAAAAAGATATTTAGGCGTGTCTTGCGTTGCTATGGTTACTTTTCTTGTCACATGCTGTTATGTTTTGCACCGCAAACTCAGCAGTATTATGAGGGTTAGATTTAAAGATAGAACCATGAGGCAATAAACTTACTAGTGCACTATAGCTGAAAAACAGCCTCCATAATAAAAACCCTGATGTAACTTATATAGGAGGTTAAAACTTAATACGGCCTTTTTGCCCTGGACAGATCTTGCGATATCTCGACCATTTATTTGCTTCACTCCAAATAAAGTAGATCTACTGCTTACCTGATAAATCAGATGAATTCTTAGATGCCTTTCTGCATGGCAGATGGATGTAATATGCCGATTTGCTAAAGTTTTTGCCACAATCCGAACAAGTTTTCCTTCTCGACGCCATTACTTTATTTTCTGTCGGTGGGGTCTGGGGAAAGTATCGATAACCGTCATGCAACGCGGACTTTTGACCAATCACGAGCGAAATGCTGATGTAACATCCAATCAAAACACAGAACAGCAGCGGCGGGAAACTGAGTAGCCAGGCCTTGTTGTGAGTTGGCGTCCTTTCCGTGTTCTCACACATTCAGCGCAATTTCACTCAATAGAGAAGTTTACAAGAAGTCTTGTCAGTTTTTTCGCCGTTTTTCGCGTGTATTGAAGTTCTAAGCAAGAAGAGAGAAGGTCAAGAACGTGATACAGCCAATAAGAAAAAGAAAGGTACGTAAATCGATGACAATGTCGATAGACTCAGTGTCTACTATGCATGTGATCACTAAAATGCTGTCTGACTCACGATGTATCCGTGTTATTTGAAATGAAAATTGTTAATGGCCCTTTTTTCACGGAAAAGAAAGGTTATTTGGATCATGTTTCCTTCATTCGAAATTAAAAGCAGAAAAAAGTCAGCCTGAGATGTTGGCCATTTGGTTTGTATTGCCATTGCCCTTACACATGGATACCAACATGGCCAATGCCAGGGATTCTGGATTTGTGTGTGTTGCTTTTCACCTAGTAAGGTAGTGCGCACTTCCCAGTCATGTTGCTTAATATTTTTTGGTACGATTTTCTGTTACATCTGGTTCACACTTGCGACATAATGGCGTTAGAGAATATTGGAAATAATCAATATTATCCATGGATCATCATTAGATTACTTCACCAAAGCAATCTTATGTTATTTTTGTGGACTTCAATGTTTTGAAACCACTAAACTTTGTTCGCATTATATTTTTCTTATGCCGTTATGTCGCAAGTGTGCACCAGGCTTTCGTGTTTTCTTATGAAGCACGGTTGACACAGCGTGTAAAGCGCTTGTCTCTCACCTCTGTGCACCAGGTTTGAATCCCAGTCGGGGCAGTTGGGATTTTTCTCTGCTGTTTCGAACCTTGTGTCCATCGTGAGTTGAAGTGACTCGTCATTTCTCCTGTGTTTCACGCACATGTGTGATGTTTCCTGGTAAAGCCACTCAGGGAAGAAAGCCACTGCTGGTCAAAAACGGTTTTGTATATGCATTTTTTTCTCTTCATAAAAAGCCGCCATACAGCAATGATGGAATTTGCCCAGGCAATTTGAATGGAAGAACAGGAATGAAACATAATTGACAAATCAGAGCCATGTTTTTTTTTCTACTAAAGATAACCTTATTAAAATTTTACTCTTGTCTATTTTATTGGCCCAGATGTCTTCTTTTAGGGTAAACTCCTTCTACAGGGACAATCTTAGCAACAACCAATCCAGTCAACGGCCAAGAACACCATCATCACTGTCAGCCAGTAACCACGCTCGCTCTCATAATCGATCAGCCATAACTCCATCTCCACTAGATGGTGTCACTCCATTAGCTAGGCAAAGCCAAGTGACAGCTTCACAGGAAGAAATGAGCACTCCCTCATGCCGTGGCCAAACAGGAACACCATCACCACCACAAATCAGCGACACACCATTGGCTCGAAGGAGAGATGTGACAACACTATCGACAGCAGAAGTGAATTGAATTTTTGATGCTTTCAATGTTGTCAGCACTCAGTTGAGGGAGCAAAATAAGGCATTAGAAGTGATGGGAAATAAGCAGAACCAGTTGATTGATATAATCAAGGAGCTTCAAGATGACCAGAAAACATTGAACGAGAGACTGCAGTCCCTGGAAACAACCAGCGTGAAAGAAGATGATGGGAAGACTCCCCTAGAAATTTCTGTAAGCAGTTATACTCATTTATTTTTTGAAGAATGCCTGTCAACTACAATGCAACATGGCCATGTTTTGATTTTCATATCATATGAAAATGCTAGCAAGAAGTGTGACAAAATGTTATCTTTCATTTTGGATGATTTTGAGTTGTATCCAAAAGAAATTAATTGTAAATTTACCAACCATATATAGGATTTTGTTTGTGTGCTGATGGTCACCGAAGCTGATGTTCACATGACAACAAAGTCTTTGTTTATCAACACACATGCAGCCACATTGCATGATAGTTTATATATGCATTCTAAAGGTATAAAAAATTGGCCCATTTATCCTCACTGGTATACTGTTGTTTTTACATTTGTCATACATGTAATACCGACTGAGATACAATTTGTGTTTCTGTGTCCATTGTATATACATTTATTTTTAATCTTTGTATCTTATAGGCAGATATTCATCTTGTTCACAATAATTTAGAAGAACAAGAACAGTACAGACCTGAAGAAAGGTATGTCTGGGATTATTTCATAACTTAACCTTAACCTCTCAGTGTTCTGTCTGGGGAGTATTGAGTGTCAGACCAATTCTGTTTTACTGGATGGCTCATTGGTGCATTTTATCCTAGTTATCATAACATGTCTACCTCCTTTCTATATCTTGTAGCCTTACCTCCAAGCATAACAATCAAGTGAGAAAGTTTCTGGAAGAAGAAATCTTGCAACAAGATAAGGGATATTCTAACAAGTTTGTTAAACGTAAGTCACTCATTAAAAAAAAATTTGTAAAAACATACATGGCGTGTGGGATATCTTTGAGTGTTCAAATTTTGATATCAGCAAGCACCCATGTATTATTCTTTTTATTATACCGGTATAAACCTCTCTTGTTTAGATAGTGGCCATTATCGTAATTTTCCATACGTGCAAATTATGATGTATTTTCTCAGTGGCCAAAATCCTCATCAACAAAAAATTATTATATGGTTTATATAATAACATTGGGTTATTTGACAATAATAGACAACAAATGAAAAGGATTGTGTAAGAGCTGAACGAAATAATTTTATTCAGTTATCAGCAGAAACCTGAAAGCAGCCCCTTTTAGCCAATTACTGCATCACCATCTCTTAATAAAACCCTGTAATTCATAATCCATTATTGCCATTCTCAGTAACACATCAAGGTAACACATGCAGCACTTAAGCAACTAAATTGTTCTCCCTAATATGCATGTGTATAAGGTATTGTAATTTATTACATGACCATTCCAGGTTTAGTCTTTTTTTGTTCCCCTTCTCTAAGTCCAATCTTCTTTTGAATGGTATATTTCATTGAATAAATGACAATTGTTTAATCAAAAATGCATCTTCTTTGTATGAAAAGCTTGATTGCTACTTGCAAGATTATGGTGGATTTGGTTTCAGGTTTTGTAATTTTTTTTCTATCATGTGACTTCCGGTTTTGTCATTCCTGGTCAATAAAACATATTATTATATAGCTCATGTTTATTCGATCAAAACGCGTGCTCTGATTGGCTCTATCATGGTCACGTGGTAAGGTACAAACTCAATGTAGCCCGCGCGGGCTACATCGCCAGAGCGGGAAAATAAAAATAAAAACATGGACAATTTTAACCGTGTATTTGTATTTGCTATATAATAAAACACTTAATTAAAACACTTAATGACTGCACTCTCGGGAAACAGCGAGTTTTGTTTTCCCTCGAATCTTGATGTTTCCCTCGACTTCGTCTCGGGAAACATCTAGATTCTCGGAAAACAAAACTCGCTGTTTCCCTCGAGAGCAGTCATTAAGTGTATACTGTTGCCCTCCCAGGTTGCACGAGAGACAATCGAATTTCTTTATGTTCATGTGATTTTGTTTTCCCTCGAATCTTGATGTTTCCCTCGACTTCGTCTCGGGAAACATCTAGATTCTCGGGAAAACAAAACTCGCTGTTTCCCTCGAGAGCAGTCATTAAGTGTATACTGTTGCCCTCCCAGGTTGCACGAGAGACAATCGAATTTCTTTATGTTCATGTGATTTTGTTTTCCCTCGAATCTTGATGTTTCCCTCGACTTCGTCTCGGGAAACATCTAGATTCTCGGGAAAACAAAACTCGCTGTTTCCCTCGAGAGCAGTCATTAAGTGTATACTGTTGCCCTCCCAGGTTGCACGAGGGACAATCGAATTTCTTTATGTTCATGTGATACACTCTTGACCAATAAGATACTAGAAAAGTGAGTTTCGACACATGGTATATAATAAAATTATTTATTTTTAAGAGACGAGAATATACAGTATCTCCTTCAGTGTACTTAAAGTCTGGTTTTCATATGTCGGGAATAATCGGTGATGGCTTGTTTCCCATCCATTCCAGCCATTTCCTGACATATGAAAACACCCATTCGCAGACCATCGGCAATCGTCCGGGATGCAATTGGGAAAATAGAAACTGTTTCTATTTTCCAGATTGCATCCCAGTCAATTAGCGATGTCGCCGACAACTCCTGATATGCATTTTCATAGGACTGGGATTGACGGGGATGGTCGAAAACCAAAGATCCCTGATCATTCCCGACATATGAAACCAGTGTTAACATACTGTATCAGCTTTGTACAAAAGCTTTTTTTTTCACGCATGCAGCGTGTGCATAAAATATAAAGCTGGAGTCGTCCGTTGTGCTATGGTACAACTCTAGGAAAGAAAATGTGCTCCATGTTAACGTTAAGTCTTTTCCCTCGAATTGCATCCAAAAGCTGGTTATGGTTCATCATAATTCAGTTAAATTACATTAAAATATGAAAATTCAATAGTGAAAATTAATATTGTGGCTTCTTTTTGCAGTTTTACGCAAGCAGATTGAAGGTAGCTGTTGGGCAGGAAAAGGTTGTATTGGAGCAGTTGACTAATAAGTATGTGAGTGATGAGGAAGATGGCAGAGGAGAAAACAGGGGGAGGTGGATAGTAAAGGCGCCATCACGGAGATCAGAAAGGGCATGTAAGCTTATGGAAAGATTACAAAGAAGGGTAGAGGCAAGCCTGCTGGAGTCAGGAAAAGCAAAGAGAGAAAGAATGCAGGGACTGGAAATGTCAGAGAGGGCTGTGCCAAAGAAAATAGTAGAGTGGGCAGTTAAGAGACCTGCCCCTGAGGATACTTTTAGTGATGAAAGTGAAGATGAACAGTTACCGCCACCAAAAGTGTCCAGAGTACATAGAGTACATAGTGATGATGATGAAAACTAACTTATTTTTGTTAGCCTGCAAACTATGCTTTTTGTATACAATGCGAACCTGCTAATAAGAACCCAGTAGTTTAGAAACCTGCTGTTAGAACATTTACACATTTATTTTGAAAAATAGAACTTGTTCAGCAAAGCAAGATCAAGTAGGATTCATTTGTTGGTTACAACTAAGTTGATACAGCTGTATAGATGTTGTTAGGGCGATTTTTTATGTTTTCCCCACAATAACAATATAACATATACACAGCTATGAGAAGTAAAGACGGGACGTCCCAGGGCTTGTGTGAGGAGGTCCCCAATGATTTTATAGGTTTTATTTTCGTTTCCTTTTGATGTTCATATTATTTTTTCCATGCATGAACTAAAAATCAAACGACAATATAAAAATGTTACTGTTTTGTGGCTTCGTCAAGGAGATATTCAACGTAAAATATCTATGCCAATACTTCTAAAAATAAATAAAATAGCTTATATTTAATCGTTGTTATTTATTTGTAGTATAGCACCGCTCCATGAAGCAATGAATAAAACAATTTGAACATGAAGTTGTGTTTCTGTATAAGCCTTCCCTAGCGTGGGCTATTGTCAAGGATGGCTTTTATCACAAGGGTTTCAACGCAGAGAATAAAGAATTCCATGCCTAAATAATACGGATATACATTCACACGCGCGCACGTATTCTATCGCGAACACGTCACGTGTGCCGGGTGTTTTCGTAGCGAACACGTGAAGGAGGAAAAAGGTGGTTCAAACTATAAGAAAAGTGCTTTAACTTCAAAGGTGTTTTAAATATACGAGGTAATAACCGTATACTTTCCGTATTCGCGAAGAAATACTCAAAGGTGTTCAACCCTGCATACACCTGAAAACTAAGAATATTCAGGCGTGTGCGAAGTGCAAACGAGACGTGTTCGTTTCGTTTGCGGACACGAAAATGGACAAACTGTGCGGATTCAAGTCGTAAACGTCCCGCACACGTCACGTCGTACGACTCGAATATGTACGGATATTCTTGAAAACGACACGTTCAACGGTCCGTTTCCTGGCGTGTGCGGGCCCGAACACACGACTTTTTGCGCTGTGTCTGGGTAGAGCCTTCGGGACTCTGAGCTGAAAGCAGCAAAAACAAACAAACAAATCACACATTGGAAACAAAAAAACATGGTACATACCCTCTAGTACCATGGTGCCCACCCTCTAGTACCATGTACCCACCCTCTAGTACCATGGTACCCACCCTCTAGTACCATGGTACTCACCCTCTAGTGCAATGGTACTAACCCTCTAGTACCATGGTACCCACCCTCTTGTACCATGGTACCCCCATGGTATTTTATTTCGAACAAAATATGTGAGTGACTGTGTACAGACGAGATGCGGAGTGCAATTGAAGGGAATTCAACCTTACGCAAAGTGAGCACTGGCTTATACATTTGTCGCAAAGTATCGAAACTACCCGTGTATTTATAATTATGCTATTTATGCTATTATCAATTGTCTAGATGGCTTTTCGGGTTCAGTCACAAGCCAGCCTGTGAGTCCATTTAGCATCAAGGCCCTAGTGGCCAAGTCTGGGTGTAAAGTCAGCCAATCAGACAGCACCAGGACATCCCCTTACCAAAAGTTCCATGGACCATATATGGGCCATACCTGGAAATTATGTGGAACAAAATATGGAATAAGTTAGATTGTGTATGGAAACTTTATTGCCAAATTAATCCCATATTATGGCAAATCAAAACCCATATTACAAAAGTGAAGTACCCAAAATCAGGAAAAACTACGTGACTGGCATGATTCCATATAGTAACCATTATATGGATAAAACATGGACAGCACCTATAAAATCCAGACGACAATTAAGGTCTCGGTCAGGGTAAATAATTAAAAATCCATAATACAACTTTTTTCCTGGAATTCAGTTAATAGAGTCCTAAAGTATATTTCTAAAACCCCAAATGACGCGTCAACTGTTTTCCTTGGTTTCAATAGCCCATTCGTTTGTATTGCCCGCCACTCATTTTCTGTATTTTAATTAACTTTACACGCTTTTTCTAGCAATTACATTTTAGGTCAAATTTTCACCTTCGCGAAGCTCCTGACCTCGCACGATTTAAGATATCGGCGTCAAATTTTCTGTGCCGTTGGAAGTTATGCTGGATTTTCTTCGCCAAAACAGAAAACTGATCTTGCGTCTCAGTGCATTTAATACAATGATATATATCATAAACTCGCCTTGATTGATCTTGTGAAAATGAGGCTTTTTACTTGAAAAATTTAAAATCGCGCGTCTTGTCCTCTCAGCTGCTCTAGTCAGTCAAAGTTGTGAATGCTCACTGAGAGCCCGGGTCTCGTGGGAATGGCGCGAAACAAGGATTTTGAACAGCTTTAGCCAATCGTGCGTCATTCGCCTTTAATATATTCAGTTGCTAGTCCATCTCTTCACACGTCCCTGATTATACTGAGAGTATATATCTGCGGCCCTTTCCATTGTTGGGTTGTTCTGAGATAGGAGTTCCGAAGGGGCTCCAGCCTTAATGATATTCGCAAGCTTAAGGTAGTACGAGGCTGTGTCCGGGGAGTTTCAACCAACATGAGTCATCACGTCGGCTAATTTAGACTCGGCAAGTGCGAGGGTAATGGCGCAGCCAGCGCGAAAAATGTGCATTGTCTCGCCGTTGTCAATTTTGGCCTCTTTAAGATATAGCTTGAGGCGAGATTCCGCGGCCGTGCTGGCGAATGGCTGGTTTAGAATGGTCTTAGTAGCAGAGACCGGACGAAACAGGAAACCAGAAGCAAGATCAATGTCTAGCTCTCTGGCTATCGCGACGTATGTCTCTATGGCTTTGACAGGGCATAAGACAGGGTTTGGGTGGCGGCGCATCCCAAAGAGATTAGAGGCGCCGTCTCGCAGGGTTTTACCCCAAACATGGTTGAACAACAAACCATTGTCATCAGGAAAGCGCGCGAGCTCAGCTGTTTTGACTTAACCCAGATCTCCAGCTCGGTACCCTGAGAAAAACAGTGTTTAAAAAAATGCCTCATCGCGCGCAACCACGAATCGTTGTGAGGCATCCGCTTTTTGCGCGCCAGCTGTTGTTCCAGGTGTCTAGCAAGAAGGAGGAGCTTGTCGATAAATATGGAATTTGCCTGCTTCGGAACAACATGGGCCTGAAGTTGTTCTGCTGTGATCTGTTGCAAATACTGCTTTACCAGTATATCCGTAGCGGGGAGCAAGGTGCGATTCCAGTCACCCTGCCGACCAAATATCTGCGAATATTGAGCGTAACTTTCCTATATAGGAATGCGACCAGGAAGTGCATAAAGAAAGTTCCTGAGTTCGGCCTTTAGGGAGGTTTTGAATAAGGGGAGGAGTCATGCTGGTTTTGGAGCTGTTTAAGGCGCCGATCGATAGCTGGGAGGTCGATCGTGGGGGGTACGGGCTCGGGTGAGTCCAGACATTTTCTAGCGTAGCCGCAGCTCTGACAGTAACGGAATGTTGCGTTATTGGCGTAACGGCATATTGGACAGCGCACAGCGGGTGTGAACAGACGTGCAACTGTAGGGAGATCCTGGGGGTATAAAATGAGACAGTTTCAGCAGAAAACGTTTATTAAGCATTATAATTGCATATAGAGATTATACGCGCGCATTTACTACGCGCGTATTGACTACAATCTAACTTGGTGTCCATTTACTACGCGGGCGCATTTACTACAATCTAACTTGGGTAACCATTCTTCTATTTTGGACCACTTAGGTTATTAACTAATTTTCAATAATTCAGTCGATGTTAATATAGGTCGCGACCGCTGTCAATGCTATAATCACGGCAACAGAGTATGCGTCGAGACATTAGGGACTTTAAGATACAGCGACTACGGACTACGGAGTACGGTCGGACGTGTGCGTCTTGTGTCTGGAGTACCGGGTCGTGTAAGGGTGGTAGGGCGCGAAAATACGAAGTTAAGTTGACAGACTACCGACCACGAACTACATGACCGATTGAGACTGAAAATGTCATTCGAAAAAGTTAGAAATTCTCTTATATACAGTTTCGCTGACAAAATTGTCGATGAGGAAGAGTATGCTCAAGCGATAAGTGATAAGTCGTATGGGTTCGCCTTTGCCCAATTGTTTTGGTTTTGTTGATGGCACCGTGCGACAGATATCAAGACCTGACGAAAATCAGCGAGTGGTTTAAAATGGCCACAAGCGTGTTTACGCGTTGAAATTCCAATCTGTTGCTATCCCGAACGGCCTTATTGCAAACCTTTTTGGTCCGATGGAAGGAAGACGCCATGATGCTGGCATGCTAGACGAGTCAGGCCTCTTGACGGAACTGCAGACCTACTGCCACACCCCTGCTGGACGACAGCTGTGCATTTACGGTGACCCAGCCTACCCCCCTGAGACCCGAACTGATGTGCCCATTCCGAGAAACCAGACATGAGAGCCTTCAACACTGCTATGAGTAGAGAACGCATCTCGTTGAGTGGCTTTTTGGGGATATAACTAAGTTCTTCAAGTTCATCGACTACAAGAAAAACTTGAAGATTGGAGTGAGTGCTGTTGGGAAGCAGTACATAGTCTGTGCCCTGATGAGAAATGCCTTGACTTGTCTCTATGGAAATAACACATCAGAGTTCTTTGGCTTGGAGCCTCCTAGTCTTGAGACATATTTTTCATAGAGTCAGTCAAGATTTACCAACTGAACAAGAACAACGGATCTATTGAGAGACAAACACTAGTAACAACGGCTCCTTTAGGAGCCACCCACATCTGCAAAAGTAATGATCCATTAATGCTTCACAATGATTGAGTAATGAAAAAAAAATACCACAATTGAACCCCACAATTGAACCCCATTTGTATGTACACAAATACCATCTGATTATGTAGCAGAGATTCAAACATGAGCCGTTGAAACTTGAATTGAAAGAGATCAAACCAGAGCAAACCTCTCCCCCCTCCCTTCTTTGTTCCAAACCAACAACACAGTGCAGCAAAATAAGGAAAATCTATGTGTGTGTAATAGAAAACAAAACAGCAGCTTTTACAGTAAAAAAGTGAAAGGATGTGAAATAAAAAGGTATAAAAAAATTGTAGTTTTCAAGACCTCTCCCTGTACCGGCAGGCCCGTCAGGAAAATCTAGTTTCAGGCTTGGCACCCAATAATTTGAATGGGAGCCACCCATGTTAACAAAAATAATATAAGACTGATCCTTTTACTGGGGTAGTAGACAAATGCCAACTGCATGGTCAAATATCAGCAATTTAATATTAAACTCCAAAACAAAGCACCACTTTGATCCCAGGATCAAAAAGGGTGGTATAATTTTATAGCATTGTACAATATTGCTTTTAGCATATAAGAACAAAGAAATTAATAAAATGATTAGTATGAGGGGATCACAGAAACACAGTTAATTCTGAACTGCTTGGGTGAGGGAATCTGAGAATCTTTATTTTCTCCTTCTAACGCTCCTTGGCATTGTGGTTCCAGAAAATATCCACCCCCCCCCCCCCCCCCCCCAAAGGAAGGGTGTTGAAAAGTGACCCAGTAACCCCACCCTTCTAGAATTTCCAATCCCTTCCTTAAGTACTGTATTAAACTAGGAAACACAGAGGAGTTTTCGGATCCAGGAATTTCAGAAAGGTTGGGCTGGATAGCGATAATAATATAGTGGCAAAACAATCAGCCCCTGCTTATTGTAGTTACTAGTACTTACTAGAAGATATTTAAATGACTTTTGTGAAAACTAATTAAAATCGAACTACACCAGTCGATTGTAATCAATAAAACAATAACATAAAGTTATAAAAACCAAACTTCGTACTTTGTACGTACTTTTCTACATGTGGTTGTCATGATATTATGCAAACAAACAACTAGAAAATATGCTCTAGCAAACAACAAACAATAGATGATTTTTTAATCATTTCAGAGGGGAAAAGGCATGATTCATGGATGCTGGTTGAATCCCATCTCCTGGATGATCTGGAGCAATATGGGTTTTCTACAACAGGCCAGCCCATGGCTATTTATGGGAATCCAGCCTATCCTGTTCGAGTACATTTGCAATCCCCCTTCAGAGCAAACATATTGACACCTGCCATGCATGCTTTCAATGAGTGCATGAGTAAAGTAAGAACATCAGTGGAATGGGTTTTTGGGGACGTAGTGAATTCATTCAAGTCTGTGGATTTTAAAAGAAATCTAAAAATAGGATTAAGTCAAATAGGTAAGATGTACCTTGTATGTGCTATAATCCGTAATGCCATCACATGTATGTATGGAAATACAACATCCCAGCATTTTGATCTTGACCCACCAACAGCTCCAGAATACTTTGCCTAATTTATTTTATTAGTATAATCACACTAGCTTACTATCAGGAATCCAGCAATCTGATTGGATTTGTCACAAAAGTTAAAAGCAGGGTCTTGATATTTTTTTGCAAAAATTAACATGAATTCAGATGTAATATATTGAGAGTCTGGACATGTTTTTATATTGTCAGCTAGAAATTAAAAAGTTGTATCCTACATTTTACTGAAGAATGGTCATTTCTAGCCTTAAAACAATTTAGGCCTTATAATTATGGGATTGCATGTATGATTCACAATTAAAAGAACTTACAGAATCATGTTACTATTATTTGTTGTCCTGTTGTTGCATCATTATTTTTGTGTTCCCAGTAAATCAGTTTGGTCTACAGATACACGTGAAAATAAGGCAAAACAAAGTTGTAGAAGAAGCTATTTGTTTGATGTAAATGTACTTAGAAATACATAAAAGATTGCACCGAGATAATTTGGCATGATTAATTATGCATAAAAAGTTATTACACCTGCTATAGCCCTTTATTTCTAATGTTTGACTGCATAAGCAGCGTAAAAACAACTACTAAATAGCCGAGTTTCGAAATAAGCTGGCGCGCGGGACTGGACCTCAAAACAACACCAAAACGAGGGTCAGATGACAACGCGCGCGCCGGCGAGCATGCATTTGGCGCGTAATAATGTAAACAAAACATGAGCGAAAGAAATTGTTTTAAATATAGTTAGGTGAATTTGTCAAAATGGTGAACAGTTGTTCCGTGAAAGGATGCGGAAACAACTCCAGAAATAACCCGAAATGTAGTTTTTTCAACTTTCCTCCTGAAAGTCAGTTTGAAAAGAAGTGGAGAGACTTCTGCAAGAAAGATAAACTAGGGAAATTCCCAAGAATCTGCGAAAGACACTTTGACAAAGCAACGTTGCGGACCACACTCAATGGAAGGAAAGAACTCAAGGCAGGGTCAATCCCCACTATCAGAAGGCCCGCTCTTTCATTTGTTAATACAAATGATGTGCAATGGAAGGACAGCGAATGCCAGCGCGAAAACGAGTGTTTGTTTGTTCATCGTTTTTTGTTTGTTCATCGCATTTCATCAAGCTTTAGAGAAAGGGTAGATGAACATGTTTTGTGTACGGCATAGTAAACAAAAGCCTGTCAGGAGCTCAGGAAGTACACTACCTCAACTATATAGGTTAGGTTATATTGTTCATGCGCACAACTGCGCTCCGCAAATGACGAAGTTATTAATATTCATGTGCGCGAAGCGTGGCCCAACGGACGAATTTCTATGCTTGTAACGTCGAAAACTCACGCTTACCTAAGGGGTCTCCTTTCAAACATATAGTGACTTGCCCTCCAGGCCTATTCTTTTGTAGGGAAATTTAGGGAGAATTTGATTTTCCTCTTCAAGATAACTTGTTCTTGTAAACGGTAGTGTCCTCATTGCTGAAAGAGTATATAGATGTCATTGTTTATGCGCGCGAAGCGCGCCGAAATTTTTATGGAGAAGTCGCTGAAATAACCACTATCGCCATTTGTTTTACCCTCTTCATCGTCCAAATGTTGCTGAAAAAAATTATGACCCTCCCCCAAACAGGAGTGAAAGGAATTTGGACCCTCCCTTTAGACACGCGAAAAAAATTAGGACCCTCCCCACAAAAATAGGAGCCCTCCCCCCCGCTAAATAATGACACGTCCCTTAGATACATTAGAAAATTCAAGAATCATTGTACCGTTATCTAAACCTGAAGTTTGGAGCTGGACGAGTCCTATGCCCGTCCTATGATGACCAAAAGCTCGCGAGCTAAAGATGGCAGCCATACCGATGCGTGACAAGTTTTTGTTTCATGACATTCTCCCGAGTCTCTCCGCCAAAAGTAAACACAGCCACGGCAGTTGTCAGCTCCACTATAACTTATATATCACTAGAAAGTACGGTATTCTGATTGCAATACAGAAAAAAAGCTACAGAGCTTGTCAGGGTTGTCAGGGTTGTCAGGGCTAAACAGAAAGGAATCGAACGATTTTTTTTCTCAAGCTACAGAGCTTGTCAGGGTTGTCAGGGCTAAACAGAAAGGAATCGAACGATTTTTTTTTCTCAAGCTACAGAGCTTGTCAGGATTGTCAGGGTTGTGAGGGCTAAACAGAAAGGAATCGAACGATTTTTTTTTCTCAAGCTACAGAGCTTGTCAGGGTTGTCAGGGCTAAACAGAAAGGAATCGAACGAATTTTTTTTCTCAAGCTACAGAGCTTGTCAGGGTTGTCAGGGTTGTCAGGGCTAAACAGAAAGGAATCGAACGATTTTTTTTTCTCAAGCTACAGAGCTTGTCAGGGTTGTCAGGGCTAAACAGAAAGGAATCGAACGATTTTTTTTTCTCAAGCTACAGAGCTTGTCAGGGTTGTCAGGGCTAAACAGAAAGGAATCGAACGATTTTTTTTTCTCAAGCTACAGAGCTTGTCAGGGTTGTCAGGGCTAAACAGAAAGGAATCGAACGATTTTTTTTCTCAAGCTACAGAGCTTAGGTTTAGGTTTATTAGATTTGCCCGAGGGCCGGGAAATCCTCACAGAGCGAGGCTTGTCAGGGTTGTCAGGGTTGTCAGGGCTAAACAGAAAGGAATCGAACGATTTTTTTTCTCAAGCTACAGAGCTTGTCAGGGTTGTCAGGGCTGAACAGAAAGGAATCGAACGATTTTTTTTCTCAAGCTACAGAGCTTGTCAGGGTTGTCAGGGTTGTCAGGGCTGTCAGGGCTGTCAGGGCTAAACAGAAAGGAATCGAACGATTTTTTTTCTCAAGCTTGTCAGGGTTGTCAGGGCTAAATAGAAAGGAATCGCACGATTTTTTTTCTCAAGCTACATCATGCAACGGATGCTCCATTCCTTAAACTGTTTGTAGCTCAGAGCTACCATCACCGGACCACCGGACGTAGGATAGCTATCATTTAGATATTCAAACCATTTTAAGGAAACGTAATACCTGCAATACGTCTGAGTTAGGGAGGGCCATGAGTTAGAAAACTACAAAACTATCTTGTATGGTTATATATAAAACCCTTGTGAAAAAAGTTTATTGTATTGTATTGTATTGGCGATGAATAGTTAAACAGTTCGTCAGGGTTGTCAGGGTTGTCAGGCAATGACAATATATATATCCCCGATTTCACTGCCCCAAATCTTGCATGGTGTCAGTGCTAGTCTAGCACCTTGCCAATCCCCTTGAATTTCCAGATGAGACCTGATCTGTATTTTCATTATGCCCTTTTGTTTTTTGTTTATATATTAATGTACATAGTTTATCCGTAAGTCACGTCATAAGGTTCATATTTCAGATAGTATATATAGTGATAACATGCCAATTTGTATTCACAATACCTGAAGAAGGCTGGTTTGGCCAGCCGAAATATTGTATAAAACTATATATTCTCTACGTTGTGTCGACTTTTTCTGAAAAATGTTCTCAAATATACCTTACCCTTCGAATTTCCAGCACCCTCCCCTGTTGTATTTTTTCGGGTTCCTCCCAGTGGCTCCCACGACGCATAGCATATGCTATCAGTTTTTCAATAGGATAGAGAAAAATCCTCTTCTCGTCGTTTCGGTTAAAACGTCTTCGTCGTTGTGTGAATTTAACTTAGAGAGAGTCAAAGTAGAACTAAGCAACCTGCCACCCTAGACGATCGACTCCCTGTGCCGTTGTCCGTGTAGAGATCTGGGTACTACCGTGTTTGTTTTGACAGCACGCGACTCGGGGAGAACATTTTAGGCGGAACTTTCTGATTTTAACTCCTGAAATATGCCACATAGGCCAGTTTTGAACTGTCTAGAATCTGTTATTGCTCTTGTTAAGGGTTCTGCTGCTCTGATTTTATTATTTGGCAATCCTGGCGTGATATTGTCTTGGAGTTTGGTATCGCACGTGGGAAGAGACATGTCAAAACAACAAAGTGAACGCACTTGGGAGCTATATCGGTATGTAAAACGGAAATTATGCCTTTTCTTCGCTAATTATGTAGTAAACAAGTATTCAAGTACATTATAACGTTTAATTGTGTGAAGATAAGGGGCAAGGATTCGAAAATAGACACGGAGATGGTAAATGTTTGTTAGGAACTTGTCAAGTGTCGATGAAATTATTTGCTGCAGAGTGACTTCCATTCGCTTCTCTCAGTACTCGGCAATTAAATTCCCCCAAAATGTTTTTGCAGAAATGAACAGAGGAGGGATTGGTCTTTTCAGAAAATGTAGCATTATTGTCAAGAGCCATGTACCAAGGTCGATTTAGGGCACATCAAAATCGGGAAATTTTGAGCCGCGACACGGCTTCGCAAAATGATAAATTTCAAAAAGCTCTCAAAATTTGCAGAATCGAGATAATCCATTTTTAATTGTTCTAGACAGCAGAGAAGATGCTAAAATGCTACTGGATTTTCTTAAATGTTGCTAAAAATGTAGTTTGGGCAATGAAAATTAGCACGATTTTCTAACAATTTTCTGTGTGATTTTTTGCCGATCCGAGCCTCGATCGGTGAAAGTCGTTTCGTGAAAAAAATATTTCGCCGATCGAACTAAGAATATTATTTTCATACATTGTGACCCAAAGGCTTTATTCTGGTATAGTTTTTGAAAATTCGATTTTTGAGTTTTTGTGGGCCATAGGCGATATTTACGCGAACTCGCTCTTAAGCTCTCTATTAAAATTGAGTAACCTTTAGCCCGCCAATATTTTATTAATTGTCTCATGACCTTGCTAAAAATATACGGAGCTGAAGTCAACCCAACCGGCAAAACGCAGAACTCGTAGTATTTTGTGATTCCTTCTGAAGATTGCCACTTGGACGCTAGATATTCACGATGACTCTCGCATATATCAACATGATGGTATGCTGATTTCAAATCAAACGAAAACACAAAGGAGCCCGTGGAAAATATCTGTAAGACTCATCTTAAGTCCTCACAGACAGTTTAAAAATCATTGTATTAAAATGTGATACATCCAAAATCAATCGCAATTTTCCAGAGGACTGCACAGCAACATGCAAAGGCGAACAAAACTCTGGATAATTAAACACCTCCCGAATACATCCATGCTGAAGGAGCTCGCTAACAAAAGCACTGTTGTTACGGGCTGAACCCCTATTGTCTATAGAATAAGGAGTAGGCGTTTCTTTTAAAACAATCTTATAGCCATCACTAATAACGTCTAAAATGAAGTCAGAGGTCCCTATGGAGCGCCAGAATGAACAGTTCCTTTTTTCCCCTGAGAAAAATCATCGGCGGCGCAAAATTGTTCAAGTTCAAATTGTTGATTTTGCATTAGCTAGCCCAATGTCCTTTGCGGCCACACTTGTAACACATGTCGAGACCCGCTGGTTTGAACCAGATTATTTGCGAACTTAAAGGACGAAAATAGGGCGAATTAGGGAAATTTAAGCCTCCATATGAATTTGCATAAGAGCGATCTGCTTGCAAAGCTAAGAACTGATTCGGTTTCTGATTAGTTTTCTTCTTTTTGTCTTGGGCTTGTTTAAGCTTTTGTGCTGCCCTTCTTTCGGCTTTGTTAATTGCCATGTTCATGGCCGTGTGAGCCCGTAAACCATAGCTCGAGAGTTTCTTAAGTTGTGCATCAACATCCTCCTGGTTGGCTGCTCTCTCTAAGGACTGGATTCGAGCCAGGAGGTCCGCCACAGAGGGCTGCGAGAATAAATGAAACTCGTTATAACGAGTAAGAGCTTGCCCATGTTATAACAAATATAGCAGTAAAATGTCATGACCGATATTATTTTACCGGCGCACCCCGACTAATAGAAATGTTGCAGGGGAACCGAAGATCTAATTGATATACAGCAATCGCAATAAATGGAAAAGAGAGTGAGATAATTAGATGTACGTGACGAACATGACACTCTAGGGCAGGGGTTGTAAGTGGCTATAAACTAGACATTACACCTAACAAGGAAAGATAGTCCGAAAATACATAGGGCAAAGCTGTGGAGTGGCTTGTAGGAAACGCGAAACTTGTACATGAAGCAAAATAAGATGGAGAGCACTAAAAACTGCATAGTTTTGAACCCGGACTATGTACCAGAATAAATTTGAATCAAACAAACATATTGCATGAGATTAGCAAACACGCCACAATGCGAAAGAAATGACAATTTTTGTTATTATTCCTATTACAACTGTCGGGATGAAAGGTCTCGCGATGCAAATAGCAAGTACTAGAATGCCAAGCTAGTGTGTAAGTAAATAACGGTAAAGAAACGCAAATAAGTTCAATGAAAGTTCGGTTTAGAAAGCCATTTTAACCAAGCCCGCATTTGTCAGATTTGTACAGCGTAAGAGCAGGCAATACGAAAACTCTTGACTTCTGTGCGTATAAAGACTTTGTAAGCGGACAGAAAATACATATTTAATTGCATGGCCACATGATAATAAATATAACTTTTTGTTCCTCGCGGTAAAACTCTAACAAAGTTGATTTTCAAAACTGCCGTGCCAAATCCAAGCTAACTAATAAATAACTGATCCAAACTATATCTATACACGTCTGCAAGCGGACAGAGAACATAAAACTTTGATTATATGTCCGCGGGAAAGAAACACTATAGCAGAGGAACGGGCTTTTATTTACCCGAAGCACAAATACTACAAAAGTGGCGAATGGAATGCAGGCAATATAAAATTGTTTGAATTTTGCATGTATTATAAACATTTGAAACACATTTCTGAACATTTCTGTATAGTGCAAGCAGATCATTGTTGTTTTCAATTTTCTTTAGCCTTTGCCGTTCCTCTTTCCCTTGTTTTGGCGTCATTGCAAAATAGAGGAGCACAATTAATAGCTACTTAAAGAGATGGAAGCAGTAACTGCGAGAGAATAAAAACCTAGAGGTTGTGAAACAAAGCAAAAATCTGCCAAAAAGGCAAACCTTGCGCTGGTAATTGAATCTGAAGCAAAAAATCCAGGCGGGGCAAAAAAGGTAGCGCAAAAAAGGCGTGTGTGCAAAAAATGGCGTGCAGCAAAAAGGCAAAGAAATGCATGCAAAAAACGGCAAAAAATGCAAAAGAAGGGAAAAACCCGGCAATAAGGTGCGCGATGCACGAAGCAAAAAAGGGCGAAAAAAGGCAAAAAAATGCGTGGTTGAGCAAATCGAGGCAAAAAAGTGCGCGATAAAACTGGACGTTTCTTGTCTTCTAGCTTTTAAAAAAATTCTAACGCTACTTATCGTTGTGTTACTTCATTCCCTTACATCATCTTTCGCTACAAGCAATTAATTCTGAAACAGCATTTAAAGTGCATCCTTGGAATGTGTTTTTTTTCAGACAACAGATAATAAAAAGCAAAAAAATGTTCATATTTTAAAACGTTCTCGTAAGAACACCACACCAGATTTGATCTATTTTCACGACACCTTTTTTCCTTATGAAGTTTTCGTGGTCTTTAGAAATTCGAAACGCGACAACAAATTGTTCTTGGGGTGCACATTAGTTAAACATTATTTACTGCAAATTTCAGAGCTGAAGGACTGTTCACTTCCAAGATATATTGCAAAACCCAGCGTTAGAATTTTTGTTACGCCGCCGTGCACAACATCGTGCGCGAGGCCCTAAGTCATCATACAGTAAGTATGCATGAGGGGTGGTCTATATAGTGGATGATGAGATACCAACTGATTGTACTGTAAGTATGCATTCCTCTCAGGCATGCCCCTTAACCGTGCGACCAATGGTCGACCAATGGTCAAAGTGTGTCGAATGGTGAAAATATAAGGGGAGGGGTGGTCTATAGTGGATGCCGAGATACCAACTGATTGTGCTGTAAGTATGGATTCCTCTCAGGCAGGCCCCTAGAACCGAGTGACCAATGGTCAAATGGTGTCGAATGGTGAAAATATCAGGGGAGGGGTGGTCTATAGTGGACAATGAGATACAAACTGATTCTACTGTAAGTATGCATTCCTCTCAGGCAGGCCTCTAGGTCCGAGTGACCAATGGCCGACCAATGGTAAAATGGTGTCGAACGATGAAAATATAAGGGGAGGGGTGGTCTATAGTGAATGACGAGAAGCCAACTTGATTGTACTGTAAGTATGCATTCCTCTCAGGCAGGCCCCAGGATGGTCAAATGGTGTCGAATGGTGAAAATACATGGGGAGGGGTGGTCTATAGTGAATGATGAGAAACCAACTGATTGTACTGTAAGTATGGATTCCTCTCAGGCAGGCCCCTAGAACCTAGCGACCAATGGTCGACCAATGGTCAAATGGTGTCGAATGGTGAAAATATAAGGGGAGGGGTGGTCTGTAGTCGACGATGAGATACCAACTGATTTTACTGTAAGTATGGATTCCTCTCAGACAGGCCCCTAGAACCTAGCGACCAATTGTCGAATGGTGAAAATATAAGGGGAAGGGTGGTCTATAGGTGGTGTTGAGATACCAACTGATTTTACTGTAAGTATTTATTCCTCTTAGACACAGAGTCCCAACTGGTTAACGAAAGGTCAAACAATGAGGCAGTTCAAAATATTAAAAACTGTAAACTTGTCATCTCATGTATATTCATGTAATTACTTCACTGTATTGCTTCATGTAATTGCTTAATCATGTAATTAATCGACAGATGTATGCTTAATAGCCGTGACCAACACTAAATTTAACATATGCATTAAATGTATAAAAAAAACATCATGTCTTGGCGGGCCTAAAATGGATGTTCTCCTTGCACTATGTCTCACTGGGGTGGGATGAGCCCTAATTTATGTTTTCTTGGTTCTCAAAGTGTGACCTCCAACTTCTATAGTCCACTTTAGGCGGATTTTTGTTTTGATTGTACTACGCATGCGCAAGGTCCTGTGTGGCAAGAACGCAAACAAAGATGGCAAAGATCAAAGATGGCAAAGTCCGAAGCAAAGATCCGCAATATTTAGCAACTTTGACTGCTGAAGATCGCAGGAGATACAAGGAGAAGCTCCAAGTTCCCTGTGCAGATGGTCTGAAGGAGATCAGAAGTCCGTACGAGTCGTGGAAGGACGAGAATAATGCATGGACCGACAACCCAAAATGTTGGCCTGAATTATGCTTCGGTGACATTTGGTGCTACTTGATAGAAAGCGAAGGCCCTTTTTCGAAGGAAAGTTTAAAGGCATATAAGAGCCTAAAAGCTAACAATTATTTCATCTGTAGGACAGTTGGCCCTGTTTACTGTAAATCAATCGAGAATACTGAGTTTGTAGCTGTGAAAGCAGAGGTGCGACCAGGGCAGGCAGAGTCACAAGGCAGCCATCTGTGCTGGTTGGTGATCGCCAAAAACGGGGAAATACGGACAGCACACTGCGATTGTAATGCTGGGTAAGAACCGATTTCTATTTATTGTAAGACAAAAATTATGCAATCGCTGAAAACGTTTGTATACATCAAATGTTGCTACTTCCAGATCACATGTTGCTACATGTAGTGTTGCAAAATAAACGTTTTGCCAGTGTATGCTTTGTCTCTGAGAATTCGGGAGGGGGAGACCTCAAATATTCTATTTTAAAATAGTAATAAAGCTGAAATGCCTTGTGCTGCTATGGCCCCTATGCCCTTTCTCTTTTTTTATCATTATTATTATTATTATTATTTTTGTAAAGAAGGTCCTAACTTATGCCATCAATGTAATAGTGTAAATAGTTGTAAATGATAAAAATCTGAATGCTGATGGTGTGGTGAAAATAAATGGTCTGAAATCACACTGGGCGAAAAAAAAAACATTTAAGGACATTTAAGAGAAACAGTTAAATTCAGTAGTATATTTAAGTTACATTTAATGGACGAACTTAAAGTTAGTAGTGAATTTAAGGTAACTTTCAGTTTTTTCTTATAGACCTTAAATTCAGTAGTACATTTAAGTTACATTTAATGATGTATTTAAAGTTAGTAGTGAATTTAAAGTAACTTTTGGTTATTTTCATGAACCTTAAAATTCAGTAGTATCTTTAAGTAACATTTAAAAGCATAAAATGTATTCCCTTAAATTCACTGCATTTGACGCTTTATGAAATACATCTATTATTTAAAAACCCAGTGTTGGTTGGTTGGTTGAAGTGGAAGCAGTGGATTATTGTTTTGCTAGCATAAAAATACTGGACTGGGGATTGTTAGGGATGAGAAACAAAAACAGTTAAAATAAAACAGGGGCATCCGGCCATGGGGTTGCTGAAATAGTCACAACATGGTAGCTACAATAGAATTGTAACCACGAGAAAGTGCTTTAATTATCACAAATTGGTGAACTTGTTTATTCTACTATTTTTCTCTTGAAAACAAAAAAATAACAGAAAACCATGATGTGTGTCCTCTTTTTTATTATATATCTTATCAACAATAATAACAATAATCAAAAAGGCATGACATTCATCTTGTTTTTAACTTTAATAAATACACCTTGAAAATAGGGCTAAGAGATTTCAATTTTCGTTTCATAATTTGATCAGCAAAAATATGACACAGAAAAGAATGAGGTATATTGGAAATCAGATATATCTGTCCAGGAGGGGTGTAGCCATGCACACTCATGTATGGTGGCTCCATTCATCTTCCCAATTTTATGTTCCTCTTAATGTCACTGACACCCCAGTTCCCCTCTTAGGTACACCCTCATTGCAGTGGTTATTGGATTTGGCAGTAACATTTAAAATCGGAGACCCCCTGTTGAGGACCCCTGTGTGAGATACCTGCCCTGGAAATTATGGGTTGCCCCAACCACCCCGGAATTACACTCCATTTCTTCATTACCACCATGGAATTCATGTTAATCCACCCTGGAATTTAATATTTTTAGAAAAAACACTCCAGAATTTAACTCCTACCAAAGGGTACCCACCCTGGAATAATTGGGGTGTGCAGATTTTAAAGGCCCACTGCCAACCGCCATCCTTTACGAGCTTGTGTTTTTGTTTTGAATTGCTACATCTTGCATTTTTTAGGGAAAACATGCAAGAACTTAGATGGAAAATCAGGACAAACTGAAATATCTGGTAAAAGCTGCATAAAATTGCAAGTATCACCTCCTTGCTATAAGGAACATTTTCTGTTATTGAGAAAATGTACTTCTGCGTGCAAAGGATTGTGGTCAGTCATGGGCCTTTAAATGCTACAGCCCTTTGTCTCAAACTAGCTATGACCATTTCCAGTCGCATAATTTATAAAACTACAAAAAATGCAGGTTATCTATACAAAAACCCTGGGCGGTGCTGGACTTAAAACTAAACTATCAATATCTGAAACTTTCTGGGATGCGGCAGCGAACTTGCCTGCTATGCGCTGCACAGGCATAAATGTGGAGCTGCCCCCAATGAGTGTTTGTTCCTGCCACACCTCAACTGGACTGCCATAAAAATCTTTTGAGGGGTGTTGTTTATACCAGCTAATGATTGCAAAAATGTGTCTTGTCCAACGTCCATGGATTGTGATTTCGTGGCTGAAGTAAGAATTCACAAACCCTGGTCTCACATCTAATGTTGTTGAGTTTATCGTCCCATCCGACAATGTCCATGCTGCTCTAACCCTAGCTGATCTCAAACTGCGACATGACATACGAGAGCCGTAAGTTATTCTACCAAGTTCAACTGTTGCATACTTTTTAATCACTTGGCCCAAACTACACTGAGATAAATCCAAAGCTGGATACATAACTTGATAGGAACTCTTTAGCAGGGCCAAGTCCTCTCCGTCCAATGTGGCACGCACAAAACGATCAGGCAGATTCACCATCGTGAGATCATCCCATTTCACATTGGGAATTGTAGTAATAGAAGCAAAGTAAAGTTGTTTACAACCATCCATGCTGTAAAAGTCATCATCATACTGTGGAAGCAATGGAGCGAAGTGTTCAGCATACTCCTGAGGAGGTTGAATAAGAACAAGTTAAAAACTTTCTCATGATCTTCACTTCAGGGTTCTTGTTATTGGTGTGGAAGTTTCCTAGCAAACCGTTGTATCTTTCAAAGCTGAATGCCCAGAATCCATACAGAGGTCCATAGTCCAGTAAACAGTCCTTTAGGTGTGCATGCAAATGCATGTTGGGTTTGACAGCAAGGCCACCATAGAGAGCCTCAAACTCTCTACAAAACTTGATTAGCAAGTGGTCTCCTTTTCGAATGTCATCCATGGTAATAAATGGTTTCACCAGTGTCCTACAAGCTATAACATATGTTTGCCAACACTTTAAGTCACTGTCTGAGGCCTTTCAAGCAATAGATTGAGTATAACATTGTCCAGTTTTTCCATTCATCTGCCGTCAATGACCCATAGTTTGAGGAAATCTTGCAGGGTATCCTCCCAACATCTGTCATGACATTCATTTGAGAAATTCTCTCATCCACTCTTGTCAAATCTTGCCGAGACAGGAGTTCCCTGTCAATCCATAAGTTGTACATTGATTTTGCAGTTCCTAAAAACAGATTATGCATAGGGTCGATTGCGCAAAACCGAACAGCATCATAATATTCTAATTCCAATAGTGTGGTGTAACGGACCCCAAGGCGACTCTCCAGCTGCCCTCTTTCTGTTTTGCTCCGTGCTCGTGACTGTCGACCAACTCTCCTTCTCTGCTCTGCATTTGTCCGTAAAACCCAATTATCACGATCAAAGCCGGAGTAATCTTGTTTCTCTGCAAACCCTTTAGGAAAAGACTTGAAACAACGAGAACATTCAAACTTAGCACAACACCCCAAAAAACCACAAAGCTTTCTTGATGCTGGAATGTCTGATGACGCACATAGCAATGCAGCCCTGAATTTCAAAGGAAACAATGGAGACATGCTTGTAATAAAACTGAGTCCAATCCAAAGGGCTTTCAGTTCATCAACTAGTGGGCTGAGAAACTGGTTCAGTGAGGCTGGTTCTGGAGTTAATGCTGGGATAATTCCAACGAGAAATACATTCTCTCGTTTGAATCGCTCTTCTCTAGGAAGGTTCATCAGGACCAAATAGAGAACTCCAACAGAAAAATCACTACGTCTCTTGTATGGTTGAAACCAATCACAGTTCATCATGAATGCATAATTCCTTTCTTTATTTAAGAAAGGTTGGCCTCTATAGTTTATGAAGTCTTTCCAGACCTGTCCATCATAAACATCGCCATATTCCTCATTATCAATGTTCCTTTGCCTCCATAGTTCGCATTTCTCAGTAAAGCCTTTCCGCTTCACAAATCTTTCAAGTGTTTCAATAACGCTATTATAACAATAGACTTTCAATGGGTAGAATACTCTTTTGTTGTTGGTAAGTACCGCTTCCCTGACAAGCTGATGGCCACATTCAATCATCTGGCGTCTGTGCATGACCATGTGTGTGCAGCGAAGGGGTACCCGGGTTCCATTGATTATTTTGGTACACTGCTCAGGCTTGTAAAGCTTTGTACATTTTGGGCAAACCACATATTGCTGAAATAAATCTCTATTGAGTCCCAGGAACTGTCTCATTAGATATAATGATCCAGGAAAAATGCACATGTAAAGAAATGTACCTATGAGAGCCAATACGAACTCAGATTGCTCTGACCGCTCTCATCTAATCACCGGCGTCTAAGTAAACCCAGTGGAAGAGAGGAAAAAATTTGAGTGTACACAGATGGGAGGTCTACATGGTAGTAAGACCTGTGTTGGTGGGAGCGAGTGGGTACTTGATGGGGGAAGGGGGCTGCTGCAACTCTTAGAGCAACATGCAAAAAGAAAAGAGAGCATTTATGTAGAATTACAGAAAATGTATTGTGTGCGCACCAGATGACCTCCCCCAGCAAAAAAGCTAAACTAGATGTTTCTCAGTTCTAACTGTTATTGTCTGTCATATACAGAAACTTCAGACAAGGAGTGATGCATTGGAAACAATTGAGTGGGAAGCCGAAAAGAAAGAAAAGTGGACTAAGGTGTTGACACCAGACTACATGTCATCGGAGGAAAGTGAGCCATTGAGGGTGGCCAGATCAGGATCTGCTTTAGGGTCAAACCATTATTCTGGGAAAGAAAAGAACTAAAACAAGGGAAAAAAGAACTTGATGAGCATCATCTCTCGAAGTTGGGGCGCAGAGCACAATTGAAACGAGCAAGGCGCATTCGAGGACAGGCCGAATCAAATAGGCAAAGGCCCGAGGACTATGCAAAATGGGCAGTCAGAAAGCGTGTCAGTCTAAACAGCACACCAGCAGGTGTCCCAGTGCCAATTGATGCATCTACCCCACGATAGTAGTTATATCACTGAAATAAAGTTTGACTTTAGATACATGGCATAAAGTAATAGCTATCAAAAATATGAGCAATTTGCTCTAGCCAATTCATCACAATAGTCTGATGGCTGTCACACTTTTTTATGATCATGGCTGTTTGGTGACACTTTAAACCATTTATCAAAAGTCAAACTTTTTTCATTCATACTGGTATAGATGACATCACAAAATATGCTAATGTCTTTAAGTTGATTCCCCAGGAGGGGATGTTGGCTTGGCTTTTTTTAGTTGTACCTAAATTATCTTGGGAGTTTTTATTTTAATTTTTATTTATTTATTTCTTTTTTTTTGGGGGGGGGGGGGGGGGGCTAAAATAACCGACCTCAAAATTCACTGTTGCAAGTGCAGATTTTTAGCTGTCAATCAAAACCAAAACGTTGGATGATTCGGCTACTTCAGTGGGTTGACATTGATTGCAAACTCAACTAAAATTACATTTATTGTAAGCTATCCTTCGCCTTTCTGGCCTAGAATTTTTAACTTTCTTGCTCAATAAAATTGGTATTACAATTCCTTTGCTGTGTGTCGCCAATCGCAACCAGTGAATTTTGAGGTCGTGTAGCAATGCATAGGTGGTAAATGGAAAATTAGCATTACCAATGTATTTTGCAACCGCTTTTATAAGTGAATTGTCAGTGATAAGCTAATAATATTTACAATTAGCTTTAAAGAGCCTGTGTCAGCCACTCCCTTGTTTTTGTTTACATCCGGGACTCGACACTATGCGTGTCACATTTACCGCACACGTGCTGTATTTGAGCTAGCGCGCGCTGTTCTTCGAGGCGAACAAGACCACAATATTCACTACTAAAGAACCTCCGAACATGGCAGAATCCTCAGATTTATCGGATATAGAGATCGATATTGAAACACCAGAACATGGGGAACGTTTGAATGTTTACGGCAGTCCTATCGCCGAACCAAACCGTGCAAATCGTCGAGCTGAAGCAGAGAATCAACGAACGAGAGAGGTAAGATTTTCTTTGACACAAACGAAAGTAATACATTCGGATATATGAAGCTCTAGAAAATGTAGAAATGGCTTTACGACATACAGTCAACGGGCAGTAGTGATGTATAGTGGTAACAAATGTATTTGTTCAGGAAAAGTGCCGTACTGATCGGGTGTTGTTTTTCTCGAATTTTTTATTACATCCAGGTCGAGTGTCAATGCAAAAACACATGCAGTAGAAAGCGGTCTGCAAGATCGGCTGGTTGTCCGTGTAAGAATGCTGACAAAAAATGCTCTTCTAACTGTAAATGTGGAACCAAGAAAGCTGCATGTAAAAACCGTGGGGAGAGCGAAATCGTTAACAGAAATCCAAGCGCTTTTGCTCGGCACCAGGAAGCCATGGCTGAAGCAGAAGGCCAAATCAAGGTAAGAACTTTCACCATTGAAAACGGATAACCCCTCTTTGAGAAATGCTGAAAATCAAGTAATTTGTTATATATATATTTACACCGAATTCGTTACGTATGTATGATATTTTCCCCTCGCGAACTGGGTCTAAATATTAGCTTTCATGCATCCTAAAAACATTTTGTGAAGCTTCAATTTGTTTGCAGATAACAAAATGTACAGAATCTATAGCAAAATGACAGAAAAAGTTACATTTGAATAGTGAACTATTATTTCATTTTGAAGAAGTTCTAAGAATGTAAGAACTCTCCTGACTTGAGAACAAAAACTTCACTTTCTAATTGCCAGGAGTTTATTGCTGACTTGAGTCAAGAAAACAAAGATCTGATACTTCTCAGGCTCCTTACTCAAGGTAGAGGTAGCTTGGACTATGCACAAGATCTCCTACTGGACGTCCAACAAGAACCAGAAGATCCAGAACCTGAGGAACCCGAGGAGCAACCTACCTGGTGCAGGTGTGGTGTATGTACCCCCATGCCACAGGACCAAGAAAATGTGTGTTGTAGGAAAGTAACTTGCACCACTTCCAGAATTCGCTTTCGGAACACTTGCCTGGACAGAGAAGTGCTGGAGTTGGCTATAAGGGCAAGAAGTGACATCAGAGCTGAAGAACCGGATTATTCAACAAACTCATACAGAAAGGCAGCTTATCGCCAGTACTGCCTAATGCGGTATGGAAAACTTGGCCGTGGTAACCGCAGAGTGCTGCCATCCTGTGTTGTAAATATGATACGGCACCAGTATTCTCGTCCAGGGGAGCAGTTCATGGATTTCAGAAGCTCTTGAGTATTACAATGAAACTGGAACCCAGCCAAAGAGGGGAGAGAACCTTTAACAAAATTTAAAACACCCTAAGTTCCAATTTTTTGGTTTTGGTAAACCTGTAAAAATCCCTGGTCAATTTCCATCTGAAAGAACTAAAAAAAAATCACCCCATCAAAAACCAAAAATCACCAAAAAATCAGGCTTGGTATCTCCCTGGGGAGTGAACATTGCAATTGTCATCAAATTTTAGCCACTCATGATCAGCAAATTATTATTATATTTGACAAGAGTATGAAAAACAAACAAACAATGCACGGCTTGAAAAGTACCAAGGGCAGCTTTCTTACTTTGAGAGAAGTACATGGATTTGACATAACATTTATTTATTGATTAATTTATTTGTGCTACTAGGGACATTAATTGAAGTCTCAGGAAATCATGACACAAGCATTCCTGTTATTGTTTGCACGGCAGCACATTACATACTTGTTATTGTTCCATTTTAAGAAGATGATTGTATTTAAAAGTGATTGTATTATTTTTGTCCTGGGATGATTTGAAAAGAAAAAAAAATTTCTCAAATGGTCTTATAAAAATATTATAAAAGTATTTATATTTATAGAAACAACCTTTAAGTCTTTCTCACTACTCATTTCCCACCCGTTCATGACTCACTACTAAGCTATAGCAGCCACAGAAAACCTCTCACTTATTGGTTTACTCTCCATGATGCATATTTTATAGCTTGCAAATTGAAATTTGCCAAAACATAGCATTCAAAGTGGAGAATAAGAAATCAGGGAAGACTTCATGTGATTTGAAACATGCATCAAAGAGCAAGCAAATAAGTGTGCAGCCTTACATTCTTCAAATGAAAGATACTGATAACTACTTTTTCTCAAAACGAGACTTCATCATTGCTACTAGTTGAGCTGTTGGAGGAGCCTCCCTCATGGCAATTGTTGGAGCAAGGTTCTGGGGATTGTCAGGTGAAACAACCACATGCTCAGTGATGGACTCGGTGTCACTGGCACGGCAATGGAGAGTCTCAGCTAGCAGGACGGTCCAGTAAGGGAACTCCTTTTCCTTCCGTACTGGTTGAGCATGCCAGTTCTTCGATCTCTTGGAGTATACCTTCCAGGAAGGAGTATACTGTCCAGGAATCACCTCACGGAACAAATGAAAGTTGTGATCCAATGCTGCTAACATGATCCTTGCTTTGAATACTTCATAACTTAAAAATAAAAGTTTAAATATACATGAACAACATCAAGGTACTTGAAGAACTTGCGGGGTTTTTGTAGCATGGAATAACATTTGCACAATGTGTGGTTCCAAAAAATATCCATACCCTCCCGACGGAAGGGTGTTGAAAAGTGACCCCCCACCCCTCTGGAATTTCCGAAGAAAAATACAGTATTTGTATGGAAAAGATCAGGTAAATTGACCCCCCCACCCCTCCAGAATTTCCAATCCCTTCCGTAGGGGGGTATGGATAATTTCTGATCCAGCTAGCCTTGTGTTGAATAATAAGTACTTCTTCTTCTGTGCTAGGGGTTTGAGGGAGGTTTGAAATGGAGAGCAGGAACTTGTACTGCAAATGTGGTACAAACCAAAAGGCACAACAAAGAACATATATTTTTTGGGAAAAGATGGGGGTGGAGATGAATAAGGATTTGAACTTACGAGAATGCATTTCTCTTTGGGGCATATTTAAGTAGCATAGAGTTGAAATTTTCCAGATTGCTTGTATGTCTGTTGAAAAGATAAAACATCACATTAGTGGCAACAATCCTGTAAAAAAATGTTATCCCCTTGGATCAACGTTGAGTACAGATTCAGATGGTGTTTGTGTCATATTTATAATCAGCATTTTGAACTGCTGACAACACTCAGGAGCACTCCACTTGCATGATCTTTGTGTAGATTCCACATTCAAGTAAAAGTCAGAATGGGCAGTAGAATTTAATATTTGAACTCTCTCTCTCCCCATCTTAGGACCCCTGTATCACACCTAACCTGAAAACCCTTGGTTGTCACCCTCCCACCATGCTCAGGAACTCGAGAGGTCTTGAGTGGTGAGAGTAGTGGATTTTAAATAGTTCTGCTGTTGTGAAGTTTCATGTCTAATCCTTGTCATACATGTCTATTACCTGAAATTTACATAATACTTGAGACTTTTTAGCCACTCTTGGTCAAAGATGATTTTACGTAGCTCTGCAGCAGGTTTACCATTCTTGGCAAGGATCTGCTTTGCCTCGTCGTTGGTGTTGGTCATAGGGCCATGGGAACACTGACCATCCTCCCATTCATGTTCACCACATACATGGTGAATTACCCCAATCCACATATTCTAAAAACACAAAATGTTGATAATTGTTTTCTCAAATTATTCTGAAAATTTAGAGTCTCTTGTTAGGTTTGCTATTTAATAATTAATTTGAAAGGCTGTAATTGCTCGAAGAACAAGCAGCAGGAGATTATCTTTATAGTTTTGCAGTAGCAGCATTGCTAGTAGAACAAAAAAAATGGAGATTCATGTCACCCATACAAGTACTCATTTATCAGATAACAGCAACAACATATTTATGTCAAATTCAATCTGTATAACCAATACATAAATAGATTGGGAGCCTTGAACTTTGTTGGCATTCACTACTTATGGACTTGATATGGAGGGCACCCACTGTAGTTGTTTTTCCGGGTTGCCTATTCAGTAGTACAAATGAGAGTCCAAAACTATTTAAAACTTAGACCTAACTTAGAGGCTACTTGTAAAACCATAGCACATGAGGACAAGAGGTCTAATTGTTTTAGAATAAACCAACCAGTTGAGTCATGTTTGCTTGCAAGGAAAGATGGCAGTTTTGCCAGGCAAATAGATGGTCTATCACTAAAAGACCACTAGCAGCTCAGCCAATTAGCATGCAGGATTTGTAATATACCAATGGCTGGTTTATACTAATAGGCAAATAATGAAATTTACCTTTAACTTGTCAGCATCTCCACTGCTTGCCTCTGCACAATGCCAGAAGTGATTTCTCACTGGCTGTACCCAGTCTGCTAAAGCTTCGCAGCCCTTGATCTTGGCGGCCTGCAACAATTATTTTACTGGCAGGATAAGGGAATTGCACTGCATGCTAAACAGTGCAAGACAACTACAGAAACACATGAGCATGGCCCTACACTATGGATCAATGGGCTGGTAATCAGAATATTTAGTCTTTCAGAACATAACAGTTCTCATAACATAACAGTTTTCACAATTGCAGAAAATACATATTACTTACAGAGAAAATTTGACAAGGCCTGAAAACGTATGACACTTTTTAGGCCAAGGTCTCAGTTTTTTCATATAGGCACTGACCTTAAGCTGGTAAATAATTTACTACTCCATATTTCTACTAAAAATTAGTTGAAAAAACACCAGTCACATGGTCAGAGATAGGAAAATATTGCTCTGCCCACACACCCTTAGAACCAATCAGAACACAGTATTGCCACCGTACCTGGTAGAAAAAACATTACAACTTACCGCAGAAATCTTAGCTGTCAACTTGACTGCCTTATGCCATACATCCAGGTTGTGAAAGAAAAATTCTAGGATGTCAATGTGCCGCTCTAATAAAAAGGGCAAATATTTGGAGATAAATAAATCTTATAATAATAGTTATTGTCTCTGCTAATGTTTGAAGAAACTATGGGGAGAGGAGCTTGAGTTCCCCTTCCCTGACACCTGGGCCTGACAGCAGTTACAGGGTAACTTACTGGCTTATAAAGTGGTGGGGTATTAAAAAAAACTCACTGCTTTGATAACAAAGGAAATTAAAAGCAGATGTTAAACGCATAAGAACCACTATTTCATTGGTGCAATGCTATGAGCTATTTTCAGTGAATATATGGAATGCAACAAAAAAGGAAATGGCTTGCTTTTCAAATATGGTCATTTTGCACATTGAATAGATAACAGCATGGTCGTGTGCTACATGTTTCAATTATGTTATGTGCTTCTGAGGAAATATTGCAAAATCTTACCCCTTAGCTCTCTGATTAGCTTAATTATGGTACTGGCATCTGTCGTTAGCTCTAGTAAATTAAGCTTTCCAATCATCCGCTCAAGAAGCCTTTTGCATGCAACCTTCTCCATAATCGTTGAATTGCCTCCTGTTTCTCTCTTGTCTACAACCTCAACGTCCACAATAACATCCAAAAACTCTTCCATCATTGAGTACACACAGTACTTAGCAGAGAACCCAGGAGAGTCCATTCTCCCGTCGCCACTTAGCACAAGGCGTTCCGTATCAAATATATGCCAGACCTTATCTTTCATTTTGTCCCAAAAGTTGCTTATGGTGCCTATTGCATAACGGGTCTGCACTCTATTAAAGAGTGATGCCGAGATGAATGACAGATTCAGACCTTTAGCAAATAAGTGCATCTTCTTGTAGTTATTGCCTGATATCAGGATCAGGGCTGCTATCAAGGTGGAGTTGACAAATATTTTTTGGCCCCGCTTCTCTGTTAGGACATCACTCGAGTGCCATGTACCAAAGTGGTTATTAGTGCAAGTATAAATGATGGTCAATACACCTGCCTCCAATCTCTTGCTGAGTATCTTCCTGGTCTTATTGCAGTCCATCTGCAAACACTGCTGCTGGAATAGTTCCGTAATTTTATCAGTATCAACTATTACCCTCTCCTTCACTAGATGATCCTTGTACTTCATAATTTCCTCTCACATTACTTTCAGTTCATTCCATGCTTTTGTAATCTTGCTTTGCACAGTCTTGGTATACTCTTCAAATGTCGCAGGGCCATATTGTTGGTGAACATTTTCGAAGCTTGGGAAAGATTCACTGTCATCCAAGTCAAGTATAATTTCGACTGCAGTCTTAGTCAAACTAGAAAACAAACCATCATTTTTAGTCACTCCCAAGCTTTGCCAAAAAGTTTTTCAACTTTGACAGTAGTAACAAACTTACCCTGCAAGCAATGATTTCCTCCTCTCTTAAGCCAGCCTAAGAGAGGAGGATATCACTGCTCCTAGAGAATAACAAACTAATAGAAAAAATAATAAATACAACATTAGAGACAAGGAGGTAGCCTAGTTAGGAAATGGGCAGATAGGGAGGCATGACATAGATGGACACTAATACTTTTATGCTACGAGAGTTTTAGAATAAATAATAATACACAAGAAAGGCTATTACCTGCTCTCTGCATTTTCTTCAAGGACTGTTTCATCCTCTTCCTCACTTCTATACTCATCGCCGGAATCCTCTGTGTCGTCATCACAATCTTCGTTTATGCTTTGGATGCTCTCAACATCAGAGTTATATTCTAGGGGGCCATCTAATACCTCATTATCACTGTCCCCGTCAGCACTGAGAAAAAATAAGACATTATTAATAATCATTATTTCCAGGTATCAGCAATAGTATACACTGCTGAGAACAATTTTTATATAAACATCAGTGAAATACCAGGGTATCTCTTGCACGAAAAAATGATATCTTCGCACCTAGCTTTCTAGTTTTCCGATTATCGTAAAATAAATGTCTATTTGGTATTTCACTGATGTTTATACAATAAACAGAACATTACATGGCCACTTGTTGATACACATTTTATCTTCTCGTGTTAAAATTTATCTCATGTTATTTATCAGGCAAGGAAAGTCAGAGACAAATAAATTAATACAGCAGTTTTTGTATTACCACTGAAGCAGGCCAAATGATGATTCATCCAGCCAATGGCTTCACAGCCTGTCATTTTTTGGGCAAGGTATTATTAAGTTTTGGCCTTGTGCACTGATGACAATGACATGACTTTTGTCAGATAATTATATTTTTATATTTGTGTCTCTTGTAGCACCACTAACATTTAGTTCTATGACTACAAATAAGAAATATGGCCTTTAAAAGTAAGATTGTAGTTCTATCATTATGAGTCTAGTATCAAGCATTAGCTAACCTTTCTTCTTCTTCTGTTGGAGTATCGGGAACAGTGGCAAATGCAGGATTCAGGCGCTTTAAAATAGCAATATTTGAACGTCCAGTCACCAAAGTATCGGTCGCTTCTTGGCGGGGCAAACTTTTAATTCCAGTGACATCCCTAAAATGGACAAATAAACTTTGCTAACTCGAATGTGACAAAACGTATCTTGTCATAACAACTTCAGTATAACGGAACAGTTCAGCATAAGGAAGAATCGAATTTACTTACACAAAAGTGTCGACGTCCACTGGCATTTCGCTGTCTTCGGCAGGTTTTACGGGACTGACATGAACACTGTCAGAGAAGGCATCCTGGTTCGCCTTCACGGGAGTCGACTGAATAAAGTCCAGTCGCTTCGGCCTACCTATAATACAAAACAATCCCAATTCAGACTTCAGACACAGACAATTCTACGCTCAGCGCGATCGAATCGAAGGATATTAGGGTACTGTCAAATCGAGTGGCATAAATAAGCTTTTCTACTTACTAGGCCCCGGTTGGTCGCACCTCGCATCGCGAAGATCTTGGAGGTTCTGGTGCAGTAGAAGCTCTGCAAACTCGTTATGCGTTATTCCTGTGATGCCAAGGGCTTCTTTTCTTTGGTTCCACAGCTTGTACGTAGAGTTTTTCAGAGCAATACGAACGACTGCTTCGCGCCTCTTCGGTCTCCCGCGACTCGGGTTCTTGGCAGACATCTTGCCATTCGACAGCGCCGCATTTAGTTTAGAAATACGGCAAACCAGAACCAGAATCACTAAAATAATGGCTTCAATGCTTTGAAGAATAATTTATAAGTAATATTTTGTTAAAATTTGGGCGATTTTACGTAATCTCGGGGCGATGCAAACAGATTGTGTTTCACGTTGAAAGAACTAGCCTTCGCTACGGTCAAGTGCTGTGAGGTCAAAATGGCGGATGTAATACCCATAATCCACTGCGCGCTGGGGTGACACAGGCTCTTTAATAATTAGTTTTTTTTTAATTCTGCAAATGCTAGCGATAGATCCTGCAATGCGTGTTATCACCAAGGACCAATTTGAGTCCAAAGATTATGCACTCAAGTGATGCTAAATAACTTTTCATGGTGTGCAGATAGTAGGCTAGGGCGATAAGTTTTTCTTATTAAATGTTCAAAGTTAATGTTTAAAAAAAATGTTCATTAGGAACTTATATAACTTATATAATTATTTATGAATTATATAATATTGCATTATAGCTAAATATGTGTGTTATATATTTTTAACAGAAAATAAAAAGTATTTGAAAAAATATCTTGTGTTCTGAGTATCTGTGCCTACCTTTTTTACTTGCAAGGAAAATAGTTAGAACAAAAAAGCAGCTAATGACTGTAAAAGTAGCTTTTTCTTATGAGAGGTACTCTAAACCTCTGAAATAAAATAAAATTTCATGTTTCAGAGGTTTTCGTAAGCTAAGGAAAGATACGAAAATTTTACATTTCAGAGGCTTTCCAAAGCTATATAAAGATACTAAAATTTTACTTTTCAGAGCTTTCGTAAAGAACCTTAAATTATCTTAAAGTTAAGATATTGGTTACCTCTAAGGTCTTCTTAAACGTTATATTTTGAAATTATAATGTACCATTAAATATACTTAAAGATGATATTTTGGTACATTTAATGGACATTCTAAAATGTTCCAAAATGAACATTTTGTTACCTTTAAAATGGCACTGAAAGTTACTGAAAGTTAATCTATAAGGATCCTTAAATATGTTAGGAAATACACTTTTCCCTAAATCCTATTTTTCACCCAGTGTCAACATAAAAATATAAACATGGAAATCCTACAGCTAATACTGCTAAATATAATTCAAATGTTATGTTTTGTGAAAGTTGCCAAATTAGTTACAACCATTAGTGGTTGTATCAGGTTTACAACACGCTTGTGATTCTTAAGTTGTTGTTTTTAATTATTCATGAATTTGTGAAGATCATATAAATCTTTTCCAAGTGACAGCATTATTTTGAAACTCCAAAACTGAAAATCATTGTTATTTGATTATTGTGTGGTTCCTGAAAATATCCATCCCCTCACCCCCACCCCTCTGGAAATTCCAGAGGGGTGGGGTAAATGTAGCATTCCATAGGGGGGGGGGGAGATGGATATTTTCTGGAACCACACATTTTTAGGTTTGGGGAAACGTGCAGTCATGTGGCAGCAATCATGTTTAAAATTGAAGCAGGAGTCCGGACAGGTATAAACAAAGTATCCTGCACTGGGGAGGCATGCAGGTGGAACAGCATTTGGACACAATTCTTTAACTTCACCTGTAGAAGAGATTGATTTTTCCCCTGGTAACAAAAAAGCATCTCAGCCTAGGCACCCTGTTCCAGATACACCAGCAGATACTAGGCCCCTTGCCTCTCTGAATGGAACACACACATACATGCAAGCATATAAAGGCTATCTAGAGGAACTTAAAGACATTTTTCCAAATGCTTGTATATTCAAAACTCTTCCAAAACTAGATGACGAAGAAACTGATACTGCAATAACCAGTCAGTCCGATGATGCAATGGAAGTTTCTGATGAGGACAATGTATATCAAATAACAGTAACCCCTCCTGCAGTGCCACAACATCATGCTGTCAACCCACCACCTCCCTCTCCTCCATTCCCCCTCTCTGGGAATACAATTAGGAAATGGAGAAATCAACCCTCCCTTTCACTCAAGGAAACAGAATATGTAAAGAGGCTGAAAGTTTCAATGAAAAGTCATCAGAACTAGAAAAACAAACTAGAAAGCAAGCAAAATGCCCAGAGTGGTTTGCCCTGAGAAAACCAAGGATTACTGCTTCCAATTTTGGAAAGATTTCTGACAAAATGGCAAAACCTAGGGCAACGCCAGACTTATTGGCAAGAGATCTTGTGCAGCCAAAAGAACCTAATCAGTATTCTAGGAGATTAATGGACTGGGGGAAAACACATGAAGACATAGCGGTGCAGGTCTATCAGAGCACTCATGAAAGAAAACATGTACATGTGTATGCATGCGGTATTTTTATTAGTCCAGGAGACCCCTATTTAGGGGCATCCCCTGACCGAGTATGCTATGACCTAACTGAGGCACAGCCTTGGGGTATTATTGAAGTTAAATGCCCCTATACTACAAGAGACTTAACACTCATTGATGCAGCAACTAAACTTTCAACATTCATGAGCATCAAGAAAAATGATGGTTCACTTAAACTGAAACAAGATCATGAATACTATTTGCAAGTACGAGGCCAGATGGCCATTTCTGGAGCAACTTGGTCAGACTTTGTCATTTATACTAAAAAGGGTCTCAACATAGAACGAGTCAGGTTTGATGAGGCATTTTGGATGGGCAAAGTCCAGCATCTGTCGTCATTCTTTTTTAAGTACTTCCTTCCTCGATACATTGCTGCTGCAGAAGCTACCTAAGAAACTAGAACTTATAAAGATTTCCTCCTCCACCAAAAATGAGTATGTGGATGCAGGATGGTGCATGTACAGCTTACAGTTAGCAAAGGCCTCTTTTTGCTGTCTTTTTGCTGGCTTTGAGTGGTGGGATCTTTTTTCCTAATGACTCTCAGCTAAGCAAAATACAAAAAAAGGCCTCTACTGGCAGGGTAAGAAAACTTGCATGTATTGCAAGGAAGGGATATTTGTGTACAGTATATGATCCTCTGAACACTTCCCGTATATTTTTATGTGTATTATTTTATTCAAGGATGCCTAAAAATAGGACTACCATCCTGTGATGCTGTGTGTACATTTGTTGTTGATTTTATAACATGATTTGTGTAATAGAAAACAAAGATGGTGGAGCATTGGAGTGGTAAGCTGCTTCAAATGTATGATTCTGTACAGAATAAATATATACCGCTATGCTTATGAAATACTAACAAGATATACAGAGCCATAGAGGATCACAGATAAAAGTAGTTTAAAGGCAGCATTTAAGGCTTTTCAAATTGATTGATATATCACACATCCTACCCAGAAAGGAAGAAAAGAGGCCTCTGTTAGCAAAATGTCAAAAGAATTTGCTTGATACAGCTCGAGAAAATGGAGATTTAAAGAATATACAAATATAAGAGTTGAAATGGTTTTAGTCATTCAAAATCAACCTCCTCGGCTTGCCCGTTTGTTTTCCCATTTCAGATCATGTAGCATTCTCATGAGTATTATCTCTTTCTTTTTCTGCTACGCACCAAAGGATATATGAATATGGAAGCATTTCAAACAAAGAGAGAATACTCATGGGAATGCCATGTGATCTGAAATGGGCAAAACATTATGCCCAAGCAGAGGAGGTATATTACTGATACATATTAACAGGACAGAAAAAGTTACAAAACAACTTTTGCATCGATCTGGGAGATGGGCGATAAATAAGGCAAAAGGCAATGAGTGTTATGTACTAACATAGACCTCTTTTTTCCCTTTGACAACGGTGAATATACCTGGGGGGATCCCATATTTTTTGGGAGGGGGTGCTCATCGTACCCTTTAGGGTTTAAAATCAGTCCTCTGGTACCTAGCTTTTAGGGGGTAAAAGTTGAAAACGTGCAATTTTTGACAGATAGGTACCTCTTAGTGGTCCGTTCTAGCAAATTATGCAACAGCCTGAATTTCAGACGTACTTTCTCTCATAAAAAATACGAGAGAATAACTTGTGAGGGGAAATAAGTCTGAAATTCAGGCTAATATAACTTGTTGGTACCTTTTAGGGGTCAAAATCACCTAAGCAATGCCTTTTTAAATGTAAGTACAAAATCGAAAGTTTCCTACAAGCACCCCCCGCCCCAAAAAATAGGGGAGTCCCTCCGGGTTTACTCTAGTTTTAAATGGAAAGCCTAAAAAGTGGTTGACACTGCCATGACTTGACCAAAGAGGGAACATAATATTGGTAATTCCTCATTCTTATCACTGATATTAGTTAGAGTATAATTGCCAGAAGAACAAACATGGTGAAAATTTAATTATAGCCTTGATGTATTTTTGTTGTGTGTTTTTTTACAGAGAGATATTTTTGTAATAACAAACAGAAAGGAATAAACCCCTAATATCAAATGGCTCACATGTTTGTTCAAACTTCCTTTTGGATATAAGGTCTAGGTGAGGTTATTCATTTTTCAATCAATGTGAGAATTCATTCATTCTGTTTCCATAAACTTAGGACCTAAAGAATTGTAAAAGTATTATAAACTTTATAGCTGAACTTACTTTTTTATGAGTCTAGGTCCATGACAGCTCAGACTTATAAAATAGTAACATTGGGTTTAAAAAAGTAAAATCTCAGACTTCAAAACACTACTTATCAAGGAATTTATTACTTGATAAAAAGGGAGTTCCCTACTAGCAGAGAACTTTTCCATTGTTAATGTTGACATGTACTACCAATTATTCTATGGAAATGATATCCTCCTCATCTGAATTACATGAAACATCACTTCCACTCAAATATGCAGCTTCAAGGAAGTATGGATCTTCTAAATCATGTTCTAAGTCCATACAGAGTAAACCTTTTGCTGTGTTTATGTCATTAAAAATATCATTCACTGCTAATATTATATCATTAGCTAAATTAACATTAAATACTGGAAAATTCTCAACCAAATAGTCAGCGAAAAATATATACTCGAGCTCATCAGCCATCTCGCTTATGAGCTCTGTTCCCAATGTCTAATAATTGCCACCCTTGTCAATATCCATCATTATCTCAGCAAACAGCTGTCGCTCCTCGTCTGTCACATTACGGCTGATCAGTTCTTCTTGATGTGACTTCATATTCTCAATACCATCCCCTCCTTGTTCACTAACCTCACACTCCTCTCCTTTGCATTTGCATAGCTTCATACAATTGTCACAGCAATTGTGCAATGGCTTTACACTTTTTGTTTTTTCTTTGAAATGCTTTGCCAGCATCTCACGGCGACACAGATCACTTTTAACATAGTCCCGCATGCCACTCTCACAATGGGCGAGGTGGTAGGGCTTGTAGTACAAACTTGCCTTGCATAATCTGCCATCTATTCCTCCCCTTCCAATTTCTTGAACATACTGTTCGACTTCTGTTGGAATTCCGTAATGTATAATATGCTCAACATCTGGAATGTCTACTCCCATGCCTAAGGCACATGTTGCAACAATAACACGTAATTTGCTGCTTGCCTTGGTAAATTCCTGTAGGACAGCTTTCTGAATACTATCTGGTGTCTTGCTATGGAACATTGCATACAGTTCTTTGTTTTCAACACTTTCGGAAAGAACTTCAAATATATCTCCACATGCATTGATAGACTTACAATAAATGATTGTTTTCTTTACCAGCTGTCCATTAGTAGACAGATCACTAGTGATCACTGAGAGAATGTCTTCCATCTCTTGATCTCGTCCAAATTTTTTGACGAACAGCTTGACATTTTTCTTGTCTGGAGCCAGGTTTATCACTTTAGCATTTTGCATATGTAAATTCTTCATAATTTTGTTTCTAACTGTTTTCCCTGCTGTTGCTGTGAGGCACATGGTAGGCTTTCTGGTGAAGCCACGAAGATCACCAATCTTCCCATAAGCAGCCCTAAATGGTGTATCTGTAAGACCCCTAAAAAAATGAATACACATGAGGCTCACTAATGGTTCATTGCTGGTTTGTATATGAAAGCAAAAAAAAGATAAAGGAAAAGTTAAACAACAGGGTTCTTTTTCAACAGAAACTGTCTTGAATATATTAATATGAAGTTTTGTGCAGTTACATAAATCACACTCAATTCCCCTTCTTTTCGCTGTGTGCTACCCCGAAGGGTCTTTTGCAGAAATTCAATATCATTGATTCATAAGTACTACATGTAGCCGAGGGGAAGAAACTTGGAGGTGAGAAAATAACACGAGTCGATCTGATCTTGTATCAGTGCATTTAGTGGAGGTGAGAAAATAAAAATTCAACATAAGCACAAAAATGTCGTTGGTAAAATCAGAGCATTTTTCAATACATCCTGCTTTGCTTACCAGCTTGTAACACAGTGTGATTCGTCTACTACGATGCCTAGGATACGATGATCATGCTCGGATAGGAGTTGCTTGGCCTCGAGGTTCTCTAGCAATTCAGGACTGCAAAACAGCACCTCTGCTTCGTCCATTTTCTCGGGTTTGCATAGCTCAAGCTCAAGTTTGATAGCATTTAAACCAGACGCTCGACACGAATCGATCTGATCTTGTATCAGTGCATTTAGTGGAGATATAACGACCAGTAATGGCCTTGTCGGGAGACCACTGATCTTCTCACTTCTCGCAACCAGCACTGCCATCTGATAAATCAAACTTTTTCCGTGACCAGTTGGTAGACAAGCAAACGTATCTTGACCGTTTAAAAAAGAGAAAAGGGTATTGAATTGTGAATCCTTTACAATTCAATATATTTATATTTTTCTTGCTGGATTCTGCGATCACAAGAGAAACTACGGTTTGGAGTTCTTTCCGAGTTAACTTTATGGACGCCGACGCCATGTTGGGCTCAGAAAAAAAGTCAGCGGATTCCTCTTTAGACATGCGCATCGGTGCTGCGGGCTCATGTAACGGCCAGTAATATTCAAATTAAGAGCATGCGCTCTAAATTCCAGTCCAGAATCGTGCCCTGCGGCTAGATCAAAACGAGTTTCGAGCCAGCGCAGAGGTCTCTTTTCCTCGCGAACGCCAGCCCAGCGAAATACAGAGAAAAGAGGCCTTTGCTAGCAGGGTAAAAAAGGAATAGCTTTCATTAATTTTAGCATTTCTTTGCACTTGACTACTTTGATGTTCCATTTCTTTGCATTTTCTAAAATTGATGATGATCCTCTTGCTTTTGAAGCCATTAGCAACATTAAATCACTGCGGTTTACAATGCCTCTTTGAGTCCGAAATCTGTGAGAACCATTTGAATTATCCAAACTTGTTCCATCAGTAATAATAATATCCACTTCCTTGCTTAGGAATGGTGTGATATTATTTGATTTTCCTATGTGTCTCAGCCACTTGTCAATGTTCTTTTTTGTTTCAGTGTTGCAAATATCCAAGAAGATGTTTTTGCCATCAAAATCATCAAGCTGATCTGAAATAAGAAATTATATGTTGAATCACACAGCTGATGGTCTTTTTTAATTCCTTTGTGTTTTAAGGGGTGGTTCCAGCTTTCCGACAATTGAATTACAATCAGAGTACATGTCAGTTCTGTGTCCAACTAAAAATAAAAAGACCAATCTTGAAGAAGGATTCAGGATCTCTAGACGTGAAATTTAGCTACATGGAATTTTCTTTGAATTTAATGGCTGATGACAACCAGGGATGTTGCTTACCTTGGGGCTTATCCAAATTACAATTACTGTCATCTTCATCAACCCAGCTTCGTAGTTTACTACTTGACATAGCTTCTTCATTGTTACTGGCGCTAGCATCATCATCATCACTATCATCATCACTGTCCTCATCCAGTAATAATTGAACTCCTGGGTACAATTAAAAAAGGGGCAAATTCAATCAATTAATGTGTATTTCAGGAAGTATACCGTCTCCAAACAATAAAACAACCAGACTGTTTATAAAGCTGGCATCTCGTTTTCTCTCAGCTATAAAAAAACGTTTTAATCATACATTCAAAGGAAATTGATTTTAGAAATTAAGGAATCTTTTAAGATACCTTAGCATGTGCTCTTACTGTTTTAGGTTAAATTGTATCTCTGACAGTCCCCCCTGCTAGCAAAGCCTCTTGAATTTGCTAAAATACAAGTCAAATAGGCTCCTAGGGTTTGGAGATTATAAACAACTTAGCTTGTTATTATATTTTTTTATTTCCTCTGCATTAGTTTTTGTTTAAAATGTGCATGTTTTGTTGAAAAGTTGTCACATTACTCTTTCACTGATTGGCTGCAGTGTTGATCATTATTTTTCAGCCAATCAGAGGGCAAGAAAAATACACCATACACTTTTTCAACAAAACATTCATCCATGTGAAAACTGTGACACTTCATAGATATGGACTAACATGGTAGTACAGCCACACCAAGGGGTGGGAATCGTTATAATCGTACCTTCAGAAAATTCCTCTTCATTCGGCATATCATTGTCATATGTGCTCAAAGGAAAAACTCCTGCAAACCAAAATAAAAAAGTCATCTTAAGTATTATTGATTGACACTCCCTTGATCTGAATAATTCTCCACATCAAATGAATGGACAGCCTGCAATTTTCTTTAGCGATGATTCAATCTAGATTATAAACAGCAGTACACATGCTCTGATTGGCTGATATGTGTGTTTACAGTTGAGCCTGGATCTTCACCAAAATGGGTCATTCCTGTATTATTTGTCTGCACCCCCTATGGAGGGTAATTTTAGAGGGAACTATGGAGGGTAATTTTCAGACTGGTCAAAAAATGAAATAACGTGTGTCCTATGGGTATGATAGAGTGGCTTTCATATGACTGTAGCTAGGGAACCAATCACAAACCAATCACAAATTCTGAATAAAACCTGATTATAAAGTAATTGCAAATTACTCATGACAGTCATCTGAAATTCGCTCTAACTGGACAAAAAGGGTTTCTCCCAATAGGTCTTTATCACGCAATATTAATTAATAATATATAATAGTTATCAGAAAATGGAATCCAGTACTCAATTCTACGCATCTGTATTAGTAAAATTTCGTAAAAGTTTGGTGAAGATTGCTTGAATACTGGTTGAGATATAAATTTTCAAAACTTCATATCCTGGCTTATTTTTTTTTTTTACAAAGAAATGTATGGGAGAATAGATCGAAACGAGGCTGGACGGGCATTGATGCCCGTCCAGCCTCGACTTGACGTATTTGCCCATACCTTTCTCTGTAAAAAGTTAGCCAGAATACGAAGTTTTGAAAATTCATATCTCAGCCAGTTTTGAAGGAATTATTTTGAAACTGTGCAGCTTTACTAATACGGATGCGTAGAATTGAGTACTGGATTCCATTTTCTGATAACTATATATTATTAATCAATATTGCGTGATAAAGGCCTATTAAAGGGCGAAATATATAGAGGATATTACACGGTGGCGTGAAGATGAGTTTGATTTTCGAGTGGCAAGAACAATATTTTACGAATGAGCGCAGCGAATGAGTAAAATATTGTTTTTGACATGAGAAAATAAAACTCATATCTTCAAGCCACTGTGTAATTTTCTTTTTATTATATAGACAAACCAGAAAAAAATATTCCAAATTGATTTCCAAGCACTTTTGTTTTGACCGATATCCTAACTAGTGAGGATATGGAAAATATGTCACTGAGGACCCGGATGTAGCTTCGTATGAGATCTACGAGTGGCGTATTTCCCAGTAAAACACTCGTGTCTATATAATAAGACACAATTTTATCATGCCCCACAATTGATTCGGGAGATATCAAGAAACGCCAAATTTGGCATCTGCATGCTTCTCTGGTAATTAATCAAACCCAAAGTATTTGTCATTGCGATACTGTTTTTCACCGTTTGAATGACCCCAGCTCTCTTATTCTCCCAGCCCAACCACATCTCGGTTACAATAAAGAGCCCATGTCAGCCACTCCTTTGTTATTGTTTTCTTTCGCCACATTGATAAAGTGTTTTATTTTTAAAACAATCTCCCGGTTTTGGAGTTTTTGGGGTTGACAGGTATGAATTAGGTGTAAACATCTCTAAATCAACATCCAAAAACAAAGTTTCAGATTTGATTTACCAATTTCCATCGAAAAAATTGCTGTACATTCTCTAAATCAGCCGATGGAAATGGATGCTTTCTCCGACTTGGTATGTTGCTATGCTGTCAAAATGGCGGCTGACACAGGCTCTGCAAACACAGTAGAAAAGAACTTTTTAAAACTAAATACCTGATAACTCATCTTGTGAATGCGCTGGTACTCGTCCGATGGTCTCGTCCATGCTGTCTCTACTTTTGTCGTCATCAAGCAATATAAAATTGCGAGGACTGGCATGAGAGGATACGTCGGTGAGGCTGCTTGTTTCGTCGAGGAGAATGACGCATTGATCTTCTTTGACGAGTGTCGTCTCTGTCTCACTCCTGGATTCGTCAAAAATAAGGACATCCGACGAGGAGTCCAGTTCTCTCTTGCCAGGACTTGAATAAGAACTGAATGAATCGTCGAGGAACACGCAGGTATTAGATCTAGGGCTAAAATCAAGTCTTGGCGAGAGCTCAGTGGTAAGATCACAGCGTGCGAGCCGTTGTCTTTTGAATGGCGTACTTGAACTGGTCTCTTCGTGAAAACCCACTGATCCTGTTTTAACTGGTGTGCTGGTAAAAAGGGCTGGACCTGGACTGTCTGTATCCATGATGAGAAAAAGCTATGACATGTAAATATTATATTTTGTAAGGAGTTTTAGAGCTTCGTTGTTTAATCGCGCGTGTTGGTTTGTAAATGCCGGTTGCAAACGTCGCGGTCGGTCTTTTGTAAAGTTGTCCAATCACTGAATCGAGTCCAGCAAGCGAGCAAGTCACACGATACTGCCGCTTTCAACAGTTTGCACACCTCTCAACTGAAGCCGAAAGCCGACAACTACAAGAAGCATGTTCGCCGAATTCTTTCAAAGCGGTAAGTACTAAACATCTTCAAGTCAATAAAATTGCTATTGATTTCGATTGGAAACTCAAATGGTGCGTATCAGCACACAAACGATCCGTGGCAAGTTCTATTATTTAAAGTAAGTAGACAGTCCACCGTTGGTATTTCGTATCACTATCAGGTTAACTTTGCGGCCGTTGAAATATTTCACAAACTAAGGACATAGGAGTCAAATACGAATTTTATATACCCCATCACCCGCATTTAAAAAAGGTCTAAGGTTGTCATCTCTGGGGCTCTTGTTAGTCGGAATCCATCGGGTTAAGGGTTTCGGCATCAGCTTTAGCTTAGCACCGACACCGCTTTGAATAAACTGAACCAGGCCTGAAACTGAACAGAAAGATGAAGGTAAACAGAGCGTCCAGCAGCGCTAAACCAAATACAAAGGGACTTTTTCATTAACATCCGGTGCCGGAAAAGCTGAGAATGCGCGTCAAACAAGTATAAGTACCTCTAGTTTTGGGCATGATCACATACTTTTGTTGGACAACTCTGAGTCAGTAAGTATGTTAGGTTTACATAGCTTCTTGAAATATTTTCCTTTCTTCTCAAAATTATGGGGAAAAGTCACGAGGAAAAGCTGTGGTATATCAAAATCAATTCTGGCAAGGCTTTCGTACACAGAAACGGGAATCCCCTAGAGAAAGTTCAAAATGTGATAAGTGCAAGAAAGTATGCTGGTCAAAATGCTAAAAGAGAAGCGATCCAGGTGAGCCTGATAGACTGTTTCACTTTGAGTCACCAGCCTTGTTAGCCTATTTTATTATTGAGGTAACCATTTAAAAATGACCTTCTACTGGATTTCATCGAACTAAGTTTGGTGGGTGTCAAAAAAACTCTCTATGAATCTGCCCATTCTGATTGGTCACAGCAGAACTGATGGCTATTTCCAAAATAATTGAAAGACATTACAGTTTTCAGGTCTTTCAGAGAAGTCTTAGGCAGACAAAAACATGAAACTGCTGAGGCAGAATCATTAGACACTTTTTCAATATGCACCACAGTTCGGTGAGATTCATAGTACATTCCAGGTATAGAGCATGTGCGGGCTATGTTTTGTAAATTGCCGGCAACCCAGACTTCAAGGCCATAGATAAAAATGTTTGTCTCAAGGGCACAGGGTTTCAGTAAGTTTTGAAATAGCAGGCTATGTTTTCAAAGTAGGTGCCTGGGTTTTGGGGTCCCATAGGAAGGCTGTAATGCCTGACCCTTCTTTGGGCATTTTCCTCCGTTTTGAGGGCAAGATACATGGCATATTTATGTATTCTCTTGCTTTAATATTTTCCTTGAAACTGACCAGCTGTACAGCACACAAAAGTTGTCGGTGGTCAGCAGTGAAGAAGATGGAAGTAGAATGGCAGTTCACTGCCAGAAGCCACCTTCTATTGAAACCTCAGCAAGGGGGATTAGCCTTGGTCATCCTTTGTTTTTAATGTTGGGGAAGGGGAAAACAGGTTTTCTGCAACATGTTAACACTTAATTTTTCTCTTTGCTGGGTGGCAACTGTCCCCCACTAGCTATGGTACTAGATGTTGTTCTGTATTCATTTCTAAACAACAAGGAATTTTTTAAAACATTACATTAAAAAAAAATTACATATTACTTTTTTACAGCTTGAATTTGCCCAAGAACAACACCTTAATACTGCCCGATTTGGCGTGTTGTACCCCGAATACTACAATCAATTTCGCAGTGATGGTGACTTTAAGAATATCAGAGTCAGAAGTGCTGATGGCTTAGCCAAAGAGTTCTGTGAAAAGTTACGTGAGCTGCAACAATGCCAAGAACTCCCAGCTCAAGTAGAAGCACCTCAGCCATCTACAAGTAGCAGCACAACACAAGTGCAAAAAAGACAACTTGCACCACTTTTCTCCCAAAGTGAAGCAAAAAAAGCAAAAAAAGGATGACAATGTGTATGATCTTCGACAGCGATGCGATGATCATCTAATTGACAGTAAGTTGATACCGACAGTACGCCTAACCATTCTTATGTTTTGTAGCATTGTTGGTGATCCTTTGGATTCCGAAACTAGTAAATACACATTTCTAATAAGTTTTGCATTTTACACCTGCAAGCGTGATATTCATATAAATGCCACTCAAGGCGGAAATTGTAATGGTCTATTTGATCACCCATTCAAAACAAGAAGGAATGCTGTTGATAGCCCACTTGGTTCACGAGATATTCTAGATTTTTACTTTCTACAAATTAGCAGACTTAGGGCAGAAGAAGCCAAATGTTTTATGTATAATTCTGTTTGGGTTAGTCTGATTCACTTGAAACTTGGTAATAGCAGGGATGTGCCCTAGTAAGTGTGGTTGCCAAGACTTCTAGAGGTCGCGGATACTCAAGCCTTAACAATCACAGGGTAGCGCGGTACGGTAGCAAAAGATTCGAACTCCACAAAATTGATTTACAAATTATTTAATGAACAAAAATGATCTAAACCTATTGCGTTTGCGAGATATAGCATTGAACGTCACTAATTTCACATATGCAACACTGGAAATAACTAAAAACAAGAAAAAGTGTCAAACTTACGTACTTTGGTTTTTACGCCCGTACCAAAGATAGCGGTAGACGGTGATCCATGTGATCGTAGCGGATAGCAAATAAACAGAACTAACAAGAATACATGTTTTCGTTTGGCTATTTATGCCTCTTGAACTGGGCTGAACGTGTCCCATACTGGTAGTGGTGCGGAAGCGCTGCCTACGGCTTAGCATAACGTAGCCAAAAGCAATTTCCTTGCGGCAAATTAAAGGCATAAAGAGGCGTAAATACACAAAACGTTATCTAAGCTTATAAAACTAATAGCGGAGCTCCTTAGCGGCCGAAGGCCGCAGAGCGGAGCACCATAGGTAGCGCATGAAGAATTCAATAGCTCAAAACAGAACTCAGGTATACGATCGACTTGATTTTTCATCGTTCAGCGGTATTCTCTGGTATCGCGGGCGCGTCCGTGTCTGCCTGTCTGCGCGCCCCACCACAAGCAACCCCGGATCGGAACTGTCTGTCATTTTTCTGCAGGACTCTGTCGTCTGTTCGTCTGTACAGAGTTTTTTTTCCTAACTGATAAAAATCGATGACAAGACGAGAAAAATTAAAGAGAGAATTTTGGTAGAAGAACCGCAAGAAATTATTCGAGGAGAGAGCTAGAAACAGCGACGGGAAGAAGCCGGGCAAAGCATGAACCACCGCCAAAGAGAGTGCTGCAAAGTGAACAAACGAAACAACGCACGACGGTTTTTACTCTTCATCAAAAACTCTTGAAATCAAGCTGACAAATCACGATTTTAGAAAAGCAGTTACCAGCGGGAAGAAGAGTGACCGATGTCATGATTATAGAAAAAACGTTTGTCGATGGAAAGAAGCAAAGCAAGTAGAGAAGAATACCAGTGAATGTGAACTCGAAAAAAGACAAAAGAAGACGGACGAACGAAGAGCTAGCGTAGAAACCCATTTTCAAGGTAGGTAAGTACTTGAACTTTGTAGCTAGAGTATAAAATGAGCATTCAGTAGTAATCAGATTTTATCTACCGCAAACTTCAAACTTCCATTCGTGCTTTTCCCGAACTTTTGCGGCTGTTTTCTCTACTCGTTTGAAAAAGATGAAAGTTGAATGCGACGATAGTGGCCGCTCGTGAGATTAGTCGTTTTTACACGCTCAACCATTGTGGTTTAAGCTTTTTTTCTGAATTGCAATCAGAATACCGTATTTTCTAGTGATATATAAGTTATAGTGGAGCTGACAACTGCCGTGGCTGTGTTTACTTTTGGCAGGGAGACTCGGGAGAAAGTCATGAAAGAAAAACGCATCGGCATGGCTGCCATCTTTAGCTCTCGAGCTTTTGGTCGGTCATCATAGGACTCGTCCAGCTCCAAACTTCAGGTTTAGATAATGGTACAATGATTCTTGAATTTTCTAATGTATCTAAGCTATTTATTCTTCAAATTGAGACATTTTCGACTTCTCAATTTGGTTCGGCTACAACGAGTAACTTTTGTTGTGCGCTAATTTAATTTTGTAAAGATGTATTCCTGGCTGCGGGGAAGCTTCACAGAGTATTTCACATATGACAGGCAAGTGGAAATCTATCTAGGAATAATCATTGCTGTCTATGTGCCAATATGCACTGACATTTTACTTTTAATTTATTGTTTGATTCATTGTTTCTCTGTCCGATAGTGTCAGGCATGAACTTAGAAGTCATGGAAATGTATAAATTTTGCTCAACATAAACACAATAATTCATAGACTGTAGTTTAAAAATATTGCTTGAAGTTTTGACAACCCTGAAATCGATTTCATAAGGGATGGACCATTAGAAATTTTAGGGGGGGGGGCAGGTTTTTGGTTATGCAGGATTTTTTTTCCGGGTTAAAATTTGTGTAGGAATGTTTTTTTAGCAAGCCATGGCTTTGCAGGAATTTTTTCTGTATTTTTTCACATGATTTTTTTTGTCTTACCGAATTTCCTCATGTTTAAAGATACTAGTAGCGGTTTCTAGTCATTTAATTAATAATATTGCTCTGTAGGTGTGCAGACCTATTCCAGGGCCGTTCCTTTTACAAAAGCAATCGTATTCTTATATGTTAAATATAAAAAAATTAATTAGTTTCGACATAGTAGAAGGCATTTTACAGGTAGTCGAGGGGGATCACACTTTTCTTTCGTTGCGCGTGAAGCGGGCCCATAGTTTTGATAAACACTTGCAGGTTTTGTCTTCAAGGCTCATCAGACTTATTGGTTATTTTCTTTAAATTTCAGTGACAACAGCAGCCAGAGGTGGCTTTTGCCAGAGGCGGCTTTCGGAAAGACCATACCATGACACAAGTAAAACAAAATTACAGCAGTTTCCACTGTCATGAGTAATTACAAATAACTTGCTAATTGTGATTGGTTTGGGTTGTGATTGGTCAAGAGCATGGTCTTTGATCCTTATGCCAATCAGTTTGTGTAGAGAAAATAATTACACAATTATACGTCTAATTAAATTGCTGACAAAAAAGAGAGATTGTGAATCACATCTCGCTCTGTGATTGGTTAATTGTCGAATTTCTATGCATTTGATAGGATAGTGAATTACTCATGAATTGTTTTCACAGCAGTTATGTGAAAGCCGCTATACAGTGTATTTTTACTATAAATAGTTGTCAATTGTTGCAAATGTTTTAAACTACTTAAAAAAATGGAGAAGACATCCTCCCTTTTAGTGTCGTCTGTTGGAATTTGGAAGCGAAACTTGATATGTTTCATTAAAGTTGCTATGCAAATTAGCTACAACCACTAGTGGTTGTATCAGATGTACAACATGCTACAGTATGCCCAGGGGGGACTCCCCTATTTTGGGGGCAGTGGTGCTCGTCAGGAACTTTCAATTTCATCCCTAAAAGGTACCATACATGGTATCGCTTAGTTGACTTGGGCTCCTAAAAAGGTACCAGCAAGACATATATTCATATTTTTTACGAGGGAGAATACGTCTGAAATTCAGGCAACTAACAAGTGTAATTTGATTGATTTGCTAGAATGGACCTCTAATGGGTACCTATCTGGAAATTTTTTTTGCAAGTTTTCTAATTTTACCAGAGGCCTGATTTTAAACCCTAAAAGGTATGACAAGTACCCGCACCCCAAAAATAGGGGGAGGCCCCCTCCCCCGGGATGCTATTGTCCTGTGTTTCTTATTGTGTTTATATTGTATTGTTCTTATAAACTATTCATGATTTTTTAAGCATGAAATATAAACTTCTTGTCTTACTCATTGGCTGATTGCATTTTTAAACCGAACCGGGGAGGTTGAGGACCTATGGAAAATTTTCCAGGGGGGCTGTATTAAACTCTGAAAATTCCAGGAGAGGGGGTGTGTCTGGAGACTGGAAATTCCAAGGGGGAGGGGTAAAAAAGGTGATTTTCCAGGGACATTTTATCCAAAAATAGATTTCCCATGGGTATTTTGCCAGAAAAAAATGGAAATTCCAGGGGTGGGGGTCATTTATGGGGTTGGAAATTCCAGGGGAGGGGGTCTGTTTCACGAGTGGAAATTCCAGGGGAGGGGGTCTTTTTAAGGGAGGTCCTCAACCCCTGGTAGGGTTTATAAATGCAGTCAGCCATTGTATAATAGGTTTGGTTAAAGTGCAACTCAAGGCTGAAATTTTAATGGCTTATTTGATTGCACATTCAAAATACAAAAGAATGTTTTTTTTTTCGTGTTCATAGCTCTTTTGGTTCATAGCTCTTTTGATACTCAAGATTTTTACTAATGCAAATTAGCAAAAAATGACGTCACAACAAGACTTGGGCAAAGAGGCCAAACAATGTTTTATGTATAATTCTGTTTTGGATATTTCGATTCAATTCAAACTTGGTAACAACAAAGAATGACCAAGACCTCATAAACCCTTATGCTAATTAGTGTTTCCATGGTACCCGTTTGGCTCTGGAAGTGATTCCTTGAAAAATAAGTAAAAATTTTGCTAATGTGTAAAAGGTTCTAAAATAAAATATTGATCACTAAGTGCTGGTAGCCATACTGTAATACATACCCTATCAGAGACAAGAAAAAACTTTACCCTATGGCAGACCTACCTGTTACCTATCCTCCTCATGCCTATGGCAGACCTCAGGAGCCTCCCAAAAAAAAAACCCTAGCATATCCATCTACCATATACGATGGAGTGCCCCACCCCATGCCAATTGGGCAGTTGGGCAATTCCTCAGAATTCCAGGGTGGGTGGAAGTAGAGCTTGGAATTTCAGGGCGGGCACCCTTAAATACGACATTCCAGGGTGGGTAAGCACAATTTCCAGGGTGGTCATGATAAAATCACTGGAACTGCAGGGTGGTTGGTTCAAATTTAAAAAATCCAGGGTGGGTAGCTTTTGTTGCGACTGCTGCCCATTCCTTCTTACCCAATAAATATATTTCTTATTGACTGTTCAAGTTTTCGCTCACGCAATCCTGCTCTAAAATACATATAAGTTTTGTGCTTGTAATCTAATTGTAGGATCCCAGATTTTGGAATGACACATTAACTCATGTCAAATAACGTATTGCAATTTACCATTCACATGGAAAAATATGTAACCAGGAGCTCCGCTTTTAGCCAGTGGCTAAATCTATATATTAGTTATAAGGAAAGCACGTTCTGACAAAGCAGAATGATTGTCGAGTTTTCAAAATATTACGTAAAGGAAATGAATCGGGGCGTTTCAAAACTAACAGTAAGAAGAACCAATAACTCAAACATCCATATGCTTATGAGCATTATTTACCATGGTAACAAGTTTGGCTCTAGAAGTGCCAAAAATAGGGAAAATGTCTGAAATATTCGCTAAGTTGTGAAAGTCTTTGAAACTTCCTAATTTGTTTGTTAACCCAACTGAGAGTATTTTGGCAACGTTTTTGTAGGATTTTACTTGTAGGTGAATAAGTTTCGGATTTTTCCTTTTAAAGAATACCTGTTGACCGTCATGAAACATGGCTGTGGTATCGGTTTTCGTATGATACGAAAATAGTTTGTGAGCGTTTGAAATTCATCATTTTCTTGGCACATTTAGACATACTTTACTGCCATACGCGTTAACTGCCATTGTGAACGTTCTTCGAGTTTGTGCGCAACAGAACAGGGCAAAGTGAGGAACGCCTTGCACATTTGGTGTGTTTACCACGGCCGCGTTACATGACCATATAGACGGTCGACAGGCATTCTTTAAATAGAAGCCCTTGTGTCAATAGTGTTACCATGGTAATGGAATCAATGTGCTAATTTGCATAAGTAAAAATCTTGAATATCCTTGAACCAAAAGAGCTACAGTATTAACACCAAGTAAATGGCATTCTTCCTTATTTTGAATGGGTGATCAAATAGACCAAATACAATTTCAGCCTTGAGTGGCACGTTAAGATATAGTCAGTGCATTTAGTTTTCTTTTGTTCTCTGAGGGAATGCATGTTTCTAGCACACCAGGGGGGGGGATTAGACCTTGGATGATATAATTGTGCAGTTTCTATTTCAAGAAAACATTTTACTATTTCTTTAGTGATTTATTGAATAAGGCTCAGAATATTAGAAGAAGAAAAATACAATTTGAAATGACTGACCCACCAAGTCAATAATTAATCTGAACCAATTCAAAGATGTAAATTTTTGGTTATGACTTTGGGCCATGTTTGCCTAAATACAGATCATTTTCCCAGTACAAAACTAGACCAGTAAAATTCTGGTATGGTCCCACCTGTTCATATGGTTGCTTACCATTACAATTTAGGTAAATTTTAAAGCACGGGACTGTGCCTGTGGCACAGTTTTATTTTAGCATCCACACCATGTGAACACTGGTGCCACCCAGGCCCCAAAACCGGCATGGTACCAGTGTTCCCATGGGCCCGGTACGAGCCTGGAGTCGTGCCGATCAGAAACTGGATTTTGCTGGTCCCTAAAAAGCATGCCTAGCCATATGAAAATTGGACTGGTACCACATTGTCCTGTGTGAATGCGCAATGGTATTGTTAACAGAATTGTTCCAGTCTCGTTTTGTACAGCTTTTCTATGAAAGGGGTCTAAAAGTTGGAGGACTATTATCAAATCAGCTCAGCTGGGTTGGGCTGATTTCTTGTAGGGGATACTCCAAATGGTAACTAAGTAAGTATGACTAGGGGTTGATATTCACAAGTCAATATTAATCTTCAAAAGTATGTATGCATCCAAAATTAATAGTAAGTAGTAAAGGTATTTTTGGGGGTCTAAAATGCAAAGTAATGAAAAGTGATAGACAATTACTGAAGAAGTACCTACCTATGTACCTACCCCTTGGGGTTGCATGGTTTACACTTTGCTATGTTCATAGACAACCTAATTTTTTAATTTCACTTTCCAGATCATGTGCATTTCATCCCGATAAATAAATTCTTCCAGCCAAGCAAAGGCAAAGCAGGGAGATCAATGAAAGCTTTTTAGAAGATCTCAGGAAGCAATTGAGAGCAAAGCCATCAGGGAGCTACCAAATTTTATCTGTGGCTGTGAGAGATGTGCAGCGAAAAGAAGAATTTAAGATTGACAAAATCAGAGAGTACGAATATGAGGTTCTAGGTGGGACCCACTTGATGTTGGCCACCCAGAAAATGCACACCGAAGATGTGACCAACATACACTTTTCGGGTAGAGTGGCAAAGGTGTATGTTGGCCTTTCTGATGAGGAGGCACGCTTTGTTGGAGCTGACCACAACAACACAGGTGGATTTCGCCATGAACTGACCTTTAAAGATGAGGTACGAGTAACCTAAAAAACACTTTTGGTAGCATCCGGGATTGTTGATTTCAAGAAAGCATCTTTTTAATGTGCATTTATAATTCTAGAGCAAGCTGAAAAGATTGTCATTCAATATTACTTGATGTGCATAATTAAGGGCTTGGACATTTTACCCTATCAGAGACCAAAAAATCCTATTTTTTATACCCTTACCAACCATAGATCTACATACCCTTTTAGTATAATTACTCAAGCGATGCCATGCGCTGATTGGTTGAGACGCTCAGAATATTTTGCTATATTCACCTATATTATTATTGCTATATTCATTTTGCTATATTCACCTTTTTGCTATATTCACCTTTAGGTGAATATTCACCTATAGGTGAATATAACATTGAAAGCATTGGGGATTGCACATGCACTTTACTACGAGAACCTTAATCCACTGTTGCCTAAACCCGTTTTTTTTTTTGTCAAAAATCTTAAGAGTCGCTTGAGTAATTATACTAAAACAATTAGTCGCCTCAGGTTCCGTAAATATCGGCGAATAGTCACCTCGACTTTATCTCAGTAACTATTCGCCGATATTTACGTCACCTTCGGCGACTAATTGTTAAATAGTACCCAATAGCAGGCCTTCAGTTAATCACGGGCAGTCCACTTAGTTGTGTTGAATGAGGTAACTTGCTATAATCATGTAAAGATTTTAAAAATAGGATTCACTAGAAAATGTATGTGATTTGACTAAAAGCACACAATCTGGAAGCCATTCAACTTTGCAAGTGAAACTACTTTGTAACCATTTTGTTCAGTATAGTAACGGTATGGCTTCTACTGTGTAATACAGCTTTTGCTTTGTGCAATACGGCTCCATATCTGCACTCAATTTCGACCTTACCGAATGATAAAATGATGGCACTGTCAGTCATATCATAATTACCTGATACCATATACGAGGGCCTTCTGCGCATATATGAGGGAAACTTATTATTGCACATTAATTGTTTTTACCTTTTTTTTTGCAGTTGGAAATATGCAGAACAGAGCTGTTTGGTGCCTCAAATCAAGATCTCAGGCAGGATCCCCCAGAACCTAGTGAAAAGTGGAGGGAGGTCTGTGCAGAACTTTTAAACAAAAAGCTAAATATTATATAGGCCATGTTAAGCAAAAAGGACCATTTTTATACAAAACATAGTAAATAATGTTTCACCTCTAGTATGAATGCAGTTAAAGTGATTCCCTTGTTTTGCACCACCCTTCTGCCCACGTCTCAATAGAAACAGGTAAATACAGTAAGTCAAAATATTCCAGAATTAGTCTGGTCAATTTAACCTCAAAAACCCCCAAATGCAGGAATTACATATCCAAATTTTGTAGAAATCCAACCAGGAGTCATGTTGGTTTCAACTGGTGATGTCAAGGGTGCCATTTGTTTTCGCTGACACTTGGACAATGAAAACACAGAAACTGGGATTTGCTATACTGTAACGTTTATATACTGTAAAGTGACATGAAAGTTAACTAATTTCTTTAACTAATTTAATATTTTAAACTAATTTCTGAGCAATGAGTTTGACATCAACAGTTTGTGAATTTCTAGTTCTTTTAGAGTAATATTTAAACTTAAATGCATCACTTGTTCAGGAAATACAAGGTTCAATATGAGATTCATCAAATCTCAACTGCACAACTGGTTACCAAGAAACAAAAAATTTACATCTAAGCAATTGATTTTGCCTTTCATCAAATTGTTAGCTTTCATTGTCTAAGTGCCACAACAGGCTTTCCTTTGTGCAGATCGAAACCCCTAAATTTAACCAACTTCTTGTGAATAGACTGAGGTCCTGAGAATTTGCTGTATAACAATTCAATGTTGCAATGTTTTCCAGGTTAAAAGCTAAGTTGACTGGACTCATGTGTTCAGCGTAGAATTGGGAAGGATAAGATCACCTCTGCTTACTGCTGATCAAAGGCAGTCTTTACTCATCGATCAAAAAAATTATTTAATCATTAATAATTTTACCAAATTTATTTGTTTTTAGAGAGCAAACTTAAGTGAACATTTCACTATTTCCCGGATGTCTGGAGAGGTGTGGGAGGAGCTGCAGAAGCTTCACCAGTTATGGGAGGCTGGAGAGGTCAAAGGTCAAGGGAAAGGGAAAGCAGGGGATGTAATTAAATATGGCAAACCAGTTATGCGCCAATCTCATCTGAAGGAGCTATGTAATTTGTCAATGGATGACTCACTCTATTTGCTGAAAAAGGTAGGAAACATGTACATTATGTTGAAAAATTACAAAGTAAATTCCCAAACATAAATTAGACTATAGTGTCACTTGGGCTTTTACAGAAATGTTTGAAAGACTGCATGATTTGTAAATTATGTCAATTTCAGCAAAATCAAAGAGATTTTAGGGCCGGGGGTGGGAGCTGTAAAATAAATAAATGATAGAAATACCAACTCTTAATAATTGTACCATAACCCTTTTCAGATCACAGTGAAGGAAATGTCAATGTTGGAATTCAAAAAGGCAGCCCAAGAAGCAAAGCGACTTAGGCCTATTCAGGAGACAATAATGGCCTATTTCAAAGCTGATTGGGATTATATTGGGTCATTCCATTTATTATATTTTGGGATGTTGATGGTGCACCAACAGCTCCTAGTTTGTTTTTGTTTGTTTTTTTGCTTTTTTTATTCTGCTTTCCAGTAACATATTTCATTACTTATAGCACAAAATACCATATCATTTATGTTACTGGTATAATTTTTGATAATAGATAGATACCCCTGAATATGAGGGAGGAGGCACCAGTATTGTTTCAGGGGCATAGCTAGGGAATCCTGTGGTGTCTGTGGCCAGTAAACATTAAGAAAACATTGGTAAGCTGGAAAACAGCACCATACATTGAACAGAAGTGCCCTCCCCCCTTCCCCCTTCTCAAATCCTGGCAGTGCCCCTGTGTTTGTGTTAAATCACATTGTAGCTTGGAAAGTCTAACATATATTTTTAACTATCTTTTTGAAATATAAATTTTGTTTTAATCTACAGAATGTGAAAATAATAGTCGACACAGTCAGTAAGGTGAATTTCACGAAGTTGACCTCCTTCAACATAGTGTTGTTCTCAAGTGTTGAGGAGGTCAAAGCTGTCAAGGAAGTAATGAAATCAGAGGGTGCCGCATCTGTGGATTCAGGCCACTTTTATGTGAAAGCAAAAGGTGAGTAGAATGTATACATTGTTGGGACCTAATTCAGTCCAATGTCTCTCCCGGCATAATCAATTGAACAAATCCCAAAAAAATAAAAGAAATAAATCAAACACCAATTGTTTGATTTTGTCCTGTCATTATAAATAATGTGCGGCACGGAAAAAGAAGTCTAGTTAACAACAATTCCCGGAAAACAGAGGTGACTCCCAAACCTTTGCCGGTGGGGATCCCTTGTCTTCTGTAATTTTTAGGAACATTTTCGAAAAGGGAACATTTTTTACCACAATGGCTCCATTGTAGCAAATCAGGAATCATATTTTGTGGTGAAAAAAATTGGTTTATTGACTCAACATTGAAGCTTAAAGTTTAAGAGCCATTGTCTGAGAAAACCGGGCAAAGTCAAAAGATGTGGGTCAACCGATTTCCCTGATTTTTTCAGCAGTTGAATCCTACCATAAACAATTACGAATGGCGGCATTTAATTTTTTTTCTTATGTTTTGTTTCGGAGTTGACCACCCCCCCTAGTTTTGAGGCCGCGAGGGCCTTGAATCTAGCTAAAATTATGCCTTTTTGCAGTGCGCAAAATACGAAGTTCGCGATGAGTTTCGGAAATAATTTTTTTCATGCGTAATAAGTGTCCTTTGCTCTACTGATTTGTGCTTTCTAAACATAAATTCATGCGCTCTAGATTTTGCACAAGGTTGTCAAAATAGTGTAGGTCACCGAGGTGTCTAGACACCCTAGATTTGGGTCATTTTCAAACCTCTGCAATTCAAAAGTGCGGCGGTTATTTTTTCTCGGACACGCGATTCCGACAGTTCATTACAATGTTTACACAAATAAAAAGTGACTTGATTGGGATAGCGAGTCGTTTATGCAGGAGCGGTGCCCTAGTTTTCGCAAAAAATGCAATATAACATTTAGTCGGTTTCATTATTACAGCACCCCTGCAGAGATAAAAAAGTTTTAAATCAAAGTAATATGGATATAAATTATGTATAATGGCAATGTTTACGTGTTGCATTATATACTCTGCACATTTCAGTACTGTTTTTTTTCACACTCTTGACAAGTACGTGTTCGAACGAGATGTAAACGAAAACAGGTAGGGCGAGGTCTCTCCTATAATGAACATATATTAATATCAACATCGAGCGCCTTGCCATGAAACTCAAAGGGAATTTCTGCGGAAACCCATCTATGGGAAAAGCTGAATTTCCCATGGTAGAGGAATGGGAAGTGTTTGGATTTCCCATGGCTATCCTTGTGATTTCCGAACACTTCCCACGCTGCGTGTGCCTTGGGAAATTCAGCTTTTCCCATGGATGGGTTTCTGCAGAAATTCCCTGTGACTTGCGACATTTATCACATTTATCAAAGTTTTCAAAAAAATGGATTCCCCAGAAGCCCTGAACCTTATCGCTGGCCAAAAGATTACAGGCTCTGAGTACGAGATTGAAACTTGTGGGTAGTTTTCAAGATGGCGGTTGGTCGAGCACAAAATCCTGGGGGAGGCTGAGTGGCATAACCACTGTTTGAGGACATGAGAACGAATTCCCTCAACCTCGCGGGGGAGGCTCTGGTGACAGCCACTGACGCATGCGCGAGATTTAATGCCGAGTTGTTGAGAGAAAGACCTTCAGCGCATGCTCCAACGTTCAGAATGAGCCAATCAGCCAAGGCCCTCAGATGGATGTCTCCAGAGCCTCCCCTGCGAAGTGACGAGCGAGCCGGGGAGCTCTCGGGTACGAGAATGATGGGAACGAGGTTGTCCTTTGTTTCGAAACGGTCATGTGACGCAGCTAGTGAGGGTCTTCTTCCCGAGTCAACCACCATTTTAAAAAACGGCCGAGAAGACCCTGGGGACGAGGTTGATATTGAGGTGAAGTTGGATTTATTTACGCATGTGCGCTCGGGCAACTTTATCCCTTACTCTGACCTAGGTTGCGCTAACCGTTTGCGCACCCTTGTTTTTCATCAAAGTAGCACAAAATCACACATCTGGCCCTCCATCACAGTTTTTTCCCTTACAGACCTCCGAGCAGGTAAGCAATCTATGTTACTGTCTATGGCGGACGGGTCACGTGATACAGGTCCTGCTTCTTCAGAAATAAAAGAGCGTCAGCGCAATCACGCAACTGACACAAGCCGGAGACTTTTTAGACGAATCAAATTGACTGTGAGCAGAATAAATAAAAAAAAAAGCCATATCTTCCGATTATCAGAACCCATTCTATATTTTAGTCTCTGGAAACCTTGAAATCCACAAAATGAGACATTCTGAATAGCGTTCATTCAATGAAGCACACCCTTTCACCCACCCAGGCTGGAGATAATTGAACGGATTACTATTACTTCATTTACCGTATACCTTTAAAGCGGGACTGTCACGGTACGCGCATGTGCGAATTTTGATCACTTTGGAACGATGGCTGTGAGAGGGAGGAAAATACGCTGGTAGAATCCGTTCAAATCTTGTTGTTTCGGGGTCCATCTACCCTTACTTCTTAACGGGTATTCTCTCCTGAGATCTCCTTAGTATCGTGACCAAATTTTGGAGTCGATGCAATATTGTTTGTCGTTTTAAATTGAATGAGACTCGAGCGTCATTTTCACTGATGGCTGCCCAACAAGAAAGGCCTAATCGAGGTCGTCCTTACGCCAAAATGTCTTGGGAACACAATAAAAACAGGATCTGGATATCGGAAAGGGTCCACGAGACATGGAAATTGTTCAAGGGCTATGGTATCTTCACTTCAGGCAACGATTTTGCAGCTCATTTGCCTAAAAACCCCTAAAAACTTATCATAATGTCGCCTCCTGACGAATGAACTCCAAATTATGTTTTCCCTGAGGCGACGTCGCGCGGGGCGTGGGTACTTTCCCGCGAAAACGAAGTGTCCCGTGATTGGTTTATTTAAACAGGGAATCCCCGTTTTGAATGATAGTTGTGGGATCGGCGGTCTTTGCTCGAGCATGCGCGTACCGTGACAGTCCCGCTTTAACAACAGGCCGAATATGTAGTCGTTGACAGACAGACATATTTATTGAAACCTTTTATACTGACCTATGCTTAGGGGCCGACCAATTAAAATTCCTACACACCAAAATGGTGACTTAAACCCTTCTTTCTTATTGGAAAAAACTTTCTCGCCGCATAACAGAGGTAGGAAAAAAAAACTTGCAAACAAAAATCACCCAACCCTCCCGTCAAAAGTTAAATGGTCTGCCCCTTAGATAGGGATGACGGCAACAAACAAATATTTTCTCATCATAAAGAATGAGTATTTTCATGTCATAGAAATGAATATCTTCTGATTGTGTGATTTTAACCAAACGACCCCAAATCACGTTAATATGCCTTTTATCTTATACGTATATAATCTTATAGTTAGATAGAAAGGCTGCAAAGTTTAGGAAGAATAGACCAGGTTCGAATTACGCTCCAATGCTCACAAGACAAAAGCTTCAAAGCGAGGCTTTTTCCAAGTTCTAATACATTTACAGTAATTTCAGAAGAAAGCCTCGACTTGAGGTTATTGTTTGTAGGCCATTGGAGCGGAATTCGAACATGGCCTATTACTCGAAAACTGGCTGAGATATGAATTGCTTATTTTTGTGCAAATAAATGTATGGGCAAAAACATCAAAACGAGGCTAGTAGCGCATCGATACGAAAATTAATTTAAAAAATATTATATTATATCGGTCAGTATTCAACCAGACTTCATCAAACTTTGCAGTTTTTCTAATACGGGTGTGCTGAATTGAATACTGGACGTTTCCTGATAACTATAAGATATCGCCATATCGCCTTGTTTTATCTGCGTTTGCGCTTAATAAGTATATATAATAGGACGCCATGCTGTCCAATTAAGAAAAAATTGGATGATTCAGAGGAACTCCAAAATTGGACGAGGCCGCAGGCCGAGTCCAATTTGGAGTTCCGAGCAATCATCCATTTTTTTCTTAATTGGACAAGCATGGAGTCCTGTTATTTATTAATTATATAACATCAATGCTCAAACCCAAACTGTCCAATTTTAGCGCGAACTCTCCAATTAGAGCGCGCGCGATCCAATTAAAAAATAATTGGACGATTCAAGAAAAATCGATCTGCCGGCACAATGGGATTTCGAGCTGGCTATATAATTATGAATATAATCTCAACGATTATAGAACAGGTTGGAAATGCCCAAATGCATGTAAAATGCGTCACGGGTTCATCTTCCTGCGGTTACATATGGAAAAAAAATAGCTAATTTTACTCAATTATTTTTGGTCAATTCCACAGTGTCTAATTCCAGGTTCAATCGACTTTTTATTAGGATACTAAATCCAGGTTCAATCGAGACAGTCGAGAAATTGCATTTAAAAGGTGGACTTCAAAAAAGCATTTCAGTCTATGGCATCAGTAACCAATCAACTGTGACCATTCCCACGCTTTATTCCCAAGGGAGTAACTACTGAATGGCTTCCCTAGTCCATGGCTGAGAAGTCCTTTTATTCTCAATATATGCATTACACTTCACTATGAAACACCTATAGATACTTATGAAAAAAATTTTTGGTATGCTTATTCAATTGAAGAAGAATTTTTACTGGACGGTGAAGTAGCAGTTGTAAATTGCATTTGTGTAAAATAGAGTCTGTCTAGTCTAAGTCCATGTCATGTGGAACGCTTAGCGCTTATGCCCAAACCAACTAAGTGATCCATGGGCGGGGGGGGGGGGGAATTATGATCTAAGCGCATTGAAATATATAAAATGGATAAATAATAACAAGACAATCTAAAAGAGCTCTAGAATAGCTATTCTATTCTCTTTCGCTTCGCTCAGGCGAATAGAAATTATTTCTAGTCTTTCAATTAACAATGACAACATAGGATGAGGAGCATCGCGCCTGGGACAGCGTCATTTATTAACAATACGAGACGATTTACATTACATTGGTAATGAGCGGGAATACATTTGTTCAATATCAACTATTGACAGAATCCTGGATATTGAATAGTGGAAAAAATTTTGGCCCGCTGTAACAGGGAAAGTGCGATGTCAAGTGAGATACAATAGAAAGGAATTGGTTTATATCTGATTAAGCGTCCCCACGGGGATTGCAGCGTCATAGCGCTGTGTCAACAAGAAAAAACAATTCTATTCTCTTTCGCTTCGCTCAGGCGAATAGAAATTATTTCTAGTCTTTCAATTAACAATGAAAACATAGGATGAGGAGCATCGCGCCTGGGACAGCGTGTCAAGTCAGGAAAAGTGTGGGGCTGAAAAGGAGATAAAACAAAGTTAAATACCAATATTAAGAGTGACTAAAAGTTGCTGCTTAAGATCTTCCCTGCAGTATAAATCTTTGCTAAACTCGCTTTTCCAACCCCCGTGTTTCTTAATTATCCTGTCTGGGAGATTATTGTTAGCAGCAGCAGAGGCACCCCCTATTCTTAATGAATGCAAACCATAATGCTTGGTTTCAAGACCAATGCTGTTAAACTTAGAAAGAATGACTGAACGAGCGCGGGAGTAGGAAAAACGGGAACCCGGCCGAATAGTATAAGACCCGTCTTTATGCGAGACCAAATTTCCGAAGATATACTCATTAGAACTGGTGTCTTGTTTTGACATACCTGCATAGCGGAGAAGCATTTTATAAGGACAAGTAGGTTGGTTGGTCCTAGCAATAACTTTAGTAGTACCATACCCCAGAGGGTCATTTTTACATTTTGGAATGAAAATAGAAAAATGCGTATTTGCAAAGTGAATGTTGGACCACTTAAGTCCAGCTGTCTCATCATAACGCAGGAAACCCGCAAACGATAACAGACAGAAACAAACATCCCGAATGTCAGACAGAGACGCATCAACGCCAGCAAATTTGGTTACTAAGGCGTGCAAATGTTGAGGCAAAATAGGTAATTTCTTGTTATTAGGGGCAGCTAGGGACAACCTCCTAATGGAACTAAGGACAAGCTTAAGGAATTCACTTTCGCAAGGATTAAATCCACTACAAGCGTTGTGAAAGAACGAAATAGCATAAAACGTGGATTGTATAACATTACACGAGGAACCAGACTGTACAAGGTTAAGTAAATATAAAGCTACATGGACATCCTGCGCGGGAAAACAGATGACTTCAGGGAAATTTTTGGCCCAAGACTTCCATTTTTTTGAAGCGAGCTAAATATGTTTTGACAGTGGATGGAGCTCTTGAAACAGATAGCAGGCCAGGCAACTCGGCAGCAAGATTCCTTAGCAGTGGGCTACGAATGCCATGGAGTCTCCTTGTAGAGAAATGGAAAGGAAAAAATTAGAAACAAACACAAGAATGTAACATGAAATTATTTATTCGTATAACCTCTAAATTCGGTTATGGGCAATTGTTAACCAAGTTAAAAATAAGCTACAACACTAGTAATGTAGTAATTTGATTTAAACTAAAACGTTTCTGATTCTACACACCATACGGGTGTGGTAATAGTAATACAGATTCACCATACAGGCGGCATCAATAATAATTATCCCATCGCCATACAGGCGGCAAGAATCTCAAACGCCATGCGGGCGGTAACAATCTCAACACCATGCGGGCGGTAACAATCTCAACGCCATACGAGCGGGTATACTACGAGTCGAAATTGATTTTATTTCTAGAAGCCATGGTAGAAGCTAAAGAGATGCATCCAAATGAATGACTAGGACTGGGGCATGGAAATTATATTGACTGAATATAGTATCAAGGCCCGGCCGCGCGGGAGCAAAAATATAAGCTGGATCCGAGAATTCAATTATACGCGCAACACAATATCTAGGCTTACCCAAAGGAAACATGACTGGCCAGAAAGGGGAGGAAGGCCACTTGGGAACAACGAGGGTACCCTTGGCGTGGCAATCTTCCAAATGGTAAATGACGCGAGGTACCAAGTAAACAGGGGGCACGAGCCAATTGTTGGCGTGCGACCAGTCACGGCTGAATGCATCAACACCTTCAGTGCCCGGGCACCAAAACTTAGAATAAAATCTGCTGCATTTAGCCGTGTGCGACGAGGCAAAACAATCTACTTCAAAAGGACCAAAAATAGAATTAATGTGATGAAAAAACGGTGTAGAAACTTCCCAATCATCGAAATCATTGATACGACTGAGAAAATCAGCAAACTGATTGAGAGAGCGAGGGATCCACTCAATTTCAATGCTAACATTATTTAAAGCACAAAAACGGAAAATTTGTAAAGCCAACTTATGCAAACGAAGACACATACTGCCTTTGCGAGCAATAATAGCTGCATTCATATTATCGGTATACATCTTCACTAATTTACCTGTAACATGTGTTCTGAAAGATTTCAGCGCATAAAGAATGGATAACAATTCTCTAGCATTACTGTCCTGTACCGATTCCATACTATTAAATGCTGTGTAAAATAGATCAAACTCATGAGAGTCGAGTACATATACTGATCCGCCGCAGGCTTGGGCACTAGCGTCAGAGTGAATAACAATAGTCGGTTTGCAATAAGGAAACAACACTCTAGAATTAAGAGAACTACAGTTATCCAGCCAAAAATTAACTTCATCCATACACTGCTCAAAATACTGAAAATGGCTCAGATCAACCAAAGAATCCCATTGATGATCACAAAATGAAATAGCAGCTTGGAGAAAACGAGACATAATTAGACAAACGTTGCCTACAACAGGTCCAAGAGAAATAATCCGACCAACTGAAGCTGCGATTTCACGAAATGTAACCAAAGGCAATTTAGATTTGAGTTTCAAGAGGGATGACAGGGTTCGGTCAATTCTATCACGCGGGATGGAAAACGAACCGGAGGAAAGATCCCAGTTGATTCCTAACCATTGCAGGGAATGTGTAGGAACCCAAACAGATTTTTCTTTATTGGCTACAATACCAGCACGCGCAAGATCGGAGCGGACCTTGGAGGAAACAGCAATAGCAGAATCAAGTTCTCGTTCACAAACAATGCCGTCGTCTAGATAAAGAACAACTCTATAACCTAAGTTTCTCCAATGACGAACAAGTGGGCGAAAAAATTTTGTAAACAGAAATGGAGCTACAGAAAGGCCAAAAGGCAAAACAGAGAAGCAAAAGTATCGAAATTTATCAGAATTGAGGCGCCATCTAAAGCCTAAATACTGAATGTGATGCGAGCAAATATCAATGTGATGATAACCAGACTTCATATCAAACTTAATAAGATATCCGTTAAGTGAAACATAATTGAGAAAAATACGCCAGTCCTCCATTGAAAATTTAACCTTAGCAATAGATTTGTTTACATGTCTGAGATCTAAAATGAGTCTTGGTTTACCATCAGAGTTAACGGACACTGACAATGGGTTCACCACAGTTGGGGGGGAGTGTACCTCTACAACAAGACCGAGTGAGAGGAGATCGGAAATAGCCCGAGAGACGAAATCGGAATGAGTAAAAGCTGACTTATTATTGCCAAGCAATACACTACTGGGTGTTGAAGTAAATGGGATAACAAAACCGCGAGTGATAGTGTCAAGAACCCACTGTGGTGCTCCTATTTCCAGCCAAAAATCAATATGTGCTCTAAGTCGCCCTTTAACAATAGGGACAGATGTACCAGCTTCATATTCATGTAAATTTCTTTGGTAGAAACTACTAGTTATATTACTAAAGTTTATAGCACACTTATCTTCCATCAGGGATTCAATTTCTTGGGTTACTCCAGGATTAGAAGTTGCGGTTGCTGGACCCAGAGGCTGATTGCGAGGCGGTGTTGGTACATGTTGAGGTGTATTGACCTCCAATTGGCGCAAAGGAGGCTCTAGCAAGACGGCTTGGGCAGTCCCGCCACCAGTGACCCGGGGCAGAACAGTAGCGACAGGTGCTTTGGCGACGGCTGGAGTTAGGCTGGTAAGGGTGGAAGTACTGGCCGCCGGTTGAGTCTGAGGGCCCGAAACCGCGCCGGTTGAAGGGAAGAGCATCTCTAAATCTTGCTTGAGAGCGTTCAGCATTTCTCTTCGAGATGGACCTCGACTTGGCTCTTAATGCTTCTCTCTCTGCTGCACGAATTTTCTTTTCGTCTTCAGCGTCGAGGGCTGCTGGATTTTCTTCGTAGTGACGGACTGTAAGCCAGCCAGCTTCAGAAGAATCGGCAATGCGAATTTTCCTGTTCTTTTCCTTAAGAAGGCCCAAAGCTTGTTCAATGAGTTCCTTAGCGCCGGGTATCTTGTTGTCGTCGAGAGCATTCACAGCTTTGTTTAGTACAGTAGAAACTTCCAAATTGAACTTGAAGTTACGCTCGTTGCCCTGACTTTTAAACTTAACGGCGAGATCCTGGTTAGCTCTTTTGGACTCTGAAAGGGCCTCGTCGGCAGTTTCTTTAGTCTTCAGGAAATTATTTTCAAGTTCAGCCTTATGGCTCCTAAGTTTGTCAAAAAGAAGAGTTCTAAACTCGTTCAAATCGTTCCTAGTAATAGGAGAATCAGAATCTTCTAATTCACTGGAGTTTGATTCTCCGAAAGGCATAACGACGCTGTAACAGGGAAAGTGCGATGTTAAGTGAGATACAATAGAAAGGAATTGGTTTATATCTGATTAAGCGTCCCCACGGGGATTGCAGCGTCATAGCGCTGTGTCAACAAGAAAAAACAAAATATAACAGCAAATAAGGTCATTGGATTTTGCTGATTTTTGTACTGTGTTCCGCTTAAGTTTGGCGGGCATATCATGATGTAACACAAACGATAACCACGTTATATAGACATTTCAGGCAACATAATTTCCCCCGGACATTTTGTATGCTACAACAGCGTGCAGGCATTGTAATTCTACTCTAGAAATATGCACCAGCTAGTAAGATGCTGTACCCAACAACGGTCTCGAATCAACATTACTGAATTTGGTCAAAACTCGAGCGCCTCTCCTGCATAAACGATTCGTTATCCCAATCAATTTATTTTTTATTTGTGTTAACATTGTAATGAACTGTCGGAATCGCGTGCCCGAGAAAAAATAACCGCCGCACTTTTGAATTACAGAGGTTTGAAAATGACCCAAATCTAGGGTGTCTAGACACCTCTGTGACCTACACTATTTTGACAACCTTGTGCAAAATCTAGAGCGCATGAATTTATGTTTAGAAAGCACAAATCAGTAGAGCAAAGGATGCTTATTACGCATGAAAAAAAATTATTTCCGAAACTCATCGCGAACTTCGTATTTTGCGCACTGCAAAAAGGCATAATTTTAGCTAGATTCAAGGCCCTCGCGGCCTCAAAACTAGGGGGGGTGGTCAACTCCGAAACAAAACATCCGAAAAAAAAATTAAATGCCGCCATTCGTAATTGTTTATGGTAGGATTCAACTGCTGAAAAAATCAGGGAAATCGTTGACCCCATCTTTTGACTTTGCCCGGTTTTCTCAGACAACGGCTCTTAAATTTTAATGGCTTATTTGATATTGCATATTCAAAATAAGAGTGTTATTTATGCGTTCATGGCTCTTTTGGCTACAGAGATATTGAACATTTTCTCTTGATGCAAATTAGGAAAACTGATGTTACAACAAGACAATGTTTTATGTATAATTCTGTATACGATAGTTAGACATTTTAAAACACTGCATGTAGCTTTGAAAATGCAGCAGAAAGCTCAAAATAAGCACATTTTTTATTCTGAAAAAAAAAGGCCTGACCATATCAATTTTCAGGCTCTTTGAAGCTATTTAAAATTGTGTGAAATCATTGGGGCAAAATGCTCATTAGCTTACACGTTTCCTCTAAATTGAACATTGTACCGCTTAGAATTCCAGATATCTTTGTTTTATGTTTCATTTACAGACCTATTGATATTCAGAACTCATCATTTTATAGCTCCCTCTGATTCTGAACATTGCTTATGCTAATGAGCTGAAATTGTAAACAAAGGATCCTCCTTATTACACTAGGGCTATCTATTTTATAAATAGGAAGAATCCAAAACTTCTTCACCTACAAGGAACTGCAAAACAAACAAATCCAGGGGGCAGAACAGTTAATGTCAAAGTTCAAAGTGAGAGGGGGGTTGTGCTCATTGGTAAGATTGTGGTGTCAACGTTCGAGTTTTCGAACGAAGAATTCGCTGTGAATTTGATTTTCCACCTATCTGTGCAGATGTTTGTGATGAATATTGGCAGATTTCCATTGGTTTATAATGTGAGAAACGCACGAGTGATGCTGGAAAAACTAACTAATGTAACTAATAACTAATTTACATAGCAACTTTCATTAAACATCAAATTTCTCAGCCAAATTTTTTTAAAACAGAGGACACTAGAAGCGATGTCTTCTCCAAATTTTTTAATAAGTAGTTTACAACATTCGCATCATTTAGCATCATGCTCTCCTACCGATTCTATTGACAAGTATTTATAGTAAAAATACACTGTATCACGGCTTTCACATAACTGCTGTGAAAGCAATCATGAGTAATTCACTATCCTATCAAATGCAATAGAAATTCAACAATTAACCAATTAGAGAGCGAGGTGATTCACAATCTCTCCTTTTTGTGGGCGATTTAATTACAAGTAATTGTGTAAATTATTTTCTCTACACGATCTGACTGGCTTAACGATCAAAGACCATGCTCTTAACCAATCACAACCAAAACCAATCACAATTACCATAAGCTATTTGTAATTACTCACGGCAGCCATGTGGAAACTGCTCTTATTATGTTTTACTTGTGTCATGGTAAGGTCTGTCCAAAAGAAACCATGCTCATGTTGTGTCACTGAAATTGAAAGAAAATAACCAATAAGTGTGATGAGCCTTGAAGACAGATCTTTTATTTACCAGTCTTATGTAAACCATGCATGGCTATGGATACTTGATACCTGTCAACCCAACTTCGTCAAAAGTCTTGAGATTCTCCCTCATGTGGCAAGTAAATAGAGACTTTGCCCGGTTTTCTCAGACAACGGCTCTTAAATTTTAATGGATTATTTGATATTGCATATTCAAAATAAGAGTGTTATTTATGCGTTCATGGCTCTTTTGGCTACAGAGATATTGAACATTTTCTCTTGATGCAAATTAGGAAAACTGATGTTACAACAAGACAATGTTTTATGTATAATTCTGTATACGATAGTTAGACATTTTAAAACACTGCATGTAGCTTTGAAAATGCAGCAGAAAGCTCAAAATAAGCACATTTTTTATTCTGAAAAAAAAAAAGGCCTGACCATATCAATTTTCAGGCTCTTTGAAGCTATTTAAAATTGTGTGAAATCATTGGGGCAAAATGCTCATTAGCTTACACGTTTCCTCTAAATTGAACATTGTACCGCTTAGAATTCCAGATATCTTTGTTTTATGTTTCATTTACAGACCTATTGATATTCAGAACTCATCATTTTATAGCTCCCTCTGATTCTGAACATTGCTTATGCTAATGAGCTGAAATTGTAAACAAAGGATCCTCCTTATTACACTAGGGCTATCTATTTTATAAATAGGAAGAATCCAAAACTTCTTCACCTACAAGGAACTGCAAAACAAACAAATCCAGGGGGGGGCAGAACAGTTAATGTCAAAGTTCAAAGTGAGAGGGGGGTTGTGCTCATTGGTAAGATTGTGGTGTCAACGTTCGAGTTTTCGAACGAAGAATTCGCTGTGAATTTGATTTTCCACCTATCTGTGCAGATGTTTGTGATGAATATTGGCAGATTTCCATTGGTTTATAATGTGAGAAACGCACGAGTGATGCTGGAAAAACTAACTAATGTAACTAATAACTAATTTACATAGCAACTTTCATTAAACATCAAGTTTCTCAGCCAAATTTTTTAAAACAGAGGACACTAGAAGCGATGTCTTCTCCAAATTTTTTAATAAGTAGTTTACAACATTCGCATCATTTAGCATCATGCTCTCCTACCGATTCTATTGACAAGTATTTATAGTAAAAATACACTGTATCACGGCTTTCACATAACTGCTGTGAAAGCAATCATGAGTAATTCACTATCCTATCAAATGCAATAGAAATTCAACAATTAACCAATTAGAGAGCGAGGTGATTCACAATCTCTCCTTTTTGTGGGCGATTTAATTACAAGTAATTGTGTAAATTATTTTCTCTACACGATCTGACTGGCTTAACGATCAAAGACCATGCTCTTAACCAATCACAACCAAAATCAATCACAATTACCATAAGCTATTTGTAATTACTCACGGCAGCCATGTGGAAACTGCTCTTATTATGTTTTACTTGTGTCATGGTAAGGTCTGTCCAAAAGAAACCATGCTCATGTTGTGTCACTGAAATTGAAAGAAAATAACCAATAAGTGTGATGAGCCTTGAAGACAGATCTTTTATTTACCAGTCTTATGTAAACCATGCATGGCTATGGATACTTGATACCTGTCAACCCAACTTCGTCAAAAGTCTTGAGATTCTCCCTCATGTGGCAAGTAAATAGAGACTTTGCCCGGTTTTCTCAGACAACGGCTCTTAAATTTTAATGGCTTATTTGATATTGCATATTCAAAATAAGAGTGTTATTTATGCGTTCATGGCTCTTTTGGCTACAGAGATATTGAACATTTTCTCTTGATGCAAATTAGGGAAACTGATGTTACAACAAGACAATGTTTTATGTATAATTCTGTATACGATAGTTAGACATTTTAAAACACTGCATGTAACTTTGAAAATGCAGCAGAAAGCTCAAAATAAGCACATTTTTTATTCTGAAAAAAAAGACCTGACCATATCAATTTTCAGGCTCTTTGAAGCTATTTAAAATTGTGTGAAATCATTGGGGCAAATTGCTCATTAGCTTACACGTTTCCTCTAAATTGAACATTGTACCGCTTAGAATTCCAGATATCTTTGTTTTATGTTTCATTTACAGACCTATTGATATTCAGAACTCATCATTTTATAGCTCCCTCTGATTCTGAACATTGCTTATGCTAATGAGCTGAAATTGTAAACAAAGGATCCTCCTTATTACACTAGGGCTATCTATTTTATAAATAGGAAGAATCCAAAACTTCTTCACCTACAAGGAACTGCAAAACAAACAAATCCAGAGGGGGCAGAACAGTTAATGTCAAAGTTCAAAGTGAGAGGGGGGTTGTGCTCATTGGTAAGATTGTGGTGTCAACGTTCGAGTTTTCGAACGAAGAATTCGCTGTGAATTTGATTTTCCACCTATCTGTGCAGATGTTTGTGATGAATATTGGCAGATTTCCATTGGTTTATAATGTGAGAAACGCACGAGTGATGCTGGAAAAACTAACTAATGTAACTAATAACTAATTTACATAGCAACTTTCATTAAACATCAAGTTTCTCAGCCAAATTTTTTAAAACAGAGGACACTAGAAGCGATGTCTTCTCCAAATTTTTTAATAAGTAGTTTACAACATTCGCATCATTTAGCATCATGCTCTCCTACCGATTCTATTGACAAGTATTTTTAGTAAAAATACACTGTATCACGGCTTTCACATAACTGCTGTGAAAGCAATCATGAGTAATTCACTATCCTATCAAATGCAATAGAAATTCAACAATTAACCAATTAGAGAGCGAGGTGATTCACAATCTCTCCTTTTTGTGGGCGATTTAATTACAAGTAATTGTGTAAATTATTTTCTCTACACGATCTGACTGGCTTAACGATCAAAGACCATGCTCTTAACCAATCACAACCAAAACCAATCACAATTACCATAAGTTATTTGTAATTACTCACGGCAGCCATGTGGAAACTGCTCTTATTATGTTTTACTTGTGTCATGGTAAGGTCTGTCCAAAAGAAACCATGCTCATGTTGTGTCACTGAAATTGAAAGAAAATAACCAATAAGTGTGATGAGCCTTGAAGACAGATCTTTTATTTACCAGTCTTATGTAAACCATGCATGGCTATGGATACTTGATACCTGTCAACCCAACTTCGTCAAAAATCTTGAGATTCTCCCTCATGTGGCAAGTAAATAGAGAAAATGTATGAAAAATTCTGAGTGACATTGCGGGTGATATACAGTAAATGTATGAAAATTTTTGTAAACATTATGCGGGCGACAGGCTTCAAAATCTTGTGACATCCGCCTAATGCGGGTGAGTTGACAGCTACACTGATACTTAGACATTTTAGTAGCTGAACATACTGGAGTACCATTGTTTTTGTAAGAGCCACCAAAATAATGAGTTCATCAAATCAAGTATTTATGAATAATGTCAAACGCAATTATCTTATGCCTGTATCAGGCACTCCTATCACTATTGATTTTTTTCAATAATAATGAAAAATATTATCTACTTGCCTGCCAATAGAAGAACACTTTGTGAGGAGTCCTTAACATGCTCTGGATCCTCTGATTCCATATTGGAAACCAAAAATAAACTAAATGAAATTCTTGCGCGTCTCATTCAAGGTTGCCTGGGTAAATTGATAAAAAAAAATAGTTCAATAAAACAAATCTAGATAATTTATAAACAAAAAACTTTGTAAAAGGTACTTGGATGTAACCATTACGCTTAGCAATTATATATGGATAATTATTCAGATGGAGGGGGTGTCATCCATTGAGGCCAAAGGCTGATGTGGATAACACCCCCAAGATCGTATATTATCCATATCATACAACGTTGAATGAGCAGGCATCTCTCAGTTTGCCATCCTGACTACAAGCACATGATGTCGTGCTTGCAATAATTTTCCACTTATCCAATCTTTGACATCACCGATGGCATAAATCGCTTGCCTTAAAAACATCAAGAATTTGCTGGCGATGCTCAACTAATCCGAAGTAGGAAAATATGTTGAATGTATAATATTCATTTATTTATTTATACATAATAATCAAAAGATATCTTACATGTATTTTCAATGTATTTTTAGTACATCCAAGGCATCTGTGTATCCCATTCACAAAACGTGATAACAAAGAAATGTACAACCTTGAATCCGGTGGGGGGGGGGGGGGGGGGGGGGGGCGGGACTCCCTCATATATGGTATACAGGTATGCACCACCCTATAGGGTATGGTTTTTGGGCTCCTGAGGTCTACGGTAGGGTATTGTTTTTCCTGTGCCGCAATTAGTGGAAAGGTGGTTTATTTTGAAACCTTTTCATGATTATTAAAATACCGCTTTGATAGCGACCAATAGACCTCCTCGGCTTGGGCATAATGTTTTGCCCATTTCAGATCACGTGTCATTCCCATGAGTATTCTCTCTTTGTTTGGAATGATTCCATATTCATATATCCTTCGGTGCGTAGCAGAAAAAGAAAGAAAGAATACTCATGGGAATGCCACATGATCTAAAATGGGCAAAACAAACCGGCAAGCCGAGGAGGTCTATTGGGCCACCCTGGTGAATAAATTCAGGTATGTGGTAGGGTATACAATTTTGACCTTAGCTCTATGGTAGAGTATAAAAAACAGGGATTCTGGGTATCTGATAGGGCCACCCAAATTGGTGAATATGCATTTCCAGCTTTTGGAATGCAGATGATCCAGAGCATATTAGGGACCCTCACAAAGTGGTCTTCTATTGGAAGGAAAGTTAGATAATATTATTATTATTGAAAAAATAAGTTAAATGAGGATTGCCTGATGATACAGGCAATGCCATGTTATGAAATCAATTTCAGGGGCCTGTCCAAACTTCAAGCAATATTTTTAACTATAGACTATGAATTGTATCTATGTTCAGCAAAATCTATCAAAACTTCAAGCAATATTTTTAACTATAGACTATGAATTGTATCTATGTTGAGCAAAATCTACATTTCCACTTCTAAGTTCATGCCTTCTGACACTATCGGACAGGACTAAAACTAAAATGCCAGTGCATAAATTTACAGAGAGCAATAATTATTACTAGATATATATCTCCACTTGCCTGTCGTATGTGAAATACTCCGTGAAGCATCCCCTACAGCCAGGAATGCATCTTGGGAATTTCTACAAAATTAAATTAAACACAAAAGTTTTATAATCGGCCCTCGTGGATCAGTGATCAATCCGTCTTTCGTTGTAGCCGAACCAAATTGAGAGGTCGAAAATGTCTCAATTTCAAGAATAAAAAGCTTAGATACATTGGCAAATTCAAGAATCATTGTACCATTTTCTAAATCTGAAGTTTAGAGCCGCTTGGAGACTACCTTTCTACGATGGTCGAGGAGGGATGACCAAAGCTCGCGAGATCAATATGTCTGCTTTGCGTGACACTTCTTTTCTTACATGACTTTCTCCCGAGTCTCCCGCCAAAAGTATAAACACAGCCACGGCAGTTGTCAACTCTACCGATATCTAAGTCACTAGAAAATACGATATTCTGATTGCAATTCAGGAAAATAAGCTTAAACCACAATGGATGAGCGTGTAAAAACGACTCATCTCCCGAGCGGCCACGATCGTCGCATTCAACTTTCATCTTTTTCAAATAGCGAATCGATTGAAAAAAACTCGAATGAAAGTTTGCGATAGATAAAAAATGATTACTACTGAATGCCCTCTTTATACTCTAGCTACAAAGTTCAAGTACCTACCTTGAAAATCGGTTTCTGGTCGTTGTGCGTCTTCTCGCGCGCGCTAAAGCCGCTAGCTCTTCGTCCGTCTTCTTTTTCGACTTCCCTGTACATGTACTGGTATTTTTCTCTACTCGCTTTGCTTCTTTCCCTCGACGGTTTCAACTTCTTCCCGCTGGTAACTCATTTCTAAAATCGTGATTTGTCAGCTTGATATCAAACGTTTCACTTTTTGATGAAGAGTAAAAACCGTCGCGCGTTGTCCGTCGTTTGTTCACTTTGCACTTTTTGTCGGTGGTTCATGATTTGCCCGGCTTCTTCCCGTCTCTGTTTCTAGCTCTCTCCTCGAATTTCTTTCTGCTCTTCTATTGAAGTTCTCTCTTCATTTTTCTCGGCTCGTCATCGATTTTTTTTAACAGTTAGAAGAAGAAAAACTCTGTACAGAGGTACAGACAGAGTCCTGCAGAAAAATGACAGACGGTTACGGGGTTCCCTGTGGTATGGGCGCGCAGACACGCACGGACGCGTCCGCGATACCAGAGAATACCGCTGAACCATGAAAAATCAAGTCGATCGTATACCTGAGTTCTGTTTTGAGCTATTGAACTCTTCCTGCGATACCTATGGTGCTCCGCTCTGCGGCCTTCGGCCGCTAAGGATCTCCGCTAAAATGCCCACAAGAAGCGACAAACAACGACGACCAACACTCGTGTTGGAAAATAACGGTTTTCCTGCCGATGCTCAGAGAGCATGCGTACTGGGATACCGCTGAAGCAGCACGCAGTCACCTTGAAAATTACCCAGAAGAACCACAGGTTCGCCAAGCTCCGTGGGAGTTTAAAATAATCTATTTGAATAAAGCTAAAGAAGTTTCAATACCGTAATGTTTGTTATTGACTTCACTTACATGAACTGTGCTTCGCTAGCGACTGTATTGAGTCATCACATATCCCTTCTGTATAAGAAATAACAGTACAATAATAAACTTTCAATAAACTTTCATTTAGCCATCCTGTACATCCGATAAATTTGAGTTTTTAGTCCGTTTTTAGCAATTTCTTTTTCACCCATCTTCCCCCTATATAAAATCTCTCCAAGGTAGGAGACTTCCACGCCACCACCCTAGCGAAAACAGCCATCAATTCGAAAGAAATGCTCGAATCCGCTCAAAATCGCCACTGAGCCATAGCGAAAGGATAGAACTATTCATCTCCGTCAACCGACGGTGCAGAACTTAAGGGCAGTTTACACTAGCGATTTTTGATGCAATTTTTGTCGCGCGAGTCGCGGCGATTTTTATCGCGCGCCCAAATCGCCAATGTAAACGCTCTGCAAATTCGGCGCGATCTCGGCGATTTTTCTCGCGCGATTTGCTCGATATATGAAGCCGCGATGGTTTCCACCAGCGGTTTCTCGTACTGACCCTGCGCACTTAAAGCCAATATGGCCACCAAAACAAAAATGTTGCGAGAAATGTTGTCGTAGTTGCGAGTTTGGTCGGTTTTTCGGTGTTATTTCGCTATGGTTTGTTCGTGTTATTTTGGATTCTGATGAAGAAGATGGAGGAAGGGAAGGGAAGAGATGTAGAGGCGGCTGTTGTGTCATTGGTTAACGTTGTTGTAGCACGAAGAGGGCGAAGGAGAGAGCAGCGAAAACGTATTTGGGTGAAGCCATGGCTGTCGGAAAGAGACTCATCTGGCGCCTATCACAAATTGATCCAAGATCTGAAGCGAACAGATAAAGCGGCGTACAGAAATTATCTGCGATTGGATTTTGCAACTTTCGAAGAAACTTGTTTCTAAACTAAGACCTCACATTTCAAAGAAGGACACCAAAATGAGGAAAGCAATCTCAGCAGCCGAGCAACTTTCAGTGACTCTAAGGTTTCTGGCTACAGGGGAAAGCTTCACCAGTCTTCAGTACCAATTTCGAATCCAGAAATCTACCATTTCCTTACTGATGCCCCGTGTCTGCAGCGCCATTTCGTTTGTCCTTGCTGGCAAAATTAAATGTAAGACCACAGAGGACGAATGGTTGAAGGTTGCTAAAGAGTTTGAAGCAAAGTGGCAGCTTCCACATTGTCTAGGTGCTATCGATGGGAAGCACGTCAGAATCTTAACCCATTCGGCTCTGGTTCTGACTATTACAATTACAAAAATTAGTAAAATTATTGATATCATTAACTTCGCGGTATTTATCGCAAACCCGTAAACAAATTTATAATATAATTATAATTTTCACTTTGGACGTCAAGGTTGCTCAAACAAACGATCTATTGATTCAAAACTCGAAGATTTGTTGATGCCATAGGATAAATTCCATTGCCTAAACTGATTTCCCATAACCACAATATAGAAAACGACTAATTTCTCTTTCCGTGATTAATTTTGTTCTTTTGATTTTCCTTTTGTTAATTGTTTTCGTTGAACAACTGATACTTTTCTCTCATTAATTTTCTTAGGGACGTGTCATTATTTAGCGGGGAGGAGGGCTACCATTTTTTTAAGCAAGGCTCCAAAAAAATTAGGACCCTCCCCTTGAACATAACAAAAAATTGTGACCCTCCCCCAGTCGTAGGTCGAGAAATTAAGATCCTCCCCCCATCTCCTATATTTGGCCTAGTAAAAGACATTTTACAGAAAGAGAGGGGCACATTGCATGCCCAAATTTTAACGCATTTCATCAAGCCTCCGAGAAAGGGTAGATGAACATTATCATGTATAGTAAACAAAGTCTTTCAGCAGCCAATAAAATACGCTACTTCAACTACATAGGTTAGATTAAAGCATCTATTGATGAGCCTGTAGGTTATATTATTCATGCGTGCCGCAAATGACAAAATTATTGTTATTCATGTAGGTACGTGAAGCGCAGCCCAAATGACGAATTTCTATGCTTGGACCCTCCCTTTAGACAGGCGAAACAAATGAAGACCCTCCCCACAAAAATTGGAGCCCTCCGCCCTGCTAAATAATGACACGTCCCTTACAATTAATAATTACTAATTGTGTAGCCTACCAACCGACGAATAGAATTATTACAAGTCTACACCTGCCTAATTCGATTAGCCTTGTGCTATCTGTTGGTGGCTTTCCCTAAAAATAAATTAAATGCTTTAGGAAATAATTATATGTTGCTGTTGTTGTTGTAGGTTTCTTTTCAATTGTATTGATGGCAGTAGCTGGCCCACACTCAGAATTTATATATGCCGATGTTGGATGTGAAGGAAGGATCAGCGATGGCGGTGTTTTCCGTAACACTGATTTCTTTCAAGCACTCGAAACTGGCAAGCTCAATATTCCAAAGCCTGAGGCTCTTGAAATGCAAGATGACTTCTTAGCTGACTCCACCAAAGTGCCATACTTCTTTGTTGGCGATGACGCCTTTAGCTTATCTCAACACATTATGAAGCCATATGCTAACCGAGGTCAGACAGACGAACAGAGACTATTCAATTACATTATCTTCGAGGTTTCGTGTATATCACACCACCCTATGTGTCAGCCCTGAAACAGCCACAACCATTGTTCATGCTACACTAGCTTTGCACAACTATCTCCTGAAGAATCCTGCTTATGCTCCCCCTGGTACAATGGATGAGGTGAATGGCAAAGGTGAGCTTGTTTGTGGCAGATGGAGACAGGATACATGCAACAATATTGAGAACACCACTTTACTTGGGTGTAACTACCCCAAAAGTGCAACAGCTGTCAGAGATGTTCTTTGTGAGTATGTTAATGATCAAGGCCAAGTGCCTTGGCAGTGGAAAGTTCTTTTACCGTGATTGGATTAAGTAAAGGCTGTTTAGGCACCAGTCATGAAGTAAGCACTGCATCCTCAAACCCAGACATTATGTGGGGACAAAGCAGGACATTTTCTTCATTTCACATGCCTGCAAACCCAGGTCCCCTCATATACCTGGATTTGAGAGTGCAGGGGTTAATATTACCTGGCACATTAGCAGTCACTTTACTCTGGATAAGGCAATTGCACAAAGTTTTTGGTGGCCTTGTTATCGCAGGGGATACACTCAAATTTAGTGACAGGGATGTCCAAGGTTTTTGTTAACCAGTATTATTTTTATTTGATTTTATTCTACTGAATATTCTAAACTAGTTATGATTTTGAGAACTGTAATTCCACAGAATATTGCCAGCTAGTATGGAGAAAATAGATTTCAGTATTGGGTGGAGTCATGAAGTGACAAACCCCAATTTGGAAACATCTTTTCTTTAATTGTCACAAATTTAAAATATTTTTGGCAAGTGCCAAAAAAAAAAATATTGATGTCTACTAAAAAGTCTGTTGAAACCCTTGCATTGCAGGGTATAGAATTTTATCCTTGGCCTGACATCCCATCACAAAATTTGTGACAATACCCCACTGGGCTAGTCATATGGACTGCCACATGGCTGTTTTAACAAAATAAACTGGGTCCAGTTCCTGCCCAGTTTACTAAACTAGGATCAATTGCCAAGGTTACACTAATTGATTTCCTTTTGACATAGAGCTAGTTTTGTATGACTGTGAAAAGCCATGGGGCATGGTAGGGTCACCACACAGAACCTCAGTCAATCACATCAAAGCCAAATGACTGGTTAGCCTATCAAAATGCCTAGACACAGTACAGCAAATTACCCATTCTTTCGCAGTCAGCTCTAGTCTTAGATCAATTTGAGCCAGTTTTGGTTGCAACCACACTCTATGAAGTTGATTTCTGCAACAAACCTTATTTATTAAGTTCTGACTGTATTCTCATTTACAGAGAATCAGATCACAAGCCAAAAGTCTGATACATATGCATTGGATTCATTTATTTGAATATTTGAAAGTTTTCTATGAAGTAGTAGTGTCTCAATGTACAAGAAGGAAAGCAATTCTGTCTTATGAGAAAGCAATAATTATTTTGAAGCAAAAACTATTATATCTCAGAGTTGGGGCTCACCAAAATTTTGTATTGAGTGGTTGCAGAAACATATAACTTAGTTGAAACATGTAACGGCGAACCAAGCTGTGGATTATTCGAGATGAAATTATGACCATATTTGGTCAATAATGAACTCTCGACTGCTAACCCAAGTAGGTTTTCTCTTCATAATATTAAATTTTTCGCTCATACCGAAAGTAGAGCAACAGTGGTAAGTGATAATATACTAACATTTAACATCTTGTAGTCTCTTGCAACAACATTATTTTGAAAATCTGTTCAACTGTTTATTCTGCGAATATTCCGCAGCTTGGCACTAAAGTAATGTATATTGGTTACACGTTTCAACTCACTTATATGTTTCTGGTGGTTGTAGATAAGACCTGTCGGTATTCATCACATTTTTGCACAGAATCATTTAAGATTACACCAGATGCAATTCATAATTTTATAAAGATCTGTAACCAATTTTCAAATCAATGTATAAAGTATCAATTTCCATAATAGGTCCCTTTTTGCTTGGGGTTACAGTTGGGATATTCCTCTGATTTTCTTTAAAGACGGGACCCACCAAAATTCATAGGTTGAAGCAGTTGTACATGTATCCTCTAATTTGTAGCACAGATTCTAGGTGCTGACAAATACAGTACATCTACAATACAATGTTATAGGTGATTTTAGCAACATACAGTAGCAGAGGCTCCAATTCAGATTTTCTTGTGGTACGGTATATTCCTACATGTACTATATATGTGTAATCAATAATCTTTCTTTTCTAAGACCAACATGGTCTGGATGCTTAATTGAATAATAATTATCATTTCTGAAAACAAAATATTGTAGAGTGCTTATATACGAGTATATACGAGTATAAGTGACTTGTACATTTAATAGTGCGGCCTGTGTTTTATTCAATCGGATAGTCAATAGACGACATGTTTGAAAACGTGATACAGTGGCAGGCTTCAATCTTTTTCTTTTCCTGGATATTTTTTTATATTTTAAAACAGTACTATACAATAATATCAAGGCTAGAAATGCACTCTATTCTATTGCATGGTTTTATACTGTTTAAAAGAACCTAAAGATATTCTTTTGAGGCAAAGAATGCAAATATCTGATTTGCTAATTTTAATCATCTTAAAAGAGCAAAATTGTAAGTAATCTGAGGTATTTGAATGCTCTAAAAATATTGTTTTTAAAATGGATTACATAAGGTTTTTACACATTGAGGAATCATTAAAAGTTTTACTTTTAGAAGTGGTAGGTGTTGTTGTTTGTGAAAGACATGTTGTCACCACTATAAGATCCAAACTCTGTATCATATATAAGTTGCTGTATATTAAGTTTTAACATTTCTTTTTGTTGGTGTGGGAGGTTTTTTAGTTTTTCAGCCGCAAGTTTGCCAAATAAATCATCTTCATTCAGTGGCTGCTTACTGTAGTTGTCAAAGAAATTAAGAGATTTTGACAGCACTTCAGTTTCGAGCTGTTGAACTATTGCTTCAGATTTTTTTGTTTCTTTTTTTTGTAGTACTAGTAGTAGGCAGCACCGGTGCACTGATAGCTGTGCCAGATGACACGCTTTCTTCTGTAGCTGAACTTGAGCCTTGGGGTTGTACTGGTGCTCTACAGCTAACTGGCAGCCATTTTCACCCTCCGCTGCTTCTTCGCTTTCAACAATAACTATTGGTACTCCTGGGGTTCCCTTTGTCTTGGTCGGAGTGATGCAATCGCTCAAAAATCCCAATGCTCCAAACCATTTCCAAGTCGGCTGGTAGACATCCTTTGTCCCAGATCCACTCACCTTGGAAGATTTCCATTTTCCCATTTCTTTGCCGATCTGTGTTCTCAGGTTTCGCATCTTCCCTTTGACATCTTCCTCTATTTCAAAAATTAAGAGGGACAGATAAAGCTACAATAATGGATGGACTTAACCACAAAAAAAACATGCAGAGTCGAGAAAATGTGCAATGAAACGAATGTTTTCTCTAACATTCTTTCAGCAATGGTTTTCTAGTCTCGGACCGGAGATGTGCGAGATTCTCACAGGTAAAGTAAAGGTTTAAAAAATATATTTTTCTTGTCAATAGGTATTTTTCGAACTACAAAGAGTAACTTAACTGAAGTTTAATTCAGTTAAGATTACCTACCTGTGAATTTCTCCTCCTCTTCTTCATCATCCAAACCATAGTTCAAGCTGCTCAGAATGCATTCCAAGGCTAGGTCCTTCTTTTGGGCATTTTTATATTCCGCGCTTCTTGTATTAAACAAACATTCTTGTTTCCCCCACAGTATACCATTTTCATCCGCATGACAAAGCCGCTCATTGTCTCGCGCGAGTATTAAGTTATGGGAGATGGGTTGGCCGAGGCAATGAGCGGCTGAATGCGGACAGCGTCCGCGTTATGCCAGGGTGAATGCGGTTTCCACGTCGCCGAAGGGGAGGGGGGTGGGGACGAAAACTCTTAACACTTACCGGCTTTCGTATCTGGTTAAAGAAAGGCCCCGAATCTCAGTTTGGCCAGCCTTAAATGAGTTAAGATTTCCCATGGGAATGCCGGCTTAGCTCCTTGCATAATCTATTGCTGACCGAGGTTACGTGAATCGCGCATACCGACACTTCGCGGCATTCTTGCTAATGAAAATAGTATACCATTTTCATCCGCATGACAAAGCCGCTCATTGTCTCGCGCGAGTATTAAGTTATGGGAGATGGGTTGGCCTCGGATCCCGCACTTTTGCATCCTTTGTAGCAACGAGGGCCACCCATAAGAAAGAAAGACCCCAAATAACCCCCAAAAAGATGGGACTTCTTCCCAAAACTCAAACTCTACACCCATTAATTTTATTAACTCAATTGCTTTGCCATATCAAATGGCTTATGGGAATGCAGGAGAGAGACCTCTAAGCTCATTCCTTTCTGTAAACCCTTGCGCTACGGAAGAGGCAAGCGGAGCCCCAGTCTGGGAAGATGTGCTTGCAGCGAAGCGTGAAGCTACCAGGTCACTGTTCATAACTTTTCCGGTCTGGGTGTAATAATCGAGAGTTGCGAGGGAAGACCAACCAACGTGTCTAGCGATGTCATCAGGATGAACACCGAGCAGCGACAAGGTGATCGAGCAGCCACTGCGGAAGCTATGCATCGTTTCACCGCCATCTAACCCCGCCGACCGCAGGTGCAAAGAGAGCCTGTTGGCGACGGCAGAGCCAATGAAGGGGTTTTCTGAGACTTCGTTCCTGGGGGTTAGGACCCTGAAAAGGTGCCCGCCTCTAAGGTTGATGCACATAAGATCGGAAAGCTTAATGTATAATTCAAGGTTGGCCACGGGGCAAACATTTTTGTCTGCGCAGTTTTTGATCTGGAATGCGTTGCACTTCCCGGGGCTCCTTATAGTTTTGCCAAAGGTGTGGCGAAATAAAAAACCGTGACCGCCCGGGAGCCGAGCGATCTCTTTAGTGAAAACACGCCCAAGATCTGAGGCTCTGTCGCCCGCGAAAAACTCCAAGCAGAAGAAGGCTAGGTCTCGCGCATAAGTGTAACGCTGAGCGCCCGTGAGATTTTTGGAAAATACTAAAGCTTTGAGGTATGAACAAAGCTTAGACAGTTTGTCGAAAAATAGTGGCTTAGCTTGCTTAGGCGCGACTCGTGCGCTCGCCTGTTCTTCGCGGATGGTAGAAAGATACTGCTTCACGGAGTGATGGGCAGCCGGATTACCAATCCCCAGTATGTTATTCCATTCGCCACCTCGATCAGCTTCCGCGAATATAGACCTTAGCTTGCCGATTAGATTGTCGACGGTTCCGGCGGCAAGTCTGGTAGGGCACGCACAGCGGGTTTTGCCCGAGATTCCGAAAAACGCACACTGTGGTGAATGGATCTTTGTCTTACCGCCTTTGTCTTTCCAAACCAGGAAGCGTGTCACGTCTTTTGGCGAGGCAGAAGTGAATGATTTAGGAATGGGCAGGGAGGAAAGAAAACGCTCAAATTCAGACTGGAGACTAGTCTTTTGCTTTTGGTAAGGTTTGGTGCTCCTTTTATTGGAAAGGCTGTCGAGTCTGCGATCGAGAGACGTAATATCTAAGGCGATTATTTTCCCTGCTTTCCGTAGTGGCCTTGTTTTACGTCTATATCCACACCTTTGACAGAACGCAAACTCTTCATCATTCGGGTAGTTACAAGAAGGGCATTGGACTGCGGGAACCCAAATCCTAGGGACGAGGGGCAACACCTATGAGAAAAAAAAGGGGGGGCAGGGTTTGTACAAAAGACGGCGAGAATTGCGAAATGATAATGCTTTATTATTATTACAGAGCCCTAGATAGCATGATGATTTAAACCGGCGCGCAAATGTAAATGCAAATGTAGCGAGAAATATGTTTTTTAATACGCTGCAGATACTTCCAGGCAGCTATCTTGATCAAGGGCGTGATTGGAAATGGAATGCCCACAGATCCCATTCTAATGCTCTCTGGATCCAGGCCGTCTCGTGTGATTTTGAGGGAAATAGGAGGGTACTCTTGTCATTCTTGGAGGCGAGCTTGAAAGCCGCGGCTGACTCACGTTGGAGAAGGGGCCACCAATACTTCTGGGGTGAGAGGTCTGGCGCAATTAGAGTAAACGGGCACGCCTGTGCCATTAAGTGTCTGAGTAGAGCGCCAACGAACAGAAATGGCGGAAAGACGTAAGCGTTTTCGTTAGGGGCGATTTCTTGGGAGAAGACATCGGTACCTTCCGCCTGCGCACAGGGTAGAGGGGAAATGAATCTCAGTGGACGTCCGGAGGAATCCAACATGACATTACAAGGAAGAGCCATCAAGTCGATAGAGTGAGGGCCGAAAGCTGTCTCGACTACTTTCCAAACTCGGGGGCTCAACTTGGCGTCTAAGTCGGAGAGCACACGCGAAGGCGCGTCTGCGGGATTGCACTTTGAGGGGACGTATTGCAATGATACGAGCAGGTTTCTTTGTAAAGTGAACTGGAAGATGGACTTCAGGATGTGAGAAATTTCCTGAGATTTGGAAACCTGACTATTCCAACTGGATATGAGGGTTTTATTATCAGAGAAGACATTCACCCTGGCACCGGTATAATGGCCCAACAGACTTTCCAGGGTCCGTAATAGCGCTAGCCCCTCCTTCTCTGCGATCGGGCGCTGGCGTTCTGTATCGTCCCAGTAACCCCTAGCTTCCACCTTTGGCTTACCCGGCATATCAAGGCAACCACCCCAGGCGAAGTCGGAGGCGTCCGAGTAGAGCTGTATCAGCAAATGTGTCTCAACTTTCCACGGCATGAAGCCCTCCCAGTCGTCCAAAAAACGCCAATGTGAAATTTCCTGTTCTAGGGATTTCGACAGCTTAATTTGCGAAGATCGTTTTGTGGCATGCCGGGATATAGCCTGATATGCAGCGTTAGAGTATAACTTTGCGGCCGGAACGAGTAAAGAAAAGGACGTTGTTTTTCCCGCAAATTTCTGTAACTTTTTAGTGACACGGTTTTTTTAGACAAAATGTCCTCTCGCAGTTCCGCAAACTTGATTCTCTTGTCCTGTGGAAGGATAAAGGCCTGCTTCTGCGAATCGCAAATGTAGCCTAAATAGCGCACTTCTCTTGACGGGGACAAACAGCTTTTCTTCAGGCCAATGAAGTAGCCCAATGCTATACAGACGGAACAGGCGATGAAAGCGGCCATTTCCGCAAGCTCGACATCCGAGAAGGTGGCCCCTTTCCGCGGTTGGTGGGGAAGGCGCAGCTGGCCGACATGACGGTCATCGATGTACTGAGAACAGGGTACACCCAAGGATCTTATAAAATTGGTTGCAGCCATCCCCACAGTGTTGTATATATAGGCGCTAGCCTTCCAACCAAAGGGTAAGGTGGTATAAGTAAAATACCACCCTCCCCACTGCAATCCGAAGTACTGTGTACTAGCAGGGCGGAGGCGGATATGATCGTACCCACTCTTATCGTCGAACGTGGTTTGATAGTGACCAGGCTTGACATAACGACAAAGGTCTGTTAAGTAGTCCAATTTGAAAGGGGAGTCCCTTATCCAACAATTCAGAAAGCGCTCGTCGTGGCACATGCGAGGCTTTTGCGGTTCGATAGTAATAGGCATAACGAGATATGGGGCTTCTACTTGGCCGACGCGACCTACGACGGTAAGGGAACCATTGAGAACTCTGTCCATGATGGTATTAGTTATGAAATCAGCAAAAGGTAAACAGGAAGGAGAGTTAGGAAAACAGGTGCGGGGTGGGACGTCACTGTGGTAATGCTTTCCCTGAAAACTGCCATCAAAAGGGAGGAAAAAATCGCGGATATCAACTCCGAATTCGATAATTGGTAGCACAAATTCCTTGTAAGCAAAGTCTGCGCAAATTTCCTCCCAGTACGAGAGACAAGCGGTAAGGTTGCCCGGTATGAAGTAGTCCGGATGGCGAAATAGGAGCATTTCTGTCGAGGCAAATACGAGTCCGCTAGAGACCATTTGCACGGCAGGGAGTGGTCCGACCAAGCTAGTGGGGTTGCCTTCCCTATCACACCAACGCATTGATCTGGGTATGGGAGTAAGGTGGGACGCACAGAGTCTTGAGAATTCCTAGTAACCAAAAAAGGATATTACTACTAGGTTTAGAATGCGCGGGGCAAGAAAAGCCCAGGTGATAGGGAAAGTCCCCACTAGCCAAGTCAGACTAAGGACTCGTCGTAGACAAATCAAAGGGCTGACTAAAAAAGCCCTTCTTAGTTTGACTAGGATAGTGGGAAGGCGCCCGTTAAACAAGTACTGCGCGGATAATAATAATAATAAAAAAAGAAAGCTAAGCTAACGATGTCACAGAAGGGATTATGCTCTATCTAGAGAATCTTATGTATAAACAACTGTTGCGTTCTAGACCGATGGACAATCCTAGAATAATAAGGGAAAATTAACTGAAATTCATTCCAAGCAACAGAGAGTCAGGAACAAAATGAACAATACTATGGCGTCTTTATTGCAAATAGCGCATAAACAGGTTCGCTACAGAGAATAACTATTGTCTTTTGACCCCGCGGGAGTTCCTCTTGTAGTACGGAGCAGAGCGCCAACAATCTCTAGAAAGGTGGCCACGACGTCCGCAGCTAAAGCATGCTCCTTGGAATGAGGAGAAGGAGGCTCTAGGGGAGAAGGAGGGTGTACGGGGTCCCCTATCGTAGAGGGTGCCAGGGAGAACTGTAGGAGGCAAGGACTGCTTCATTGCCTTCTGTATTTCCTTGGCCACGGAGATTTCCTCCTCTGAGCCCACGATTTTAAGGAGGATTTGCTGGAAGTCTGGGGTGCCAGCCAAAGCCCTTGTTTGTCGAAGAACTATGCTATAACGCTCCGCCTTGTCGTGCTTCTTCTCGCGCGCCATGTCACATAGCCTCTCTAGGGCAGCTAGGGTTGCGTGGTGATCAAAGATCGACCGGGGACGCGCAAGTAGATCCCTCACGTGTCTAAGGGCTGAGTCTACAGACTTAGCGTCGGTGAGCGCCTTCAGGTTTTCTATCTCTTTCTTTAGAATGTCCAGCTGAAAGCAATGATAATGTAGAATCCACATTACACATACGAATGTACGAAAAAAGGTTATGCCCACTTCTTAGATAATTTTACTTTATCTATTTCCTTCCTTCCAGAACATAGAGCTGATAGGCTCTCTTATGCTGAGTCGACTCCGATACAAAACCGACTCAGATACATAGCTTGTAATTAGCTTAATATCTTAGGGCTCCCTCGCCACATTTCTATAACTTTTCCTTTTCTTTTCATTTCTTTTCTTTATCTTTCCTTACAGTGCTATGTAAAAGAAAACTACCATAAAATCCGTACAATGTGGCGAAAATATATTGAATTGACCCCGTTTCATATAATTATATTACGTCTATTTTCTTTCCGGCACAGAGCAAATGATTTCCCTAACATAGAGGCCCTTTTGGTAACCTCAAATTCTATGATAATACCATTTCTTTCTTTTATCATTATTCCTTTTTAATAATGACATTTATCTCTTTCTCATTATTCCCGTTACATAGCGAAATTGGGCTACCTTCTGCTGAGCCCGTTATGGTTACATCCAAGTTGCCATTTATCTCTATTCTGATTATTCCTGGAACATAGAGAAATTGGGCTCCCTTCTGTTGAGCCCTTTTTTTAAATAATGCCATTAATCTAATTTTTCATTCCTGGCACATAGAGAAATTGGGCTCCCATCTGTTGAGCCCCTTTTGGTTACACCCAATTTTTTTAAAAATGCCATTTATCTCATTTTTCATTCCTGGCACAGAGAAATTGGGCTCCCATCTGTTGAGCCCCTTTTGGTTACATCCAATTTTTTTGATAATGCCATTTATCTCATTTTTCATTCCTGGCACATAGAGAAATTGGGCTCCCATCTGTTGAGCCCCTTTTGGTTACATCCAATTTTTTTAATAATGCCATTTATCTCATTTTTCATTCCTGGCACATAGAGAAATTGGGCTCCCATCTGTTGAGCCCCTTTTGGTTACATCCAATTTTTTTAATAATGCCATTTATCTCATTTTTCATTCCTGGCATATAGAGAAATTGGGCTCCCATCTGTTGAGCCCCTTTTGGTTACATCCAATTTTTTTAATAATGCCATTTATCTCATTTTTCATTCCTGGCATATAGAGAAATTGGGCTCCCATCTGTTGAGCCCCTTTTGGTTACATCCAATTTTTTGAAGCTATTTGCAGTATGCAAATTGCTTCTTAGTCGTCACCCTCGGACTATGTATGTATCCATTTCCGGTTCAATAGATGGTTCTCCATGAAGTTCACCGTTAGTATAACTAACAACCCTCCCCTCCCTGCTTTATAGTTATTAGTGCTTGTTTCATGTGCGTGCTGCAGTGTGTTTGGAATAGGACCCTTTCCAGTTGACTTTTATGACTTTGCAACAGACAGGGGGGAGTGGCGGTTGCGTGGCGGTTGCCACTGATTTTACTGCTTTTCAAGTCCAGGCAACGACCTTTGAACCCTTGATCATAACCCCCCCTGGCTACTTTTGACATCAACCCTCCCCTCCTCGGTATATCTCCCCACCCCTCATGGTTGATTACTAATAGCCAACTGGCAACCCATCCAACTACTAACCTCGCCGGAACGCCTTAACTTCAAGAGATTCGGCGCGTCACGCGCTAACCAACTGCGCCACGGGGACTTTGATGACGTAAGCACTAGTAAAAAAGTAGATATATAGCTGTCCCAGCTCTTCGTGTCACGCAAGTTCACTGTGTTTTGAGACTCGTCTTCACTTTCCTCAAGGCGAAAATCGAGGCTGTTATTCATCCAACATTGTTGTTTAGATGCTAATGGATTTGCCAATGAGTCGATGTATTCTCCAAACTCGAGAAAAGCTTTGAGCTTTGAGAAAAGCTTTGAGTCTCAACGATAACTGTCCTTACTGTCTCTCAGCCAACTTCACTTTGCGGCTTCTTTACAATAATTTGAAGTTATTAAAGCTCACTGAAGTGTTGAAAATGTAAGAATTCGCACAATATTCGACCGATTTCTTTGTGAAAAACAATACCGCACGAGAATCTTATTACTCACACAACAGTGGGATAGAAATCACCCAACTTCTGCCCTCTCAGAAACTTGCTTGGGGCTTCGTTGGCGTGATCGGACTTCGCAAGGCAATCGATCAATTCGGTCTTTGTGAATCGCAAATTTATTTATTTATTTTTGCAATTGTTTTGCAGTTTTAAGTGGCTTACTTTCTTATGTTGATTCAATAATGCTAGAAAAAAAATTGAAGGGAGAAAAAGAAAAAAATAGCCTATACCGGGAGTCGAACCTCGGTCGACCCGGTTTGATTTGTTTTCCCCGGCCCTCTGCAGATTGAGCAATTCGCCACTTCTCAACGGACCGATGGCTCGGACCGAGATATAAAGGAAATTAGTATAAACCAACTAATGGTCTATTACAAATCCTGCATTCTGATTGGCTGAGCTACTAATGGTCTATTAGTGATAGACCGTACCTGGCAAAACCACCACCTTTCTTTGCAAGAAAACTTGATTTTTTCAACATAAAATAATCGAATTCATTACCAAAACCGACCAACCAGTTGGTTTATACTAAAACAATTAGACCTCTCGTCCTCATGTGCTATGATATCAATAGACCATTCTGCCTTGGGCCTCATGGTCTATTCATCATAGCCTCCTCCGCAGGCGTCTCGTTGTGTTTTGAAACACCTATTTCGAGCCTTCTTCGACGCGCTTGGTTGGACTTCCGGTGGTGTGATCGTGAAAGGGCCGTGAAAGGGTTTGAACTCGTTCTCAGGTTCCGCTCTGCCAAAACCGCCAACGAAGCGATGCAAAACGATGCAAAGCACACGGAAATCACACGGAGATGCCTGCGGAGGAGGCTATATTCATCATAGCACATTCGGCCTCGAGGTCTAATTGCAGTGGCGTAGCCAGGAATTTCTGAAGGAGGAGGGGGGGGGGGGGGGGGGGGGGGGGGGGGGGGCGGATAGTGAAAACATGGGACGAAAATGTTCAAATTTCCTCCAGCAAATACAGTAAATGTATGGGAAATCTCCCGAGAAAGGGGGGGGGGGGGCCCTGGCCCCCCTGGCTACGCCCCTGAATTGTTAAATAGACCGAAGTACGTATACAGAAGCGTAACCAGGAATTTTGGTTGGAGGGGGGAGTACAATGTCTCATGGCAATCGCAAATAGCTTCCCGTTCGCGTTAGCGGACCTATGTTTTAATAATGCCATTTATCTAATTTTTCATTCCTGGCATATAGAGAAATTGGGCTCCCATCTGTTGAGCCCCTTTTGGTTACATCCAATTTTTTTAATAATGCCATTTATCTAATTTTTCATTCCTGGCATATAGAGAAATTGGGCTCCCATCTGTTGAGCCCCTTTTGGTTACATTCAATTATTATTATCATTATTATTATTATTATTATTATTATTATTTTTATTATTTTTAATAATGCCCTTAATCTCATTCTTTATTGCTGGACATAGAGAAATTGGGCTCCCCACTGTTGAGCCCCTTTTGGTTACATCCAATTTGTTTATGATAATGCCAATTATCTAATTTTTTATTCCTGGCACAAAGAGAAATAGGGCTCCCATCTGTTGAGCCCCTTTTGGTTACATCCAATTTTTCTTAATAATGCCATTTATCTAATTTCTTATTCCTGACACCACGTACAATAGCTAAACTATTAAAACGAATAATACTATAAGGGCACGAATAACGAGATAACATAAAGAGAGACTAGAACTTCCCAGAGCGCTACACCGATTTATAAATAAAGGCGATGCAACAAATACTAAATACGTAGAGGAGCGCAATAGCCTATAAATACTAGCCTAGAGGAGTAGACTGGCTAGGAAAAAATGTAAGTTATGAACACGGTGAACTGTGGCAATAGTACGAAATACTAACATGTAATAAACGCGAGTAACAACGATACGAGGGGCCAACATAACACACTTAAAACTAAACGGTAAATAGCGAGAAAAGTAGCTTACGAGTACTACGAGTGAATCTAGCCGACGAAAAACAATAATGTAGGATAATGTACGGTAGAAATTATGACTACGCTAATAATTTTGGGGCTAGCATTTACCTCGCTCGCTTCAGGATTTGCAGGTGGTTCCGCTACTCCCGCTGCTAAAGCCGGGGCTGGTGGGGCAGGCGCTGGAGCCGGTGCAGGTTCCGCCAATGCTTCCAGCTCTGCTGCTCCAGGTTCTACTGGAACGGCCATTCTACGCAAATAGTCGACTTGAACTCTACACAAAACATAAAAGGCATGAGATGTAGAACTTGACGAGGTAAAAATACCTACAACACAATGCCGGGGATCCAAAGCTTGAAAACCTAGGCGAGGAAAGTTAGCACATGGCTGAGGCGACGTGGAAACGTAGGAAAGAACACGAAAACTCTTAACACTTACCGGCTTTCGTATCTGGTTAAAGAAAGGCCCCGAATCTCAGTTTGGCCAGCCTTAAATGAGTTAAGATTTCCCATGGAAATGCCGGCTTAGCTCCCTGCATAATCTATTGCTGACCGAGGTTACGTGAACCGCGCATACCGACACTTCGCGGCATTCTTGCTAATGAAAATAGTTCTATTAGTCTCTCTTCGTCTTTGTAAGCCCAACTTTTCTTAGGGGGCTTAACTTTCTTGCCCTTTTTTGCCTTTGTTTCGCCTTCCGACATTTTTATATCGCTTCCAGTTTCATTCACGAGTTGTTCGAAAATACCGCGCGTGAACAAAACGCGCCGTAGTCCTCCCCAGTGAAACGTCACGTTTTGTCAGAGATCGCAGCAAAATTTGCATCAAGTTTCGAACATGTTTGAAATCGTACATTATCCTTCCTGCTTACTTATTAGCATTTATTAAGGTATGGAGAATCACCCCTGATGAGCAAGCTCACAGGGAAATAAGCCAATGAGTAAACAACAAGGGTGGGAGGGTGGGCGCGACTCTTCTTTGCTTGACGCTTCGCGGCAACTGACACTTATGCATAATTAATGCAACCTTAAATAAAGCCATGACGTCATCAGGAAGGATCATGAATATTCAATGAGCTTTGAATAGTACATTATCCTTCCTGCTTACTTATTAGCATTTATTAAGGTATGGAGAATCACCCCTGTTTCGCATCTCCCTACCACTAACCTTATTTGCTTTAGGGTACCCCCAACCTCATCACCCAACCTTAACATTTTCCAACCCTAAGACTCCCACTAACTCCCCAAACCAATACATCTTTATAAATAGTCTATTTAAATATCCCCAATGTCATTTATTTGAAAGCTTGAGAGAAACCACACAAAACATTCTGCCTGAGGTAAGCGTCACACGCGTCTGTGGGGAGGTTAGCCAGAATCTCACTTGGACCGTCAGGCGCCATAACCCGACGCAACTTAATATAATGTTGCGCTGACGATGTAGTCTTCCAGCCTACATGATCCATAATTGAATTCAACTCAGCACCTGCTAAAGCAAGAGAGATTGCACATCCACTCCTTAGTCCATGCAATGTTATTCGTCTCTCCCTAAACCCCTGTGGTAATTTCCGGACATAGAACGAAAGTCTGGCCTGGGCGGCTGATGAATCGAATGGACCAGGAAGTACACCTCCTGAAGGACTGGTAGGCCTGAACAGAAACCTTTGTTTAATAGGGACATCAAGAAGATCACAAATACGTACATATACCTCCAGACCGGCTACAGGACACAAAGACGGGTCTCTATAACGCCTACATATTAGTTGAGCCATCACGTAATGATTTCGTAAGGGTGTGGTTAAAAAGCAACGCCTCCTTCTGGGGAAAAAACAAAATTTCTGCGGTTTTTGTGCGTCCCAATTCTCCTGCTCTGTCACCCGCAAAAAATTGAATCTTAAAGAATGCTTGATCCCTTGCATAGATAAACAATTGAGTAGATGTATTAAATTTACATTGCAAGACTTTAAAGATTTCTCCAGAAATCGCAGCTAAATCCCCAATAAAGAAAGGTTCAGCCTGAGTAGGTCGCGTATGTGATTTGAGTTGCTCCTCTCTGATTGCCGTCAAATAATTCTTTACTTTTACCGACGCAGCTGGGTTGCCATAACCGGGTAGCGAGGCGTCCTCCCTGGTTCTTCCCCAATTCGAAAATATAGCCCTCAACTTTCCAATCATGGAATCGACAGTACCGAAGGCTAGACGTTTTGGACAAGAGCAAGAGGAGTTCCTTTTGTCTCCAAAATTCGGGCAACCGTCCCTATGAACAATTGTCTTCCCGAATTTATCTTTCCAAACTAGAAAATTAATAACATCATCCGAAGTTGCTGTCGTCAAGTCAAGATTATGGCCCACTCGGCCACCAAACGCAGCCTGAACTACACTCCAAGATCGGGGAGAAAGCATGGCATCAGACCTCGACAACAGCCGCGAGAAACCATCCGCCGGGTTGCGCTCTGAAGGGACATATGACATAGTGAGAACAAGGTTCCTCTCTGTGACTTATGAAACAAACGCTGGGCCACTCCCACTAAGGGCTTGGATCGAGGTCCGCGCCCTTGCCAGGCATTGAGGGTGACCAAATTATCGACTTGGACATCCAGTCTGCAATCTCTCAGTCTAGCATCCGGGAGTGCTTCCAAAGCTCGCAAAACCGCATACATTTCTTTCACGTTGATATGATTACGCAATATGTCGTCAGGCCAGTAATCGCTAACCTCGATATCACCAGAAGCTAAATGGATCACCGCTGCCCACCGAAACGCTGAAGCGTCGGTTGACATGCGCAGTGCGACATGCTTTTCTTGTCTCCACGGAATACAACTCTCCCAGTTATCCAGAAACTTCCAGAACTCAATTTCTTGTCTAAGTTCAGGAGAAAATACCACCTCTTTTCCCCGGCTACATTTTCCAATTGCAGCAGCCATCTCTCTGATATAAAACTTCGCGCCTGGGAACGCCAGAGAAAATGATGTGCATTTACCCATCAAGCTCTGGAGGGATTTCAAGGGCGCAGAGAATTTGTACGATAGGATCGTGTCCCGTAGCTGCGCAACCTTTTCCCTCTTTTTTTTGCGGGACCAAAAACGCTTGTTCATGCGAGTCGATTAGCAAGCCTAAGAATACAAGTCGCGTAGTTGGAGAAAGGATACACTTGCTTTACGTATAAGGCCGCCTCGGCGGCCTTGCAATGAAACGACTTATCACGGAAATCCATGGTGCGTGACCAATATCCCTCTTTACTAAAAAGTTCCCCGATTAAACGATCGTCGATATACAAACACGCGATTCCGAGTTCCCTGATATAGCTTATTGGCCCAAGGCCAACAGTTTGATATACAAATGGCGAATTCTTCCAACCGAAAGGGAGGGTGGTACCTACCAGCCACCACCCTTGCCATTCCACCCCAAAGTATTTATGGGAATCTTCTGACATGAGAATATGATCATATCCCGACTTGTCATCGATCTTGGAGATCAACGAATCTGGGTATACGAAACGCGGAACAGACGTCAAAGTGTCTAATTTAAACGGTGTGTCTTTCATCCAGAGCATTACCAGCAATGCGAGACTTTTCGCGCCTGCGATTATTAAGGTCAGCCAACGCACTGAGCATGCTCATAAGTGCCATCCAATATGGCGAAAAGAGGGGGGAGGGGTGGTAGCATGTAAATAAAGCTGTATTTCAGAGATGTTTGAGGGCAGATATATATTTTTGCATTATATTATTTACCACAACGCTGCAGTTTAACTTTGCATTAAAAGAAAACAGGCATTCAAGATGCGAATGATAGTGTACGAGGCTCAGCGAGGGTAAAATGATGGCTGACTACGTCGAGTGAGACAACTATAAGGGGACTTATTCGGTAAACTATCGTAAATCATACATCAAGAACCTACCCAGGGAAGGCCTGGTTATCAGTGAAAAACATGGCGATCACAGAGGGAGATTGTACGGCCGTAGCAGTTATTTTGAGCTAGAAAACGACTTCAAGCCGATGTCTTCTTCTTCAAATCTCGCGTGGATTATAAGCAAAAAGTGTGCTGTGTTCAAAGAAAATTGGCGGAGTTTTGGGGGCGTTCTAAAGGTCGATTTCTAGCTCATTTTGATGTGCAACAACAGGGCTCAATTTTGAGAGGTCGGCACCTGGGATTCGAGTACGGACAGTACCGTGAACTTTATCAGGATGCGAAGGAAAATGGCCTACGGACGGATTTTACTGTAAAACATAAGGGACAGACAGCCGTTAGGACAGCGTTTGTTAAAATAAATTTGGCGCTTCGTAAGTAAAGTTTGAAGCTCTTTAACATGTATCGAAATGTTCTATAGTGTTCATTCTTTTGATCTAGAGGTCGGCAAGTTGTCCACGAATTACAGTTCTCTTTTTATTTAAGATTTTAAACTTTTCTCCATACAATCCCTATAAGACCGGCGGCCATTTTTAAAGGGTCTGCAAGGCCTGCATAATTAGCTCGGCGGCCATTTTGTCTCAGATTGCTGGTAATGGGTTTAAAAACCTCGCATCCACGTACGGCCTTGGCTTGTTTGGCTCAACCGTTAACGGGAGTACCAGCCAGGGAGGGACTACCTCCCCCACTTTACCCCAAACACGCACCGCCCCCGTAGCTATCCGCTGAAGGAGAGTTTTGTTGATGAAATCCGTGAAATTGACACAAGATTGATGATTCTTAAACCTCCTACTTGGAGGAGCCGGTGAACCTTTAAATGGTTTCATAAACGAATGAAGATTTACGCCATTTTTGATCCAATCTAAAATTCGCTCTTTTTGTGGACTATTAGCCAAAATTGCTTCCCACATCAAGGGATGTTTGTGTATCTCACCAGCTCTAAACAAGGCTGGGTCCCGAAAGGAGAGTAGAGAGAGATCCCCCTTTCCTCCCGCAATTACTCTTGCGACATCAGCGAGTACATTTTTAGGACTGGTCATCTTTCCCGAGCTTGGGACTCCCTTGGATGTCAACCAATTAGTTCTCTTTCCCACTAACATCTCGGCTTTCACTGACAGAGGGGAGAAATACCATGTTCATGGGAAACACCTTGGGAGAACTAGAACAGTAGAAAAACCGGAAATAAGCGAAAACTAAACCAAGCCCAGGAAAGATGACCACTGTAGCTCGCTAAAGCGGGCTCAAGGGAATGTCCTATAGGACAATACGCTTGTGGGGTCATTTTCCCTTTACTCGAAATAGTCCAAGAATTTACACGAACAACACAGAAAACTACAGAATATAACATACAGATAACTAATGCAAAGAATGTTTTATTATGACAATAGGCAAATATCCGTTACATATCAATGACCTGGTCATTTCCTTTTTGGGCAATTACGCGCAAAATGCCCCTGGACACCGCACACCCAACATTCTAAAGACTGCGGATTTCTTGAACTCCGGGATCTTCCCATTCCACCTCTGCGGCCACGGACATTGTACGGGGCTGATCGGGCCCGCCCAGCATTGAGGTCCCCAACTGGGGTGTTAACTTTCGCCTTTAATGCTTTATCTATGGCCTTGGCCACCTCGGCCTCATCCTTGGACGCCACCAGCTTTATCAGGACACTCTGTAGCACTGGGTTTGACACAAGAGGACGGCACTGGCGCAGAATCACAGAGTACCGCGCGGCCCGTTCATCCTGCAGCTTCTGGGCAGAAAAAAACGACTTCCTCTAATGCCGCCACTGATGCATAAGGGTCGAACAATGCATGAGGGCGACCGATCAATGTTTGGAGGGTCGTAATGGCACTGTCAACTTCGTGCACCTTTGCAAGCCCCCCAAAAAAATCGTATTATAAGATTATTATTCTAAACTAGATTCACTCGTTACTCGATGTGACCCTTAACTCGGTCTGGCCTTTGACTCTGTATGACCTCTGACTCGTAACTCGTTCAAGCTCAAACTCAAACCAGACCCCACAATCCAGTTTGACAGTTACTCGTTCTGACCTTTAACTCGATCTAATTCTTAACTCGGTGAAACCCTTGACTCGATTTTACCCGCAACTCGGTCTAACCCTTAACTCGGTTTTACTCTTAACACGATCGACCCTTAACTCGGTCTGACCCTTAACTCGGTCTGACCCTTAACTCGGTCTGACCCTTAACTCGATCTGACCCTTAACTCGGTCTGACCCTTAACTCGATCTGACCCTTAACTCGGTCTGACCCTTAACTCGGTCTGACCCTTAACTCGGTCTGACCCTTAACTCGGTTTGGCCCTTAACTCGGTCTGACTCTTAACTCGGTCTGACCCTTAACTCGGTCTGACCCTTAACTCGGTCTAACTCTTAACCTGGTCTGACCCTTAACTTCCTTAACCCTTACTCGGTCTGGTCCAGGCACAAACGGACGCTATTGAAGATCTAAGCTGAATAAGTTAACAAGGACTAAAATGGTACGTTCTATCTATCCCTTCCGGTCTAAGATAAATGACACTATCAAATAAAATCTAAAAATAAATAAATAAATAAATAAAATAAACGAGAAAACTAACCTAAATGGTCTTATATAAAAACGAAAACGCTAAGAACGCACGCCGGAATGTAAGTGACAACATAAACGACCTAATGGAGCATAGCAAACGACGCTGGAACAGTGAAAACGGCCAAAACTAAAAACTTCTAAATAGCAAAGCGAAAACGAAAAACTGAATATTACATCCTGAAAAAGCTACGGAAATACTACCAGATTGCTATATAAAAGCTAGTACAATGCCAGGACCGGCCAACTTAAAACCTTCCATGACAGGCAGTCGTCAAGTTCTCGTAAATGTACTTTACTTTACTTAAGTATTCCGAATCAAACTAAAACATACAAAACAAAACACCCAAAATGTGTGTAAAGCATGAACAACTACATTCACCTCATGCTTCTCTTTTCCTTTTTCTGTCGCAACCTTTGAGCCTTTAGTTGAACCGCCACTGACAGTCGTTTGCTCGTTCTCCGATTGTAGATTCGAAACTGGAGCCGCCGAAGTCGATGGGCCGGCCGTAGCAGCTAACGAAGTAGAGCCAGACGAAGTCGATGGTTCACCTATCGGAGCAATTGCTTGAGCCACTACTGATGACGGTATAGAAGCCATGCTACGGGGGTTTTCTAACTCGCTGGGCGGACGATCAGTATCAGACATGATAACGCGACTCCAATTTGCTTGACGCTTCGCGGCAACTGACACTTATGCATAATTAATGTAACCTTAAATAAAGCCATGACGTCATCAGGAAGGATCATGAATATTCAATGAGCTTTGAATAGCCGCGACATCGCGCGAGAAAAATCGCCGAGATCGCGCCGAATTTGCAGAGCGTTTACATTGGCGATTCGGGCGCGCGATAGAAATCGCCGCGACTCGCGCGACAAAAATTGCATCAAAAATCACTAGTGTAAACCGCCCTTTATGTTGTTTAGGAATTTAAGGTCGAAAGCTTTGTTCTTTCCATGTCTCATTAGGCGTACGTCCAATTAGGCGTGCAGAAAGTCCGTTGAAAAACACAAATTCGAATGTTTACAGTCAAGCGACCACGTGATAAATTCAAAACAGGCTGCCCTCGCCTCTGTTTTGCGTTTTACACCGTCGGTCGACGGAGATGAATAGTTCTATCCTTTCGCTATAGCTCAGCACTGGCTCCCCAGGATCATTGAGCGAACTCCAGAGTTGACAGTTTGTAGTTTTCTTGTGTCGCTGTGTGAAGTTTGACTGAGTTCGATGAGCGCTAAAATGAAAGTACCTACGAAAAATCAAAAAATTGAAAAACGCCCTTATCTAGTCCTTTAGTACCAAAATAAACCACTGCTAGCATTAATTCGGTCAGAAATGCACTTTTAAGCGAGTTTTAGCCAATTTATTGTCACCTCTTACTCTCACTATATGTTCTGGAAGGCTGCAAACTGCAAAACTCCGAACGCTCAGCGATCCACAAATTTCCCTCGATTTTTTTCCAAAAATCATTGTCGCTTGCTCAAACAAACCACACAGAATAAAAGTACAACTATTCAGCTTTCTTGTTTACCTTTTTCGTGGATAGCAACCCTCTCTGAATGATATAAATGAGAATCTTTTCAGCCTCGTCGAGTCGGCCTGAAATACACAGCAGGTACGCTCCCACGACTCCGTGGTAAAAACAAACCGTTGTGACGTTTTTGCTCCCGTCTAGGGGTGGGCCAGACATTGTCTCAGGCTCTCACCACTTGTCCTTCTAGTCTGCGAAAATCTACTCAGAAAGGAACCAGAAAGGAAAGATTAAACATAGAATAAGAGTTTTATATATGAATTTCAGCCAAATAGATAGTTTGTATCAGTTTTTATAAAATAGCTAAGATAGTACGCGCGCTCTCATCGGTCGACAGGTGTGTTTAGATGAGAGTATATAAACACGGTTGTGACGTCACGCCCGGGACGATGTTTGCGCTGCTTTCTTTTTTCATTCTTACATTTTGACAAAAATTTATACAAACACTTGAAGCAATGAAATTGTGAAAGCAGGGCTGTTTTCTTTTTTAGTTATCATTCGTTGTTCCATCCTTTAACCACAAGTTCAAAGAATTGGCTTGTCTTCGACTTGGTCAAACCCACGCGTGTAAATTTTCACGATTGTCAACATTTTCGTACGATTTAAACATGATATTTTTGTCCTCTGACATCCTCTTCCCTCCCTTTATGAAACGATTTCTTTGATTTCTGGGATCTTTTTAAAAGCATAAAGCTCGTACTAAGAGGAGAAAAACAACACAAATCGAAGTTATAAAGCGACCCAACTAAAATTCTGAACTTGGAGACTTTCGGCGAATCGGCTAGCCAAAATGAAGACCAAATTATGGAACAATTCACAATTTATTTCCACTTACTTTCCTATTCAATGATGATCTTTCACAAGCCGAGTAGGTAAGAAATTGTTTGCTAGCAAGTTAACAAGATTTGGAGTATTAACAAAACATGAAATTCTTACCGGCGATCGGCGAACACCGACGGCACTGTCGACGAAACTTTGACTTGAGTTGCTTCAAAAATTCAATATTCGTTCATGCCATCAGCAACAATTGAAGCCCCCATAGTATTATGCCAGTCTGGTATTCAACATTTTGCTTGATTTGAAGATTGAAACAAGACACACGTCTTTTTTTGCTATCCAGCTTTTTCGATGCCAGCCGAATCTGCCTTTCCAAAACTCGTCAAAAGGCTCAAGTCAACACGAAGGCCATTGTTGTACGGAAAATTCCTTTGGCTTTGCAATTCTTAACCCGTACATCCCTTCATTGACGTTCGCTTACGCTTCAATTACCATTAACACCGTAGAAGAGGTCAATAAAGTCGTGAAATGTTTCTTAGAAAGCAGTTTTCTCTCGCCTCCCCTTCGCAAAACTTGCAGCCAACTTAGTGAAAAACTTGAACACAAGCGATATAACAAGCCCTCTGATTGGCCCGTTCAGGCCGTCGCGCGGTAAGGAGAATTTATATATTCACACAAAATGTTGAAATAAATTCATTTTAAATCTTTCGCTTCAAAAAGTGAAAGATATTTTATAAAAGCGATAGAGAACTTTTTCCCAGTGTCTACATACTCTGATGCAAACACTCGGGTAGGTTGGGAGAATTCTCGACTAGTTATGCAGCCACTCGACCTTCGGTCTCGTGGCTGCATAACTGTCTCGAATTCTCCCAACCTCCCCTCGTGTTTGCATCAGAGTATGTAGACACGGAAAAAGTTCTCTATTGCTTAAATTGAGTCTATCAATCGAAGAACAAATATTCTGCAGTCACATTTCTTGGAACGAAATATTTTTTTGCTAATTTGCGAGAAAATCAAAAAATATAAATCAGCTAAAATCCTGCATGTAGTACATACATTTATAGTCTACTTTTTAAAAGTTCTGATGTATTGTTGCGCTCCAATTTGTCGCATTATGTTTCAATAGTGAGCGCAATTGAGCGCAACTTTCCCACGCCGTTCACGTGGAGAGTACGTTTTTGTCTCGCTGGTTTCTGAGCTGATTCGTCCTTGTCCTCCACATCAAAGTTCGAGCAAAATCCAAGTTCGAAATACATTACTCCTGAAACTTTTCATGCAGGAAGTGAATTCTAATGTAGTTTTGAGGTAAGTTGAACGCCGATATATTGTAAAAGTTGTTTTTGAACAGGGCGGGATATATATCAATTTGGCAACTACCAGGAGAATTATGACAGAATTCAATTACAATCATAAATGGTTCACTCTTGTTACATGCATTATGATCACTACCATCTTAATTGATATTTTATCATATCCTCTGTCAGTTTAGCTGCATTTTATGCAGTGTTGGGAAAGATGAATTGGCATTTTTCGCGATATCTTTAAGGGGTTATTCTGAAGCCCGGCCACACCCATTTTTGTATCTTTTAGGGGTCAAATGTGTTTCAGCCTTCAGCCTATGGAACGGGGTATCGTTTACGAAATGCACTCTAGAACACGAAACCATTGCTGGCGTGGCAGGAAGCCATTTTAGCACTGCTTAGGGGCGGGCCAATCAAAAAGCACACAGAGTAACGACGAAAAGACTCGGTAGTTTGATTGGCGGAATCAAACTTGACGGTGGGAAATGGATAGCGAGAGTTCGCAGAATAGTGAAAACCGCACTAATTCTTCTATTTAGAACGCGGGATCTCAATTTAGATGCAAGTCATAGAACGGGGCCGTATCTTTCGTTATGAAAATCGTTTTAAGAACCGAAAGTCCGCATTTGGACGTCACAGCGGACTGATACCAAGCGAAGTACCTCCCCTCCCCCCCCCCCCCCCCCCCGACCCCCCCCCCCCCCCCCCCCCCCCCCCCCCCCCCCCCCCCCCCCCCGGCCAATAAAATAAATAAAAATAATATAAAGAGAGTTTTTGGGCAGAAAACTTCCTTGTTAAAAATTTTACAGAAAATATTGTGTTTGTTTATTTGGTGACCGGTGGCCCGCCATGCATCCCGCCATGCATCCCGGCGTCCTTTGCTACAACAGACCAGCTAGAGCCCAAGAGAGGAAAAGAGGATGAGGACAAACGCTCATGATGTACTTTTACATCATGAGCTTTTGATGAAGAGCAAAACGCAGCATTTATGAAGTTCACAGAATTTCTGCCAAAGCAGCGAAATCTACCACAGTTTGCGGTGTAGTTTGCGTGCATGGCATGTATTGTATAGTGAAACAGAGTCTGGCCTCCTATATGGCTGCTTCTACCTTGATTCTACTGGCCGCACGATATTTTTTTTGCATTTATGGCAGCATTATTCCTTGTGCAGATTGACAATCATTATAATTCCGTCTGTTTTTTAAAACAATGATTTATGACTGGTATGGGTCGTTTTTACAGCGATGATGAAGTCCGGTGTCTTGCTAGAAAGCGGCCTTTGATGAGAATACTTACCGATATAGTGTCTGCAAACCGTCAGCAAAATAGTCCACATTAATTACAAAACGGTACATAAACACTCTGAAGCTGCTTAGTTATATGTCCAAATGGCTCGATTCTAACTCTAATAACAATTCAGGTGCTTTTTCTTCCCTCAATTGTCGCCGTACTTCATTTAACGAAGACTATACATTTCTTACGATTTGGGTTCCCTGTGGTTTTCCATACAAGCATTGTATGGGAATTTTCGTTGCCGTTTTTCAGAGCTTTCCGGGACTCCGATTTTCTGGGACTTTTAATATGTTGTAATTAGATCCGAATAAGTCATAAACCGTTGAACAAGCTTTTGTTGCAATTTGTTGAGGGTCAAACCTTAATTTGACTGGACTAAAAGGCAATTCTGAATAAACACGCAGCAATTGGTAAATGAGGTTTTACTTGTTACTGTAGTTGAGGTTCCATTTGAAGCCATTGAAGATATGTCCATGTCACCTGTGCTGACTTCACAAAATCGTTTCTCTTCGAGCCCTTCAAAAATAAAATAACTTGACCTCTGGTTGCTGCCTTAGAAGTGATAAGCTCCAGCTATGAGTCTGGTGTTTTCAGAGGCTAAATAATTGTGATCAAGATATTTGACACAACACGTTTAAAGTGAATTGAGTTAATTTGTGACCACTTGTGATTTCTTATTTGCACAATTGGGAATTAGTCATCTTCCCCATCAAGTATTTGTTTTCAATCTGGCAGAAGGCTGTGTCCTGGAGGGTTGGGGTACTCTTCTGCTAATCAGTTCAAATCACACCTCCTGCGCTACTACTCTGATGCCTTTACTGCTTCTTATAATATTGATAATTTTAACACTTGGAAATCTATTTGCTGCAAATGCTCTTCTACTCGCAATCTGCTCTCTAATTACTCCTGTTGTTACTAGAATAACTACTTAGCTTAGTATATATATTTATATCCGTGTTTAATGTGCACTTAATTTGGAGCCTCGCTCTGTTTTGCGACCCTCACCAAAGTGTTGTTATCATTTGTTTGTATTTTTTTTTCGTGCTATTGTTTATTTTTGTAAATTGTATTTGTGAATTGGTGAAAGCTATTAAATAAATAAAAAAATAAATACTTGTCTGGAACTTTGGATTTTAGCCCTAAAAGGTGTCAAAATAGGTGTGGCAATTTGTGGGCTATTGCAAAAAGAAATCATTTTTTAACAAAAATATATTTTTTAAAGGTTTTATTAAAAATGTGGATGTGACACTTTCAAGAGCTACCCCTGCAGAACTGCTTGACCTTGACTCCCAAGTAACACATTGTTTTAATCCTTAAAGGTGTTTCTCAAAAACCGTGTCTGCGTTTTTAAAATTTTGCTTAGTTCAAAAGTTCCAATCCATTTCCATTTTCCAATCCTGTCTAGGGACCATGTCATGGCTCTTTTGTACACTGTAGTGATTCCAGCAATTTAGCTATTCCGAGTTCGAATTTAATATTAGAACAATAGCACATTTTGGACAAGATATTGCTCTCATTCGTTTATGAAATATCGCTTTCTGTAGGTTCTCGAATCTATTCTCTTATTTAGATAATTAAGAGTGAAAGGTCAGCCGATATAATTTTGAAGTGCTCCCATATTTTTCTGATATCTGCGCTCGGCACACTAAAGAGCAACGCCATTAGACATTTTTATAGGTAAAATTATAACATCCTTTATAATTTAAATCGCATGGGAAAAGCTGACCTGGGCATTTCTATGAGTAAACCCTTATTACTATGGATGCGTTTTTAGCTAGTAATAAAACAATTCACGGTCGAATTTTCTAGTTATTTCAATTGAAATGATGATTGTAGTCAAGATGATTGTAGTTTCGATCCAATATGGCGGCGACGGGTCGCGACCACGGAGTGCAAGCACAAACTTTCTTCCTTGATATCAACGTTTCAACTCAAATCACCTCAAAACCTCGCTCAGCAGGTAGACATCATGGATTCACAGAAAACCTATAGATTTCCACAGAAATGTGCGCAAGCCTTCACATAAACTCCCCCCCCGCCCAAAAAAAAAAATTGCCGGGCGCAAAGCATCACGGGATATTGCGAAAATGGGGAACGCTATTGAGATTCAGATCATATCTTTTTGTACCCCCTTTACGCTTGCTGATTTTCACTAATGCTTATGCAAATGAGAAAAATCGTAAACACTGACGTCACAATATAATTGCCTATATAAAGGACATTTTCTTGTACTTGCAATTCATATAATTATAGTTAACAATAATTTATTAACTTATTCATGGGTAATCAACTAGTTTAATGATAATAATTTCTAGTGTTTACCCTTTAGTCCTAGTGGCCTAGGGCGAGCTCACTTACTGAGAGCGGTGGACTTTCACTTTCTTCACGTTACTAACAATAATAATATAAAAATTTATATAGCGCTATTTTTTAAAAAATCCATGAGCGCTATACATTTCTTCGTTTAGCAATATTAAGAGTCTACAGTGTAATAAAAAAGTTACAATAACGTTTCCTAAATTAAAAAATATAAATTGTACGTATTTTTTCTTACGATAGCCGTAAGAAATTTACCAACATTCCTTTAGACCAGGAAATATTTCCTTGCATACAAGCTAGCCTGGAAGACAGTTGTGACCCTCTCATTCAGATGGTCCGTCTGTTCAGTTAAAGCTACGGTTTAAATATTCAGATTTAGTTGTATTTGGCTTTGTTGGTGTTATAATGTACTTTGTATAATTATTATCAAGAAGGATTTTTTGCATGTAATCCCGTAAGACCTGATAAGCTGATATTAAATCGGTGTGAAATCATAGAGTTTTACAAATCAAAGTTACTTTCGTAGGTGGTTGAAATAAGGCGCTTGCATGGTAACATCAGTCTAATAGCAAACCGCTAAGATAAAGGGAAAAGATAACGGCGCCAAAGGAATAGAAGTAGTCTGGGAAAGGTATGTGACGAAATGTAGTTTATACGCATTGCTTACATTATATTGTTCTTTCTCAGAATGGAGCTCTAAAAAATAAACAACGATAAAAACGAAAGCCCTTAAGAACGTTGTTTTATCGGTCCATCACATTAACTGCCCTTGAATCAGAGGCTTGAAATAACCAACGATGCTGTATGGCTTTAATAAACTAAGCGTAGTCTCTGCTATCAGCTAAGAAGAACTACGTAATGACACATGCAAATTCCTAGCACTTTTCAGCGATTTTCTTCTATTTCTCCCTCGTTAGACAAAAGAAATAGTTAAGCGAGAACTGCAGTGAAAACTTAGCCCTCCATTAGGGAAAGAAATCACTTCCTGACAAGTGCCAGACAGGTGAAACATACATAACCATCAGACCTGCAGGCAGCAACTACATAACATAAGGTGCGTAAACTCATTAAATTATTTCTCGAGCTGAAAATTAATAGACCCACATAAATAAGATTCCAGGTGTTATCCTTTACATCCTCAAATCGTATATCTAAAATTGATTTCATCTCCACAGTATTTGAAACCTGTGAAATTTATGTTTATGAAATGTGTTTGACTCAGTGCGTGTTGTTCGATCACGTCGTATTTTCGCCCTCTAAACATTAATTCTCCGACAAAAATACTGCAAATAATATTAGACTGAATGGGTTAAACACTTACTTAGGACATTCTACAGTGTGCCGGGCCGCTATAACAGAAGAATCACTATCATCTTATAATTGGAAAAGTTTCTATTTTCAAAGGACAAATTAATATCGCAGCTAATATAATACACTGCTTACTGCTCCTTCGTTTTAATGATAGATTCCTCTCTTATTTTGTATGAAATTCTCCATAGCCTTGTTTTGTAGTACGTTTTCCCTACTTTTCTGGTGAGATTTCGGAAGGTAAGAGTTCTTAGCCATCGATGCTAGTTCATTAGTGGATGATCTATGTTTAAGGAAGGTAGAAACCTGAACTCCAGGTGTAGTATATATTGAATTGAATGGAATGAAAATAATATTTTACACTTCTTACTTAACCCTGGTCCAAACAAGTAAGCGCATGGAAAATTTGCCATTCGTTTATCCCTTCACTGAGGTTCACAATGCGCTCATGCATGAGTAGGGCGCGAAGTCGCAATGACAATTTTTGGGGCGTAATTTTTCTTTATGGAATTAGAGCCTCGAAGAGCCACATTCTAAGCTCTGTATCCAGGGCACTTCGCTTGGTACTTGATCGTAAACGTATTTTGCAAACATTTGTTGAATGAATTGTTTTGTTTTCAGAACCGATATTCTCTAACTCAAATACGGTTGGCAGTAAGAATGTTATAAAAACCTAGCTTCGTATTCCGGGCCCACTAGAAAAAATATCTGCTTGGTATTTATGGTTCAGAGTTGGGGAATCAGATTACTTTGATGTAATCTAAATCAACGACGAATTATAAAAAAAATGTAGGAACAGAAGCCCGGCTAGGCATGCAAGCGCCGCGTACAAATTATTCGCTGAATTATCACTAAACAAACGAAAATTTATTGTGGCTCGATATTTTACAATTGTGCACATTCAAGAGCATGATTATAATCCATACATGGATGTACAGGTATGATCACTTTCTAGGAAAAAAAACTATTCGAGCTTGCCGACACTGGTTTCGTTTTATTTATTTTTACGGCTCTTTCAGTTACGGTGCAACTAGGAAAGTAGAGGGTTTGACGATTGTTTTGTAAATTTGGTCTCAAATAAGATAACATCAAGGCACGCCGAGTCGCTAAATTCGAGCCAAAACTACCACGGATATATTTCTAGGAATTTTTATCTATTCCATTAGTAGTAGTAACTGGGAGTTTCTGGCTCATTTTGAAATCACATGACTAAATTAGGGAATTCCCCAAATTTTTTAACCACGCCTGTCAATCAAACACCTGTCAATCAAATTTTTTTAACCTCACCTGTCAATCAAATGTTTTTAACCACGCCTGTCAATCAAATTTTTTTAGCCACACCTGTCAATCAAACTTTAAAATCCAAAATAATGGACAATCTTTAAAATCCAAAATGGCGGACAATCTTTAAAATCCAAAATGGCGGACAATCTTTAAAAATCCAAAATGGCGGACAAACCTAAACCTAGATACGTCGTTATAATAAAGATGTTATATATAGCATCGGATACCTAGCATCGGATACATAGCATTGGATACAGCTATGACGTCATTGGGTATTCCCTTGTAAACAGAGATTGTGGGCAAGCCTGGGCATGTATAAGGCTGGGAAATCCCCTTGAATTCTATATATATTTTTTCCAACAGGAAGTTACCTAACTTTAAAAACTTATATGTTCAGACATGCTAGTTGTATTGAGATCATGAGACAGTCATGGGATATCTCTCAACCAATCAAAAGCTACACAATATTTTACACAAAATTGAAACTTTTACACAAAATAACTATAAATCTGTGTAATTTTTTGGTGATAATTTTAAAAATGACTTAAGGCTATAATTATTTAATATAATATGAAGAAATGTCAAATAAAACCTAGAAATTATTCCTTTGTTGGAAACAATCACAAGAATCGCCATTTGGTTAAAGCCATCAACTGTGAGACAGACGAGGGTAAATATTATAGAAGTCTATACGCTTGTACAGATCACCTTGGGATAAACTCTGGATTGATCAAAATGTGCGCGGAAGGTAAAAACCGTGTTAAGAGCGGTATATCTAAGATCGACGGACAGAGATATAAATTTGAATATCTTGATGCCATTCCTGAGGGTGTTGAAGTTTTAAAATCTCAAGGATGTAGTAAGAAAAAGAAGGATAATAGTCAGAAATAATTTATATATTTGACTACCATAGTAGTGATAACAATATAATATTTATACTGTGTTAATTTGATACATTATAATTAATTGTTATTGCTTTATATGACGTCACGGCACAGCTGTGCCGGTCTATCGGAACATAAACCAGGCTACACCAGCACTGGCTACAGTCGTTATATACATAAGATTTTTCTCATGTTTTGTTATAGTGGGTTTTATCTTCTTGGACAGCTAATTGATATCTTTGGATGCTTTCCATTATATTATTTTCAATAACAGAGCTCTCAAAAAGGGTCAAAAATTCCTGTTGAGTCTCTTCAGCTGAGCCACTATTCCCAACTATTGACGATCTAGTGCTAACTTGAGAGCCAAGAACACAATATACGAAGGCTTCTACAGACCTGCTTAATCGGCCTAGTCCTGCTTTTGTAACACCATGACTTTGAATAGGTACGAACCACAAATATTGCTTTCCACCATGGCTATCGTTTCTGATAAAACTAACTAGCTTACCATTATTTTGTGTTCCACCCTCATCTGAAAATAGATTTAATTTATCAGGCCATGTATCAGCCTCTTTATCATATCCTCTAATTACATGCACGTTTTGATATCCACCTCCTTTACCATGATATCCAGAACCATAGTCTAAGAATATATCTCCCAAGCCATGGTTTCGTCCACCTGTAAATCTAAAATCAGGGTTAGTAGTTAATCCAAATTCATGACACAGCCTTTGTAAAACCACTTTGTTGTATGTATTATTTGTCTGATCAAATACGGTATCATCAGGTAATGGACAACCTATCTCATACAAAATCCTACGTATGGTAAAGTAAACATGAAATTTAATAAACCCATAGACTACAGGTGGGTAAGATTTAGCTGAATGTAAACTAATCCCACAACCACTTGTCGCGCACCAAACAGCAAAATTAAGCTGTTGTGGCCAGTAATTGTAATCAGGGCTTTGTAACCATCTTCTTCACTGCTTAGCAGAATTGAATTTTATAGTAGTCTCTTTGAAAATATCCCGCATATCAGCTGTGAATTTTTGTTTTTGTGATACGTAGATATCGAGATTTGTTAACAGTGTGGAGATGTTTGACGCTGTTGATTCAAAGTCTATCGCAGGTATTGGGTATGATTTAGTTGTTAATTTCAAGCTATCAGGAAAAGACTTTTTGATTCCAAGGTCTGCATTTAATCTAATCTTCCAGTCACTTGGTATATCAGACATCCATGTTTGTCCTGTTAGATCATCATAACTCATAACTGTGAGTCTGTTATATTTCCAGTAGATATATCCACCATAACTATCAGAAACAAAATGAAACTTTGATAGATCAGCTCTAGGGTATCTCTTTTTGAATTCGTCTAGTAACATATATATTAAAATACACATCATATATTTATACCTTTTGTATATCGGATTTCATATATCCACCCAGAATATGGTGTTCGGTCAAATGATATTTTTAGCGCACGTTCTTTGAAATCTCTTCTAACATCTCTTTTCGAATCTGTGTGCGGAGGTCTGATATATTGGGGCCTTCTTTTTTTCATCATTCATGTATTTCACTCTAATATCCTTTTTCATACTATGGTATTTTGTTGCCTCATTTGTGATTAGTGTAAACTCTTCATCAGATATCTTGTTATCGGAGAGAGCTTTTGAAATGATACCTTCCAGTGTGTTTACTTTTGCCCTAGCTAGTTGTGATGTTTTTTCATGTTTGGTTATCTTATGTGATAACTTAACACCAGCTGTTGTAGAAATAATACCTAACAAAACCCCAGCAGAAGCAATTGGAGCACCGACTGGGGCACCAAAGCCTGTCAAACTAAGGGTTAAACCACCGCCTGAGAGCAAAACAGAAAGCCCACCTGTTGACCATACAATCAATTTTCTTAATCTAGCGTACTTTTTCTGCATATTCTCATAATGCTTGATTTCATTTTCAAGGTTTTGCAATACCTCACATGATTTTTGGAGTCTAAAGTTGTCTCCATTCTCTGCAGGCAATTGTGGATAAAGTTCGTTGTATTCCATATAATATATTATAATTGAGTTACTTTTAAATTGATTATAATCAGTTCATTTTTAAAATCAGGCTTTCGACCTTTGATATCAAGTAGTTTTATTGTAAAATAGTTCAACACATAGTCGATAGAAACAGGAATGCTAGCATAGTCTTTGGATGGTATAACTGCTAATAGTGTGCTCGTTGTTAGTGTTATCTCTGCTCCAGTGGTTTTTGTATTTGTGTATGATTTATACCTATCTAGAATATCACAGAATAACATCAGGGGTTTATCTGGTATACACCGTATTGGGTATAACTTACCTGGTAATATTTTTTCAGGAACACCTAACTTTTTTGCTAGTTGATCAGATAACAAGATATTAACCGTCTTATTTGAAATAAATTCTTTCCATGACTATCTATAATAATTCCGAACTTATTACCTGTCAGACCTTGAATAAAGGCCTGCTGTAATGTTAACAGGGTATAATCACCTGCTAGGATAGTCTGTAATACCTCCTTCTCATTATTTTCTAATTTCTTGTAAACATATTGATCTTCACTAAATCGTACCCAAGCTGTGGGACCATAATAGCTTACCAATTGTATATCCTTCACTCTTGATAAAGGAGGATCAAGATATACCCTAGTCTCTCGTGATCTCATCGCTATTGTTAAGATTGTTGTCATATGATACATATTATCGTTTACCTTTTATACGGTTTAACATATACATAACAACTGCTACAATCAGTAACCAAGCATTTTTAGCTGGGAAAGAAATCACTTCTCCAGCAGATCGGAAGATAAACGAGGAAATAGCGCCGACCATGCCCGGAAGCAATCCCCCGAGTTTTTTACCGATAGCTTTCAATCCATTACCGACCCCCTTGGCAACAGTTGATAGTCCCTTGCTTAGGTTAGAGATGATTACACCGATAGTAGTTCCCACAGCTAATACTACCGCTGTTACCGTAAATCCATACTTCTTGAATTTACGCTTAACACGGTCTCGTAGTGTCATCCTTTCTTCTAACGCTTCACGTTCTTCCTCTAGTTCTGATATTTTATCTTGAGCCTCAGTTATTTTATTTTGAGTATTTTTTATCTCATGGTCTATTTCTGTTGTATCTTCAATACTCGTATATCTAGCTCTTCGTGTTACTGCATCTTTTAGTCTTTGTGTTAGCCCTCTTTTATCTTTTTCTATGTCATGTTGTTCATCCTCATTTTCATCAAGCATCTGCTCTCGTGTTTTTCCTAGTTTAGCAACAAGCGTTTTCATCCTCAATAGTCCTTTATTCACTTCACCCTTTGTATTAAGTAAATAATACCATTTAATACTTCCATCTTTAAGAGTAACTATAACTCTACCACTTTTTTCATCTCTACCATATAAAAGTTCATCATGATTAGCCATAGGAAATACATCTGTTATCTTTTCCCACGCTTCATTTTCAATCACTATAGTATTTTGATCTTTCCCTAGAGCATTACTAATCGAGTCTGGTAATTTATTATTTATTTTATTATTGACAAGTAGGTAGTGCCATTTCTTCCCATTTATAGCTTTAACATTTACAAACCCAAATTCATCTATTTTTGATAAAAATAGGCTTGTATCAGCATTTGGAAATATTTCCTTAATAATTTTATCAATATCTTGTTTTTCCCTTACTCTTTCTATAATAAGTCGATTATAATTAATAAATATAGTTTACTTCATAGAAAGTGCGGCGTACGGGATTATATTCACGAGTTGTTTGTGTCAAAACACGAACGAGCGAGTCTTCGAGCGAGTGACACAAACAACGAGTGAATTAATCCCGTACAAAGCACTTTCTATGGTGTGAGCTATTTATTACACCTATCACGATAATTTTCATTGAAATAACGCATAAATTGGAAAGATCAACTCACACAATAATGAAGCGGCAAAAAGCCAAAATGCAAGTTTACTAGCAAATAGTTTAATAATCTTAGTAGATCTAAGTTCTCAATCTAAGACCCTAAGTCCTCAAATACTTGAAATATAGTGCAAAAAAGAATACACTAGTAAAAGTAATGTAAATATGATGTCAGTAAATAGGATAAAGTTTCATCTAGTCACTGTCCGATTCTATGACAAAGCGACGTGTCTTTTTGGGAGTTGGAGAATGCAATGACAAAGTTGGACTTTGGTTTACGGCATTTACAGAAATGTTAAAAGTTCCTCCCTGAATCAAGGCGCCTTGGAAAAGAGTCAATGGCTGCTGTGTTGTGGACTCCTGTACTGTTTTACTTTCATTCAGAGTCAAAGCATTGGAAACACCTACTTGGTAGCCTGATGACCCAGGCGCTCCGGGGTAGTCACCACTCAGAATATGTGAGATGTTTCTCTGTTGTCGCTCGGACAAATTGCTGTAGTTGTTGAGGCTTTGTACGTTCTTGTGGCCAGATACTTGCATAATATGCGTAGGAGGTACTCCTTGGTCATTCAGTTTTTGGATCATTCTTTTCCTCCCGCTATGATTAGTAAGATTTCTAGCATCCAAACCAGCTTTCTCTGCCATCGTTTTCATGAGTGAGTTGAGTTTATTTACTCCCATCGGAGCTGTCTTGAACCATGGTTTTGTAGTTACGGCTTTTGTTGTATGATTGACTGCTAAATAAAGCGGGCTATCCGGAGTCTTCATTTGATCTGGCCTTTTAGATGCATATAGGTCATACGCCCTGACGGGATCTCTTTCGCTACCTTCGACAGCAAACATTTTAGCCTTTACTGGACGGGAATCTTTAGGATCTGCTCCGGTTCTTGTCTTAGTCTGACGTTCGTTATGCTCCAGAAAAACTGTCCCGTCTGCTGCAGTTTTTCTCTCAACATCACCCCATTTCATGTCCCTGTGTTCTTGACAGCCCCTCAGTCCAAAGAACTGCGTATTGTTCAACCACATTGTGTTTATGAGAGCCTCAGGAGAAGAGCAGCCAAGTAAACTTTTGCCATAAAGAATGTCAACTTCCTCATCTGCTAGCATACGTGCGGCATTTGGTTTGTTTCCTTTCCCTTCTTTCTTTAGTTCTTTTTGCTTCGCGACTAACACTTCTTTTGTTTTTCGGAACTCTTTTCCTTCCATAATGCTTGAAGGGTAGTCCTTCTTTCTTAGATGACGATCAAAGCTTGAAACAAAAGACCTGAGAGATGTGGGTTCGTATTGTTCTCCGTCTTTTTTACGGACTTGAACTAGAAAATTGGCGATCAACACGTCGAGCTCTTTCACATCTATACTTTCTATCTCTCTCAGCTCGTTTTTACACGAAACTAAAAAGTTTTTCAACAACGAGACATCTCTCTGTGTCTTGCTTATAGTGTTCTTGTTTTCTTGTTGCTGTACGAAGTCTTCTAGAGAGCAACCAGCCGACACAAATCTAGAGTTTTCCTTCGTCCCCGCCATGATTTTCTCAAGAAAAAATTGGAGGCGCCGTCCCTAAAATTAGCCGCCAGATCTGGGAAGCCATTTCAGTGCTTGACTCTGATTGGTTAAAAGCGTCTACGCTTCTGCTGATTGGTTATACCTCCACACGTGAAAACAGCTGTACGCCATTCTGATTGGCTGTATCAACTTTTTTCACATGTAGAAATACTAGCGTATGTATTTCTACAAATGAGCTTTATGCAATAAAATTATCGTGATACGTATAATAAATGAGGTGTCTCCACCAAATGTGGTTTCTACATACCCTACCTGGAAACGTAGATGTTGATGGCTGAGGAAACTCATGCATGGGTATTTCCTCACCACCATCTTGGTCATGATCATAACCATGATTAATCAATGGGTTTCTTTCATCAATACCTATATCCATATTATATGATTTATATTATAGGTATATTTTTATATCCTGTGAAAATATTTTTTATGATTCCCTAGTGTTGTTCTTGTTTTGAATTTCCGCTTACAGAACTTACATCTAATCCGAACATCACGCATGTAGTCGTTTATCCACGGGCGATAAGATAAATTTGGTATAAATTCACGAATAGACTCATTTTAGACTCACTTATAGACTCATTTTGTTTGCAAATTACCGTTTGTGATTTTACGAAGTAAATTCATGCATTGTTGGCTCTCTCTTCTCTTGAGGGCGAAAAGGGGCGGGTTACTCATTACCTCGGGCGCGTTACTTTTTAACCAGAGAGGTCAAACCGTCAGTTGAGTTGAACAAACACAAGCAAAGAGCGCGTGTGTCTCGGGAATGAAGGATGCCAAACACTAAGGATAAATGGCAAAAGCACGTAACATACGCTGAAAAGAACTTCGATTTAGAGGTAAGGGGCAAATAAGAAGTGCAATGATCAAGTTTTGAATAGAATTCGCAAGCAAAATGAGCCAACAATGCATGAATTTACTTCGTAAAATCACAAACGGTAATTTGCAAACAAAATGAGTCTATAAGACATAAATTACTTCGTGAATTTATACCAAATTTATCTTATCGCCCGTGGTTTATCTCCTTGATAAGTCATCATAATCGTTGGAAATGATACACTTATAACCATTCTCCTCATATTGTTCTATGAGGTCTGTCTGCTCATTAGATATAACACCATTACCCTGTGGAGTTTTAAATTCGATACACATACCAGAGTAATATTTGTGACAATTTTGGATGATTAAATCAGGCTGACCTTTCATATATCCCTTTCGATAGGATGCTATGCGTTTGGTTGACGTATTTTGGTTCTCTCCTAATCCTGCTGTTATTATAACGTTTGGATAAAACCGTTTGATAAACTCTACAACTTTGGTATGCAGGTCGTATTCATCCTCAATTTTGAATGTTAGCGTTTTAGGATTGTTAAACCTTCTATAGTATCCATACTTTCTGATAGATGGGAGGACCTCCTCAACGACCCAATCTTGAAATTTCTCAGCAGTTGGTAGTTTAGATCTCATAATTAATCGATATAATCCACTTTCATTGATAAAAATAGTATTTGGTTGTATTTCATTAAGGGGTCGTGATTTGTGACCCCCTAAAGTTAAGTATGTTTTTTTATTCTTGTCTGGTACATGATCTAACCCGTTTTACAGCATACAAGACATCATTTAATGTAAGACCCTGCATGATCATACATTATAATTACCTGTGTATGAGAAACGCTCACCCACCAACTAGAATCTACCAACAATCTACCAACCATTGAATACAACCAGCGCACAGATAAACCAAATTGATAGTCGCTGGTCAACTTTTGGGGACAGTGACCAATCCTTGCATTATAAATTTGGTCTGCCCAGGAAGCTAAGAGGAATTTCTGTGTCAAAAATGTGATACTCTTTGATCATCTGTATTGCGTGTTGCACATGAATCCTTACTTTTGCAATCATTCACTTTGAGCTGCTTCCTTGCTTCAAGATGAGGGGGGATGTTCAGATAATGCATCTTTCTCTTCTCTAGCATAGTTGTGATATCAAATCCTTCATTAGCCGTTAGTTTACTAAGTCACCTCCCCCAAGGGATAGGTACAGTAACACCCGCATATAAGAACAAAATGGATAAAGAACACCAGGCTGAAATTTGGCCAATAAAACCCCATTTTTTTAGATCACCCTGAAAATTGTAACCTGTTCTTATTAAATGGAAATAGCGTGCTTATGTTTGCTGTCAGATAACTACATAACTCTATCAGCTGTCAAGCTGTCTTGTTTTGATGTTAATGTAATCAATTGTATGCCAGGCACTCAGGGTAGTTTTACTTTTATAAGCAGAGGCACAGCTGAATAATATAGTTGTGACTGAAGAAGTAAAGGATGGGCACTGTACATTAAACTCTGTCATAAACATTTACTCCCTTATATGTTTCTGACTCTGTGCAATCTAGTATAACTCTAGTAGAAGGGTAAGTGAGCTACAAAAAAAGCGTGTATATGCCTCGCCCATTACTGCATCTCTATACTACTGCCATACAGGTTGATAACCCCCCAACTAAAATGAATTAGTAGTTAGCCCATGAAGTGATTTTCTACTTACAGTAGAAGGATGAATACAAAATCGATCAGCTAAGTCCTGGGTAAGTAAGCCCAGTCTGACCTTAACAAGAACATAAAAAAATCATCAATCATCGCCATATTCAACTGTCGAGGGGGAGGTCTTGACTGTTCATTCCTGCACTGTACCACTACACGTATATCATATTTGATGCATTGGGCTATTATTTTATACACCGTTGGAAATGTTTATAACTTGTAAATCCAGTGTAAAATTTAATACTTTCATCATTTGCAGAAAATATCTCAATCCCAAATCTCTCAATCTCCACATCAGAAAACTTCAAATCTCTAATTCTGCTTATGTCTGAGGTTGGCAAAGGATCTGCGGGACAAGGTTTAGAAAAACTGTTTAATCAAGGCTTATATCATTAGAACATTATTATAGTATTCGATTGTACCTTGCTTCTCGGCCATAGTGTTGACAGATAATTATACCCTGGAGATAAATCAACAACACATTATATCCTGACATCTTTCGAGTACTAAAAACAAACTCCAACAATGCAAAATTACTTCCTTTAAACATTCAAATCAGTCAATTGCCTAGCAAAGAGAGAGTATTTTGATATCGGGCGCCATTTGTTGCTCAGTAATCCATCAGCTAAAGTACCTCGTATCGGTGTTGAAGCAGTCTTTTTCGCACAAAACGGAATAAATTCGCTATAAAATATCTTCAACTAGCAAACAAATGTCAAGGAAAATAACTTGGGCCGGTCACTGGTTGACAAAATGGGGAGAAACCCCGAAAAAAGTCTAAACAAACACTATTTTAGTGCCAGCAGCTGCGGAATGTGTTAACAAAAATGTAAACAAGAAACATTTTCACGATGTCACTGCCTCGAGTTTTCCCGTTTAAAAATGTCAAAACTACACAAAATGCCAAGGAAAGTCTCTTGCTAATAATCTACGGGTGTTTTTTTGTTGCATTTGATGATCAAAAGGGACCAAAACAATGAAAACCAAAAGATGACTTTTACCTCGCCTTCCCGCTCGTCACACACGCCGGTCGACAACTTTTGCTATCCAACATGGCGTCGCTAGGCACCAAACAGTCACGTGACCGTTCCATGCAAAAGGCCTATTATGTCAAAGGATCGACCCCTAGACACTGAACAAGAAAGATTGCGAAATAGATTTCGCTAAATTTCTTCAAGTAGAGTTCCCTGACATCTCGAAATACCTGGTGCTACAGACGTCCTTCCATACAGCAAAGCAGATGAAAGTCTGGAAAAGAATGGAGGCATACAAATTCTCTGTTTGTGGTTGGATGAAGGTTCTCGCCATAAAGCCTTTGAAGAACAAATGTAGCACCGTTTTTGCCCGATTAAGTGTGCTTTTATGCACTCGTTTTGCAAACTACGCGTATTTCTCTTTGGTGTAAACCGTGTAAACAAACCACATTCGCCAGTTTCTAAGTGAACTTCGTTCTTCCCTTTTAGGTCAACCATTTCTCAAAGATCAACGGAAGCTGACCTCCTAAAATCGTCGTAAAGATTGCTAGGTTGTCATATAAATTGAATAGAAACATTGCGTAGAGACCAAATAGTCGCAACGAGTAAACAAACCGAACGACCAAAACCATCTCTCGAATAAATTTCGAATGCGTAGGAATCTGCTCCCGATAAATCAAGAAAACCCCACAATTATCAAACAATATTCACGGACGCGTATTTCATGTACAGATTTTTACAGATTTTAGCATATTTTAATGAATATTAGGTATTTTTATAGAAATTGATGTTATATTATATTTTATTATATGGCTAAGATACTACGCGCGCTCTGATTGGCTGTTGACAGGCTTGTATTTCCCCGTACAAGCCGTGTCCGATACGGATTTTTCCCGCCGGTGTGCTTGTTTACATTTTTAAGCAAAATCCAGGCGATTCTCGTAAAAGAAAAACAACCTAAACTTTTAAAACTGAATTTCCTGAAAGAAGAAAGGATTTATTTTCTACATAATCATAACGTCTTTAACTGGAGAAGAAAAATAATGAGTGGAAGTGAGCAGGAACACTCAGAAAGTGAATTTTATTTCCCAGAGCCGGCGGAAGATGAAAGCACGATTGAAAAAGTTGCAAATGTCGAAACCGAGGAAACAGACATCGAGGAAACACAGCCTCAAAATAAATCAGATAGCCAGGAAATAAGAGACTTTGTTAACGAACAAAAAAGCGAAAACACAGTCAGGAAAACAACTGCTGACATGAAAAGTTTTCGTCGTTTCTTGGAAGGGGAAGGTTTGGAGGACGATCTGAGAATAGAGACTTTACCTGTGAAACAACTTGACCAATTGCTGTCCAAGTTTTTCATCAAGGCGCGTAAGCGAAACGGTGAAGAGTATGAGCCAGACTCCCTATCTAGCATCCAGAGGAGTATCCAGCGTTGGCTGACAGAGCAAAAATCCTCAATGAACATTCTGAAGGACCAGGAATTTGAAGACTCACGCAAGGTGCTGGCGGCAAAACGTAAACAGCTGGTGAATGTCGCCGGAAAGGGGAACCGGCCAAATGCGACCAAAGCCCTCACCGAAGAAGACGAAGACCGATTATTTCAGTCCGGTCAGCTTGGCCACTCCACCCCAGATATCCTCCAGAGAACAGTATGGTGGTTTTTGGCTCTCCATTTCGGCTTTCGTGCAAGAGACGAGAGTCGTAAGCTCTGTTGGGGAGATATTGAGCTTCACCGAGACCCTGTTGACGAACGCGAGTTCCTCGTTTGGCAGGCAGAGAGAGGTACAAAAACCCGAAAAGGACAGGAGAACGGCCACCAAAGAGCGTTCAAACTAAAGGCCTATGCAACTGGCAACGACAGATGCCCTGTGGAGACGTACAACCTGTTCAGAAGCCACAGACCTGTTGAAATGAATAAACCCGAGTCACCATTCTTCTTGGCTATAAACCACAACAGGAACTCGCGAACCGAAGTTTGGTACAAGAAAGCACCACTCGGTATATCCCAAATCGGCAAATTTCTGTCAACAGCAGCATCCAATGCCGGAATTATAAGCTCAGATGGCAAGATCAGTAACCATTCTGTGAGGAAAGCTCGACTCTCACGGTTATTGGATGCAAACGCACCAGAAATATTCATTGCCCAACTCAGTGGCCACAAAAGCATCGACAGTCTCCAGTCGTACAAAACAGCCAGTACAAGTCACCAACGCCAGATGTCCTGTATCCTTAGCAGGTCGGCCAATAGTTCAAGCAATAATGCGCTGATTTCTGGCTCGTCCACTGCCTCTTACAGTTGCAGCAAGATCCTCCATACAAGCCAAGGCCAAATACAAGTGAAGTCGAATCTCTCATCGAGCGCCTTGGTATCATCTGCCAGCACATCTGATTCGAGCAATCCGGGGATTTTTGCTGGAGCAAACATTTCCAATTGCCAGTTCCAAGTGTTCAACGGTCCTGTCACCTTCGAGAGCTCCAAGAAACGGCGCCGTGTAATCATCGAGAGCGATGAAGAGGATTAGCGATGAAGAGGATTAGCTGCTCGCCATTTTTGAACTTGGATTTTGCTTGAAGCACTCGCATGAATGAAACACTTTCTTACTGCTTTCTGCAGATTTATTCAAATCCTTTAAGACATTTGCTTACGATTTATGCCTTGTATAAGCAATTTCCTTTTTGTTCTAAAATGAAAAACAAATTAAAAACATTCTCTTGGCGAAACAAATGTGTTCTGCTTTCGTTCTGCTTTACTAAGCTAAAGAAAGTTTTCCATTTGCTCATTAGCATTTTGACCTTTTGACACGTGATCCCGCGCACACCGGAAGTTTCCGTATATTTCCGGTACAAAGATAATAACGCAAAAAGCCATATAATAATGTACAAAAACAAAACGATCTCGGGCTGATATTTTACTGTACGGACCGCGCGCTTGGTTTATAAGTAGTTTATATTATATTATATTATATTATATTATATATATTATATTATATTATATTATATATATTATATTATATTATATTATATTATATTATATTATATTATATTATATTATATTATATTATATTATATTATATTATATTATATTATATTATATTATATTATATTATATTATATTATATTATATTATATTATATTATATTATATTATATTATATTATATTATATTATATTATATTATATTATATTATATTATATTATATTATATATTATATTATATTATATTATATTATATTATATTATATTATATTATATTATATATATTATATTATATATATATTATATTATATTATATTATATTATATTATATTATATTATATTATATTATATTATATTATATTATATTATATTATATTTATTATATTATATTATATTATAAATTGTATACATATAGTTTTATGTCTCTTTTACAGTTTGTAAATAATTGTGTAATTCAGCCTACGGGCTGCAATACGATTTTTAAATAAACTATCTATCTATCTATCTATCTATGTACAAGGAAAAGAAATAGGATATTAACAAACATTTTACGAAGTGATCACTGCAAACGCGTGCGTGTGTCGACCCTGCTCCGTTCGACCGTAGTGAGAGATTTAGCAACTACTTTTCCCGTCGTCTTTTTGTGAAATATTTGACTCGATCACCCTTTTCTATAACACCATGAGGAACTCGGAATAAACTTTTGTCTATCTCGCGATTTGAACGATTAGAACAGCACAAAACGTAAGCGTAGAGCATTTTAACGGAGAGAGAATTCGCGTCAGCCTTTGTTGTAAATGTAATTTGAAGGTTTGTTTGACCACCACTTCGTGCCTGCATATATAATAAGGCGGATATGACGTCACGTGAATACAAAGAATTTTTGTCGCCTTCGTGTTTAGTTTTAACGGGTCCCATTGGGTTAATTAAAGTTATGTTAGAAGCAAGGGGGTGTACCACCTAGGTCACACGGCATCACGTCATCGATTACGTCATCAAAACTAGAAAAGTCAATATCTCAAGAAGGCAACATCGTTAGGTGACCAAACTTGGGTAAAGTTATCTTGGAGGTACGGGGTGGTGCAACACCAAGGTCACGCCGCATGAGGTAATCGATGACGTCATCAAAACTAGAGAAGTCAATATATCAAGAAGGTAACATCGCTAGTTCACCAAACTTGGGTAAAGTTATCTTGGAGGTCAGGGGGGTGCACCACCAAGGTCAAATGGGATGACGTCATCTAAACTAGAGAAGTCAATATTTCAAGAAGGTAACATCGCTAGGTGACCAAACTTGGGTAAAGTTATTTTGGAGGCAAGGGGGGTGCACCACCAAGGTCACGTGGCCTGACGTCATCGATGACGTCATCAAAACTGGAGAAGTCAACATCTCAAAAGGCAACATCGCTAGGTGACCAAACTTGGGTTAGGTTATCTTGGAGGCAAGGGGGTGCACCGCCAAGGTCACGTGGCATGACGTCATCGATGACGTCATCAAAACTAGAAAAGTCAATATCTCAAGAAGGTAACATCGCTAGTTCACTAAACTTGGGTAAAGTTATCTTGGAGGTAAGGGGGGTGCACCACCAAGGTCAAGTGGGATGACGTCATCGATGACGTCATCAAAACTAGAGAAGTCAATATTTCAAGAAGGTAACATCGCTAGGTGACCAAACTTGGGTAAAGTTATCTTGGAGGCAAGGGGGGTGCACCACCAAGGTAACGCGGCATGACGTCATCGATGACATCATCAAAACTAGAAAAGTCAATATCTAAAGAAGGTAACATCCCTAGGTGACCAAACTTGGGTAAAGTTATCTTGGAGGCAAGGAAGTGCACCACAAAGGTCACGTGGCATGACGTCACCGATGACGTCATCAAAACTAGAGACGTCAATATCTCAAGAAGGCAACATCGTTAGGCGACCAAACTTAGGTAAAGTAATCTTGGTGGAAAGGGGAGCACCACCAAGGTCAAGTGAGATGACGTCATCGGTGACGTCAGCAAAACTAAAAAAAGTCATTATCTCGAGAAGGGAACATTGCTAGAAGACCAAACTTGGATTAAGTTTTTTGGATGCACCACCAAGATCACGTGGCATTACGTCATCGATGACGTCATCAAAACTAGAAAAGTCGATACCGCGATGACAGTAATGCTGGTATGTCAGTAATGATTAGAGCTCCGCTTTTAGGCATTGCCTAAATCTATATATTATCATTTTATACAAGGGCAGAGGAAAGTTGTTGCTTAATACAGCAATACTATAGTCATGAAGAAAACTCTATTTTAATGGCGCCTTTGCTCACTTTATGCGTTTATTACAGAAATGCAGCATGGAAGAGCGCAACAGTGGCTAGTCACGTGATTCTGACATAAGGATGAAATAAATGGAACATATAATAATACTGCATCATTCCTTCCCAGGAAAATCGGCCGACTCGCGTATTGATAGGTTGTTCCCTGACTGTGTTTTCTCCTATCAATTAAATGAGTCCATGTGTTTTCTAATGTGAAGCCGTCATCCCGCTTTACAAAACGAAAATTCCTGCATCATGTCGACATTTGATTACTTTTGCGCCCCAAGACGAACATGTCGCCAAAAGAGGCAGAATAACTATTCTCATGATAAGGGGAAAAGCTCATGCCAGCAAGCTGGCTGGCCCTAATGGTTGTAAAGTCAATCGCATGAAGCGTGTCCTCTACGTATCGCGATCACAATCGCCCCCGCAGTTGCAAAGCGCTGTACAGACCAGGTTAGCTTAGCCTGAGTATCAGGCGGAATTTTATTTTTCTGTGAGAAAATGAGAGAGGAAAAATAGAATTACGCCTGACACAATCACTTGTCGCGGCGCCTTCCGCCCCCTTTAAGTCGGCTGTCAAAATCATATCAAAAATTGTCGTCAGCTGTCATCGCCTATTGTCTCGCTCAAGTACGTTTCCCTGAACCAAAACCAAAACAGTCGAGCTTGCTTGTTTTCTTTCGTTTGTAAAAGATCAAGCTTATTAGATATGGCTCAAATCCGGATCAGTACACTTATTTTCTCCAACAAAAGTATCTGGAAAGCTTGGAGCTCGGTCGGTTATTTTGGGAAACCTGCTTGAAAGTGTGGACTGCGTGGGAACTTCGGCGAGCGGGTCTCGATGTGTGCAGGAATTCCGCAAGGAAATTTCTACTACAGAACTGCATAAGCTTATCACGAGCTCAAAGGACCGTTTTTTCTAGCGAAAGCTGCCGAATCCTGCGGGAACAATTTAGCCTGAGCTAGGAGAAGATATAGCGCTGCCGAGCAGGATTTCTTTGTTCTCGTTGATCTTCGAGGGATGCCGTTGAAATTCCCTACGCTTTTAGCACGACTTGCTGCTTTCGGGCCTAGTAACGATACTCGCAAGGGTCTTCTCTCCATCTTTCTTAAAGCCAGAAGCTAGCGTACAGCATCGGTGTTGATAAGTTAGCGTTTGTCAAAAGCAGTTGGCAAAACTACTAGAATTTGAGGCACGCGGTCTGCTCTTCTTTTACTTGTATAGCAGGAAAAAACTGTATTCCAGATTCTACATCATCTTCAAACTCTCTTTCGTCCATATTCCGAATTTGAAAGGACGAATTTATTAAAATCTTTGCGTGTTTCCCGAAAGATTCCTCTCCCATCGCGGCTTGTGCCGAACGAGCAAACGCTTCCAGTTTCGCTTCCGGTTTAACTCACGTGACGCGTCCCTTTGTCTTTTGGCCAATCAGCGCAGCATTCAGATTCTGAATGTTGAACATGAACTTTTGAATGCATTTGTGTCAGGCCCTCTTCCCTCCTTCTCTCATTTTTTTTCGAGGAGGGGGAGAGCCCTGATACTCAGGCTAAGGTTAGCTTTAACACACTTGCACCTCCCTCTGCAACCTTTCCTGCATCCGCAACGTATGAGCCCATATCACATCTGCTGGGCCTGCGCTAACACTGTCCAAAGGGGCTTCCATCCTTTCGCTGACCTTGTCCATCCCCACTCGGAAGGGCTTGGGAGGGTAGGCTTCGCTACTAGAGAATTTCCCCAGGCATGTCATGCTTGGTAGACGGCGCGTCTTGTGTGTTCGACAAGTGCTGCATGGGTCGGGGGAAAATTCCTTAGAGTTCTGCTTCCTTTCGCGAACAGCTCTTGTCTGGCCTGATTGACTTTGGTTTGTGAGGTTGACCTGCTATACTGCAGAATGACGAACCTTTCAAGGACATCCATTTGTGCACCAGTCTCGCGTGGGGTTTTCGCCAACGTCGCAAAGGTATCAGTTATCTGAGGAAACACGTTCCAAACATCCCAGGCAGTAATCTTTCCTTTGTTGGACAGAAACGAGACTGTATCACAGCCTGTGATGGCATGGAACGTCGGGAGAGCTTTACAGCGCTGTGCTCCACGCTTTGCTGCTATGCTGTGAGCGGGGATATACCTGAAATGCTTGCCTGTGCCAAAGGCGATCCATGTTTCTTCTGTAGCAAATCTGGAAACAGCAAGTACGACCACATCTGTGTCTATGGTTCTAATGAGAACTCTGCGGCATTCCGTCTTCGAGGCGTGGTATGTATGTAGCATCATGCGTGTATCAGCTTCTTCATGTGTGCACTCCAAAGCTGCTGCATCTATTGGTGGAGAGCTGAGTACCAATTTGCCATATGTAGTGTAGATCTGTTTGCCGTCTACTGAAAGAGGTTCTAATTCTCTGGCTAGAAATCCAAAAAGCTCGGTCTTGTTTTCATCAACTCTTAGGAAGCCCTGCCAATTCTTGGGTATTTTGGCCTTTGGCCCGACTCTGATGCGCGTTCCCGTTCCCCGTCTCTCTCGTGCTGACGACTTCAAACTGTCTTCCAAGTACACATCCCACACCACGTCTATCCTTTCTACAGATTGAAGATGCTTCAGGACATGTGGCATGAACACGCGATCTGAATACTCCTTGAATGTGTGCACCATTACCGGCTTCAACATTTGAACAAGAACTCCACCGTCCATGATTATCGCATCAACACTAGGAATCTCGCTGGTTCCCTCCAACAGCTTTTCCAAGCACTTCACAAGATCCGACTTATGCCGGCCTCCTCTTAGTTTTCCTCCGTCAGACAGGGCTGGTGGTTGGGGCTGATTCTCGTATTTAAAGAACTCTTCTAAATTTCCATCTAGGCTCTGGCATGCAATGTAAAGACGAGAGAACAAGGAACAGTCGCTCTTCAATACGCCGACCTTCTCTTTGTCTTTGGTGACATTATTTGGGCATTTAGCTTTAAATAACGGGAACTTTTTCTTCTTTATGGTATCCGTTACTGGCTTGGAATTCTGGCCAAATCTCTCCTTGACAAAGCTCTTGTACTGCTCAATGCAAATCGCGTGCGCTTTTCTCACTGACTCCACCACTTCTTCTTTCATTATTTCTTTTGACTCCAAAGAAATAAGGTATTCGCTGTCTTCCTCAAAAGGATTTCCATATTCTTCATATGCCGAGACAAGCGCCAAGACATCCGTCTTCAATGACTTTTGAACCTGGGTTCTGCTCATGATGACGATTAGCTGATTTGCTTGTATCTCCGGCTGATGCTTCGAATTCTTGGACCACTCGCGCAATCTCGGGCCCAGCAATCATCCACCTTCTTAGCACCCCAGGGTTACCGGTAAGTCCAACCGCACCTACATCTCCTTTCACAAGAGCGTTCTCCTGCTCGTGTGCATGGTCAAGAGCGATTGCAGAGAAGGGATTTCTTGTCTTGTGAACTACAAAGAATCCTCTATTGAACTCCTCATCAACTTCGGGTAAAACGGACGACAAGGCCTGCATATCGCGTACATGGACAGAAAGCCATCTGGCATAGTTGACGTGATCCATGGCGAACATCCACGGTACTAGTGAAGCTTTGTAAAGGGCGAAATTTCCCTCTCTAATTGATCGCACTAGCTGCAGCACAGATAATTCGAGCGAAAGAACTTGATTCAAGTAAAGGAACTGCGGGTGGGATCCGGACATATCATCGATCCAAGCGGCTGGTCAAGCGCAATGACAGGTGGCTGGCCCTCGTTGACTAGATTAACGGCTTGCTTGACTACATTCATGGCATGGAGAATCATACACACGGAATGCGCTTGTTCTTGGAACATTGGTAGGAGAAAGATAATCGCAGGCGGATACATCTCTGGAGGTTGCCTTGAAGCATGGAAAGCTGCCCAAGGAATAAACTCGTTCTTCTCCAAGACCTCTTTGCTCACCCAGTCCTTTACTCTATTCAGCCATTTCCTGCTCGTCTACGGCTCCTTGAACGATATCTAGGGCATTTGAATTGGCCATATTAGGTGCAACGGCGTCTGACACACTCTCAGAACAGCTGGAGGGACGTTGTAATAGCTCGTAGGCAGCTTTCCTGAAATACAATAAAGATAACCATCAGTAAAGTATAAATAATGATCGTCTTCACAACGGCAGAAGGAAGAAGACCAATGAATCGGGCTATTGCAAAATATTGTAATTTTTAATGCATTGAGATGCACCTCGGTTCAGTAGTTCCTGATTATTTCCAATAACGAGGACATTAAACTCATCAGTCGGTTGTAAAGCTACTTTTTACTGATTATCAACTGAAGTACGGTAACGATTTAGAAGACATGAACAAAACTTATCTTCGGAGCGTTACAACGAAGGGATACATCATTATTTAGCGGGGCGAGGGCTACTATTTGGAAAGGTAGGGTCTAAATCGTTCATGCCAATTACAACTTTCTCATTCAGAGATGTAATGCCGAGATATGAGAATTATCTAGTACTGGAGCGATCCTGAAGCGAGAGGGGGAGGGTCATAATATTTTTCACGGACGCCAGGGGAGGGGCACATCTTCCCCATTCAGTCGAGTGTCATAATTGTTTAGCAACATTTTTTCAGTATAATGATAAATAATTATGTGTCCCTAAGTGACAAATAGAAACATGCCGATGGTTTTCCTTTTTTTGGCCAGAAAGGTCGTCTTTAGTGATCCGGCGATCGATTCCCTGGTTTTCTTGGGTTGGGTGTTGCACTAGCGAGATAGCGGTACCATGAAATGAATCCGTTGAAGTTGTGAACTAGGGTTGTGATCGATGTTGTCAACACCAGCTGTTGTGAAGAGCGTCTTACGAAGTTTAGGCGGGCAAACCACTCCTTAGGCCTAGTTTATACGTCGCATTTAATTAGACGAATTTAATTGATCAATTAAATTCGTCTGTGCGACGTATAAAATGGAGGTTCGTTTTATACGACGAATAAAATAAAACGAAGACATACTACAGACGTTGTATACGTCCGGGGTCGACGTATACGACGTTTTGGACGAATTTAATTTTCGACCTTTTTAGGTTCGTTTTATACGTCGCATTTCAGACGAATTCAATTGCGATAATTAAATTCGTCTGAATTAAATTCGTCCGAAATGCGACGTATGAACTAGGCCTTAGTGCTCATAGCGTGAGGTCACTGCATTCGCTAAGTCAGTAGAAATGCCAAGCACTTGATCATAGGAGATGCACAAGCCAAGCTTGTAAAATGCATCAACTAGGGTTCTCTTCCGTGTCTCGCCGTGGATTTTAAGCGCAGTATATATCGGCAGAGGGCATTCTTTCTCTTTGCTGTGCTTCTTCCCCTTCCCTTGCTTGCTGATATTAAATATTAATAATTGCGCGATGGTCAGGGTAGATGGCCTTATCTCTTTATCTTCCTCCGTTTTGCCGCTTTGCATCTTGCTTGGACCTTCTATTATCATTTCAATAAGAGCAAGCAGGGATGCGGGAACGGTTTTCTTCTGACAGTCAACATCAAATGTCCCCTGAAAAGTTTGCTTCACAGTTTCTACATCTCTACGCACAATCTTTGCAACTCTAGTCATGAACAGCGCTTCTGAATCATAGTCATGATTACAGGCCTTGTGGATGGCGTCACCAATGGTATCATCAAAGGCCAGCGTGTTTGCCCTGAGTATAAGCACTCAGTCCTGGTATCGATTCAAGTAGGCGCTCCTTTAGTCTCGTCGAGTCGGGCATGCCTAAATCTTGCAGTCTTGTAGAATACAATTTAACCAAGTCCGCAATTTTAAACACAGGAGTAATCTCGTCAGACTCGCGGTAATCTTCCACATGCGATACAAGTGAAGCGAAATCAAGTCCGTGTAAAGACGACGGAGTATTTTCGTGAGAACTCAGCTTCTTTTCAAGGGTGCGAACATCGTTATAAAGTGAGGAAAGACACTTGGCATGGTACAGAGCGTCGATTGCGACCATGTCTCCAGCAGAACGTTTCGCTAGCAGGTCATGTCTTTCGAGCTTTCCAGCACTTTCTCGAACTTTTTTATCGATCTCTAGAGTAGATGCTCTGTGGAGACCTTGACCTCCAGCTAACTCATTGCAGAAAAAAACGACGGTCCTCGTCAGTTCTTTTACGTTCATCATTACTCAGTCGTCTAGATTTCTTGGGATTTTCTGTCAGCACTTCGGAGCACTTTCGCTTCTTAAGCCCTGGCCAAACGAAGCGCAAGTTCGCGCAAGTCGACGCAAGTTGTGACTTGCACTGACTTGCGTTGAGGTGGCCAAACGAGATGCAAGTTTTGATGCAAGTTGAGTTTTTTGGTGCTTTGCGCTTGTAATGACGACATGATCACGCCACTTTCGAACACGGAGCGCGCGCTCAAGCTGGGTTTTTTCTTGCTAAAAAAAGACAAGAAAAATAAAGAAATATCATCCAGTTTCTCGTAAATAACAGCTAGAAATATCAGAGCAAGCTTTTCATGACTTACTTTGGTCATTATATTTCGTTAATGTTGAAAACGAAGAAAATTGGAAACTTGCATCAACTTGCGTACACTTGCGATGTGGTGGCCAAACGAGACGCAAGTTGTCGCAAGTTGCGTGGAAATTTGAACATGTTCAAAGTGGACGCAAGTCATCGCAACTCCGCGCAAGTCATCGCAAGTTGGTGGCCAAACGAGCGCAAGTCAACGCAAGTAGCAAAACTTGCATCGACTTGCTTGAACTTGCGTTTCGTTTGGCCAGGGCTTTAGAGGCTTTAGCAAGTTTAGTTGAATTTATTTTGTCCTTGCATGATATACACCACGATGCTTTTTTTCAAGCGAGGTTATATTCACCACGATGCTATTTTTCAAGCGAGCGAAAAGCTCATTTACATAAATTAGTATCACATTAAAATTCAAGTTTCCAAATAAGGAGGTGTGACGTCAACTGATGTACAAGCCAGCAAAACAACATGGCGAAGGGAACGAGGAATCGAGAGTGCAGTACGATTCTCTGCCGCTGGAGCTCTGTCTTGTACCACTATCAAGAATAGGACTGGATCACTTGCAAGAATAGAATGTGTACGAAGATGGAATCTGTGCATTTCTCTATGAAAGACTGAATTCGACGAGCAAACAAGTCATCAAACGAACTCGCGCGCCTGGGCAAATGTAGAAACAAGCGGGTTTTGTTCGGTTCATTCATGGGACTTCAGTACTAAAGAAGTCGGATTATTTGTGTGGAATGACAACCTCAAAGTGCATTTCAGTTCCTGGTTAAATAAAGCTCTGGAGGTTTGCAGGTATGGTTTTAGTAGCCTTCAGTAAATTTTAATGTCCTAACCCACTATCCAGGAATTGTGATTTTGTACAGCTGCAGTAAACACCTGCATATAAGAACAGGCTGAAATTTGGCCAATAAAACCCTATTTTTATAAGAACAAGAGCAGCCTCAAAATTGTAACCTGTTCTTATTTAATGGAAATAGTGTCGTAATTGCACCACATGTAAGTGTATGTTTGCTGTCATTTTAGGCTGATTCGTCCCTCAATCAGCCTGACCTCTGATATTTGGTGTTCTTATATTCAGATGTTTACTGTACCTAATCTCTAGGTACTGTATTTTCTCTCTTTGTGTGAAAACATTATATTCCAGAAAATACATGTACCCCGGGGTCAGGTGGCACTTTGATCCCCCTTCCCATGCATCCAGAATTTCCAAAATGGCTTACACCACATGAATATAGAATTCCTGAGAGGTTAAACTAGCTTCCACCTTTGAAAACCCCCCATGCAGGCAGAATTCTGATTTTGAAAAACCCCCTCCCTCAGAAAAAAAATCATACCTTCCCAATGGGTTAGATTTTGTAATCGCAGAGGGGCAGGGATGTCAAATGCCTTGTATGCCCATCCCGGAGTACATATATTTTCTGGAATTGCCCAATGGGTGGATACTGTATTCATCTCAAACTTAAACAGAAAGTCACTTAAATTGAAAGTCTCAACTCACCTTATTTTTAAATTCACTACTTGTAAAGTTACTGTTACTCGTGTTTGACTTGGCTCATGGGGCCACTGGAACTTCCACTGTTTTGCTATCATGATAACTAAGTGATATGACTGTAGGTAACACCAATGCAATCTCAGAAAAAATTCATACCTTCCCAATGGGTTAGATTTTGTAATTGCAGAGGGGCAGGGATGTCAAATGCCTTGTATGCCCCATACAATAGACCGATCCCTTTTTTGACGATAGCTCCGCCCACTCATAGCAAACAATAGAAAGTTTTCCCTACGGAATTCAAATTGTCCGAGCAACAAACTTGAACATCGAAGATTTTCAATAATTATACAGCTTTTATAGATAAAAATATAAAATCCAAATTGCATGCAACAACTTCTAACACCTCCCTGCAATCGGTGTCTTTTCCGCGCTCTATGCCAAAGATAAAATTTGGCTTGTCCGACGTAGCAACAGTAACTAAGGGTATAACAATGAATGCGGGATCGGTGAATTATCAGAAGCTCTAGATGGATGGTGCTCTTCTCTCAGAGACATGACATTTTATGATAATATATTTGATTACCTATTTATTTTCTGTTGGGGAATGGTAGGGTATTTTTTTTTCTGGAATCACACAATGCTGTACCAGTACATTTGCATATTTGAGCCCACATTGTGTTCCAAAACATTAAAAGCTAAAAATCAGGAGGGGTCGTCCAAATAAGCTATTTTATTTGTACTAGGGATGGACAAATGGTAATCTCTGCTGTAAAGGAGGAGAAGGATTTGTGCAACTGGGACATACCAGGAAAGTGGTTAAAGTATGCATCTCTACTTAGCAGTTACCATGGAGGGTTTCAGCCCTAATATTTTTCATCATTAGCATGTTCTTTTTTTCTTCACATTTTTGCCAGTTCAGTGATTACAGTCAAAGTGGGCACTGGTGGGCCCCATTGAATTTATTATCTAATTCAATCTACAACTGCTCTACTACGAGATTACTGGAGGGCTTGTAATCTCGTGCCTTACAAGAATACTGATCACAACAGACAAAAAGCAAATAAAATACAACCTCTCTTGGTAAAAAAAATTCCTTGCAAGAACTCCAATCACAAAAAGGTAGTGAAAGTTGAAATAGAAACCATCGTTTTGGACAGTATAGTACAAACACCTACTGACAGAACTAGGAACTGATGCAAAATTTGTAACCATCATATGCCCTGGACTCGATCTGAGACCATAAATATTTATCGTGCAACGAAAATCATCCAAAAAACCCCAACCAGCCCAACAATACCGTTCAATACACTCAGAGGCTTATTAATCAAGATGAACCATGTTCATGCAACAAAAGCAGCACAGAGGATTTTAAAAGCCAGAAATGTGGTCATTTTGAAAACCTGTTTTTGAATTCTATAGTTCCTATTCAATTATACACACCAATCATAGCCTTGGCTTTCCTGTGAGTTTATTCAGAGTTCCTTGTACACGGTTGATACAAAAGGTTAAAGGTAAGGACATTTTTGCGGATTCTTAACCGAGTGAATATCTGAATTTGTAAGCTTTTCCAATCTACAGCTATTTTATTTACGGATAAAACTTTCGCAGTACTATACTGCAGAGTTTCCTCTCGATTACTTTATAAAATTTGGCACAAAAGAATAAGCCACTCAGATAGGATTTCAAGGCTAAGCGTTTTACCTGTACAAGCAGCGATCATAAGAGCAGATGGCATTTGTTATAAATATAAGACAGAAAACTGGGATACAGTGGGAGGCTGACAAAAAATCAAACATACCGCCTCGCTCGAAATTTGGTTTACATTTTAAGCTAATGCCGGAACAACGGCCAGTCAGCTTCAAAAGTAATCAAAGATGGAGTTTATAAGCTTAATTCAATGATGGAGACTGCAAAATGAAGCCAGGATTCAGAAAGTACTCACTCCACTCGACTTGTTTATCAGGGCTGAGTAGATGGCAGTTCTTCGAGCGTCGAAAATCACACTTAGGCAATGTTTTCCTTTCGTGTTTAACCAGGAACTGAAATGCACTTTGGGGTTGTCATTCCACGCAAATAATCCGACTTCTTTAGTACTGAAGTCCCATAAATGAACCGAACAAAACCCGCTTGTTTCTACATTTGCCCAGGCGCGCGAGTTCGTTTGATGACTTGTTTCCTCGGTCTTGCTCGTCGAATTCAGGTTCTCAGAGAGAAATGCACAGATTGCATCTTCGTACACATTCTATTCTTGCAAGTGATCCAGTCCGATTCTTGATTGTGGTACAAAACAGAGCTCCAGCGGCAGAGAATCGCACTGCACTCTCGATTCCTCGTTCCCTCCGCCATGTTGTTTTGCTGGCTTGTACATCAGTTGACGTCACACATCCTTATTTGGAAACTTGAATTTTAATGTAATGCTAATTTATGTTAATGAGCTCTTCGCTCGCTTGAAAAATGTCGTCCTTGAGGCCTGTTTTCAACAGTCTAATAAAACATGTTCTTCTTTTTTAATATATCTTATGTTTGGCAGAATGCAACAACTATAGTCAATCTTCAAACTGGCGCGTTGGAATCAAGAAGTGAGATTTCGTTTCAGTGGCACTTTAAGAAAGTGTTTTTAATACCACTTCCGTCATCTAGCTGGTCCCTATGTATATCGAATGACATACTATCAATACTAAAAAAACCTTCAATATTTTCAACCATCCGTTCGTATCCTGCCCCAAAATCAGGCCTTTGTGAAATTCCGGGACACTGCAGCTATTCGCCAGAATCTACTTGACAAAGAATGTACAGTCCCCAGTTAATGGTGTTATTCTTGCCTTCGGCCCCATCATCTCGACTTCTCTCCCCTGGATGAATTTTTGCAAACGCTTTTGTTGACATCTGATGATAAAAAAGTTTTCATTTTTAACATTTTTATGTCTTTATGCCTCTAACTCTTTATTTAGATTCCAGTAATCAAAATATGTCTCTAACATACCTTCCTATATCTCTGTAAGTAACGGCAGACTATTTATCGAACTTCGAAATGACGATTTACAATGATCTGAAAATTATTACAAAAATCATTGCCAATTAAATCGATTTGCTAAAAAAATGTTTCAATGAGTAGTTAAACAACTTTTAATGGCATTTGTAAATGAAAAAAACTCGTCCTAGAAACTTACCTGAGCTAGAAAAGAGACAACATAACTGGAACGACTGCCAGTACTTGGGGCTGCCATCTTGGACGTGCCAGTAAGACGTGCCAGACGTGCCTGGGCCGAGTAAGTTTTTCTACTTAAACAATGAGTCCGCTCTACTTCTGGTGATTACAGTTGTTTCCTACACTTGTTCCATTTTGGAAAGTAGTAGAAACAGTATAGGGCACACGAAAAAAAGGAGTTTGGGAATTTCTGAACTCGATTGAGCCATTTTTAATAAATTTAACAATTTTTACATGTGCAGTAGACAATTTTAAGGCTTGTGTTTTAAGTAAGGTATACAATATTAAAATTGTCTCTCATATATTTCGTACTTTGGCAGCATTTTACAGCTGTTATAATTTGGTTTAATAAAAATACGACGCGGGTACCCTGTGGTTTTTATTGAAAATCAGAAACATACCCTTAACTCTAATACGGATGAGAAATCCGGTTGGCATTAAGTCAAACTTTGATAAGTACTACTTTGTCTCTTAGTATGCCACGTTTCATGATTTTATCACAAAACGAACGATTTTGGCATTTTTTTGTTCGTAGCTGCTACACTATCTTTCCCAACCATGCCTTACCCTGTAGAATGTAAGCAAATAGCCTCCTGTACGCTGAGTTTTGACCTAGTCACGAGCGCATTTTGAATTTAAGGAAAAGAACGCGCGATTTTATGTGTGCAGCTGTGTTTTGGATATTTTAATAACAACTCTCAGAGCAAACTGCCAAGATGGAGACCAGGCATAACATTTGTTTATGCCAATTAGTGTTACAAATATGGAAGTCCACAGGGATACCATGACACACCCTTCTTTCTAAGATTAGTCCAAGCATCTTAGCTAAGCATTGTTCAGTGTCTCTAGCTAAATAACAGCTATACCAATAGTCTAAATGGTATACTCTTTAATAACAATAACAATTTAATGGAAATAAATGTACTTTCCTGAGATTCCTGTTTCAGTTCTTATAAGTTCAGGCTGTCCGGAGGTTTAATGTTCCTGGTGGAGCGTATAGTAATTTGCTAACAGCAAATAGGATCCATTGTTCCAGAAGAATAGATCAGAACCAAGTGTGTGCCATGGCTGGGGTGGCACATCGAGTGGTGTCATTGGTTCCTTTGTGTGAATTTCTGGTTGTGTATATAACCATGTTATCCATGTTAGATATTGATAACCATGTTATCAATATCTGCATTGATGTCAATCTCATACCCAGAGCCCGTCATCTTTTGGCCAGCGGCAAGATTCAGGGCTCTGGGGGAATCGATTTTTTTTTAAACCCAGATTCTGGGTTTCCGGTTTGATTGTTGTATGAAAGTTCGTTACGTTTTTGACCTACCACGCATGCTCACAAATCGGATTCCCTAAGAGCCCTGAATCTTGCCGCTGGCCAAAAGATGACGGGCTCTGGGTACGAGATTGCATTGATGTTGATCGAGAACACTGAGCCTTTCGCTCTAAGCTTACATTTCTCTGCACCTTGGTGTGCGTAGTGGATCGTCTTCAAGACTTCCGGTTGCAGTGTCTAAGGGATGACGATGCGGGTTCCTTTAAGAATCAAGCCATCCGAGACGGTTAGCTCATCTCGGTAGTTCCAGTAACCGTGAAGGTGTGGTTCATGATGGAGCGCAGAGATGTGCGTATTGGATCCTTTGCGGTTTCCACCTGGATCTGTCAGATTCGTGTTGGGCTCGTATTCAGGTGTATATCCAGCTCATGGATTGACACATCAAGACTGGGATTGTGTCTGCTGGACTTATTAAGGCGTGAGAGCGCGTCAGCCAATTGGATGTCCTTGCCAGGCACATACTTTATCTCGATGTCATATTTCTGGATCCGTAGCATCATTCGTGCAATGCGAGGTGGTGCGCTTGATGGCTGTTTCTTGAAGATAGCTTCAAGTGGTTTGTGGTCAGCTTCGAGAGTGACATGGCGATCATACGCATAGTAATGGCATTGCAAGGCCATGAACTACGCCTAGCATCTCCCTTTCAATATTGGAGTAGCGCTGCTCCGTTTCTGTAAGGAGCTTGCTTCGGTATTACACAGGGCCATTGTCTTGGAGAACTGGTTTGCTACCGTCGAAGTACTGCAGAGAACCTGGGCTTGTGATCAGTTCCTTGATTCTGGTAACTGCATCCTTGGTGCTCTGAATGTCCCTACTGCTGTTAGTGAGGTCCCAAAGGACTGCTGAAACTGAAGCAAGGTTAGGAATGAAACGAATAAAGAACTGGACCATTCCTAAGAGGGTTTGAAGAGCGCACAGGCTTGTGAAAGGGCCCATGTTGTTAATGGCTTCCACCGTCTGCGGGTCAAGCTTCAAACCAGAGGAGCTAAAGATGTGCGCGAAGAACGGTAACTCAGTGCATGCGATCTTGCACTTGTCTGGGTTGAACCCTATGCCGGTTTTTGCTATAGACGACGATGTCATCTGCGATTCCGGTGACGTCTGGGAAGTCGCCGAAGGTCTCATAAACCTTTCTCTGGAAGACATCTTGAGCACATATCAACCCAAATGGGAGTCTGTGGAAACGGTCATGGGGTGAGTTGAATGTTGTGTAAAGGGAACTCTCATGATCAAGCATAATGTTCCAATAACCACTGCGGGCATCCACGATAGTGAAGTGTTGGGCCCCATTGTGCTTAGGCAGCACCTCATCGATTGTCGGGGTACAATGATGGGGACGTTTAATGGCTTTGTTTAAGTCCTTAGGGTCTAGACAGAGCCTAAGTGTTCCATTTGATTTGGTAACACAATCCAGAGAGTTGACCCAATCTGTAGGTTCACAGTGACCTTAGAGATAGTGCCTTGGGCTTCCAAGTTGTCAAACTCTCTTTTCAGGGGCTCAGGAAGAGCTTCTGGGACTCTCTTTGGGGCGTTTTTCAAAGAAAACTTTGATTTCAATATTTGCGACTTTAGACCATAAATATCGTGATCTTTCAAAGTCTAATATATAGATTTAGCCACTGGCTAAAAGCGGATCTCCCGGTTACATATTTTTCCATGTGAATGTAATACGTTATTTGACATGAGTTTATTTTTGTTGAAACCAGTTTTACTAAAAATTAATGTGTCATTCCAAAATCTGGGTTCCTACAATAAGATTACAAGCTCAAAACTTATATGTAATTTAGAACAGGATTGCGTGAGCTAAAACTTGAACAGTCAATAAGAAATATATTTCTCGAGTATGAAGGATGAAGGAATGGGCAGTCGCAAAAAAAAAATCACACCTCCCCTGTTGAGTACACAAGTCTTGTGCTTACTCACCCTGGAATTTTGTATTTTAAGGGTGCCCACCCTGGAATTCCAAGCTCTACTTCAACCACCCACCCTGGAATTCCGAGCTCCATTTCAACCACCCACCCTTAAAATCCAGAGGTCCTCAACAGGGTGGGGTGCCACTGGGGGCGGGGGGTGCGACTGCCCAATAGGCATGGGGTGGGGCACTCGTATATGGCAGGGGTATGTGTTTGGGGCTCCTGAACTGGACTACGATTGTGTAACATACTTAATCAAACCTTTTATACATTGAGTATAAGAAGTTTATATTTCATTTAAAAATTCATGAATGATTAATAACAACAACACAATAGAAACACAATAAGAATCACAGGACTGTAGCATGTTGTAAACGTGATACAACCACTAGTGGTTATAAGCATAGCAACTTTCATGAAACATATCAAGTTTCTCTGCCAATTTTTTTAAAACAGAGGACACTAGAAGCGATGAATATCTTCTCCAAATTTTTAAAGTAGTTTACACATTCGCATCATTTAGCATCATGCTCTCTAACCGATCCTATTGACAAGTATTTATAGTAAAAATACACTGTATCAGGGGACCCTGGCTCGTATTTTGAGCACGATCCTTCTGAATGGGATTTCAGAGGGATATTGTTTGTCTGAGTCTGGTGATCTAGTCTGGTGAGTCTGGTGATCTTTGAATCTGTGCGCAGCGCGATTGTATTGTTCATTCAAAATTAATTTCCCCACTTTAAATCTTTGAGAGAGCAGACAGTTTGCCATCCTGACTACAAGCGCATGTCATGCTTGCAATAATTTTCCACTTATCCAATCTTTGACATCATCGATGGCATAAGTCACTTGCCTTAAAACATCAAGAATTTGCGGGTGATGCTCAACCAATCAGAAGTGGGAAAATATGTCGAATGAATAATATTCATTTATTTATTTATTGATTTATACATAATAATAAAAAATAACATACATCTTACATGTATCTTAAATGTAAGCACCAATATAGCTAAAGCTTCTTTTAACGAAATTTGTTCTTGGCTTGGGAAGTGCTAGATCAGTATCAGTATTCCGAAGTTAGTGTGATTTTGTTAGATCTTTATTTTTGGTAACGAGATCCCTCAGATCTTCTATTGGAAGACAAGTTAGATAACATTTTTTTATTATTGTTGAAAAAATAAATGATAGGAGTGACTGATGATACAGGCAATACCATGTTATGAAATCAATTTCAAGGGCCTGTCAAAACTTCAAGCAATATTTTTTAACTATAGTCTATGATTTGTATCTATGTTGAGCAAAATTAACATCTATGTTGAGCAAAATTTGCATTTCCACTTCTAAGTTCATGCCTTCTGACACTATCGGACAGAGAAACAATAAACTAAAATGCCATGTGCATTAAAATTGACAGAGAGCAATAATTATTTCTAGATAGATCTCCACTTGCCTGTCATATGTGAAATACTCTGTGAAGCATCCCCTGCAGCCAGGAATACATCTTGGGAATTTCTACAAAATTAAATTAAACACTAAAGTTTTAAAAGTTTTATAATCGGCATTCGTAAATCAACCCGTCGTCTTTCTCTTCTGAAAAATCGATTAGCAGAACCAACCTGAGAAGTCGAAAAATAGATAAAACATGTCTCAATTTTAAGAATAAATAGCTTAGAAAATTCAAGAATCATTGTACCATTTTCTAAATCTGAAGATTGGAGCCGCTTGGTAATTGCCTTTCACCTTTAGTTTTTGCACTATGATGACCAAAGCTTGCAAGCTCAAGATGGATGCTATGTGTGACACTTCTTTTCTTACATGACCTTCTCCCGAGTTTCCCCGCCAAAAGTATAAACACAGCCACGGCAGTTGTCAGCTCTACTATATATCTAAATCACTAGAAAATACGGTATTCTGATTGCAATTTTCTGTTATTGTCAATCCTGTTCAATCCAGTTCTGGCTCCCTGTTCGTAGATCTCATATGAAACTGTTAATTTTATACATGAGGGGCACGATCTATGACAAGGGTTTTCTAAACTACGATCGTAGTAGCGTAGGGAGCGTAGTGGCATTCCGTGCATAGTTTAGAAAAAGCTACAGCGATATAAAATGGTAGCATTCAACCGTCGCCCTTGAAATGCCGTGGAGAGCGTTAGGATCGCAGCGCGGCTCGATACATAATGGTCGTTTTCAACCATCGCACTCGAAATAGCGTAGTGAGCGTAGTGAGTGCAGTGAGGCTCGAAATAAAATGGTGTTTTCAACCATCGCCCTTGAAATAGCGCAGTCAGCATAGTGAGTGCAGTGAGGCTCGAAATGAAATGTTTTTTTCAACTATCGCCCTCGAAATAGCGTAGTGAGCGTAGTGAGTGCAGTGAGGCTCGATATAAAATGTTTTTTTCAACCATCGCCCTCAAAATAGCGTAGTCAGCGTAGTGAGTGCAGTGAGGCTCGAAATAAAATGGTGTTTTCAACCATCGCCCTCGAAATAGCGTAGTGAGCGTAGTGAGTACAGTGAGCCTCACTGCACTCACTACGCTCACTACGCTATTTGGAGGGCGATGGTTGAAAACAGCATTTTATTTCGAGCCTCGCTGCACTCACTACGCTATTTCGAGGGCGATGGTTGAAAAAAAAAAACATTTTACATCGAGCCTCACTGCACTCACTACGCTATTTCGAGGGCGATGGTTGAAAACACCATTTTATTTCGAGCCTCACTGCACTCACTACGCTCACTACGCTATTTCGAGGGCGATGGTTGAAAAAACCATTTTATATCGCTGTAGCTTTTTTCTAAACTATGCACGGAATGTCCCTACGCTACTACGATCGTAGTTTAGAAAACCCTTGTCATAGACCTTGCCTGGTATAGTTAATTTTCTTCAGAAGAACGCCGAAGTCTTGCTTCGCCGTGGGCCGGGTATTCTGCAATCTAGCCTTTGAATCATTTGCAACTCCCTCATAGTTTCTCCAATATGACTAAACAACATTATGAAATATCGGCGAAGGAATCGAATCCGAAGTATTTTGACAATCATTAGAGAATTCGTTTGAGCAAATTTGGCGTGGTTCGCACCCACGAGTTTGTCTCAGTTTGACTCAACAAAAATTACGTCTGAATGAACTCGAGCGAGCCGACGCGGGCGCGTGTTTTGTGAGTTTTTTCGGCGGGAAAATGAAGGAGCGACTTCCGGTCCGTGTCCTCTGCCAAGCACCGACCGCGGCGCTGTGCTGGAGGACAAAATGACGCGCGCGCTCAGTGATCCAAGACGGACTGTGATTGGCTGTGTACACGGGTCGCCACTAACGCAAGTGCGCATGCGTAAATAAGAGCCCGCGATGTTTTCGTAAGCCGCTGAACGTATCGTTTTGGCTTGGATGGGTTGCTTTCTCATGTGACGTTGAATGATACGTATGGGGCTCCACTCCGTGCCTTCGGCACGGGGAGTTCCGCTACAAAAAAACTGCTCTTTCACAAAAGCAACCTTAGCATAATAAACACCTTTATCGAAATGGCATGGCTGACTGGTACATTGTATACAAGGACAAGAATGTGGACATGCCATACAAATGTTTTTTTTTTGTTTCTGGAAAGGGCATTGACCGCAAAGTATCTACCGCGGGCTCGAAAAACTACAGTTCCGCTTTGAAGTTACCGTGTTAAAATTGCACTGTTGCTGTTTAGTTGCTAGGACAACTCCAATCGCGTTAAAAAGCTTGCAACATTCAAAGGACTACAATCATATAACCTAACCTATAGCCAATTCAAACCCATTGGTTTCTACTGTTACAAAAATCATATGTTCCAGCGGTTCATGGTCCTTTGTTTTACAATAATTTTCATAAACCGAAAAGGACGATCTTTAGTATTTAGGTCAGTTTACTGGCTGGTAACTTACAATTTGCTACAACAAGACGTCGGCCTTTTTACAAAGAAGTGTCAGAGCTGAAATAGATTGAATCGATTGAACGGAATTAAGAAAATCTGCACCAGTGGATGCCCGGGGAGTAATCTTTTTATCAATAAAAAAGTTCGGATTGTTTTGTTGAGCCTTTTATTACCGTCACTACTTGCATATGTAAAGGAGAGTCAATAGTGATTAGTTGAGTTTGGCTAGGGTGTATGGGGCAAGACACCAAGAGCTCGTTAATCTAAGGGTCGCATTTATTTGCAAATCAAGCTTAGCGTTTATGAAGTTTACCTATGTATAGAAATCTGCAATTACACTTCATATAGATATGAAAAGTATAATGTGCTGAAAATGGCTCTGTTGACAAGCGTCTCAATTCCCTCGTATTGTTGGGTTGTCAAAGAGTTTTCTATTATTGATGAAGATATAATAACAATCATTGGAAAATTGTATGATTTAATTGATTGTTCTAGCTTCTCAGACAAACAATGTATTATATAGAATCTTCTAATTATTCAGGCCTATGAAGTTTTACTCATGTCCGCTTTTCCTTTGTGTCGTGTTGGCAATATTTTTCTCGCGAAGCAGTTTCTAAAAAGCGTAGAACTGTCTCAACATCTGCCTCCTGTTTAAGGCAAAAGGTAAGAAAAACGTTTCGATTTTAATGAAGCAATAACTTGCAATTCGCACTCCAACTAGGGAGAGGCGTACAATAGATCTAGCGCTTGGGCTTAGTGATGTCGTCATCTATAAGTATCGCAGAATATGGTGTGCTGCTCCAACCACTAGAACATTAACAAAACTGTTGTATTTGGGATTAAATCCATGTCGTGATCAAAACTACACCAACCATTGCCGGCCTGCAGCATGAAGGGTCATACTAAATCAACTATAAAACATTATTTCACAATTTCATTTGTTCATTCTTTACTAACGGCTTGGCTGATGCTTTTGTGTTAACACTCTATAGAGACGTTATAGAGGAAACTGCTAATTCATTACACGATATTTTTTTCTTTTTTTTGTCTTGAAAATTTTGCCATTGTTCATGTACCAGACGTTTAATGCACATCGCCCTTATTCTAAATTAATTCTTTAATTCTCATAGACACGAGAATGCACTAGGGAGTGAAGTACACCTTATTTGATATAGGGTCCTGTTGATATAGGGTCCTATATTATTTGCTATAGGGTCCTGTTGATATGGGGTCCCATATTATTTGATATAGGGCTTTGCCCCTCTTGTCAAGGAAAATTGAAATGTAATGAATCCAAGTTATTAACACCACTTTAACACGGCCCAAATTAAAAAAGGTGCCGAATGCAATGGAACATTTTCCAGTCGCTTGGTGCTACAGCGCGCGTGCCATTATCGCCGGACTAGTTTACAACAACAATAGTTAATTTGGCGGCAACATTTTATTTTATTCGGGAGAGGGTCTATTTGACCGATACAAATCAGCAAAAAGTGGAAGACATCCCAAAAAGATCGACGACAAAGGGTGGTTCCGCAATGTTGTACATTCTCAAGTTGCTGCACACTGTCATCATTCTCAACAACTCAATAAAAGATCATGTAAATAATCACTTCAATAAGCGGATCAGTTGACATTATCACCTAAGCTATTTTATTCCTTGTTCAGAAATAGAGCATATTTCTAATCAGTGTCGTAAAATTGACGCAAACGAAATACACTTGGCCAGTAACCAATCAGGAAACAAAATGAACACAACTTTAGTCGTGATCCAAGTAAAAACAAATCCTATGTTTGGTTACTTTGCATTTCGATTGGCAGTCTAATAGAAAAGGAACATGAATCCGTAGTAGACGCAAGCCTGATTTACGTTCGACATTCATTTGAAGTCCACTGTACTAATCTGAAAGTCCCCAGCTAAAATATTTACATACCTGTCAATCCCTTCCGATGCCCATCCGTAGAAAACCGTCGAAATGTCAGTAAAATCCCTAACTACCCGCAAACAGACGTCCGTAAAAATATCAAGGAAATGCATGTATAAGGTTGACATGTAGATGCATTTCAATTAAAAAAGGGTTCTGCTATTTTTATCTTTGTGAAGACTTTATTGTTTACCCTGGCATCCCAATCCTAACTTCAATATAAAATTACCGTAAAAATATACTAAAACATTAACCCTCTTGATAATGGCGTTATGGAGACGCCGAAACGTCGAGTTTGAAATATATATTTATTCTTTGCATATTTTATTCATTGCCAACATTGGAAAATGCATCTTCTTTGAGCAGACGATTGGAGTTTATGATCGGAGGTTTGGGTGTTCTAAATAAGAAGTCAGTAGTATTTTCTATGAGCAAATTTGAAAATGCAACCTTTGGGTTTACTTATTGGATGGGTTTTTCGTTTTAAAATCGCGAGTTAGATTCCCAAATTTGCTCACTATAGAAACCAAGCCAATGCGACATTCTCTTCTCGTAAGACAGGAAATTGTAGTCGCTCTTCACAAATTTGAGGGGACATAACTGCAACCCCCTCCCCCTCGCCTCCCCGATATAAAGTGAACGGCCCTAAATACCGCCATGTGAAAGCCACACTTATAAAATGTATCAGGGGGATCGATCGGAATAAGTAGAAGCGGTGACATCGTGAAAGGCTTTCGGCTTTCAATGCTTTAAAATAGATCCCAAACATGAGAAGGCTCAAAAGAAATTATGTATATTATTCAATGAAAAAGTAAATCATCTACGATCTGTGAATACCGGAGGCACAAGTCAAAATGTTATGTCCAAAAGACAGCCCAGCAGACTAATATTTTTACACAGAATAACATTGCCGCGGGGTATTTGGATAGACCCTTGTGGTGATATGTTGTGTAGGAATTGGAATTTAGGAAATAATATATTATGTCAGCAGGTGATGATCGATAGCTTTAGCCTGTCACTTCACACCAGTTGTTACGTCATTGACAATGGCATTAGGTGAAGGTCGCATGATTTGGGTTTCCTGTGGTACAGTATTATCCAAGTAGCAAAGCTGAATTGTCATTTTGTAATAGGCTGTAGGTAATAGGCTCTTTCAACGTTCGAGCAAACGTTTTCAATGTATTCCAATAACTGCCGCATATAAGTGGTGTTCTTTCATTAAATACAACAATATTTTACTTACGGCCAGATGCCACTGTTTGTCTAATGTTGCTATATGTCGGCTACTAGCTACTCGTATAATGGCCTGTTAGTGTTTGAAATAACACCGACTTGAGAAGTTGCGCCTCTTATTATAGCGGTGCGCTCGAAGACCTCCCGCGTAGACAGATATTTGCATGTCCAGCTGATAGGGTAGCATGTCACAAAATTCGGATTGAGTAAGCCCATTATTAGATTATGTCAACGATTACCGGTTTAATAAATTAAGTGTTTTAGTTGTAGAATGAGTTATTTTATCTGTTTTGATACTTTCTTGTTTTATTCCAACAATATTAGCAATTAAAAGCGTGAAAACACGCTGTCGTCAGTTTTAACAGCTTCAGCCCAAGTCACAGGTATTATTACCTTACGATGCTTCAACCAATGGTAGACAAGAAATGTTTCTTGTTTATTTTTTTGGTTCCACTTTTATGCCGCTTCTTTTTATTTCGGATTTTTGAAAAATGCGGCCATGTCGTTAATGAAAATCGGCCATTGTTATTTTTCTCATCTAGATTTTTTCCATTTTGTAGCGGCACGTGTTAAGTAATTGGGCTGCAGTTATTCAAACACTGCGGTATCCTAGAAGGGATCATTGTCAAATTTCAATTTGTAGCTATTAATTGTTTGACCTGTGCGAGTTATGAGTTATGTTAAAATTTGGATCTCGCGTTGCTTTGCTCTTTTCTTTGACTATTAGAGGGCTTCCCGTTTATCGTATAACCTGGATCTGCTGAAACAGGTACGTATTGTGTGGATCTTTACAATTTATAGAAATGAACGAAGGAAGAATCGAGGAAAGAGCTCCATCTGTAATTCTTCTTGGAAAATATTCTAGCAGAACCGTAGGCAGTTGATTTGTACTCATGTCATGAAACCTCTCAACGAGGGCTACGCACAACTGACTCTTGTATTGCCTTGTTCCATAATATCTAATTAATTTTACCAATCAACACAAATAATATAGGTGAACAGTTTGCCATGGCCTTTGCATATTTGGTCTACTTGACTTGAATTTTTTCAATAAAAATAACTTTTGAAATTAGTGTAAGGGATACACAAGACGCAAGAAACAGGACACAGGAACTGCTCGCATGGACTTGATACTCTAACATTTGGTTTTAGCAGCGTTTGTGTTATTATCGATCTAAATACAGTTCGCAACGGGCGATTCTTCACAAGCCATTTGATGGTTTGAACAGAAGATACTTCCCCATAACCGAAATCGCTTCTTGTTTTTAAACGCGAAGCGCGATGAGAGAATTTGAATAAAGAAAACTTCATCAATGAAGTATTCTAGTTGGTTTCTAATCTTTATATTTCCCGATCTAGTAGATATGCATTTTTTTAGGGGGAGGGGTGCGTGTGTACAAGACGAGACTGTGAAGAGACTGTGTAGATCTGAAATCTTCGCGCAGATTTTTATAAAGCTAACTTTTTCACAAACAAGAAACGAAACAAAACGAGAACTATATAGACAATCTGACGAGGTTTATTTCTCTGTACACCCTGTGCTACGTGCACTGGCTTTTAGAATTACCAGAGTGTACAATAATTAGCATTTTAAGGTATAGCGAAATATTAATGTCTTTTTAAAATTATTAATTTAAATGTATTAAATACATTGTTAATGAAATTAATTATTCAATTTTGTAATTGAATAAGATACTAGAAAAAGTGAAATTTGACACCTGGTATATAATAATAAGAATTAATATCACTTAAATCAGTTTTAGACCATTTTTTTAAAATATATATTTATTTAATTCTTCATTCTTACATTTGATATCAAATATATTTTGCAACTATGCTTACACAATACACAAACAACACAATACTTACTTAGGCGTTTCTACAAATTCATCCTAAATAGCCAGCTACCATGTGGTAGAATGTCATGTATTATTTTGTATTGAAAAATACACTTTGGTTGCTTTCGTAATTTTGAATGGTAACAAATGAACTTTTTCCAGCTCATCTCTTCCAAAGCGTTCCTGAATCAAACGGAACTTAGCTAGAGGCTTTTAAATTATTTTTTTCAATAAATTTTATCCTGGCATGTCTAGCAGTTAGTTTCGTAATATTATCAGGAATATTCGTATCTTTACCATTTTGTTTTAACAAAGACGTCCAGTTTCCAGGGATAGTTGATTTCATGCGCAAGAAAGTAGTGAAAGCTGGCCTCTGACCAGTTTTTGTGCAGAAACGATCATATGTCAAATTTCCATCTATCAGATTAATGTTGAAATACCTGCCTCGTGCCAACTCTATAGAAAACTGATTTACCACCTTTACAAGTTTCTCCAAATAAAGTATATCTTTGACATTTGATTGATTGATAACTGACTTTTGAAGGTTACATAGCTCTGCCCAGGAAACAAGCACATCTCGATAGAATGTTGGCAATGTTTTTTTCAAATTTAAAAGGTTTATATCATTATCACACTTAAAAATAAAGTTGCATCCAACAGGTCGCAAATAATAAGAAAGAATTGCCATCCAATAGCAGTCTGCATAGTCGGACACCCAAGGGACCAGCAATGATTTGTAAATGATGCTAGACCACCTATTCATTTTGTCCAATAAGAGTATCTTTTTTATTTTTCGCTTTTTGCCATTGCATACAAAACTGTCTACCATTTTGTTGATCACACCTGCAGGTGTGTGTAAACACGAGCTAGAGAAGAAAAAAAAATGATAACTCTAGGGTTTTAATAATAACTATTCTCCTACTACTTGTGCCCAGATGTTGAACAACTTTTTTATTATTATTTTTTCATAAAATCATCATGATCACAGGGCATAGTGTCATAAAGCTGGTCAACTGGGCCACAATAGATCAAACAGTTGGTTCTGTCTACTTGCATCCTTCCCTTGCCATAAAGCTTCAGGTTGTCAAGCATTTATCTTCAACCCACTGCAATCTTTTTAAAACGTTCAAACAATTCGAGCAAATTAGCTAATGCGGCTTTGTTTTTGCAAAAAAAAAACTGTTGTGCCATTTTGCATACTGCCTTAATTTAATTTCTCCATCCAAAGCTTGAGCTTTAGACCAATTGATGGATCGACATTCAGGTGTGGTCCCGTCTGACTCCGAGGTCCCGTCTCTCTGTTCACTACAATTAACCACTATGCGAGGGACGTTAAACAACCACAGTGCTCACTACAGAATGAAACATCTAACAACCACTCATGATTGTAAACTGCATTGTATAAACGCAGTCCGCATCTTGGGATCAGACATGTCCACATATCCATATGATACAAGTGCATACATTTAATTCCATGAGATTTAAATGGATTGAGTTTATTATTTTTACCGATTATTCATTAGTCAAGACTTTAATGGGCTAAAAACGTCAAGCCCATTGGACACAAGGTACAGGATGTTCGAGTATGTTATCAAGGGACGTTCAATGAAACTGAAGCCTTGTCTTCTCGTCAATATGGCAGCCATGTTTTCTTGTTACATCCCGGAATTGGAGGTTGCTTGCTCATTTTAAAGGAGAACCTGAATCAATTCACATATGGTAAGTTTCTCTATAGTAAGCATTGGGCATGTTTTGAAGTCAATCTTGATAATTCGCGTTTGCGATTGTCGAGAACACCAGTGAAAATTCTGTTTGATTTCAGTTTACAAGTAAATTATATTGAATGCTCCGAGCCAGCTAGAATTCCAGCAAGGCCATTTCTCCATCTTTAATCTTTGTTGATTGTACTCAACCAACCATTAAACTAGCCATGAAAATTCGCTTTCATATGAATTATACTTTTGAACTCAAATTACTAAAACCTGTTCAAATTATGCGTAACACTCTTGAAACCGATACCATCACAGAACGACAAATATATCGCATTTATGTATCTGACTGATGTCGCAATACTATAAGGTTGATGAGAGTACAGATAAAACAGAGATCGGTTTGAGTTAAATACGTATTAAATAACAATATTTCGCCATTAATTTTTGTTGCATAATTTGCAATGGTGGCCTCCTCTTTTGTGTGCTGTAGAAAAATATCGAGCTCATTTCTCCATCTTAGTTTTAGCATGTTTTTAACCAGTTATGAACAAACTGTTAATTTTTTAACCTTTTCTTGTGTTCAAAATTCGCCAACATAACTAAAACTTTTTTTCATTGTAGTACTTTTGTGATTTTTGTTGCACGTGCAGGTCTTTAACGACTTTTAGTATCAGTAATGTTGACATATTTCATCCATTTTATTTTTCCAGATCTTCTGAATCCATCCAACTTGTGATACTACCTGTGACAGAATATGAAACTAAAGAGCTATAGGGATGGCCTCTAGGCAAGATAGGGGTATGGGTATTTTGAGTGAATACCTTCTTTGTAATTGGAAATGTATCTCTAGCGGCTAAAAAATGACTTAATCTGCCAAGAAATCAAATAAATAAACGTTTCCATTTGTCGTTTGTTGTCAATGTCGTAATATTGATCGTGGCAGTCGTCCAAGGCTATAAACTTCGGTGGGTGGGTGAAGGGGTATGTATCCTATCAGAAATCCTGAAAATGGATTACATTTTCTTCTGAATTCAGCAATGGCTTTTCTATGGTAGCATATCGTGGTGTTCAAGCTGCATGCTATATCGTCGTTTGAAACAATTCCGTAACACTGCTCGTAACAAGGCTTAAAAGTGGAGTCAGAACGTGCTCTGTCGACATCTCATTTGTTGCTCAAAGAACACTAGAGCTTACCGTAAATATTTTCAATTACAAAATAAAGAAAAAAGAAAAATGCGAGCTGAAAACTTCGTGCCATTTTTTCAACTCCCACTAAATCTATGGAGATTGGTGATGGTAGCACCCGTAATCACATTGAATTGGTCAGCGCTTTCGTGCATGCGCAGTACAAAAGTCCCTGCTACTGGAGTAAGTAGGATAAATGACTAGACATTTTTGATTGTAATGTGCATGCGAGCATCTCTCTGTAGAGTGTGCGCGACATAAGTAATTAAATTATTAATTATTACGAAGCCGAATAATAAAATCTGTATCTGAAATCTGAATCTGTTATTTTTCTTTTTCAGGCCGCTTTTTTAAAGGAAAATTAATACTGTAAGTAAAATAAATTCCCCCTTATATAGTCCCTGAATTTTTTCACGGGCATCCTCTAGTTATTATTTATTTCTCTTTGAGGTCTCGGTAATGGTAAGAATTAAAAAAAAACATAATATGATTTTTTTCTTGAAATTCAATTGATCGGCGTCAAATTTTCTGTGTCGTTAGCAAATGATAACACCTAAAAAAACCGGGGGAGGGAGTTTTCATTTTTTACTTGAAAAAGATTTTATGATAAATTTTGCATACAACAAATTGTAAAAAAAAAATGCGACTTTCAACTTCGCGGCCTAATTTTTTCGTAAATATGCAAAATATCAAAAATAAAGTTTTGTAGTTCTTCATTTCTCCGTTAATTAAACTTAGAACAGTCTTTAAAACAGTCTATTAGCTTTGAAACTTTACACTTTGTAATTCACTCCTATAGGTGTAATAGCTTTGTTTTGTCAGACCAGGCTTACAAAGATTGCTGGCCTTACGCCTTCTACACTTCAGATATCTCACACTTTCGTTCGCTTTTTGTGTAAACACATACGTTACCTTTCAGAATTTCAAAAAGTTGATGTCCTTTTTGGAATGGCCCATTTCCTTTAAAGCTTTGTTTTTACCCGGGGAGAGCTACATAATGGCTTGGAAATAAAGGGAAATAAAAAATGGCCAGTAAATTTCAAAATAATTTTTTTTCCACCTTTCAATTGATTGGTCGTTTTTTTAGTAAATGTCTTACTTCTAGTCAAAAGTCTTGAAATTGAAAGGTCATCAGAAAATTAAATTAAAGAATCCTATTGAAGACTTTGGACGTCTTGCTATTACCAAAATCAAAACAGAAAAATAGAAACACCAAGAAACAAGAGTACATTTTCACTTAATAGGGGTTGTTGTGATGGGAAATTACCATGCTAACCATAATTGACCAATTTTAGGTGTTCGTGGAAGAACTAAACATCCGTTTATCCACCCCCATACTGAGCAAGAGCTACGGCAAGATTAGTTCTTAAAATAGTAACCGTGGGATGGCCACAAATTACGCATTGATGAGTTTGAGCTGACTTTCCAGACACTCCCTGGTTTTGTCATTTCGATTAAATCTTAACACTGACATCCAACTGACGAAGGGCAAAGTAATTGAGATGTTGCTATGGAAACAACGTCTCTAGCAAGAATTAATCTTATTTTAGTCTAGTGGCTTTCACAACCACTCAACCACTGTCTTAGTGCGCCGTACATTTTGAAGAACATCTGTTCTTCCATCGTTCATGAATCATCTTTCAGGTTTTTGTATCAATTGCCAGTGTTTTTAACGCAAACTGTCAAATTAAAACCACCTAGACGTTTAGGGTGCATCCTGAAACCATCTTGAAACTCTATACAACTCATGTCTTCATGTGGTTTTGTAAACGACAACATGGTTTCCAGAATATAAAGGAGAGAATATTTCGGTTTAACGTCGAGAAAAGGAACTCAAACCGATACATTGGTAATGCAAATTCACCCAAGGAATAAATGATAATATAACATTTGAACAACTGGTTATGAAGCGGAAACATAGGCCCGACAAATTTCTGTTATTCTTTATTATAAGTCTTTAACTTCTTTCCCTTTGTCAACTAATAAAAACGGAAACTAACTGTCTCGGAAATTGAAAAGCTTGAAAAGGTGAAAGAAAGTTTCACATTGGCTGAGAGCGGCCGACAGTGCAGGTGTGCTTGGAGAAAAGGCCAGTCGGTGCATGGAAATGGGACGCTTGGTTTGACACTTCAGACCGTACCTGAATTGATAAGTAATCAGTAAAGTGTCAACTGAACCTAGAACCATATCTATGCTTTCACAAGATTTTTAATGTAGAGTACACAAATGCACTAGGTCGACATCCCATTGGCAGAGCAAGATAAATTGTAGTTATTGGAGTGATAACATTATTTGGGACATCAATTGAAGTTTGCAATGGCTTTCTATGAAAGGCTACATCGATAACGATCATCTCAGAGACGAATGACCACTTTATTCGCTGCGGAACTGGCAAAACGTTATTGTGGGTTGAAAACAAGCCACTGCGCGGTTAGCTGGTTTGGTGGAAAAGCCTCTAATGATATCTGACTTCTGAATGGTTTCTTGTCACAGAAGGCTCAAAACGGGATCACTGGAACTTCGCTTCCTTCAAGCACTCGTTGACAAGTTCTTTCTTGAAGGTATGGATGACAAGTTGTTGAACAGACTCTTGATAATTTTGATAAAATAGGACCCCGATCTGATGATTTTTTAATAACACTAGAAGAATAAGGCAGACTGAGAGAAGAAAGGAGAAAACTTGGCAGCTCTCAGGAACACAATGTTGGCGACATAATCTGAGGAAATGCCTTATTGGACTTCTGTATTTTTGTTATTTTTTTCATCGACATTCATTTCTATCTTGATTTTCATTAACGCAATTTTGAAAGTTATATGAAAATATGCCTTGATTAATGTGGTGTGGGTGTTATGAAGGCGCATGTGATATTAAACTTTCCCACTTTAATAAGTTTTGAAATCAACTTCTAATGGTACATATGGCATCTTATAGCAATATTACTTGAAAAAAGTTTTTGTTACTCATTTGCTTATCAATCCTGGATCACAATTTTCATTTTTGTTTTTTTGTACAATCTAATTTTAATCGTTCTATTTTGCTCTTTCCGTAGGAGGTTACAGTCCATTCAAAACATTTCGTCAATCGTCTGACCATAATTCTGGCGAACCTTCTAGAACAAGGTAAAACAATTTTAAGTTTGACTGTTTTTTATTAGTCAGTATTCCGTTGGGCAGGTATACTATAGGTCTGGTATATTGATCTGGACTCTCAGGATATATTGTTTATCTAGCTAAGCTAATATGCCAACTTTCCAAGATTGCAGAGCGAAATGATTTTACGAATTTGCATCTGTAACAAAACCCAGCAGGTGTAAGGGGAAAACCGCCTCACTTCAGTCGCGAGGATAAATTCCCAATACGGAAACAACTTTTTATTGATGGAATTTCAGTATAGTAAGCTTCGCCACATACAATAACGCTGGTAGATAACAGGATGTTTTGTATTGACTCGTGATCCGATTTTTATTATTATTACATATGAGTAGCAATTTGGCACGCATACAGTTCAAAAAATTTAAATTGGTTTTCGTTAAATGAAATTGCTCATCCCATGGTATTGCATAGGCAAAAAAGAAAAATCGAAAGGGTTAAGCCATTATCTTCCTCTATATGCTTCTGTGTCAAATTTCAACAACTGTTGAATGGCATTTGTAAAACAACATGCCAAATCGTCCCGCTAATGGACCACGTTCAGTTTCTGAATATGCAATTGTCATTCAGATAACTTACTTTCAATAATTGCAAAAACAAAACTCACTATAGAGAAACGGAAACAGATAAAATACACAGACAAGGTACATATCATGTTTCATTGAAGTGGTACAAGTACTAAATCCTTACCGTGTCGTTTTATTCCATAACCGAGGCCTAGACTACATAAACTAGCACTTTTTGTCATCTTGAAGCTAAGCTGGTCATTTTTACAGTGAAAAAACGGCCGCCATTACTTGCTCATGTTCCAGTTTTTAATTGTGCCCCATGTTGCTGAGCTGCTGGCGCTCTCAACACAGGGCTCCGAACACTGTCACAAGAGCCGTTATTGCTCTGGCTTTTTCTTTTAAAGCTTTTTCTTTTCGTCCGTTTTGATGCTTCTTTTCTATTAGGGAATAATTTGTTGAAGCATTTGAAAATTTTAAAGTGGTTGATGTTAGTAGTAGTACTTCTAAATATTTAGTAAAATGTTCCTTGTCTAGAAGAACTTTGCTGCTAAATCGACGATCGATTTCTTTTAAAATCAGAATTTGTTCGGTTTAATATGTCCATGCATTGGTATTGAAGTTTGAAGTTCATTGATTTATAATAAGACTTCAAATTATTAATCCTTTTTAATACCATATCGAAAAACGTTCGCTATTTCCAACTTCTCTTGCTCCTTCCACAAACAACATTATATTACCCGTAAAATAAAACATTTTTTGTATATGTTGTATTGTGATCGCGTATGGTAAATTTTAAAAAGCGTCAATCGTTCCAGGAAAATAACTAGACGATGATTTTTTTTATTTACTCGCCAAATAGATTGCAATATTAATTCATTAGTTTTAAAATTTCAAGACCGTTTATTCGGATTAAGACCTTCAAATAGAAACTTTAAATCGAATCTCCCTTGTTTCCTGTTTGTTTAAATCAACCCTGAGTTTCTATTGTCCATGAAAATGCTCACAAGCCACGCGTGTGTTGAACCAGGGACGTGGTTGAACTCTACTCTTGTTTCTACTTAAAGTTCCCAAAATCAAAACAGCTGAATTTCGAACCCTAAAAAGGTTTCAAAAAATAATTTCGCGTTAACTAAATTGGAATCTTAGGCTATAGGGCTGCAAAATTAGTTCTTTGCCATTTCATTACGCATTACGTCCTAAATTCGTCCCCTGCAGTGGACTGAATATTTATGCAATCACTGTTGGCCATTGGTCAGCGGCAACCAACGATCTTTTTCGGTAAAATATCTGTTCGGATCGCTTCAGAAATTGAAGCTTTTTTCGTATGTAGATTATAAGATCCCCTGGATGTTTCGAAATACACAAAAAGTAAAAGTTTACAACTTTTTGGGGTATTTTTGCCGTTAAAAAGGTCACATACAATTTTCGGATAGCGTTTTCCCCCATAAGTTTCTGCTACGAAATCAGAACATATGCAAAATTTCTACCGATGAAAAATATCCAATTTATAGTCGTTTTTATAGCAATGACTTATAATGGCATTTTTAGCTTTTTTACATCATTGACTCGTTGGGTGCCCGCCTCTGATAGTCGCTGGCACTCATTCAACAATCTGGTTTTCAACACCCAGAAGCAAAACAATCAATACATATTTATTTGGACAGCGTGTGGTTAGTATAGTTGAACCAGTCAATTTGTTTCACCTCCCATAATGCATTGCTTCGCCGCCACTTTTGATACCAGAGACTCGACAACAAGTGTTCAGTTTAGAGCAAGAAAACTAGTAATAGTAGAATTCCTTAACTCAGATTTCTGATAATGAATCATGTGAACAAAACAAAGCAATGCATTATGGGCAGGGTGAGACTCCTCGAAAAGTCCAAGCGCATTTTCTGTAAATATAAATTTGTTCATAACTTTTATAATATTCGTGTGACGGATATCAAACTTGGAGGACAGTAGGGGAGATCGTTAAGCAATAATGTTACATATTTCGATCTTTATTTGCGTTAATACTTTTAATAATCTTCCGGGTACAGTGGACCCCGTTTTTCCTCTTTAAACATCTCTAAAACAAACTTTTGCTATCACTGCTATCACACGAAATTTGCCTCAGATATTTAGAAAGTCTTAGCCAATTCGTCGGAGCCAAAATTGAGATTTGTTTATTTATATGCTAATTTATTCATTGGTTTATTTTCGTTCCGCCGAATTAGCTAAAACTCTCTAAATATCAGAAGCAATTAAATTTAACAACAATTTCGTGCAAAAGTGATAGCACAATATTAAATAACGTGATAAGGGGTGGCTGACGGACGGTTTCTTCATTACCTAGGACAAACATTGGAATTTTAAATGTTCTATGTGTGTTGACGCTTCTCTCGAAAATGTGCCCATCGCCCGTGATAATTTGAGGCTCTTTGGCACCTCATTTGGGGCTTTTTATGGCTATAGCTCCAAAACTTGTAGAATTTCTTAAAACTTTTTTTTATAACAGGAAAACGATAGTCTTATCAAAATGGTAAAATAAAAAATGGGGGTGCCCGTTATGGGGGTGCCCATTCTTGTTTTTGCGCAATATCCCGAAAAGCGACTTTTTGTTAGTATTTATCGCTGAAATACGAGTATTTAGCTTGCGCGCGCGCTCGATTGCGTCATTTTCGAACGAATAGCGCGCGTGTCGATGGCAGAACGGAGTGCGCCCTGCAAAACAGGGCAATAAGGTAGTTTTTAAAATTTGTGTTTTAGATGTTGTTGTCGTTGTGTATGCAAAAATCACACTCATTTTGCTATCTGCCATTGATGTCTTGGATTAAAAGAAATATTTAGAAGCGCATCTTCACAACAGTATTGTTTTGTCAAAGACAAAGGGCAGATCCTCTTCGTTGTCTTTCTGCATAGGTTTCTAAAGGTTTCTTAAAACATCCTCAAACACATACCACTCATGTCCATGTCCATGTATGTCCATAAGTGGTTGGGATATATTGTAAATGTCTCTAAAAAGTCTCTAACATGGGAAACCTGAATTAGCAAGTGGTCTCATGATTGGTGTGAGTGTGCACAAGTTCATTTACTCAGTGAACTAGACTTTCCCAAAGTCCGTTGTTCCGCTTTCTTCTTAATTGGCCTTTTTGTACAACGGACTTTTCTCGCGCGCTTCCCACCATTTTTTACTGACCTAAATTCAGGTCGGGGTGTGTTGGAGGTGTGTCTGATAAACATCCAATCCGAGTGAGAGAAAATTTGACGTCACATTTTACGCCATCGTCGTCCATGCGGGCGATTTGAATCTGGAATCTTAAACGGAAAACAATTTTCACACAAACATCCCCTGTTGGGCGAAAACGTCTTTCAGGTATCAAACGCTGCGCTTCAAAGTCTTTGAGCTTGTAGATTTGAACAAATTTCACGGTCACACCACTTTCAGTTCAAGAAGAGCGCGCGCTGTTTTGTATTCGTTTTTCGCGGCAAAAAGATGCAAATTAAAATCGAAAGCGTGCGAGCGAAACAAATGTGGTGAGAATTATTTAGAAAGAAGGTTTTAGGAATTCTTTTTACACACCCCCCCCCCCCACCCCCCCACACCCCACTTCCCCCTTCCCCTCAAAAATTAAAAGGGCCCCTCAAATAAGTCTTCATGAGAAGCTTCAAAAACTCAGCTTTCGAAAAACCAGCTTCGTTGGACACATTTAACCTCTTAGGCCTAGTACATACGCCGCTCTTATCATGAGCCGATCCTATTAGGTATTTGGGTCGGCCCCAGACTGCGGCTGTTGATTCATATGCCGTGCATAATCAGGCGAGCCAACGCAAATGAGGTGATGAAAAAAATCCTGAAGGGGGAAAAAGAAAAAAAAGTGCCGATACCGGGAGTCGAACCTCGGCTGATCGTGTTGTCATCTGTTTCCTGCCACGCGCTCTGCTGATTGAGCTATATTTTATGCTAATTTCTTACGGACGGACACCCCACAACGCCTTCGATAGCAATAGTCTACGGTTGCCATGCACACCGTCCGTAGCCTAAAAAAATATTTTGCGCAATCTCTATGACGTCGTTACAGTTGCTCTCATAATCCCGGCATAACTAATCGAACGTTCGGTAATCGAACTTAATCGAACACCAATCGTTCGATTGATTTTGATTGAGTTCGGTAATCGAACTCACCAAAAATTTTTCAATCGAACATAATCGAACGTTCGATTACCGAACAATGTGCTCAAACCCAATTGAACTTCAAATGAAACACAGGCATTTTTCTAAATCAGAATCAATCACTAACCAAGATTAGCACCTGAGTTCGGCTCGCCTGGCGCATACTGGGAACTGCACCGCACATGAACTGCAGGTGTTAATGGGACGTTAATCCAATAGTCCTAAATAGTTTTGTTAAGTTGAAGGTTTTTTCTTAGGGGCCGACCATTTAACTTTTTGTCGGTGCAAGATTTTTTTTTCTACCTCTGTTAAGCGGTGAGAATTTTTTTTCCAATAAAAAAAGAAGGGTTTTAGTTATCATTTTGCTGCGCAGGAAATTTTTTTCGGCCCTTCGGACCGTGCAGGATTTTTTTTAAAAAAAGCCCACCCCACCCCCTAAAAAGTTAAATGGTCGGCCTCTTATCATAGGTCTGTAAAAGTAATAAAGACTCACCAGTCATGATTGAACTATGGGTTTATTGAGTGATTTTACCGGGATTTTCTTATAAAACTGAGTTTTTTCAGGTTTTGTTGTAATTTAGAAGGCTTAGTGTCCCAGCCTAAAATGAAATTTGAATAAAGCTAATAGTTATGTTAACTGTTCATGGCCGTCTATTTGTTGTGTACTACCCCATTGCGTGTCACTGATGACTCTTACCCAATTTCTAAAGTCATGCAAAATTTCTGAACAAAATCGAACTTAATCAAACCAATCATTTTGATATGTTCGATTGAGTTCGGTAATCATACTCACCAAAAAGTTTTGTTCGATTACCGAACCCAATCAAAACCAATCGAACGATTGGTGTTCGATTAGGTTCGATTGGAATTTTGTTCGATTTTGTTCGATTAGTTATGCCGGGCATAATGAAAGGCAGAAACAAATTTCTACTTTTTGTTATCAAAAATGCGAGGAGGCGAAAAGCACAGAGTCAAAATCCCAAACATTTATCTTTGTCACAGCCGGGTTCGCCTTGTGATTTTGCACAAGCTTCGCATAACGGGAGCTTGTAATCGGCACATAGAAATTCGGTGTCATTGAAGCAAGATGCGCACTTGTCTATACGTTTAGCCATTTTTATGTCTTCTCTTTTGGCGTAATACAAAGAAAAAGGTGATTTAGCACATGTAAAGAAACGACAGCCGCTCTTGAGACGTTCTTCACGGTTGGCTACATATGAAACCTATTAAAATAATTTATTAGAGCATTTTGGTAATGTATGCATTTGGAATGCCTCATGAAAAGCACGACGTTTGAATCAAAGGCGCGCCACAGCCGTTCTGCACGCTAGACCAGCCGGGAAGAACGCCTAGCGCCGCTCCTAATGTATAAGCCGCTCCTATTTTATTCATACACCGTTCTTTCCATGCGTTTTACTGCTAATAATAGGATCGGCTTTTGATAAGAACGGCGTATGTTTACTCTTTGTCACCAAATATGAACTTTTCACAACCTGCAAAGTATCCTCAGCTTCTTTAGAACAATGTTATACAGCTCCTAAGCTTTTAGGATATTCAAGCGCTTTATTTCAATTCCAAATCCCTTCAACGACTGATTATTAACTCCATACATTCTACCATGTTTACAAATCGAGAAGGCCTGCCAATCAACACGAGGCTCGCGGTTTGGAGCATTGTGCGCATGATTGTGAATCTGGCTTATTTCGATATAAAATTGATATGCATGTCGGCCCGTACCCAGGCTCCCGTATAGTATTGCTACTCTATGGGTAGCCTAACATTATAGATAGAATTTTGTCTATTGTAACTGTGCTGTTGTAATACCTATTAAGTACAGCATGCAGTATCTCGCTTAAAACGTTAAGTTCAATATTTTTTAAAGAGGTCGGCCGTATGCAAATTAGGCAAGTGCTGCTTCGCTGTTGTTGTTCCAACAATGGAAGGCGGGCCACTGTAACATAAGACCTACACAACAGATATACTTGCCATGGCAATGTACGTTGGTCTTTCGTGCCGGATACTTTCCGATGCTACACACTAATATTAAGCCTTCACTTAATCATAGAGCAGCTTATCAACACGATGTTGATTCTTGTTGCGGTATTAAACATTCTTAAAAGCTACCCTTCTATGGTAAACACATTTTCAAAGCATGCATTCACGTTAGTTAACTAAATATTTTGCTGTGATGGTGTGTGATGGTGTGTTTTGTAGTATTAGTGCTTTTTACAAGCAGAAATGAACTCCTTGGTCAATAGGCAGGCAATCAGATAATGTGCGAAGATCCTCGCGTAAGCACTTAATGAGTCTAGCGTCTCTGTGTAACTCGTCTGTAGGCTTAAAAATAAAGAATTATGAGAAAGGGAGACGTGTTATCCGTAAAACGGTCTAAGAAATCCATTGCATTTTCGCTGACATCTAACAGAGATCCTTGGAGATGTTCACAAGTGGACCATTGACAGAGCTTCTTTGTCCTGATGACTTGTATCTTATGGGAAATCTTTGGTTCGCTGCTATTTGATGAACCACCAAAGGTCACCAGAAACGACTCGTTTTGTTCGGCCGCTTTGGTGGGAGCAATGTATTGACTTTTGGCGGGCGAAATCTATTGACGGTATGAGATAATAAGGTATTAATCTTTAATTACAGGGCGCTATCGAGAAATATTAAAGGAGTCCCTGAGGAAGATTGTTGTTGCATGTAGCTGGTGATCGTATTGGCGCAGTGCTTTTAGTTTTGCACTTTACAGATAAATATGAGGACGACTATAAACCCCTCAGGGGCTGTCGGTGGCAGTAATACAATTTATTAAGGGGCCGGTGATGTTATTTGTCTTTGTTGAAGCTACTGTTGAAATTAGTCTTCTAGCTGCAGTTCATAAACATGAACGCTTTTTCCATACGTTCGTAATAGACAAAACACTTAATTTGTGGAAACGAAAACATGTAATCAGTGTAGCTTTGAGCTTTGAGACACTGCGGTTTTGATTGGTTTGACGAATCACTCGCATTTCTTTTCCGAAAAAAAAAATGCCTGCTAAACAGATTGAATGTGATCTTAAACCATCTACTGAACATTCATGTTCTGTAATTTACCGGTAAACATTGGACATTTAAACATTGTCATCGAGAAAAACCTTGGTGACCATAATTACATGGCCATTTGAGAATGCTTTGTTCCTATTTGAACCGATTTTTTTGTGTACATTATTTACATTTTCATATGATATCTAACTGCAATATATAATACAAAATATGATCTTTTCATTTTTAACTCCAGATGGTAATAAAATATCAGCATTAAATTGCTAAAATAGAGAATGTATCAAATGCACTCCGATACACTTAAAAGAGTACCTTTCAGTGGCTGTGGCTATTATGATTTCTTTCGTGAGAAGACTTTTGTTACGACCTTTGGCGCAATGGCGCAATAAATCATGAGTGAATTAAATTTGTCGTTATGATTTTTATTTGATAATCTATATGTTCATATGTACTAAATTTATCGAAATTAGGTCGGATTTTACCCAACGAAAATTTTCTAGTCATACGTCTCGTGAGCAGTGTTTTGCAAAATTGTTGCGTTTGTTTTTCCTACTTTAAAAGCCGTTATAAAAACTATTGTTAGCCACTGTTTTTTGTGTTTCTCTACTCATATCAGCAACGACTGATATGAGAAGAACTATATGTAATAGTTCAACCAGTTTTGATAGTGGCATTCGATCTCGTCTGTGTACATTAGAATGGATGTCTCATAGTTTCTTCAATTTTTAACAAAATTTTGACATTATCCATCCTTTTTTGTATGTTATGTGTCTCATATGGTTCTGTACGATTTATCATCTGGATGCTAACCGGTTGTTTTTTTCCTTTAGGATTTTAGAGTATTTATTTCTGACAGACTTCATACAGGAGTCAAACATTCTTAGAAAGGGCGCGCCGCTTTATGTTGTGTAAATGTTGCTAAGAATTGTCAAATTGATTTCTTTTTATTATTATTAGCGAAGTCTATCGATTTAGCGCCCCCTGTGGATGATGTTTTTGCCAGAATCTGCTAGAAACATCAAGCGAGTGTCTTGACTCGAACATCAGTCGGTCGGATCAGACGCACTCAAACGATGATTAGGAAGGCTGTCTGTGAGCGTGTTAATTAGACTGATGTGATAGATAGCGACTCACACTATCTTCCGCGTCTGTTCCTTCATCAGCAATTTGAATCTGTGAAGCAAGCAAAAACAAATCCAAACTTGCGGTATTTACATGGACGAAAGGTTCATCGCTCAGCGTGCCTATCGATAAACAGCGTTTCGGGAATTTTTTCTGACAGATGTGACGCAAACAATGCATTGTGGTTTTTGTTTATTAATGACGCTCTGCACATCAAGGTTTCGAAAATGTTTTGTTCCCAACTGGGTAAATTTATTCACTCGTGGTGCTTCCAAGAGTGAAGAAGTTACAAATGTTATTGAAGTTAGTGAGATAAGAGCAAGCCGGGCTGAAACTACGCAGATTTTCAAGTCGCATCGGCTGGTATGTAACCATGCTCTCTACGGTTCTACAGAGAAGCAATACAGAATTAGTGTTCTTTGACTTCATTCGCTTATTCCAAGTCTTCCTCATGCAAAATCTATTACTTAGAAACGGTATCTTCTTAACATTTCCCACTGACTACGTTAAGATAATTACAACTCAAACTTACTTTTATTGCTCATATATACATAATGTGATTCCTGTTATTAGTCGTATAATTATGTTTTACCATCTTTATAATTCACAGAACTAGACTAAAGGTGACTGAGAGAAACTGTCACTTATATTTTTATCAAAAAGCAACTAACCTGAAGTTTCTTTATGGAACAGATTCGAGCCTTTTTCAAGTTTCGTCCTAAAAACGTTTCACGACTCAAAAGGCTTTTAAGACTTTTAAAATCCGCCAATTTGTTGACGATTTGTTGGTGTTGTGTTGTGCTCTAGTTTGTGTTATTCCTTGTAATGATCACAGGTGCTTGTATTCCTGCATCTGACCCTGCATCTCCTAATTCCGGTTATCAGCTTCATCATCGCACTCACGTGGAGGCCTATACATGACCCCTCGTGCAGCCATCACGAAAGGAATTTACAAATCATACAAACATTTCGTTTTCCGTCACCTTTTCCAGTATAAAAACATCGAAAACTTAAACCAAGAACTTGACTGTAATTGTAATTGACTGTGATTTCATTTAGTAAATTTCTAGTATTCATCTAGATAGCTTATTTATTTCTGTTCGGGCGAGCACTCCGATCCAGCGACCCGCAATTTCGACTGCAATCTTTTCTTTAAACAAAGTATATTCCATGTCACTGAAGCAACTATATTATATTAGTGTTCGCCTGAAAAAAAAAATAGAAAACATAATTTCGATATGTAATGTTTTATTCTCTTTACAAGCGTGTTTTGATTTCTTTTCACTGCAATATTGTTTTTCAAAACAATACTAACTAGGGGAGAGAGCGGACATGATACCCCTAGGATACTATTGTATTAAATACGAGTGATCATGGTGGAGTTCAAGCATTATTTGGAGAAATCAATTATTCATTCTGCCACGTGCACCTAGTGCAGAATAACGTTTAAGGAGGCTGCCTACAGTTTTTCTTGCACTTGACCTCTTAACGACCGCCATCTGGTGAAAAATGTATGAATTTTCTCTAAACTTCGTATACGTTTAGACAATTACCAAATGATTAGTGCTAACTTTGTCATTTTAAAACTTCAGATCACATTTCACGTGAAACAGTGACCCCCCTAGTTCGTTGCTATGGAAACTCTGATTAAAGTGAATAATGCATCATCATGATCTTGGATCTTTCTACAGCAAGTGGTCTAAATTTGAAATCCATAGGTACCTACATTTGGAATGAACTGCGGTCGTTCAAAGCTACGGGAGGCAAAGTGCAACATTACGATTTGAAGAAGATTTTTAAATTTAAAAATTAAATTCATAAAGGGCTGAATTACGGCTATTTACACAAATAAAAATTGACACATTATTTACACATTTAAAAAAATATATAATTAATTAATATTACGCTAATATCAACGCGGATACTCTATAAAAACTATAAAAGGTTTATGGAGGGAAGAATTGGTGATGATAAAACTCTGCATGTTCATAGCTCTTTTTGTTCCACAAGAGGTGGTATTGACTACCACTGAATGACATCATAGCAGGTGAGTGTGGAGATGCAGTCAAATACATTTACGATAACTAAGCAAACAATAATTAGAAGTAGTTGAAACTTGGTGAAGGCAGAGAACTTACAACTCACTTCCCTCAGTAATATTTACTGTTGTCTTGGCAGCGCTCTAGGTGGAAGTCACGTTCATTCCCAAATAAGGGAAATCTTCATAATATATATTGACAGAAGTCTGAGCAAATTGTCTATATGACATTTATTACAAATCTAACCTTGCTGGGCCTTACTTGCTTCTTTTCCTGTGTGAATATACCTCATTTCCCCTGTGTGAATATACCTCATTTCCCTAATTTTTGAATGAACAAAGCTTGTATGGCTTCAACCAGCTTTGACTCACGAAATAAACGACAGCGTTCTGCTTAAAATCGTAATAAAATGGTGATTTCCTTGCCGGTACATCTTTAGTAGCAGTGGAGTCCCAAAGCGTAATTCATTCTGTTAACCACGCCGAGTCATTGATATGGATTACTTTCTAAAACAGCAAACGTTCTCATTTTACGCGCCATCTGAGCCGCTTAGCCTCGAGTTCATGTTGGTTAATTGCTTTCTGAATAAATGAAAAATTGAAGAATAATTTATCGCGTCCAGGAAAAGTAATTAGAGAGACTTTCTCGCCTCTTGTGAATAAAATGCTAATTTGAAATAAATAAGGGAAACGGACGTTTATCATGATCAGTTCGGTTGGCAATTAAAGGAAAACACTAACGGAGGATTTGGAATTAAACCAAGAGCGGTACGACGAAGTAAAGTGAATGTTTATTCGTAATTTTTGCAAAAATGCTATACAACAATCGACAGTAGGTTGAAATAATCATTAGTAAAAGCGCCACAACGAGGAAAACTAAAATGTTTTCACTTTACTAAGTCTAAATGTTGATTTGAAATTATTTTTTAAATTTGAATAGAAGCATTAGATTCTATGAGATGCCTCTTCATATTCATATTCTTTCGTATATTAACTTGTTCCTGGTTGCTAATCTGTAACGACTTTTTTCATTCCGTGACGAAACATGAGCTCCTATCAATCCTTTAACACAAAAACTGGCAGGAAGAAGACGAACATCTAGTAATTGCCGAAGGTTCTCTTTGTTTTACAGGATAAAGTCGTGTCATTCTGTTTACACTTGGGATTCCGTGAAAGCTGTTTTTTCATATGATTATTTTTTAAGGAACAGATGATTCCTGCTGCTAAATGGAACACTCGAGTCGATAGCGGGGACCTCCAGCTTCATCTCATCTTTGTTTTCCATCGGATCAATTTACAGTTTTAACTCAAACCTCTGTTTTTTCATTTCCCTAGCTATCTATCATCTAGCTATCGAAAGTCGACTGTATCAAACTCAAGTTTCCGCCCAATTTAAGTACGGTATTAATATTTTTCAAAGAGTCAGAAAACAAAATTGCCATTTTCAAATGTTGTGTCTCGTTTTCCCCCATGGTGACCAGTTCTTGATGTGGGGAAAATTATCCCCTGGTAACGAACGGGTTATCCTACCAGGCAGTTTTTTAAAGTACGACTCTATTCACTTCCTTTATGGTCTAACTCTCATTAAATATCTATTCCTAGCCTAATGCGAAAAACTAGTGATAAGCGCGAATTTGCGTTTCTTTGTAGACGTATATGTTGTTTCAAAATTGAACAAGGCATAGCACGTCAATCCGGCATTGCTCTCCCCGGTTTCGATGTTAGAAAAAACAGCTTTACTGTAAATTTTCCAGTTACGATAAGCTAATGAAAAAAGAATTAATGAACACACATATTTTAATACCCAGGATAAAAGGCAAAATTAAAAGACTTGGCATGATTTAATGGTCACTTATTCCTGATCCCTCAAACAATAGATAACGTTCCCACTTTCCGTGGATGTATTTTTAACCTTGAGGCTATTCCTGAAAACACCAGTAATAATCTAGATATATATACTATGAGTACTCTAATTATGAACTGTGGTTTGAGGTAAGCCGCTTTAATCAGGCATCAGCTTAGGGAGAACTTTATAAAACAACAGTTAAGTAAAAATCCGGATCTAATTATTATTGACTGTGCTCCAGTTAGCCTTTTCACAAGTTGCTTGGGGATTTGGGCCATTGAAGTGAAAAACACTGACCACGAAATGATTACTTCCAATGTCCCAAACCCTACCTCAAAGCATCTTGTCTTTTATTACAAAGTAAAGTAGGAGGGACATTTGCATGCGCATGCGCGGCATACATTTATCTGAACTTGCTATGCCTCGAAGATAGTTCATGACAGGTCAATGTTTACGGAATTTGATCCCCATATTTGGGACGGGGTTTAAATGAATTAGCCCAGAATTCGCATAGATATTATTATCGGATAGATAGATAGATAGATGGTTTATTAAGTTATTATTACAGCTACATTGCAGCTGAATTGTATAGAAACTTTACAATAAATTATAAAAATACAAACTATGTAATACAACTATATAATAAGTTATCTATGTTTCTGCTGGGCAAAATCAAGTTTAAAATTCTATGTATGACTATCAGAAATCCTGAAAAGAGCAATACAAATATCAAATAGTTTCCTATCATAAAAATACCAAATTTCGTAGGATTGCCCGAAACAAAAACAATTTTTTAAGCGATGTTAGGCAAAATGACCCCCTAAAGAAACTGCAAGATCCTAAAAAATATTAACCCATTGAGGTACGAAGATTAGGTCTGACAGAGTTTTGAGGAAAATGAGAGGATGGCTGTGCTCGTATCAATATTACTAATACCGTTGATATCGTAACACAAATCGCTCTACCATTTTGTAATGCCTTTATCACGATAGCCCTGATCCGATTTCGAAAATAATTCTTCTCAAAAACGAATCACGTTTTTTTCGAATTCAGCAATGGCTCTTCTATCGTGGTGGTCAAGATGCATGCTATCGTCGTCGTTTGAAACATTTCCGTTACACTGCTCATAATGTGGCTTAATAGTGGAATCAGAACGTACTCTGTCGACATTTTGTTTGTTGCACACAGAACACCAGAGCTTACCGTAAATATTTTGAATTATAAAATAAAGAAAGAAGAAAAGTGCGAGCTGAAACCCGGGTGGGGTGGGGGTGGGGGGGTACTCCCTATATTGGACTATACGCGGATGCTCGGCCCGAAAGGGGTAGGGTTTTCAGGCTGGAGGTATAAGAAAGGGGTAGGGTTTTCAGGCTGGAGGTATAAGAAAGGGGTAGGGTTTTCAGGCTGGGTATAAGAAAGGGGAAGGGTTATCAGGCTGGACTGGGTATAAAGAAGGGTAGGAAAAATTGAAATTATGGTAAAAAAAGGGCTTGTATTTCACGGATACGAAAAGAGGTTAGCGGATACGAAGAGCCCCTGCTACTGACAAGAATAATCATGAAACTATAACAGTTTTCGGAGCATCGGAAACATTTTAATATCATTTTTTATCATAGGCAACTGTCTCGTTTCCGTGAGGGACGATAGGTGGGAGTGTGTTTGGGGGGAGGGGGTTTGTTGCTCGTGTTCAGGGATCTGGAGTGGCGTTTTGAGTTTGCAAGGCCAAAAAGGCATTCTACTTTCTTCTAGGTTATACAAGTGTCAAATCGAGCAGCTTTGTTTATTTTCTAGTCCATAACTACATGTTCTAACCAACGGGAACTCAATGTAAATAAAATGGGAGTATAATGCCGAGTAACTGATTATTTTCCTATTTATTTTTTTTGCTCGTTCGAAGTTAACGATGTCAAAGCGAAAATTATATTTTGTTCAAGAAGATTAACGATTTAATTCGCAGAAGTTCGAGTGACGGTGACACAACATCGATAAAACAGTGCCAGCGTCCAATTAAAGAAAGTTGGAATTTAACCTTAGCTTTCTCTAATTTGCTTACTTATTTTTAATAATATTTCGTTTTTATTAATAGTTAGCCTGCATGCAGGCGGTACTGGGTGTTTTTGTCGCGGAAAACCCCGTCCGTTCGCTGATCGGGCGCCATCTTGGAATTCTGAGGCACGCGGTCCCGGGGGCGAGCGCAAAAATCACTCCTACTTCAAATCTGATAGGTTTACAATTTGTACGATTAAGAATTAAATCATACTAAATGGTCGTGGGAAGGATGTTCCACAATCTCAAGAGCTACATATGAAAATGCCCTGTGTCCATACGCTTCCGAGTTGTACCTTGTTGGCTGACTAAGAGACCTTTATGTGCCGAGTGACCCGTATTCATTTATCGATCCTATCGTTCGCCAATTTATTTCCCATTAGGGACCTCTCATTGATGCTACCGCGGATGTGTACGAAGCTATGCTTTGATACAGCTATTCCAATAAACGTTGTCGGAGCCGACGCGACCACATTTCTATACAGAGTTCGTATATACATACATACATGGACTTTATTTTTGCACGGTAAAAACATCAATATACAGTACAGATTACAAATATATAGTTTACATACATTACTAGATACTGTAACTGGTTTACATGTTTGCCGTGCGCGGGCCTGGAACTGAGATCAAGTTTTTCTAGATGCCGTTTGAAACTTGAGAGGGATGTGCGCGGCCCACGGAGTTCCACGGAGTTCAATTGGAAGTCTATTCCAAAGAGTCGCACCACTGTAGCTAAAAGATCGTTCCGTAGTTTGTACGTGGTTTCGGTATGGCCAGCCATTTATGGCAGTCCCTTAAATTTTAGAGGATATGCGAAATTCAAACATATTAGAAAGGTACTCGGGGATGGCACTGTTCAATTTTTGTTCTAATCTTTTGACTGACACTCAGTCCCAGCCAAACATATCGAGAAGATTTTTCTAGAATTTTAACTAGAATTCGTAGAATCATGAAACCTCATTAATTGGAATAACAACAATTGTATGTATCCATCGATTAATTTAGCTTTGATGAAAACCATGTCACGATATTATGATCGCATTCAATGTCCCCCACACTATTCGGGTATCTGTTTATTACGGCATGGCACATCTCTATGCCGGGTTCCACTGTTGGCGAGGGAACCAAGGAGTGTGCGACGTACACCGCTTTTCGGGTGCTCAGGGTACTTAAGGCATGGGTCCAAAACAAATCCAATATGGCGGACGCAAAACCAAGGGGGTGGTCTATCTCTTACTGGTTTTATACATCCTTATGGAAGTTCTTGAATATAAATTGCATTTGGCATTCTGAACAACCTTCACGATATTTGGTCTCCATAGCAACAAATCTCGCAACCTTTGACCTTAAAATCGATTTTGGGATAAACTTCTTCGGGAGGGTAGGAAGACCAATTATATTTGCTATACTTTTTGGTGATATTAGAACAGCAAAGTGGTACTCAAATAAATCAATGAGGATGGCTGGAAATTCTAATTACAATCATGGTTTTTGCTGGTATGTAATTTGATACTTCTCACTATCTCAAAATCAGAGTTGCTTGGACAGCCATCCTCATTTGAATTGTATTTTACACCCGATAGTTAACATTATTAACCACTTTCGAAAAAAGGCCAAACTGATTTACCATGCCTCCCGTGGCTTCAAAGCAAATAAGGCCATTGTCACGCTCTGCCAGGTAACGCAATAGGTTACCATGGTTACAAAATATTTCAAACGAAGTGTCCCAACTTGAGGAACAACCTTAACGAATGACTGTTTGTGCTAGATATTTTCTCTTCCTTCTAGAATTTTTTATAGTATTTTTAGTATTTTTTGCTGTTGGACCCATGCCTTAAGTGCCCTGAGTGGCTCTTGTCAATGTGATGAATAAAGAATAATACATGGCTGCGCGGAGATATGGAATTTATCTTCGAGCGCGACCGAGTGGGTATTGAACACGGATAGTTTGAACCATATCGTTTCAAGAATACTTAAATAGACTTATTTGTGAATATAATCTCTATTTTAACTATTTTTACGTAGTTTTTAATATACATTATTAGTATTATATGTATGTAGTTTAGTCCCTTTTAGTAAATTTAAATGTAACTAAAGATATGCAAATTTTATCTTTTTGATGAATAAAGACTGTTATTATTAAGACTATTATTATTAAATTTCATGCTGTATTATTCTGTTTATTATATAAACATGGCCAATACTATTTTTGTGAAAAAATTTCGATTAGATGAATTCACGGTAGTGGGCATTATCGTAATTTTTCACACGTAAGAATTACTGCGATATTCCTCTGGCCGAAATCCTGATAAAAATTTATAGTTGAATTATACCAAATATTGTAAAGCTTATGCGACTTTTTGGCAAAGTGAATATTTATGTCTTGTTCCACTGGAAAATGTGATTGTGTTGAGGAAATGGGGATAGCCAATAGGCTCGCTTGCAATCAAACCCAAGTAAAGAGCTGAATAGAAAAAAAAAACAATAATTTGATGTTGGGTCGTGCTCTTCTTCCTATCTATCTGTTATTTGTTTCCCCTCAAATCCGTCGCTTTCATGCCTTTAGTTTCGATGATGTCTTTAAAAGCAGCCAAACTAGCACGTTATTATAAAAAGCATTCATTGATGGAATCGGAAACCTGTCCGTGTGTTGACATCGCTATAGCGTTTGGAGGAGTATTATACCAAAAATACGCCATTCAAATGATCATTTTGTTTTTCGGAAATGGATATTAGATAGATTATTAGCCGGAAAGTGCGTTTTCAGTGCAACCACATGAGTTTGATCAGTTGTTCACGCCAAGCTGTTTGAAAATGGGCGTGGGTTTTAATAAGATGGAGTGTTTGGAATCAGTGGGAATGAACTGAAATATCCGCAAGGTGATTAACCGAGGTTTAAGAGATTTGACGTATTACTTCCACTTCTTGCTTGAGAGCTAACGAATGTCTCTCGGAAATGCGGATAAAGACTGTTATCATGCCTGTGATTAGGAAAGCCAAGTAACAATACATTATTCGTTCATTGGCCTTTTGCCTACGATGTATTATTCTCATTATTTTCCTTTTTCTTAAAATGCTCTGCCAAAAGGCGAGGTCACACTAAAGCGTTTGGGCAAGGCTAGCTTCGTGAATACAGGTAAGCATAGCGATTTAATTCCAAAATAAGAACTGAAAGTTTACTGAGATATTTCTTAGAGTTCAATTTCAATTACTCTCTTTCCTGTGTGATTTTTCCTTGTGTTATCGCGTGCCTCGTTTTCGATCCCGCGACGCCCTTCGTCCCGGAGGCTGTAAGACGGGATTAGTTGTGCCGAATTTGGCTCGTCAAAGCATCGATGCTAGTAACAGAAACGAACTTATACTTGCACCACATGTCTTGCCTTGGGGTGAAACCTATTCTGATGTCGGTTTTTGTCGATTTCGATGTTTTCATATAATGATATTTTCACGATCTTTTAAACTGTATTTACGTTTTAATGGTAGTAATTTCTTGCAAGGCTGTTATGAAAGCAAGATTCACTTAATATAATAAGCTTAATATTATTGCTAATTAGACTTCAAAGACGATGTTTTAGGGCTACTTTGCGTGATCTCTCTTTTTTGCTACAAGCAAAGCGTACGCACTTCTCCCTAATATTTAGCTGCAGGGCTGATATTCAGTTGTTACTTACCAATGTAGGTAATAGCATGCTCATTAACTAAATGGTACAATTTTAGTAATTTCATTATTCTTTAAGGATATTGTAATTTGACTGTAGAGTTTCCATTGGCAAAAAAACATTGTCAGGAAAGATAGCAACGAAGAAGTCATACTTAAATTTTTTTTAATCATGAGTGCGATCTCTTCTAACAAGCAGATTGGGGGATCTTAAACAGTATGTTAGATTGTAGCTATATATAAGCCAATTTTAATATAGACATACTAGATATTTTCAACAGTAAATATTATACAAGACGCATTTTGTGCTTTTCTTTATTGCGTTTTGTAGTAAGTCTATTTTCTGTTGATCTCTATATTTCAGTTGAGAAGAGCATTCCTTCAAAACCCCTGCATGGGACAATCTGTACAATTCTTACCAATATATTTTGTTATTTTAAGAATTAACACTAATCTAGACTACAAACAAAAGTATTAGCTTGACGGCATGAAACATGACTTAGCTGTAGAGCTCCATAAATATTCAATTAGATTTCATTCAGCTGATTTAGTGATTGTGCTCAGCTGGCTTTCTATGTGTGATCTTCCCACAGATACTTCTGAAAAACATCTCCACAGGAACATCTCAGAGATGACTCATCTAGAAATTCTACTTTTTCTACTGCTTCTCAACGGTTTCTCCTTGTATTACGCCAGAGGTAAGTACACATTCTCGTATTTTTCTGTCAGGCTTGCAAAACTCGACGCTGACACGTTTTTTCACCAATAGAGCTCCGATGTTCATGTATGTTTCTTTCCTCGTTTGACTCGTTGCGGCCTAAAATACTCCGTCTCCAAGAATGGAATTTAATGCTCAAACAGAATGATAAAGGTAGAAAATTTAATCCAGATTTTCTTCGCGAATAACTTCCGTTTTATAATCACCAGCAAAATTAAGTTTTTCTTTTTTCGCTATTAATGGCTGCGAAGGAAAAATCCTTCCATCTTAATGTGTTTCTTGAAGAATGAAAGGAAAAGGAACGGCGAGATTTTTTAAGTAAATGAAATATAACCCCTAATGAGAAATGTAATTCAGCAAGTACACTAGGCATGGCGGACCAATACAAGCCTTTCCAATAGCCAAATAATGTAGCTCCTCGAAATAGCAGACGGGAAACCATAAATGGGCTCTGTATTCGTCTTCGTTTCTACTTTAAAATCACGGTTACTGTTATAACATTTTTACTTTTATCGCGTTCGCCGGAAGGTTTGCCTCGAACATTTAATGGCCGTGATGGGCTAAGTCTATCTTGATATAATTAACGCATAGTAAAAGAGGTTTTAAATGCGAAAACAACATGACGTTAACTCCCTTGAGCTTTTTAAAGTAAGATTTAAAGCAAATATTTAAACTTTCATGCTCTTGATTTGAAGTACAAAACTGGCAGGCTTCATATAGTATAGCTGTCTTATCATTCGCGTTGGGATTGAAAACTGCTTTGCATAATTTGAAATTTTGAGTTCTTATCTTTTATTTGTATTCGGCAAATAGCGTTTATGAGGAATGCAACCCCACGAGCTATGTGGTTGATGGCATGTAAGTAGATAAGTTATACAACCTGAGGCATATAAGCATCAAACTCAAGATTCCATGTGCATGTACTAGTTTATTGGTGCTACTCGCACAACACAAACACATCTTCAACAGTGCTAATAAACTACAGTGTTTTAAAATGGTTTACAATTTTTATCGTTCGACGATTGGGCGGTGAAAATGAAGGGAAAATTTGATGGAACAGATGTGAAATTTATTATGAGATTAAATCCAAGTAATAGCCGGATGAGTGTACTTTAATTTACACAAAAGAAATCATTTGAAAAAAGAAATAATTTGTTTTTCCCTTAGCCATATGTTAAGTTTACGTACAATTACAAAAGCCCGATGTGCTAGACTCATTATATTATATGAATTCAATCAGACTTGGGCGAATCGTTGCAAAAATTCTTCTAAAAGATCATATGTAATAGATTTATCATGACCCTAATAATATTCGCACGTCTTGAGAAGAAACTCGCGTAAAGTGGATCTCTAAAGCTAACAATAACTTCACATCATTCGAGAATATTTTCTAGTCCACACTTCAGCCAATATCTGTTTTTAAGGAAAACAAATCAGAGTTGGTCTCCCTATACTTTCATGTTACTAGTCTCTATTTGAAGACGTATGCAGCGATTTACCGAAATGTTTCCACGAATGTTATTATTTCAAACCCAACAGCATGCTGAGATGGAGTGAAAGAACAGATAGGGTCTTTAAAATTTGATACCTTCACTCGAAAATAAAATCAGGAATACATATAGCAACTCCCTGAGAGGGATATAGTCCCGGCGTGTCGTCTCGAACATTCGGAGATCGAACCGAATCGAACCTCGGATCGTCCGATCCGGTTCGAGCCCTTTAGAGATCGAACCGGATCGTACTCACTCAAAAATCTAGGGATCGAACCAGATCGAACTTAATCGAACAATAAAATTAATTACCTACTTCATTGTTGCGGTGTACACGAATTTTAAATATAATATAGATATAATATATCAATTAACTATTACACCACATGAAACTGATACCTTCCTGGCAGTTTTAACAACCGTGTCAAAACGACTAAACGCGCCTCAGGTATATTAAGGCATGGGTGCTTTTCACAAAAATGCGAAAAACACTGAAAAAAATTCCCTAGGCTAAATAAAATGTCTTGCGTAGAATGTTTTTCGTTAAGGTTCCTCTACCCGGTGAGACGTTTCATTTGATGTCTTTGGTAACCATGTCAACGGGTTGCGTGACTTGTAAGAGCGTGACAAAGCCACAATTTTCTTTCAGGTCTCTGCATTCGACGGGGGTCATACCAATGGTTTCCCAATAGGTCTTATTATGACCGGTGTCGGGCGTACATTACCATTCCAACGAGGCGTGCTGGGCAAGTTATCCTCATTTTAAGTAAATGAGAGGTATCAAATTACATCACAAATATAGCTATTCGAAAACACATTTCCAGGCAGCCTCGTTAGATCAATAATCTACACTAGATAACAAACACCATCACACTTTTGTTGCCATAGAGACCAACATGGGTGAAAATGATTGAGAATGACCAAAGGTATTGAAATGAAAATTGATTGGATCCCTCAGAGGCATTGATTTAGAGATAACTACCCCCTCAGTTTTACGACCGCCATTTTGGATTTGGCTTTCACCCAGGCCTTAAGTTACCTGAGGCGCAGTAAACTTCACTACAACTCCCCTTTTGAAACAAGGATTGGGGCATATACGTCGCGATGAGAGATTAGTCAGAGATCGAAAATTAGAGATCGAGGTCCGGCTTTTAATGTAGTTGGCACTGAAGCAGCTCTGAACTCTGAGTCGACTTACATTACGATTACGAAAGCCGAGGAACACCAGTCAGGGCATTGTGTTTTGTCCCTTCATATTGTTCATGTTTATGTCAATTCAATACATGAAAATACTATTTACGAGACACTTAAAGCTGAATAATTTATAGTTTCCCGATTAGATAACACTGAACAGAGTGCACAGATAGCGTAGCCCCGAATTCTATTTCTATCGAACCAGATCGAACTGGATCGAATGATCCGAGCAAGATCGTACGATCTAATTCGGAGATCGTACTCATTCAAATTTTAGGGTTCGATCCGGTTCGATCTCAAAATAGCTCGAACCGTATCGAAACGGTCCGCGTTCGATCCGGTTCGAGCTCTTTTTAGTTCGAGACTCGATTAGCTCGATTTGGTTCGAGACGACACGCCGGGTATAGTGCAAATTGAGTTAGGGACCCTGTAACATTTTATAATACCTTTTCATAAATGTCTATTAATAATCTGAAAATAGATTTTATAATATTTGCTAAGGTAATCAATTTATTGGGGGCTGCGAAGATCATCAACAGGCTTTGACATTAATCTTGATGAATAGAGATTTTCTCAAACATAAACATCGAAAAATGTAGCGCCGAAATAGACGTTTCGGCGTCGTCACGAATGGTTTGGTGTATGGTGTCATGACGACGCCGAAACGTCAGGCTACTTCAGTGCTACTTCTTCGATGTTTATGCCTTTGGCATTATAGATGCTTATAGATAGTTATAGACTTGTAGATGACAGCGAGTTATACAGCAAGGGTTATAGATGATAGCGAGCTATACACCAAGGCTTATAGATGATAGCGAGCTATACACCAAGGCTTATAGATGATAGCGAGCTATACAATACTTATAGTTGATAGCGAGCTATACAATAAGGCTTATACGTGAGCAAGTTTATATATGATGACAAGCTATATACGCAAGGCTTACAAATGAGAGCGAGCTATACAGCAAGGGTTATAGATGATAGCGAGCTGTACAACAAGGCTTATAGATGATAGCGCGCTATACAGCAAGGCTTATATATGATGACAAGCTATACAACAAGGCTTACACATGATAGCGAGCTATACAGCAAGGGTTATAGATGATAGCGAGCTATACACCAAAGCTTATAGATGATAGCGAGCTTAATATACAACAAGACAGTAATATAATCCTTGCTGTATAGCTTGCTCACGTATACGCCTTGTTGTATAGTTCGCTATCATCTATGTGATGACAAGCTATGCAGCAAGGCTTATAGATGATAGCGAGCTATACAGCAAGGACTATAGATGATAGCGAGCTATACAGCAAGGCATATAGATGTTGGCGAGCTATACAGCAAGGCTTATAGATGATAGCAAGCTATACAGCGAGCTGTACAGCAAGGACTATAGATGATAGCGAGCTATGCAGCAAGGACTATAGATGATAGCGAGCTATACAGCAAGGACTATAGATGATAGCGAGCTATACAGCAAGGCTTATAGATGATAGCAAGCTATACAGCGAGCTGTACAGCAAGGACTATAGATGATAGCGAGCTATACAGCAAGGACTATAGATGATAGCGAGCTATAAAGCAAGGATTATAGATGATGGCGAGCTATACAGCAAGGGTTATAGATGATAGCGAGCTTTACAACAAGGACTATAAATAATAGCGAGTTATACAGCAAGGATTATAGATGATAGCGAGCTATACAGCAAGGATTATAGATGATAGCGAGCTATACAGCAAGGATTATAGATGATGGCGAGCTATACAGCAGATACAGCAAGGGTTATAGATGATACCGAGCTATACAACATTGACTATAAATGATAGCGAGCTATACAGCAAGGATTATAGTTGATAGCGAGCTATACAATAAGGCTTATACGTCAGCAAGTTTATATATGATGACAAGCTATATACGCAATGCTTACAAATGAGAGCGAGCTATACAGCAAGGCTTATAGATGATAGCGCGCTATACAGCAAGGCTTATATATGATGACAAGCTATACAACAAGGCTTACACATGATAGCGAGCTATACACCAAGGCTTATAGATGATAGCGAGCTTAATATACAACAAGACAGTAATATAAGCCTTGCTGTATAGCTTGCTCACGTATACGCCTTGTTGTATAGTTCGCTATCATGTATGTGATGACAAGCTATGCAGCAAGGCTTATAGATGATAGCGAGCTATACAGCAAGGACTATAGATGATAGCGAGCTATACAGCAAGGCTTATAGATGATAGCAAGCTATACAGCGAGCTGTACAGCAAGGACTATAGATGATAGCGAGCTATACAGCAAGGACTATAGATGATAGCGAGCTATAAAGCAAGGATTATAGATGATAGCGAGCTATACAGCAAGGGTTATAGATGATAGCGAGCTTTACAACAAGGACTATAAATGATAGCGAGTTATACAGCAAGGATTATAGATGATAGCGAGCTATACAGCAAGGATTATAGATGATAGCGAGCTATACAGCAAGGATTATAGATGATAGCGAGCTATACAGCAGATACAGCAAGGGTTATAGATGATACCGAGCTATACAACATTGACTATAAATGATAGCGAGCTATACAGCAAGGATTATAGTTGATAGCGAGCTATACAATAAGGCTTATACGTCAGCAAGTTTATATATGATGACAAGCTATATACGCAATGCTTACAAATGAGAGCGAGCTATACAGCAAGGCTTATAGATGATAGCGCGCTATACAGCAAGGCTTATATATGATGACAAGCTATACAACAAGGCTTACACATGATAGCGAGCTATACACCAAGGCTTATAGATGATAGCGAGCTTAATATACAACAAGACAGTAATATAAGCCTTGCTGTATAGCTTGCTCACGTATACGCCTTGTTGTATAGTTCGCTATCATGTATGTGATGACAAGCTATGCAGCAAGGCTTATAGATGATAGCGAGCTATACAGCAAGGACTATAGATGATAGCGAGCTATACAGCAAGGCTTATAGATGATAGCAAGCTATACAGCGAGCTGTACAGCAAGGACTATAGATGATAGCGAGCTATACAGCAAGGACTATAGATGATAGCGAGCTATAAAGCAAGGATTATAGATGATAGCGAGCTATACAGCAAGGGTTATAGATGATAGCGAGCTTTACAACAAGGACTATAAATGATAGCGAGTTATACAGCAAGGATTATAGATGATAGCGAGCTATACAGCAAGGATTATAGATGATAGCGAGCTATACAGCAAGGATTATAGATGATAGCGAGCTATACAGCAGATACAGCAAGGGTTATAGATGATACCGAGCTATACAACATTGACTATAAATGATAGCGAGCTATACAGCAAGGATTATAGTTGATAGCGAGCTATACAATAAGGCTTATACGTCAGCAAGTTTATATATGATGACAAGCTATATACGCAATGCTTACAAATGAGAGCGAGCTATACAGCAAGGCTTATAGATGATAGCGCGCTATACAGCAAGGCTTATATATGATGACAAGCTATACAACAAGGCTTACACATGATAGCGAGCTATACACCAAGGCTTATAGATGATAGCGAGCTTAATATACAACAAGACAGTAATATAAGCCTTGCTGTATAGCTTGCTCACGTATACGCCTTGTTGTATAGTTCGCTATCATGTATGTGATGACAAGCTATGCAGCAAGGCTTATAGATGATAGCGAGCTATACAGCAAGGACTATAGATGATAGCGAGCTATACAGCAAGGCTTATAGATGATAGCAAGCTATACAGCGAGCTGTACAGCAAGGACTATAGATGATAGCGAGCTATACAGCAAGGACTATAGATGATAGCGAGCTATAAAGCAAGGATTATAGATGATAGCGAGCTATACAGCAAGGGTTATAGATGATAGCGAGCTTTACAACAAGGACTATAAATGATAGCGAGTTATACAGCAAGGATTATAGATGATAGCGAGCTATACAGCAAGGATTATAGATGATAGCGAGCTATACAGCAAGGATTATAGATGATAGCGAGCTATACAGCAGATACAGCAAGGGTTATAGATGATACCGAGCTATACAACATTGACTATAAATGATAGCGAGCTATACAGCAAGGATTATAGTTGATAGCGAGCTTTACAACAAGGACTATAAATGATAGCGAGTTATACAGCAAGGATTATAGATGATAGCGAGCTATACAGCAAGGATTATAATGATAGCGAGCTATACAGCAAGGCTTATAGATGATAGCGAGCTATACAGCAAGCATGTGTACGTGGAAGCAAGTAGATAGCGAGCTATACAGCAAGCATGTGTACGTGGAAGCAAGTAGAGCAAGGCTTATAGATGATAGCGAGCTTTACAACAAGGCTTATAGATGATAGCGATACAGCAAGGCGTTTTCTTTTAATTCATACACAAGTTACATCCATGTTCCCTACAACAAGAAAAATCACTAGAAAATGTTGCAGCAAGGCGTTATAGATGATAGCGAGCTATACATCAAGGATTATAGATGATAGCGAGCTATACAGCAAGGCTTATAGATGAGATCAAGTACAGCAAAGCATGTGTACGTGGAAGCAAGTAGAGCAAGGCTTATAGATGATAGCGAGCTTTACAACAAGGCTTATAGATGATAGCGATACAGCAAGGCGTTTTCTTTTAATTCATACACAAGTTACATCCATCTTCCCTACAACAAGAAAAATCACTAGAAAATGTTGCAGCAAGGCGTTATAGATGATAGCGAGCTATACATCAAGGATTATAGATGATAGCGAGCTATACAGCAAGGATTATAAATGATAGCGAGCTCTACAGCAAGGATTATAGATGATAGCGAGCTATACAGCAAGGATTATAGATGATAGCGAGCTCTACAGCAGATACAGCAAGGGTTATAGATGATACCGAGCTATACAGCAAGGATTATAGATGATAGCGAGCTCTACAGCAGATACAGCAAGGGTTATAGATGATACCGAGCTATATAACAAGGACTATCATCTATGTGATGACAAGCTTAGCAGCAAGGCTTATAGATGATAGCGAGCTATACAGCAAGGACTATAGATGATAGCGAGCTATACAGCAAGGCTTATAGATGATAGCAAGCTATACAGCGAGCTGTACAGCAAGGACTATAGACGATAGCGAGCTATACAGCAAGGACTATAGATGATAGCGAGCTATAAAGCAAGGATTATAGATGATAGCGAGCTATGCAGCAAGGGTTATAGATGATAGCGAGCTTTACAACAAGGACTATAAATGATAGCGAGTTATACAGCAAGGATTATAGATGATAGCGAGCTATACAGCAAGGATTATAATGATAGCGAGCTATACAGCAAGGCTTATAGATGATAGCGAGCTATACAGCAAGGCTTATAGATGAGATCAAGTACAGCAAAGCATGTGTACGTGAAAGCAAGTAGAGCAAGGTTTATAGATGATAGCAAGCTATACAACAAGGCTTATATATGATAGCGAGCTATACAGCAAGGCGTATACGTGATAGCAAGCTATACAACAAGGCTTATAGATGATAGCGAGCTATGCAACAAGGCATATATACGTGATAGCAAGTACAACAACAACATTAGCAAGTACAGCACAGCATGGCGTGTACGTGATTGCAAGTACAGCAAGGCGTATACGTGATAGCAAGCTATACAGCAAGGTTCATAGATGATAGCGAGCGAAACCCAGAACTTGTAAACAACGACCTCTTTTTCTGACCGGTAAAAAACAGGACTTTGGATTTCTTTTAGTTTACCTTCAACCGCCATTTACAGGAATAGCGATGTTATCTCTGAAGACACTTTTGTAAACCTATCTCAGTCTCGGAAAAGAGCACTAAATCGTCCGCATACAAGAGAGAATTCAATCTCGTTTCACCCAACACAACAGGATCACAATCATCCCCAAACAAATTCGAAATGTCGTTGGACTCAAATTACACCCTTGCTTAACACCTGCATCAGAACCATAGAAAGGTGTAATACCACACTCAAGTTAGCCTGCTTGCAGGCGGTACTGGGTGTTTTTACGCGGAAAATCCGGCCCGTTCGCTGTGTGTGTTTTTATCGCGGAAATCCCGGTCCGTTCGCTGATCGGGTGCCTTTTTTGAATTTTAAGGCGCGCGGTCCCGGGGGCTCAGAATTCCAAACGAACCGCGAACGGACCGAGTACCGCCTGCATGCAGGCTACACTCACAGCCAACTTCACACAATAATACATACTCGTAAATTACGCAATTCAGCCTTTTATGGCTGTCATGTAATTATTATTTAATAAAACTATCTATCTATCTACATCTATCTACTCAAGAGAATACGCAAAAAAGATTTGCTACAACCGTACTTAATTAATTTGTAAAACAAACCTTCCCTCCACACACTAACGTAGGCTTTCCGAAAATCCACAACGCAAGCATACAGAGGCTTGCTGCTCCTCTTGAAAGAATCAACTAATGTCTTTAAAACCAGGATGTGATCGGAAGTACGAAAACCCTTGCGAAAACCAATATGACACTTTGTCAACAAACCATACTCCTAGATGATAGCAAGATAGATGATAGCAAGCTATACAGCAAGGCTTATAGATGAAGCGAGTCATACAGCAAAGGCTTATAGATGATAGCGAGCTACAGCAAGGCTAACAAATAATAGCAAGCTCGAGCAAGCTATACAGCAAGGCTTATAGATGATAGCGAGTCATACAGCAAAGGCTTATAGATGATAGCAAGCTATACAGCAAGGCTTATATCATGTTAGCGAGCTATACAGCAAGGCTTATAGATGATAGCGAGCTATACAGCAAGGTTTTTATCATGTTAGCGAGCTATACAGCAAGGCTTATAGATGATAGCGAGTCATACAGCAAAGGCTTATAGATGATAGCAAGCTATACAGCATGGCTTATATAGACGATAGCAACCTATACAGCAAGGATTATAGATGATAGCGAGCTATACAGCAAGGCTTATATCATGTTATATAGATGATAGCGAGCTATACAGCAAGGCTTTTTAAAAAAACCCTATAGTGCTTCCGATACTGACTGGAATAGACGACAAGATCTGAGGGCTTTAAAGGTTATATAGTCCTATATACGTTTTCGGCTATCAACAGTAAAAATCTACAACTTCGATAAGCTCCTAAATAGTAAAAAGTCCTTAGGGTTGCCGCAACGAGTCTTAGTTTGGAGGAGCAACTTATTATCGAATCCTATAGTCACAACATCGACACAACAATCAGGCGGAAAGACACCACCATCTTGAACTGGTTTGGTTCGTATGCATTCCCGTGCCATGTTTTTCTCTCACTATTTTTCTGTGTAATTATATTTGTAGATGTGTCACAGCAGACCACGAGTTGTTTGTTTAGGACTCAAGGCGGAAAATGCTGTGTTTTACCATTTCACTATGGCAACAAAGTGTACACTGAGTGCACCGCCGATTCGAATGAAGAGAGATGGGGAAAACAGTGGAAAGGTCCTTGGTGTTTTCAACAGACCAATTCTGGCGTAGGACAATCATGTTTTAGAAACGGTACGTACCTCTTGGTGACGACTTTTCTCGCCATTCGTGATTACAGCGCATATTGCATTACTTTTTTCTCCTTTGAAACCAAATCCTCAAATTGATACTCAAGCAAAATAATCATATTTCTTTAGTTCACACCTTCAAGGTGGTTAGTTGTTGAAAAAGCCAACTGGTGAAAATTGGTGTTGGTGAAAAAGCCAATTCCTAATCTAACAGCATATGTTTACACAAATGTAAACATTTCATTTGAATGAAATCTATCAAAATGTGAAAGGATAATAGCGGAACTCCCCGTGCCGAAGGCACGGAGTGGAGCCCCATACGTATCATTCAACGTCACATGAGAAAGCAACCCATCCAAGCCAATACGATACGTTCAGCGGCTTACGAAAACATCGCGGGCTCTTATTTACGCATGCGCACTTGCGTTTTTGGCAACCCGTGTACACAGCCAATCACAGTCCGTCTTGGATCACTGAGCGCGCGCGTCATTTTGTCCTCCAGCACAGCGCCGCGGGCATGCAGAGGACACGGACCGGAAGTCGCTCCTTCATTTTCCCGCCGAAAAAACTCACAAAACACGCGCCCGCGTCGGCTCACTCGAGTTCATAATTTTTGTTGAGTCAAACTGAGACAAACTCGTGGGTGCGAACCACGCCAAATTTGCTCAAAAGAATTCTCTAATGATTGTCAAAATACCTCGGATTCGGTTCCTTCGCCGAAATTTCATAATGTTGTTTAGTCATTTTGGAGAGACTATAAGGGAGTTGCAAAAGATTCCCGGCCCACGGCGAAGCAAGACTTCGGCGTTCTTCTGAAGAAAAACAACAGTTTCTTTCGTAAAAGCTGCAAACGACGTGTTCTTCGAATACTCATATGAGATCTACGAACAGGGAGCCAGAACTGGATTGACAACAAAGAATTGCAATGGTTTTAGCAGAATAATATATTTCGGAAAATTGGCTTTGTGCAAAAGCTTGCCAAGTAAGAATGAATTCAACTCAACACGACGGAGACTTTCGGAGGAAAGAAGCGACTTCACTATCAGTTATCGGTAAGCACAAAGCTTGAAATTGCTTCTTATGCTATTTATATTTTTAGCTTCCAAGTTATTGCATTCCTGATGAGAAAATTCTGACTTTACATGTAACTTTTACGTTTTGCTGCTTTAGTTGGCTCCCTCGAGGTTTCTTTTTCTCCGGCTATTAAACTCGAATTATAGTTTTGAGTAATCTTTACTGATATTCTAGCCTTGATTTTCCTTTGTCACATGTTAGATTTAGTTAGTACAATGAGACAAATACTATGTCAAGTATTCTTTGTTGTGGATTTCGCTGAAAATCTTATTATTTTTCATTTTTATTTCAAGGAGATTATCTTTTGCCGGTCGTGAACTGCGACGTGAACGCGGTAATACTATCATTGCCATATACAGTGGGTTGCCCAGTTCCGTGCCAGTACCAGTTCCGTGCCACGTAAAAACTAATCTCTCTTTTCACCATGAGTATTGCGAATTTGAACAAACTAAGAATACATAAACAAAGTGTGACTATTTGACTTTTAGAAAGCGAAATAACGGGTTGTATCACCAAACGGTTTGTTAAGAAAGTCCAATTACCTAGAAGCAGGTCTCGGTCTCATTACTAAAATTTGCAGTTTTCACTGCACAGTGAACTGACCTCGTCTCGAAAGTGAAGTGTAAAAGTCACATATCTTGTACGAAATACTCCAATTTTGCTACAGTTACTTAAAAAAGGGGCATAGCTACGTTATCTGATATTTTGTTCTCGCTTGATGCAGTGGTTTTAATCTTCTGTTGCCTTTAGTTTTATGTGCGATTTTTTAGTAGTGGTACCAGTTCCGTGCCACCTCGCGCAAGTTCTCTTGTTTCTCCTGTTTACACAAATTTGAGGTCACAGAAAGAGTATATTTGTGTGAGTTCTAAATGACATGATTTCTTTATCAATCAGTATTCAATACGGTTTGATTTTATTAAGCGACAATTATATTTGTTTAAATATTAACCCTCTCTATCATTCAATCGTGACGTCGATGAAAATTACGTATCACTATATAATTGAGAGGTTGGATTTTTTAGGCCAGGATTTCAAAACATTTGCAGCTTATTTTACCAAACAAAAACTGTTTGGTAAAGATAAGTATTTTAAAAGGGTTGGATAAAAAAAAATTAAACTGTTAACTGAGTTAACTCTGAGTTAACAGCTTCAGAATTTTCCGCCAGTGATCAATGCCAGAGTGACTTATTTTCCATGAGTGTCAGTATTTTACGTTCACGCGTGTTCTTCCAGGGAAGTGTGAGATTCTGCTAAAGATTGCATCCCACATTCTCTTTTTTCTCGCCAAAACATCATTTCTGGCGCAATTATCTGTTACAATAAAGGGACGTTTGATACTCTTTACTATTTACTAATTGACATAAGTTTGAATGATATTTTTGTCGACAAGACAAGCAAAACTCGTAAATGGGTTATTTTAAAGAATTCAACTGCCGTATTGTGAAGTTAAAATTCTGTAAATAGAATAAAAAAGCAACCAGAAGGCAAGGATATGGATTTTTGTCTCAGTTATTACTTAAAATGATTCTTAAATCATAAGCAAATTGCGAAGTTGTAAGTGGCACGGAACTGGTACGCGGTGGCTCGGAACTGGTAACGCGAGTTGCTCTGAAAAATATGCCTTTAACTCGGAAAAATTTTAAATGTTGGAGTCAGTTCCTTGTTGATTATAACAATTGATAAATTTGGATTATTCCTAGTAAAAATCATGTAAAATGGCGTCACAGCTAAAAAGACACACGCCTAAATCGAGGAATGCTCACTGGCACTTAGAATTTTTTTCTAAACAAGCGCTCACCTACAGAAATGAAAAAAAGAGTTATGAAAATCATCAGGGTTCGAACCTGTAACTTTCCAGTTACTATACCCAAACCCTAACCACTACGCTATGAGTGAATTCGCTGGTTCGGACAGTTCGTTTTATTGATTACGTACCTTAATAGTATTAATCTTTAATAGAACGAGGCATATACTATAAAAACATACTAAAACGATGTATTAACCCTTATCCTGACTAGTAGTCTTGATAGTTCAAATATTTTGAATGTTTTTAGGTCAATTTGAAGTAATATTATCAAAAATATCGTTAAATTATTCATGGTGAGCATTCCTCCATTTAGGAATGACGCTAAAAAGATAGAGTAATTTAAAGTTGAAGTGGCACGGAACTGGGCACCCTACTGTAATGGTAACATGAATTTTCTTGATTTACAGTCGTTTTCAGTCACACGTGCACCCTACGCTTTTCGTTTTCGAGTCGCGACTGGTGTTTGGTGGACGTCAATCAAAACTTTCGACCTGGCCACGGGCCTACGGCTAGCATAATGTGGCCTACCGAGCTTTATTAAACCTAAAAATGCGCGGTCGGCCATATGTTGCTAGCTTGTGGGCCTGTGGCTAGGTCGAAAGTCTTGATTGACGTCCACCAAACACCAGTCGCGACTCGAAAACTAAAAGCGTAGGGTGCACGTGTGACTGAAAACGAGTGTAAACTGTAAAGGTGAGCTCCCTGTGAGTAAGGCCCGTTTCAAACGTCGATCTTTTGCCGCGTCGAATCCAATTGTTAAACATTTTATTTCCAACTTAGAGGACACTTGTTTAGTACAAAAGGTAAATCTAGCTGAACCATAGCCGAATATCATGAAATGTAAAGTTTGTTTTCCTTGTTTATTTTTCCTTTGCCTGTAAAATAGAGAAAACTAGTCGGCTGAATTAGATTCGACGCGGCAAAAGATCGACGTTTGAAACGGGCCTAAGACGTGGGGTGTGTATGATTGGAGTTCCGCTTTTAGGCATTGCCTAAATCTATATATTAGATTTTCATGCCTCGTGGAATAATACTGCTGGATAAACGATTCCAGCAGGAGCGCCCCGAGGCTGTCCACGACGCCACAGAGGAAACACGACGATGATGATAAATACTTTCTGTGTGAACATCTGGTGCCGAATTCCGACATTTATCCGGATGGACTGTTGAATGAGTGTGCATTTGAGGCCGGGAGGGTAACCCTTTTTATCAACTGAAGTGATCAGGGAAGCACGAGTCGCACTGCGTCACCCTGTCACCCTGGTTCGAGACCGTGTGTGGGCGTGAGCGAATATTTTTCTTCTGCTTTGAGTTGTGTTTCAGAAATTATTCGTCTTTTCTCCTATGTTCCGTTTCTTTTGGATGAGACATTAAAACGAGGCTCCAACTTCCATTCCACTACGCCGAACCTGTATATCAGGGACGTTTAAACCTGTATATCAGGGACGTTTAAAGGAGCCGACGCACCTCCCCGAAATGCACTGCTTCGTCGCTACCATCAAAATTCAGAGACTCCACAAAACTTTATTTTTGTCTATGTAGCGCATTTTACCACAAAAACAAAGAAAGGGCAGGCTAATAGAAGTATAAACCCTTCCAGCAGATCTCGCCTCACGTTGTGCAAAGAATTGTTTGTCAAAACGAAACGTTCCTAGGTCCAGCGAGAGATCCCCGAATTTTGTGCAGTTTCGGGGAGCAAAAACTAGATTTACCCCCTAGAAGTCAAACCCGTTTACATTTGACATAAGGCAAGATTTTCTGAGGAGATGGAAAAGTTTTTTATGCTCAATTGCAATATTTTTTGGAATCTGTTTGGAACGCTTGACGATGCAACAAAAATCGCTCTGATTAGCTAATTGCCAACGAGCAGCCGAGCCGGCAGCATTATAGAGCCGTGCGAGGAGAAAAATTCTCGAGTTCAGAGTGGTGTAACCACTAGCCAATCAGAGTGCCAGGATTTCGAAAGAGCATTATTATTCAAGTTGGGTAACCAAATACTTGAGCACTATCAGTATCAGAAGAGAAATCTACTTTTTGACCCCTCGTCCACTTCTGAGCCAACGCCGCGATGCTGTGTTTGTATATATTTCTCGCGCTGTTGTTATTACACAGTCATTGCTATCACAATGATTTAGCTTGTTCATATGCTCATGGAAATGCAACATTTACGTGTATGAAATTTAGAGGTAGATATTTGTCTCTTAACCTATAGTCGGCCAAATTAAATTAGGGCATCAGTGAGTCAGAGGAACCCATATTTTCAGAAGGGCAAAACATGATTCACTGTTCTATTGCTCGTTGGCACTTTTAGCGAGAGCTACAACTAGTGTAATTTGAGAGCAAGAAATAAAGAATAAAGTTTCAAATGTTTCTGATGCCCTGTATCCTGCCAAACAAAAACCATGCCATGCATTTTGGGCAGGGTGCGTCTGCTCCTGCTCCTGCCAGATACTTCATGGTTCATCCTACTGTACTTCTGTATATGCTACAGTTCTATAAGACATTGGGAGAGATTTATACGGTACCGGTGCCAGACAAGTCACTTGAAGAGTAGGAAGGCGTGACGCTTGTCACGTCACTGCGAACAAGGCTCTCGTTGAGCCGAAAGCTTAGTGTTTTTAGGTAACGTTAGGTAAGCATTGTACAGAGTTCTAAAGTCTAAAAACAAATACCATCATCATAATTCTGACTAGATGAGCAATGTAGCAATATGTCTTTAACAAACCTGTTTTTTTCCTTATGATGTCTTTTGAGCTTGGTTGTTATGTATTGCTGATGTAATGCATAGCTGTCAACTCACCCGCATTAGGCGGGTGTCACAAGATTTTGAAGCCTGTCACCCGTATGATTCTTGCGAAAATGTTCATACACTTACTGTATTTTACCCGCATTGTTACTCTTGGGAATTTTTCATACATTTTTTATTTACCACATGAGGGAGAATCTCAAGATTTTTGGCGAAGTTGGGCTGACAGGTATGGTAATGTTAGACCACCACATTGCGCTTTTAGACAATAACAAAAAGTATTTCGTTGGTTGAGGAAATAGTACGAATAAATGTTGGACAAAGGCATGTTATCTTTGCATTTTTTTAGTGAAAAATCAAAACTACGGTACAACACTGGATAAATCCTGATGGCTGATATATCGAAAAGTTAAAATAGTTCGAGCCTTTTTGCGACACAAAGCAGGAACTAGGGGACCCACCTGTAATGATAAAAGTATACGGGGAGTTTTATATTTACCGAAATGTCCTTGAAAACCTAAACTCTGGATCATAATTATTGTACTCGATTAGTCTTCGAATGTAGGCAGGCTTTCCATGAATATGTTTCTGTATGTATAACACACAGGAATCCCTACAAATTCACAAATACGTTAATCGGAGCTCCCATGCCCCCTCGGCCATGTTCGAGGAACGCCTACTCTTTTTTTTTCCTTGGGTGACGCGCTGTTTCTAGTGGCATGTATTCAAAGGTTTAGACGCGTTGCACAAATAAACAAACACTCAGTTCACAAACAACAGTCCTTTGACACCCTATTTATTTCGAAATATATACTAAAAACGGAGATGTTCGAGCCGAAAAAACGAAGTTCACAATCCCGAACGGAAGGAAATCTCTCCAGTGTGCATGTTTTTGTTGGAAAAGGTTTTACTTGAGCTAAGGTCTAATTCAAGCGATTTTCCCAAGTTTCACTGGTTTTAGTTTACCTTTCTGGCGCTTCCTAAACCTTCCCATTCACCAGACGAGGGACTTCTCTTGATATAATCAATTATAAGCAATTATTTACATCTAAAGCCAATAGTTGTTGAAGTTCGAGTGGTACAGCTCAGCCTTTTTCTTACTTCACCGAAAATACGACCATCTCGACCGACACACGCGCAATCTTTTAGCGCCAAAACCACAGTCAAACCAATGTCTCAACACCTTTGTTAGGAAGTATTTAGGGGGTTATTGTGTGGCATTTGCCTCATTTCCATTCACAGGAACATTGTTTTCAAAGATCTAATTTAAAACGCCTTTCCCATCGTAATGGTGCGAATATTTCACACCGGTATGCCACCTATCTATAAGCTATAACAAAAACTTTAATACTTTAAAGTAAACAGGCGTAGTTGCAAATTGTTTGAGCACATCTCTCTAAACGTAGCGGTATAACTGTTCATTCTACAACGGCATACAATCCGATAATTTTCGTCATTCAAGGAAAATTTAATTCGTGAATTTTTCACGGGTACTTACTAGCACGCCGGGCCTATAAGGATCAAAAATCGCCGGGGTTTGTTGTAACTTTGTGAGTTTTAATCCAATCACTACCAAATTTCACATGTAAATAGTACTCATGAAATTAACAAACATAGTAATTTTGGAATTTTCAAATTAACGAATTTTAGAGGGAAAATGACGTCATCAATCTTACACCAAAATTTCAAATCGATCATATGAAATTTTTATGACTTGGATATGAAAGAGCTTATTGAGATAGCCACAAAACCGAAGAGATTTTTGAAATATCTCATTCCCTTGGGAAGTTATGAATATTTTAAGTTTGCAATGTCCGCCATTTTGTTTTTTAGACAAAATGGCAGCCATTGGCAGCCGGTACAAAATTGCAGGGCTTGTTCTAACTTGGTGAGTTTTAGTCCAATCACTTCTAAATTTCACATGCAAATAGTACTCATGAAATCAACAAAAGCTGTCATTTTAGAATTTTCAAATTAACGAATTTTGGCGGGAAAATGACGTCATCAATCTTAAACCAAAATTTCAAATCCATCATATGAAATTTTTGAGAATCGGGTATGAAAGAGCTCATGGAGATAGCCACAAAACCGAAAAGATTTTTGAAATATCTCATCCCGTTAAGAAGTTATGGATATTTTAAGTTTGTATTTCCACGGACCGCTGACCAAAACAAAATGGCGGACATTGCAACTTAAAATACTCATAACTTCTCAAGGGAAAGAGATATTTCAATACTCTTTTCGGTTTTGTGGCTATCTCACTGAGCTCTTTCATATCCATGTCATAAAAAGTTCATATGATTGATTTGCAATTTTGGTGTAAGATTGATGACGTCATTTTCCCGCCAAAATTCGTTAATTTGAAAATTCTAAAATGACAGTGTTTTTTGATTTTATGAGTACTATTTGCATGTGAAATTTGGTAGTGAGTGGATTAAAACTCACAGAGTTAGAACAAACCCCGGCGATTTTTGATCCTTATAGGCCCGGCGTGTAGTATATATGAAATCGTATTAGTGAAGTGTAGGATCCGGCAAGAATAACGCCCTCGTTCGCTCTATGACACGAAAAATCGTGAATAAAAACGATATCAAGCTCTTGCCATGTAATAATTCCTATTTATCTCCCCAAATCTGCATTTTCTCTTTTCGCAGATGACAACTGTGGTGGATACCGTTCAGCACCCGGCGTGATATCTTCAGCTAACTATCCTCGTGGATACAAGAATGGCACGCATTGTGATTGGCTAATAAGCATTCCCTCCGCCAATCAAATCATTCTAAATTTCACTGACGTCAGCCTCAGTGGCAACCAGTCATGCGACGGTGCGTATGTTGACATCTATGATGGTGATAACACCACCTACCCCCGCTTGGAAAGAGTCTGTGGCACTGTATTCCCCGCTACTGTCGTGTCCTCTAGTAATCGTATGCTGGTGCAGTTCAGAGCGTTTGAGACTGGCACAGGCCAAGAGAAAGGATTCAGAGCTTATTTCGACACAGGTAGGAAAATATTATATATATTTATTATATACCAAGTGTCATAGTTCACTTTTTCTAGTGAAGACATTCGACTGTTTCCCTGGCGACAACTGGGAGGGCAACAGTATACACTTAATGACTGCTTCCGAGGGAAACAGCGAGTTTGTTTTCCCGAGAATCTCGATGTTTCCCGAGACGAAGTCGAGAAAATACGGTAAAAATAGTCCGCCGAAATTTCTCGATCTAGCGATGTCGCCCGCGCGGGCAGCACTTTTTTAACTGTAGCCCGCGCGGGCTACATTGAATTTGTAGCCCGCCACGTGGCCATGATAGAACCAATCAGAGCGCGCGCTTTGATCGAATAAACACGAGCTATATAATAAGTAATGTTTACAAAACTCGCTGTCGTGTTTTATCGGCAGATAGAAACACGAGGCGAAGCCGAGTGTTTCTATCTGCCGATAAAACACGACAGCGAGTTTTGTAAACTACTTCTAAAACGATTGCCAGTAATAATTCATAATTCCAAGCTAGTTTAAAAAAAAAAGAAATACATTTTTGAGAACTACTTCATTGAAATCGAGAATAAGAAATCTGATATAGACTGGCTTCAAGTTGTATTGTTTAGCTATTTTGAAATGACAAACAAAAGATTGACAATGAGAGCTTTTCATTACGAATAGCGTATTTAGAGAGGCGTTCCGAATAATTGACATATCTTCTGTGTTGGGACAAAAGGTCTGTTCATAATTACATGATTTTCAAAAAGAGAAGAGCTCTCACTTATTTACCTATAATAATGATGAGCAAAGAAATGCCGTTCAAATGCAGTCAAAGACAAGAAATGAACGTATTAGCGATACCAGCGATACCTATATTAATGCTAGGGCTTTCTGATTGCCTTTTGTAAAGAAAGGGCTATGTCATTAGTTTTGGGGGCAGTGTTTCCTATTGTTTTTTATTCTTTTTATGATTCAAATTTCTTTGACGAAATTTTCTTTGTCATGCGCGTAATGCATCATATGTAATTTGCCCATTCATTGCCCATTCATTCATTCATCCATTCATTTAAATTCGTTTATCTGTGCATGATTTTGAGCCCAATTCAACTCAAGTACTACCAAATAATTGTCAAAGATGTCCGTTTTGGCTCGTTTCACGAAATGTTCACAGAAGGGTGGTCGGCACTGCCCAAGTCGTTGTTGGATGTTTAAGTCATGGCCACCGAAAATTAATAAATGTGATAAATGAACTATCGTTTTACAAAATGCACGTATTCATTTCTAACATGCGTTCTTTTTTCGTAGGTTACGGGAAAAGGTGGAAATCATGACCACAGAGCGTTTGTAAGAGATGGGGTCTCCATGAATATTATCGGGGAGCATACTGTACTGATGCTCAGTGAGCCAAACTTGATAGAGAACTGTGCTCACTGAACTGGATCTGTTATAGAACTCTGACGTCACCGGAGTTCTATATCTGATTCAGTTCAGTGCGCAGCAGTTCTATATCGATTCTGGCTGATTGAGCACCATTATGATATGGCAACCAATCAGAACAGCTGTTCCCTGAAAATATTCATTGACTCCCCAAAATGCTAATTTCTATCGGGGTATACAAACGGCCTTCATGGTCCTGATTTCCATTGTGTTTGCCTGATTGACTATTCATGAGTTTTAGAATATACACTTAATGACTGCTCCCGAGGGAAACATCAGTTTTGTTTCCCGAGAATCTCGATGTTTCCCGAGACGAAGTCGAGGGAAACATCGAGATCGAGGGAAACAAAACTGGTGTTTCCCGAGGGAGTAGTCATTAAGTGTTTTGTTATATAGCAGAAAATATACTGCAATTATTAAGTCAAAACAAATGTATTTCAAGAATGAAAAGAGAAGTTACAAAGTTTGCGCGCGACTGCATCATGTAAAGGGAAAACACTCATAAACAACACAATTTTCTTGCATTAGCAAAAAGGTTTTAAAAAGACTCGCGTGTTTACAATAAACTTTCTCTTTGTTCCCGCTCTCAAACGCGACGCGCGAAAGCAATATTCCCGACCAGTCAATACTTTTTCGAAATATTGAGTGATCGGGGCATATTTGATTTGTACTTCACCACGTGACCTTGATTTAGCCAATAAGAGCGCGCGCTCGGTTGGAGTGAGCACTCGCTATATAACAATATGTTTTATTGACTGCGAATAACAAAAGGGGAATCACGTGACTGAAAAAATATCAAAGCCGGAAACCAAAATCCACCACATGTGCGCTTGGTATGATAATAAAGCACTTATTTACTGGAACCTCGGGAAAGCAGTTTGTTTTGTCAGTGGTCCCTCGACCATTTCCCTCAACTCAACTTGGGGAAACATCAGCGGTCTCGAGACCACAAAAGATGCTGCGAGACGCAAGATTTAAAGCCACGCGACGGAGAGGGACTCTAGGTCTTGGCATATAACAAACATGGAGATCGTTAACATTCTGTTACAATGCTATGAAAAGGTTATGAAAAGAGAAACTGCAATTTTGTATTGCCCTTGCCATGTACTGTTTTTAGATGTTTGCCTTGCATTCTGTGGCATTCACTTCACTAGCAAAATCGGACGTTTTTTAGAACCTAAATGTTTTTTGAGACATTGGATAATGATTACCTATGAGATGGGAAGATCAAGGCTAACGGTTTCTACAGAGATATGGGTGAGGTCAGATTGTCACACTGAATAGGTCGGCAGTTTTTCATTTAAAGTTGATGGATTTAATCTTGTGCATGCATTCATGCTTTACTGGTTGAGCCAAGCCGATACTTCTTGTTCTGCTTCTCTTGCACAGGCGAATGCTCAGTACGTACGTACGGAGGGAACGGTCATGGCGCTTGCTGTGTGTTCCCATTCACATTTAATGGCCAGGTCTATAATACTTGTATCGCCAAGGGAAAACAAGGGGAGGTAGTGGAACCATGGTGCTCCGTAACGAGTAACTACGATAGAGACAAGAAGCGTGGGATTTGTGTGAGGGAGAACGGTTAGTACTTATAACACTCCTCCCTTGTATTTTCGTGTATTGGACCTAATTCGTAGTGGTAAATGGGATGCTTTATTTGATAGTACCATGTAATCCAACTCGTGAGTTCACGTGCAACAACAATCACTGGTGGAAACAGTGTATTAGCCAGTTGGCCAGGTGTGACGGGTCACAAGGGTGTGCTGATTACTCCGATGAGTGGGGATGTCGTAAGTAAAGACTTGATCACATCCATTATGATGAGGAAGATGCTGCTTTGTGGGAAGAGCGTGAAATAACAAGGAGCACACCCTCACCTAATTAAAGGTTACGGACCATTTTCGGGTACTTTTTCGTTAAAATGGCATTATCTGACGAGGCACATATAGTCTTGACAAGTGATACCTCATTTTAAAGCGTATATTGTGGGCTAAACTATGGTATATAATTGTATTAAATTTTACAAAATCCAGATTTTTTACGGAGTTCCCTTTCCGGTGCATCAGTTTCAACTTCTGAGAGTTCTACCCTCGGGAATAATGCAATCGTTTTTTGACACATTTAGCGTTGCCTAAGATGTGTTCTAGAACCCGTTTAGGGGATTTTGGAAATTCGATTTCCTTTTCAAGTTACGATTTTTTAAGAAATTTTTCTTACATTTCTTAAAAAATCCTAGCGGACACGCAGAATTGGCTCTAAAATCTGCTCTTTTTAAAATTTCAAACATCCCCGACACGGTTTTTTAGAACCGCATCTAAGCCCATGGTAATGTTGTTAAAGAACGAAAGCAGTGTATATTCGCGTGCGTGGAACTTCAAAAGTTGAACTGATGCACCGGAAAGGCAACTCACTAAAAAAACTCGTTTTATCAAATCATAGAAATAAAGTTTTCATAGTTGAGGTGAAGATATAGGCTTTAAAATGAGGTATCACTTGTCAATATCCGACTTTTTTCGCGAAATTATGTCGTTTCGATGCGCGCACGTGAAAATGTATAAAATTAAATGCATTTCAATCGTTTTCTCCAGAACTAGGGCGTGAAACTCCTTCGCTATACGTTCTGACGAGTACGTGAGCTCGGCTACCGATTTTGTCATAATTTTGTTTAACATGATTGCAGTTAGATGTCAATTTGCTGCTATCAAAGTTAAAATGCAATGGTGAATTCCAACTGTTGATCGTTGCCGTCGTCGCAGTTTAAGGTCTCTAATATTATAAGTGGGGCGCGTACCGGGGAGAAGGGTCTCCCCCTGTCGACATGATAGGGGTGCTTGTTGTATTTTTAAGCGTCTGAGAGAAAAATCAAGAACAAGGGAAACAACTGGTATTTTTAGACATAGAAACCCCGTACGTCGAGTGAGAACACGTTTTTGCCAGATTAGTTTCTACAATCATCGCTATTAGCAAGGAAACATTCGACAACTACAAATTTATTATACCAACGCGGTTTTTGGTATTCTTTAGGGTGTATATTGAACAAGGAGGTATTTATCAGGGTCACGTGCTCCTTCCTATTTCACGCTCTTTAATGGTGTGGAGGGGCAAAGCGGTAAAAATGTCGAGTGTCTCAGCATGTTGAAAGCCGAATAGAGAACAACACATGTTTTGTATTTCTCATGTCCTGTCTCTCAACACGGTCCAGTGTCTGGCGTGACTGAGGATCCATAATAATCTAAAATGAGAAAAAAGTGATGCGTTTTCCGAATTCATAATTTATGTTGCGCTTCTAAATGTGAAAAGTTATTATGAACGTATTTTATGAACACGTGGGCGCGTCCAAGTAAGACAGCGCATCCAAGCCTCAGGGTATTTAAGTATACATGCAGGAAATACTCGCGACACTACAATACTTGCAGTAATGCAGTTAATTTTATTTGCTTTAAGCCAAGCTAGTGAATCCCAATAGATGTTCAGTGATCACCATGACAAGAACTAGTAAGCCTCCATATAAGAAATTTGCATGGAAGCTGAAGCGCAAATGTGGCTACAGGGACATCTGCCCTATGAAGAACGTCACTAAAGGTGAGCTGTACGCCATGTAAGCAAGTATCATACATGTAATTTAATTAGCCCTATCCTGGGACTCAATTTGAGTTCCAAATGCACTAGGACATGCTTACTACGGATTTCACCGAACGGTGGCGCGCTTCTAAAAGAAGTCTACGATTCAGCCCGCTCGGGCTCATGTTTTTGTTTGCATTCCTTTCTCCACGGGCTTATGTGTTCTTGAATATAAATACCTAGTCACCAGGGGGATCCCTGCGCACCCCTCTGAAATCATTGCCTATTAGCACCATTAGAAGCCAAATGACGTCCAATTAACGATTGTTAACAGGTGATCAAAGTGTCCCACGTGGCTTTTTAAGGCGTTTTTATGCCCATTAGCCATAAAATGCGCCCGCCAGCTCCATTGTTCTCACAAATCCGGACGAGAAACGTTTTTTTGCTTGGCCTTACTACTAGCAGTATATAGTCAATGGTTGGGTTTTTTGTGTCATCCAAGGGTGTAGTTGTACTAAGCCAGGCCGTTGATTTCGACTGAGTCAAAATAAATCAAAGCGCTGCAATGGCGAACTCGTGGATGATGAGCCATCAACTATAAAATAATGCAGTCAATACACAAAGCTAAAACTGATAATCAGGGATGTACGTCACATTATCTTGAATTAAATAATTAGACTTGGTGGCTAGCCTAGTCTATTGCTTGTCATCATTCCGGGTCTTGATGGATTTCCTGTTTCGAGCCTGTTGGCCGTGCTAACGACAACGCCTTCATTTTCGCTCCCTAAGTATAACTTGTTCCTGTCCTTCGGACATCCAAGAGTTAAAAACTCGCATGTTACAAATATTGAAATATGAACGCAAAACGACTTTAAATGGGCCACAGCAGAGCTGATGGCTTTTTCAAAGTATTTCATACACATTGCCAGTTTTCAGGTCTTTCAGAGAAATTTTAGGAAAGCATGTCGGCCCGTGGAGAAAGGAATGCAGACAAAAACATGAGCCCGAGCGGACAGAATCATTAGACGTCTTTTCGATGCGCACCACGGTTCGGTGAAATCCGTAGTAACTTTTTACCCACGTAAACACCTAGGAGTCAGGGACCGGGTCCACCGACACCCTGAATGTACTCATCTCGGGATTTCTGTGTGAACCATGCAACAAGGTGATAAAAAATGATGCATTTTGTAGTACAGACAATAATGGGCTTGTGCGATTCAAATGCGTGTAATATATAAAAATAATAGTTAAACATTTATATAGCGCTTATACCGAAATGTTCTAAGCACTTATGTTCTGAAGGAACACAAGAACATATGGTAAAAATCATGCTTATCCTCAATCTGCAGATGATAATGCTTGCAGCTTTATTGTTATGAAGTTATAGGTGCTAACTAGAACAGATAGAATTAACATTTGGTTGATTTCGGCGTTGAGGTAATGTAAGATATGGAAAATGCTTTTAGATTTTAAGAAGTGACAATAGGGTTAACTGGTGTAACGTAACGCCGTAATTTGAGAATTGTAATCCGTGTCGTGCATGAATAGAGATTTTGTCGAGAAATCCTCACGGCCCTTTCCCGAACAATTCACGATACTTTACGGGGACTGTATCTATCTTTTTACTTCATTAAACCCGATTTTACGGGACTCTCGTTTACAATCAACAACATATCTTCGTTACTTTCACGGTTTTTTTTTTTTACGGGGACTGTATCTATCTTTTTACTTCATTTAACCCGATTTTACGGGACTCTCGTTTACAATCAACAACATATCTTCGTTCCTTTCACGGTTTTTTTTCGTCCTGTAATTCTATATGTTACATTCTTTTGTCGTTACGTGGCTCTGATTACTGATCATACGTCAACAATAATTATTCCGGAAATCAACTTAAACAAACAACAACTGGAGTTTTCTGACACCCTCCCCCCTTGACTCTCCTAGGAGTCAAGCATAAATGCATTCTTCCAGGTTGCATCTAACGCTGCGGCGCGCCTTGACGGATTTCTTCTTGGCTGCGGGTCGCGCGCGGGTCCACCGGGTGCATAGGGGCGCTCGCTTGTCTTAACCTCTAGCGGGTACAACTGCTGCACTGCTCTTGCCATGCGCACATGCCTGCCCTTAGTAATTACTCTTATGTTAGCACCGCGCACTATGTTGTCTTTACCCTTGATAAAGCTCTCTACCACCGCTACTTTCCATTCACCTCTCTTCTTACCTTCCTCATAAACTGTCACTACATCTCCTATTTCTATTCTCTACCGTTCTTGCTCTCCTTCCTAACATGAAACTCTCTGAGGTCTGCTAGGTATTCGCGCTTCCATCGACCCCAGAAATGTTCTAAGAGTCTAGTTAGATACTTGTACCTTGCCCCTGTGGTCAACTCTTCACTGTCTGCCTCCACAACCTCGTCTGGCATGGATAATATCCGCCTACCATATATCAGATGGGAAGGAGTGAGAGCTTCCTCTCTAGGGTCGTCGCTGTACGGATACGTTAAAGGCCTTGAATTAAGTGTGCCCTCAGTCTCTACCAGAATAGTAAGTATCTCATCGTGGTTTAACTTGGCTCTACCTAATATCTTCCTAAGCGTCCTCTTTGCTAAGCCAACCATCGCTCAAAAAATCCACCCCACCAAGGGGCTCTCTCTAAATTGAAGCGCCATGTGATGCGCCTCCTACCTAACTCCGCCTGTACCTCTGGGTGCTCATACAGATCCTTCAATGCCTTATCTGTTGCCTGAAACGTACTTGCGTTGTCCGACACTATAAGACTAGGAGTGCCTCTCCTGGCAGTAAATCTTCTAAGACAGCGGATAAACATAGGAGAAGACAAATCACTTACCAAATCTAGGTGGAGTGCACGTGTAACTGAGCACGTAAATAACGCAATATATACCTTCTCCCCCTCTCTGTCATACAACGGGCCCGCAAAATCCAAACCCACCCTTTCGAACGCAGCTGCTGGCGTAACTCTGAAGGCTGGTAGTGGTGCAGTGGGCGGTGTCCGAAATGCTCCCCCCTCGTGCCTCTTGCAAGTCACACACTTACCTAGAATCTTCTTGACTAGCTGTCGCCCTTTAGGCATCCAGTACATAGTTCTTACTTCTGCTAACGTTGCCCTGACCCCACTGTGCATTACTCTATGGTGGGCGTCCCGTACAATGAGCTCTGTAAGTTTGTGTTCCTTGGGTAATAAGAGAGGGCACCTCGCTCCAAAGTCTAAATCTGGATTTTCTAAGCGTCCCTTGCACCTAAGAACCTCTTCTTCCTCTATCACATTCAGGCTCCTTGCTATCTTATCATAGTGCGTCTCACCCTTCAATTGTGTCTGCGCTACTATAAGCCATTCCTTCTCTGCCGCGACTAGTTCTGCTACCGATAACTCTTTAGTGCGCTTCTCCATATTTGCCTTTCTAGCCTTCAGGTTATGGAGAAATCTCCTGACCCAAGCCGTTACTCTAGTAAGACGATTCAGTGAACTGTACTTATTTAAAGCTACTACTGCACTGATGTCTGATTGTGTACTAACACTCACCGCTAAGGCTGCAGCGGATTTCTTCTCCTCCTCTGCATGTCCGGTGTCTTATCAACTATACCTGTGTCCGGCCACATGTCGGGCGGCTCTATCAACCACTCTGGCCCACTCCACCACAGCTTACACTCCTTTAGCTTGACGGCGAGCATTCCTCTGGATCCAATGTCTGCGGGATTCTGCGCTCCAGGGCAGTGGCCCCACTGTTTCTTCTGGGTTAGACGCAGCACTTCGTTCACCCTCTGTGTCACAAATTGTTTCCACTCTCCCTTGTTCTTTATCCAATACAGTGCGGTCTTTCTGTCTAGCCACAGTCTTACGTCACTTACCTTCAATTCAGTCTCTAGCGCGGATTTCACTGACTGCATCAGTCGCGCCAGGATCAACGCTGACATGAGTTCAAGCCTCGGGATTGTCAGAGCCTTCAGGGGCGCAACACGCGTCTTTGAAGCGACCAGCATTACCTGTGTCTCCGTTGCTGACTGCCTGACGAGGTAAACCACAGCGCAGTAACCCTTCTGACTGGCATCCCCGAACCCGTGTAAATAATACTCTGTCGCTTGACTGTCATCGATCATACCGCTCATTGTTCTCGGGATTCTTACCTCTTTCGAAGTTTCGAGGTCTGCTATCCATTGTTCAATCTTACGCCTGGCGTCACCGGTCAGTTCTTCATCCCAACCGCACTTAGCAACACACAACTCTTGAATTAACATTCTCATAGTTACAGTGACTGGTTCGATGATTCCTAGAGGGTCAAAAATACATGCTTAATACATTCCGTTTAGTTGGCGCAACCTGAGTTTTCTCCGTTACCTGTAAAAAGGGAAATCTAATGACGTCACGATTAGGTTCCCAGTTTAGCCCTAGTACCTTTGTTCCGCTCCCGGCGCATGCGCTTTCTACTCCCAACGTAGACTTGGCGTACGTCTCGTCTTCTTCTAGAGTTCTTATCTTCGTTTGCGACCCATTCTTGCTTCGCTCGTTTCTCTCTATCAGTGTCCTCAAACTTTCACTGTTAGTCTTCCACTTTCTTAATCTAAACCCTCCCTCAGCTAGGCGCTGTTTGGCCTTCTCATACAGGTCATATGTGCTGATCTCATCATACCCACCTGTAACCAAATCGTCTACGTAGAATCCCTCCGTCATCTTGCGCGAGAACTCTGCATCATGATCATATCTGGCAATGTGGTGCCTCAGGGTGGCGTTAAGCAAGAAAGGTGAAGAGTTCACACCGAATACTACCTGCAAAAACGGTACACTACAATGTTAAGGTTGTCCTGCAATACGTCCTCTACCCACAAGAACCTCAAATAATCCCTATCTGCTCTATCAACCTCTATGTTAAGAAACGCTTTCTCAATATCTCCTATCAACACAACCGGATAAACTCTAAACCTTACCAGTATGTCGAACAGTAACGGATTCAATGAGGGGCCAACGTGTAAACAGTCGTTCAAGGACACACCATTCTTACCATCCTTTGCCGAGGCGTCGTAGATAATTCGACATTTAGTGGTTTCTGCTTCCCGTCTTATTACGGCGGCATGTGCCAAATAATGCACGTCAGCACTTTTCTCTAGCTCAATTACCTTTTCTATAATCCCTGAACTAAGCTGCTCGCGGATGATACCATCATACTCCTTTAGCACCTCGGGATCCTGTTTGAGCTTTCTGATCTGCGACTTGAGGCGTGCATGACTATTGCTATAATTGCTAGGCAACGCGTCCTGGCCTTCCTTCCACGGTAGTTTTACTACGTACCTACTACCACTGTGCTTAATAGTGTCTGTAAATGCCTGATGCACTTCCTCTTCTTCCTTTATACCTAGAGTTTCCAGATCCCATATCTTTCTTAACTCGCTGCTAATTAAGTTAACCTGCACGGTACAAGTATTGACCTCGCCTAAGCTACCACATCTTGTAGGGCCTGACAAAACCCAACCTAACTTTGTTTTTACGGCTACTGGCTGGTTGGGCGCACCCCTAACTGTCTGTTCTGCCTGAAACGACCACAAATAGTCCGCACCTACTAGTAAATCAACCCTTAACCGTTCTTTATCTTTACACACATCTGAGAACCAGAGACCTGACAAATATGGGTACTCTCTTTTAACTAACTCGATATGCTGGTTATTAACCGTAGAAATTTCTGGCACTACATACACTTCCATAGTTGTCCCTTCCCCGCCCCCCAAGGGCCGTAATTCTACTTCTACTACATCTCTGAGCTCCGACTCATTTCCTGTACTACCAAAGGGATTAATGGTTAGCCACTCTCTACGAACTATGTGTAGTCCTAGGGCGTCTACTGCTGTCTGTGTCACAAAGGACCTACTACTCCCTGAGTCAAATAATACGCGCAAAATACTTTGACCTTTGCTACCCTCAACGCTGGCTTTCGCTGTTTGTAACGCTACTCTATTACTTCCTACACCTACGTGATTAGCGTTTACTTCAGCGCCCGCGTTAGCTCTCTCATTAATCTGATTAGCGCCCTGGTTAGTGGGGTTACTATTACTAGCGTTATTGTTATTACTCCCCCCGTTACCTGTTGGGACCGGACCCTGCGCCCTGTCACGCATATGGCACAAAGCCACGTGGTGTCCCGTTGAGGAACACCTCCCACACTTGGTTTCCTTGTGGACGCATTCAAATGACCTATGATTTTTACACAAACAAATGAAACATCGTCCATACTTCCTAGCAACGTCCTTTCTGTTCTTAGTGTTCGTGATTGCCCTACACTCCTCGTGTTTGTGCGACCCAAGACAAAATGCGCACTTATTATCTTGCGGCGTGAGTAACGCACTTGCGGTCGCGCAACCATTGTTCCTCGCTGAATGTTTGTTTGCCGACGACAAATTTAATTCCTCTCTCAGTTCGACCTCTTTTAGCAGTTCATTTACTAAATCTCCCAACATCCAGTTCCGGTGCTGCTCTCCCCTAGTCATCAATAGCCTTATAGAGACTGGAATCTTGTCTAAAATTGTCGGGACAATAATCCTCGAGTCTCCGGTTTCGTCTACTCCCAAAGCATGATTTAGAGCTCTGTTATTTGTTTCTATACAGTCTAGTAATGCTCTTAAGCGGCCTGTTTCTTTCTCACTGTACACCGCTTGAGTGTTCATGATAGCATTCAGATGAGCCTGCTCGATCGCTGTTTTCTTTCCGTACCTTCTTTTGAGGAGCTCCAGAGCCTCGTGATAATTGCCGCTCGAGAGTGCAAACCCTTCAATTGCCGTCTTTGCTTGCCCAACCAATAACATCCTCAGATACTTGAATTTATCGATGTCGGACATTCCAGCATTATCGTCCACCGTCGAGCGAAAGCCGTCCCAAAACTCCTGCCATTTTTTAAGATCACCATCGAACTTTTTTAGGTCAAGTTTTGGCAACCTTGCGGTTATTTGCGTTGTAGTCGCTACGCTTGGGGGCGTTCCCACGGAATTGTTGTGAGGCGATACTGGTGTAATATACGCTTCTAGCCGTTCCTCTATCTCAAAAATCATGGCATGCACATTTTCCTTGACCGCTCCCGCCGTATCCAGTTCCGTACCAATATCTCCTTCTTCTTTCTCGCACATAATCTCGTAGATATCCTTGTCCAAACCCGCTAACACTTCAAGCTTTTCTTTTAGTGTGACCTTGCAAGCAACCAGCGCTTTCTTTCGCTCTTCGAGTGACATTTCGCCATCTAAAGTTTCCCTCGCTCTGGTTAGAACTTTTTGCACGTGCTGGCGGTGTCCTTGCCGCTGACGCTTCTTTGATTCCATTCCTAGCTTTCGATTAAACTCACGATCCACAATCAACAATCAACAATCTTGAGCTTGGTATCCCGCACAGTTGCTGTCCACAGACTCCACACACAACAATCCGGCTCGATTCGACCACTTGTGTCGAGAAATCCTCACGGCCCTTTCCCGAACAATTCACGATACTTTACAGGGACTGTATCTTTCTTTTTACTTCATTTAACCCGATTTTACGGGACTCTCGTTTACAATCAACAACATATCTTCGTTCCTTTCACGGTTTTTTTTCGTCCTGTAATTCTATATGTTACATTCTTTTGTCGTTACGTGGCTCTGATTACTGATCATACGTCAACAATAATTATTCCGGAAATCAACTTAAACAAACAACAACTGGAGTTTTCTGACAGATTTGTAATCGAACACTTGAGCTAGAGCTTTGGATATTACTACACGAGAGTTGTATGCTAAAGTTATAATATGCTCTTTTAGTCAACCTCTGTTGTGTCGATTGGTTTCGAAAAGATCGCAAGTTCCGGGTTTAACAGTAACCTTAAGCGATCGAGCGGCCGGCAGCAGTTCTAAAGTTAAAATGGAGGCCCCTGCATGGGAGGCTTCTAGTGCCCAAGGCAGTATGGTCAATTCACTAAGCACCTGAATTCATATTAGTGCAGGCTGATTTGGTGCAAAATTGTTCAATTGGCAGTGTTCACGATGTTGCGCACTCAGCATAAAAGGGATGAGAACACTATGCTTGTCTCACAACATCGTGAAAACGGTCAATTTTGTGGGGGAAGCAGTTGTCACAATGATAGAACAACCTCCTTCTGGCTAATTTTAGATGTAGACCCAGGCACCTAAATTGTTTACTTACAGTTTTAAAACAGTGGAATTAATTTTACTTTTCAAGCCGAATAAGACAAAAAACAAATCGCATTGGCATCGCAAAAATGAATAATTTATTTATTTTGTTTATTCCCCTGAGCCTCGTATCCAAGTCAGGGCAGGGCTATTTAAGCCCCCTTTTTGGATCATTGCAGTTCCTGGGATGGAATAAATTTTTGGCTTTGAATGAATTAAAACGCCATTCCTTTAAATGAGTAAGCACAAAGTTTCACTGCTGAATAGATCACTAAATTCTGCCCAATTGTTGGATGAAGACCACGCCCCAAAATTCATACATGCCTTTTTATTGTATCGGAATTTTAATTAGAATCGTATGATGTCTCTTTTTTGTGGAAATTAAGGACGAGATATCATACGATTCAAGTATTTTCAAAGTCTTCAGTCGGTAGTTTCCGCCAAAAATACGTTGTTAACTTCCATAATTGTATATATTCAATTTAGTGTAGATATTTTGTTATTTTGTATTGTGAAGCGCTTTTGGTCATTGTAATAAAAAGGTGCTATATAAAGTGAATAAATTATTATTATTATTATTATTAAATAGCACTCAAAAAGGCGACATCGCACGAGTCGCGTATTGCCTTTTTCGTGCTATTTTCTTAGCGGAATCTAGCTCCTGATGCTTTGAATAATCCTATAGAATCCCATAGCTCAATTCTTAGGCACGCGTTGATTGGCTAAAAACGAGTGAGATGTAACGTGGAATTCGGTGGCTGAAATTCAAAGGTTACCCGCGCGTGGAATTCAAAGATCACTCGCGCGCAAAGAAAGTTCAAAGCTCGAATCATTTCACTAAAATAATATCAAATCTTTGCTATGGGATGCAAGAAAAATTCATTACTCGACTCGTAAGTTCCACGTTAAGTTTCCCTGGAATTCACTCTTCATGCGATGAATTTATCTATAAAATTATATTCGGAACTAATGAAATCAGGTTTTTATCGTTGGAGTACTAGCATGATATTCCATGTCGTGTATACTTTGAGTGAACTACACGCTGAAGTTTAACATGAGCTGCCACTCCCCTGACCAAATACATTATACTGACATTATACTGACTTTTCAGTGTTGCAATTAGAATGCTGGTGACCAATTGCTAATAGAGGTGTGCCATTAGGTTAATGACAAACCTCTTATGGAAATCACACTTTCATCTAGTAGGATTAAAATCACAAATGTTTATTCTATGTTTATTCTATCTGGGCGTGGCAACTCATCAAACATATGAAGGAAATCAAATCATAAAACGTAAGCAAATATACTCCCTAGTCGTAAACCAACTGGTCTTTTTTATTCCAGAGGATCTGGCGAAGCCTTGTAACATATCCACGTGGTTCAAATGTCGTAACGGCTGGTGTATCCCCCCTGAATGGGTATGTGATGGCAAAGACGACTGTGGAGATACCAGCGACGAGTGTGAGTACTAGGGAGTGTTCTTTTCTAGCGAGTCAGGTTAATAGTAAAGTTACTAACACAGTATCGCTTCTGACTGGAAAACGCTGGGATGAAAAAGGTCCTAGTTTTCACTTTATCAAAGGTCTCCATAAAACCTAATAGATGCTTGAAACAGATTTAACACAAGAGTATAACTTCTGGTTTGTCGATATAATAAAAAGAAAATTGCGCTCATTCTTAAAATATTGTTCTTGACACTCGAAAATAAAACTCATATCTTTGCGCCAGCCGTGTAATATCCTCTATATATGTTTGATTCCGAATTTAGGTATTGACATTTCATGTAATGTCGAACGTTTCCAGAGCAATCTGCCTTGTTGATCCCGCACATTTTCAATGGTGCCCAGGGGGATCTCGTTTGCTTAAATCGCACCTTCGGAGTTGATTCTGAATAATGCGACGTGTGCACTCGGTTTCCTGCTCGTGGGAGCGTCTGTTTCATTTTCCCATTTCATCGGAATTTAAATAGATGCGTTACCTGGCATCGTTTCATGCCAGGGCTGTAAATTCACGTGACACAATATAAAATAGAGCGGATTTCGTATGACTGTGAAAAGTGCCGTGACTTGGTGTGGTACTGTCGCGGTGGCGGTACGGAACCTGGCCTGTTGTAGATACGGAATGAAATCGCGTAGTCGCGGCACGGTCGCGGCGCGGCACAACTCCTTCGCGGCACTTTTCACAGTCATACGAAATCTGCTCTATTGTCCAATAACAAGCAAATCTTTGTCCAATCTTTTTTATAGCACTCAGTCGTTGCCCTTACCAAGACTACAAGGCTACTTGTAAGTAATTTGAGAAGGGATCTAAGTACCTGGCATATTCAGTAAGGGTAGATGGAGTCGAGTCTGGTCTCGAGCCATGTTAGATGCAGTAAAACAGGTTTTCCTGTTTATTCTCGGTCACGCGCAAAAGAATGTCATGAGTCAATTGTACTTTTATTGTTTTTCTCGATAGCTTGTAGTTGGATAAACGACTGCAAGAAGTGGGAGAGGCAGTTTGGAGATGGGTCTCTGTATATGACTACAATGGCAGTTTGTGATGCCGCAAACACCACCATTATACCGACGTATCTGCCACCAACCACTAGCCTCTTGTAAGTCAACCTCTCCCACCAACCACTAGCATCTTGTAAGTCAACCCTCTCCCACCAACCACTAGCCTCTTGTAAGTCAACCTCTCCCACCAACCACTAGCATCTTGTAAGTCAACCTCTCCCACCAACCACTAGCATCTTGTAAGTCAACCTCTCCCACCAACCACTAGCATCTTGTAAGTCAACCCTCTCCCACCAACCACTAGCATCTTGTAAGTCAACCTCTCCCACCAACCACTAGCATCTTGTAAGTCAACATCTCCCACCAACCACTAGCATCTTGTAAGTCAACCTCTCCTACCAACCACTAGCGTCTTGTAAGTCAACCCTCTCCCACCAACCACTAGCATCTTGTAAGTCAACCTCTCCTAGCATCTTGTAAGTCAACCTCTCCCACCAACCACTAGCCTCTTGTAAGTCAACCTCTCCCACCAACCACTAGCATCTTGTAAGTCAACCCTCTCCCACCAACCACTAGCCTCTTGTAAGTCAACCTCTCCCACCAACCACTAGCATCTTGTAAGTCAACCTCTCCTACCAACCACTAGCATCTTGTAAGTCAACATCTCCCACCAACCACTAGCATCTTGTTAGTCAACCTCTCCCACCAACCACTAGCATCTTGTAAGTCAACTTCTCCCACCAACCACTAGCATCTTGTAAGTCAACCTCTCCCACCAACCACTAGCATCTTGTAAGTCAACCTCTCCCACCAACCACTAGCATCTTGTAAGTCAACTTCTCCCACCAACCACTAGCATCTTGTAAGTCAACCTCTCCCACCAACCACTACCATCTTGTAAGTCAACTTCTCCCACCAACCACTAGCATCTTGTAAGTCAACCTCTCCCACCAACCACTACCATCTTGTAAGTCAACTTCTCCCACCAACCACTAGCATCTTGTAAGTCAACCTCTCCCACCAACCACTACCATCTTGTAAGTCAACTTCTCCCACCAACCACTAGCATCTTGTAAGTCAACCTCTCCCACCAACCACTAGCATCTTGTAAGTCAACCTCTCCCACCAACCACTAGCATCTTGTAAGTCAACCTCTCCCACCAACCACTAGCATCTTGTAAGTCAACTTCTCCCACCAACCACTAGCATCTTGTAAGTCAACCTCTCCCACCAACCACTACCATCTTGTAAGTCAACTTCTCCCACCAACCACTAGCATCTTGTAAGTCAACCTCTCCCACCAACCACTAGCATCTTGTAAGTCAACCTCTCCCACCAACCACTAGCATCTTGTAAGTCAACCTCTCCCACCAACCACTAGCATCTTGTAAGTCAACCTCTCCCACCAACCACTAGCATCTTGTTAGTCAACCTCTCCCACCAACCACTAGCATCTTGTAAGTCAACCTCTCCCACCAACCACTAGCATCTTGTAAGTCAACCTCTCCCACCAACCACTAGCATCTTGTAAGTCAACTTCTCCCACCAACCACTAGCATCTTGTAAGTCAACCTCTCCCACCAACCACTACCATCTTGTAAGTCAACTTCTCCCACCAACCACTAGCATCTTGTAAGTCAACCTCTCCCACCAACCACTAGCATCTTGTAAGTCAACTTCTCCCACCAACCACTAGCATCTTGTAAGTCAACCTCTCCCACCAACCACTAGCATCTTGTAAGTCAACCTCTCCCACCAACCACTAGCATCTTGTAAGTCAACCCTCTCCCACCAACCACTACCATCTTGTAAGTCAGCCTCTCCCACCAACCACTAGCATCTTGTAAGTCAACCTCTCCCACCAACCACTAGCATCTTGTAAGTCAACTTCTCCCACCAACCACTAGCATCTTGTAAGTCAACCTCTCCCACCAACCACTAGCATCTTGTAAGTCAACCTCTCCCACCAACCACTAGCATCTTGTAAGTCAACCCTCTCCCACCAACCACTAGCATCTTGTAAGTCAACCTCTCCCACCAACCACTAGCGTCTTGTAAGTCAACCTCTCCCACCAACCACTAGCATCTTGTAAGTCAACCTCTCCCACCAACCACTAGCATCTTGTAAGTCAACTTCTCCCACCAACCACTAGCATCTTGTAAGTCAGCCTCTCCCACCAACCACTAGCATCTTGTAAGTCAACCTCTCCCACCAACCACTAGCATCTTGTAAGTCAACCTCTCCCACCAACCACTAGCATCTTGTAAGTCAACCTCTCCCACCAACCACTAGCATCTTGTAAGTCAACCTCTCCCACCAACCACTAGCATCTTGTAAGTCAACCTCTCCCACCAACCACTAGCATCTTGTTAGTCAACCTCTCCCACCAACCACTAGCATCTTGTAAGTCAACCTCTCCCACCAACCACTAGCATCTTGTAAGTCAACCTCTCCCACCAACCACTAGCATCTTGTAAGTCAACCCTCTCCCACCAACCACTACCATCTTGTAAGTCAGCCTCTCCCACCAACCACTAGCATCTTGTAAGTCAACCTCTCCCACCAACCACTAGCATCTTGTAAGTCAGCCTCTCCCACCAACCACTAGCATCTTGTAAGTCAACCCTCTCCCACCAACCACTACCATCTTGTAAGTCAGCCTCTCCCACCAACCACTAGCATCTTGTAAGTCAACCTCTCCCACCAACCACTAGCATCTTGTAAGTCAGCCTCTCCCACCAACCACTAGCATCTTGTAAGTCAGCCTCTCCCACCAACCACTAGCATCTTGTAAGTCAACCTCTCCCACCAACCACTAGCATCTTGTAAGTCAACCTCTCCCACCAACCACTAGCATCTTGTAAGTCAACCCTCTCCCACCAACCACTACCATCTTGTAAGTCAGCCTCTCCCACCAACCACTAGCATCTTGTTAGTCAACCCTCTCCCACCAACCACTAGCATCTTGTTAGTCAACCCTCTCCCACCAACCGTAAGCCTTACCCTATTTCCACCAATTACTAACATCTTGTAAGCCAACCTCTCCCTATTTCCGAGTTTGCAGAATTATGAAACTGCCTTTACCAAAAAGTTTCCATATTTTAGTTGTTTATATGCACTGATAGATGTGGTTTTGTGGTTAACATGTCGAGAAATGTTTCCTTTTAGGTACCTCAACAACAAAGCTGTGGCAGAGTTGAACCCTTACAGTTTCGCGCGCTATCCGAATCTTGAAAAAATGTAAGTAGTGTCGTGTTCTTCAGTCTCTTGGAGTCATTTCTCGTTGTTTTCCAATTTGTTAATGACTGTGATTCGTGTTTATTGCTTGAACAGAAAACTCCAAGGAAATCAGATCAGCAAGATTGTTCCCTATACATTCGCCAACGTCAACAAATTAGCAGAGCTGTAAGTACTAGAAATACTACGGTGCATTCCACTGGTGAAATGATATCAATGTGGCAATCTGGTCAGTGTTCAGCTTGTAACGCACCATTTAGACTCCTTCTGCTACTCTACAATATAATGATACATGGTAGCATACAATACATCCCCATGTATTTGAATTACACATAAAGCCTGCACAAAATGTGTAATAATTTGAAAAACGCGTCTTATGTGAGCCATATTAATGTACCTCAATATGTTCTTATTGAAGAGACCTGGCAAACAACAAGCTTACAAGGATTCAAAGCAACGCATTCGATGGACTTCGTTCCCTTATCAATCTGTAAGGAAGATCGCTTATTTTGTTCTTATAAGTGCATCTAATTTTGCCACGTAATTTGCGACAGTCAATAGCAAAAGTCAATTTCATCCGCGAAGGTTTTGAACTTCTGCACAATGGCAGGAGAGTACGATTGATACATATCTTCGTACTTTTCAATGTAAGATATTAAATAACGTACTCTTCGGGCCATTCCATTTTTTAGCCCGCACGCCCCCTACAGAAGAAGTTTTGCTAGGGGGTATAGCAAAATGGCCTTTTCCAAGGGGGTCAAACCGAAAGAAAGGCTCTTCCGTGGGTTTTTCCGAGGGGATACAATAAGAAAAAGCCTCTTCCGTGGGTTCTTCCGAGGGGGTGCAATAAAAAATAGCCTCTTCCGTGGGTTTTTCCGAGGGGGTGCAATCCAAAGAGGGCTCTTTTTTCCGAGCGAGTTACTAAAGAAAATGAGCTCTTCCGTAGGGGGGGTTCGGCTTAAAAATGGAATGGCCCTTCTTAAATAAACAACTGCATCAGTGCAAATTAGTAGACTCTCCAAGGTGTTCCTTTTGCCATACCCATCTTGTTACTATCGATCACATATTGTTTGACTGCATAAAAGCAAAATCATGTTAATTTGAAATCAGAGAGTGGCTTATGAGAGAGGCTCAATTAGCTTTTCCTCCATTAAGCCTCGCAACAGTAGCTAACAGTTCTATTAGGAGAACTAACAAAAGCCAAGAAAGAACTCACTGGCAAATTTTATTCTTCTCCTGTACAAACGGCTTATATACCGTTTCCGGGAAACGTTGTCACCCAAAAAGCCTATAAGCTTGAAGCGCAAAGGATAATGGGGGCATCTAAACTGCTACTGTTTGATCTGAATTCAGACAGTTATCGCAACCACAGGTAAAATTATCAAATTTCAGCACATTTCTAAGCATGTTTGTTTCTAATATTGTACAGAAATTCAAATAAATATTTACCCATACTCCCTAGCGCACCAAGCTTTGTTGCTTTTTCCAGTGACAACGTATCCCGGAAACGGTATATATAAATCACGGGAAAACACCAGATGCCAACATTATCACAATTCATTACCCTTTGAAATATTATCATAGAAAGAACTTTTAAGATTTAAAAATCTGCAGAGCTCGCTAAAAAAGCACTTTTTCACGTCACAAAATTGGAAGAAAATCCTAGATGACCTCTACCAAAATAATAGCCTTTGATTCAATTTTTTCTTAAATAAGAAACTGAAAAAATGGAATTAGGAAAGGAATAGGAGATGTCCACTGTTTTTGTATTTAGTTATATCTGCACAAGTATATGAAAAGAATAAAATAAAAATTGTTGAAAAATAAACAAAAAAAAACGGAAATACTAGATTTGTTACTGGAGAGTAATATCAAACCAGGAGCTGTCGTAATGCGTATAGGCTGAATCCGGGGGGGGGGGGGACTCCCAATATTTTAGACAGGGGTGCTCGTCGGGAAAATTGATTTTGATCCTAAGGGATAGCAAAATGGGTGTGGCAAACAGCAAATTTACCCCTAAAAGAAAGCAAATTTGGCGTGGCAACTGCCGAATTTACCCCTAAAAGATAGCAAATTTGGCAGGTCAAAACAAATAAAAGCGAAGGTCTTTTTGGGTTTTCAACCAAGTTTCCTTTGTAAATATCGGTTCTGGTGTCAGTACCAATATATTTTTGGGCAAGGATTGGTCTGAGACTCCCCTAAGGGATAGGGCTGATTTTAAACACCCCTGTCAATTTTATACCCTAAGGGATAGGACGAGCACACGTTTTATTTAAGCATTAGAGCACAACTTTCTATGACTTTATAGGCGCAATAGAGCACACGTGATGTTGGGAGAGACACGAGAACGTTCTATTATAACATTGAAAGGATTGGGAGTGCGCGCGCGAGTTTTGTTATGATCGTGAAAAAGTCCAACAAAAATAAGTTTTTCTGTCTATGAATCACTTGAGCAATTATACTAAAACAATTAGTCGCCTCAGACTCCGTCGAGCTTGACTTCGTCTCGGTGACTATACGTCGATAATCACTTGTTAAATAAAGCCATAGAAAGTTGTGCTTTAATGCTTTTATGATATAGCGGGGGGACCCATTACTCTTTATCGGTGTAATAGAGCATAGATTTGGACCAATCAGAGCGCGCGTTATATCGTAGATATACTATAAATATCTATAACTACGATATAAGTATAGTCTAATTGTTAAATAGACTTGGAGAGGATTTCAGATGAGTCAACCAGCCAATCAGAAGGCGAAGTAATTACGACTTTGTCGTGACCCAAGAAAAACGCTGACGATTGCAAGTAATCATGTGGGGTCAATAGACCTCCTCGGCTTGGGCGTAATGTTTTCCCATTTCAGATCACGTGGCATTCCCATGAGTATTCTTCCTTTGTTTTTCTGCTACGCACTGAAGGATATATGAATATGGAAGCATTCCAAACAATGAGAGAACACTCATGGGAATGCCACGTGATCTGAAATGGGCAAAACATTACGCCCAAGCCGAGGAGGTCTATTGGGAATTGAGTAAAGTCACTATACTCAGCCAATCTAAACGCGATGAAAACGAAAAAAAAAAAACAAATCCGCTTAACATAATGATGAGCTCATTGCTGCAATGTGATGACACGTGCAATCTCATTGTTAGTCAGTCGCGCCCTTTGTTTCAATGTTTTAGATCTTTGATGGGTAATCCAATAAAGACAATAGAGGCGAGAGGATTCTATGGGTTACGTAAGCTGGAGCAATTGTAAGTATTTTATAGAGTAACATCTGGTATGTAGGCATGCACTCTGTCATGTATTTATGACTACGAAATTCCACTTTTTGGTAACTACGTCGATAAAATCCATTTCCCCTTTCCAACTAATCTTTTGTGTGACAAAATATTTTCCAAATTTTATGTAAGCTGTTGGTTGCTTTCCCTTTTGCAGGAATCTGAGTAACATGGAGCTAGTTGGCATAGACGCAGATGCATTTGTTGGCATGGACTCTTTACAAAGACTGTAAGTCCTAAACTCTGCTAGGCATTGGTGAGGGCGACCATCACAAGGCTCGCCATAGGATTTCTAGGAATCATTCTGTTTCCCCACTGTGAAAGGATTCCCTGCCGAAGAACAAATAGTTGTTAAAAGTACAAACATTTGTCTTGTTTCGCAATTGAGTGGTCGGTACAATTGAGTACTTTAACTGTAACAGCACAGCGAGCAAGTATAAGAGTTTGAGCTATCGCATACCAGACATATCTGGTCGATAAACAGTTTGTGTCGAGTATCACTATAAGGAACACTAACGTATTGTTCTTGAGAATATGTACCCGCGCAAAGGGTTGTGGTTGGCAACGGGCTTTCAAGGAGGCTGCCTACAATTTTTTTTTTGCACTTGACCTCTTTACTTTGAATACCTGTGATATTGAAATTTTGAGCATTTGCTGTAGAAAGATCAAAGCATCATCGGTTGTAAAACTGCCCGGTGGCAGAGGACGACAATGATTATGCAAATCTGCACCCAGTACGCAGACTGTAGTTAATCCCTGAAGGCAATTATGTATCGATTACATCATCGATAATTATGTACGAATTACACTGGGCCCCCATGCAGTTATCAAAATCTAAACATCAAATCTAATGATAAGATTTACTAACTGAATTGAATGTTCGATACGTTCTCAAGATCTTTTAATCTCTATAGATATCTGAATGGAAATAAGAACCTGAAAATGCTGCCTATCGACATATTTGACCACGTTCCTTTGGAGTTCTTGTAAGTATTTAGCAAACACCCTTCTCAGAAAAGTTAAAGTTGATTTTATCAGAGAACCACAGGCTAACCATTCTGGGGGAGTGTGACTTCGGGTCACGCTCTCCTGGTTGAGTTTGTGACTCCTTCGGTGGTTAGGTGATCGGCAACGATCGGCTCACAAGTTGATAGTAAAAAGCATCTCGTAATCTTCTCCTGAAACACAAAATGTCCTATAATAAAGGTTAGAGTAAACGATAATTGTCTTGTGTTTGTCGCTACCCACCCCTAAAAAATGCCCTCAAAATACCCCAGAACCTTTATATTTCTCGCTGATTTCGATATGAGGACAAACACAAGACAATTATCGTTTACTCTAACCTTTATTATAGGACATTTTGTGTTTCAGGAGAAGATTACGAGATGCTTTTACTATCAACTTGTGAGCCGATCGTTGCCGATCACCTAACCACCGAAGGAGTCACATTACAAACTCAACCAGGAGAGCGTGACCCGAAGTCACACTCCCCCAGAATGGTTAGCCTGTGAGAGAACTAAGTGAATCGACAACTGATAATGTGAAGCAAATCGAGCCTACAGAGGCGACTAAAAGTGGAGAGAAAATCCCATTCATTCACTAGTAACTTGTACCGATCGACGATTTCTGAGCACGTTATATAGGGTATACTAGCGCCATGTTTTTATTTGCTTTTGGGTTTCGATTGCTTGTACGGTCGTGCCATGAATTGTTCATCGACTGTATGTTCAAATGTCGAATGAAGCGATTACGGGTGTTTGTCCATGTGACGGGACGACATACAATTTTTAAAATATTGCTATTGCTTTTCCAGGGAAGCGGACCGGTTCGAGTTTTGCTGCATCGCCAGGCTGTCTGAATTCAACTGTAGCGCGCCTAAAGATCTCTTTTCTTCTTGCAATGACTTGATGGCCAATCAGACCCTGCGTGTCTCCATATGGATTCTGGGATGTATTGCCTTAATAGGAAACGGTTTCGTCCTTATTTGGCGACTAAAGACCAAGAGCGAGAGCAAAGTTCACTCGGTGCTTCTTCTTAACCTCGCTATGTCTGATTTGCTAATGGGGGCCTATATGGTGGTTATCGGCTCAGTTGACAAGTACTATCGCGGCAGGTACCTTATGGTGACGGATGACTGGCGTGCCAGCCCACTGTGCCAGTTTTGCGGGTTCCTGTCAACTGTATCATGTGAGGCGTCTGTGTTCATTCTTACATCCATGACTGTGGACCGCTATCTAAGTATAGTCCACCCACTACGGAATTTAAGCCTTAAACTGTCAGGCGCTTACAAACTGTTAGCATCTATATGGAGCTTAGCATTCGTACTAGCATTCCTCCCTTTGACGGGGATCAAGTACTTTAAAGACTTCTACGGCCGATCGGGAGTATGCCTGCCTCTACACCTAACAGCAGAAAAACCTGCAGGCTATGAATATTCAGTGTTTGTATTCCTGGTACTAAACTTTTTCTCGTTCATGGCCATATTCATCCTGTACTCCATCATGTTCATTAAAATCAAACAATCTCATCAGATGACAGGCACAGGAGGCCGACAACGCTCAGCCACGGCCTCTATTGGTTCACGCATGGTGTTCATCGTGCTTACTGACTTTGTTTGTTGGATACCAATCATTATAATAGGCATAGCCTCGCTCTTGGGCATGCAGGCGCCAAAAGACGTCTATGCCTGGGTGGCGGTGTTTGTATTGCCGCTTAATTCGGCGTTAAATCCGATTTTGTATACCATTTCCACCACGAACTTCAGGAAGCGCATTGGTGCCAAATATAGGCGTGGCTCTAAGAAACTGAACGGGTTGACTCTGTTTACTACAGCAGATAATACAGAAGCAGAAGGGAAGAAGAGTGGTTCAAGTTCAAACTACGTAACCCGGATGGCTGCGGCTAGAGGTGATACTATCGACAACAGTGCGCTACTCAAAAACAATAATAGCAAAAAGAACAGGTGCAGCAGTTGTTGTTCACCGATCGCCAGGACACAGACATATCGGGAGTCCAATGTGTAGGCTGATAACAAGTGTCCGTTCAACGGACCTTGCTGATAGTGAAGGTTTTGAGTGAATGTCTTTTCTTCTCACGAAAAGAATACTTAGCTTGTCAAAAGACACAAGACTATGAGAGTCAGCTCAGCTAAAGAAAACGGTTGATGTGAAAACAATCCAACTACAAAATCTGGCAGAAAACCTCCGTGGCGTGCACCCACGTGATATTACAGTTATTCAATAGAATCAGAAACATATATGTTTCTGATAGAATGAAGTTCGCAAGGCAAATGCCTGAGAAAATGTTGAAATCCTATGATGTTGACTTTATCTACAGATTATTTGAATTATTTATTTATGAAATTTATTATAAATTGTTTCTCGCTTTCTCAACAGAATTTGAAAGATTTGTCAATTGTTTGAGGCGCACAACCAAGGACAAACCTTTCTAGTACCGTTGGGAAAAGGCTAGACAAACCGTGTATGTTTGAACATGCAATGAACAAGCGTTTAGCTTAGCACAACGTGCTCAATTGACATTTTAACTAGTTTGACCAGGGTCTGGTGGATTATGCTTGTGTATGGAATGAAAGGGATTTACCCTGATGAAGGCCATTAGATATGGTCGAAATATAGGTTTAATTTGAAATTACTAGTTGTTTCCTCTTTGCGTTTGAATAAATATGAATAAAAAGAGAAGTGTATATTTCACTTTCATCACAATCTGTTTGTCTTGGCTCCCCCTAGAGGTTTTACGAACGAACACGAGACGCTCGCGGAGACTGGAGATTGCTAAAAGCGGCAGACCCTGTTGTATTGGTAAAGCTCTTGCCACGCAGGCGATGCTGCAAACCGCAGAAACTGCATGACTTCTTGTTCTATTGTGATTTTTGTATGAATTTTGATGTAAACTTTACTATCCCGACTGAATTAAGCGGGCTCTGAAAGTTTCCGCGTTTTAAGAAACAAGAAAGGTCACGTAGATCCGATAATAGCCAAAACGCTGTCCAAAGATATACTGTAAACTTCGAACGTTTTCCAGAAGCTGTAGATATTGAAAAAACACTGTTTTGGACCAGATGACTTATCAAAATTTATAAAGATTATCGAAAACTCTTTCAATTCAAAACGCGGCAGCCATTATACTTAAAAACTAAAGCGTAAAAGAGCAAACAAAAGCATACATTACAAGATACAATAATGAATCCTATGTCCAAGACAAAGCACTTTATTCCACTGGAATCTGCTGGTTGAAAGTTAAATTTCCATTTGACACTTTGATGAAATACCCGAGTTATTCTAACTAGTTTTATAGTGTTATAAAATAATGACCGGCTTTTTCTCTTCGTTTGAAACTTTAAAATACACTTTCTCGAAGTGATTGTATAATCTCCTTGACTAGAAGTGACTTTGGAGTCAAAAAAGTTTTCGTCTTCAGTGAAAATTACGAGATTTCTTTGAGAGAAATTGCGTTGACTCTCCATACAAAATACTGTAACTAGTATACTACTTCCGGTGCGAATGTCCGACCTCACCGCGGGGTAGCATTTTAGTGACGTAACGTCCGCGCAGCGCTATTATAGCCCTGGTGCGGGTTGTTCAAAGGTGGATTAAATTTAAACCAGGTTTAGTTCTGAACAAAACCAACGAGTCACCATGGTAATTATTCCTGGATTAGCGCTAAACCACCTTCGAGCAACCGGACCCTGATTTATAAATCCTAAAATATCTTCAGATCGGGCTTGTAGAATTTAGTCAAACTTCGGTTACACGTAGGCAATCAGTCAATCTCGAGATACCGTAGAGCATGTATCGAAAAAATGTCGGTACAGTCTGACACTGGGGTGAGAGTAAAAATAGGCGTGTCCCAATTGTCACGTGATACTAGCTCCGATCTCCCCAACTTTTGTACTGACATATATTTCAGTCTATTGGTAGTATGTGTGTTGATTGGCTGCGCGATAGAATTCTTGGTTTTTACGTCACGTGACGAAATTTATTTCTCTAAATTAACTTCTAAACATTGGATGCCTAATAGAATTGTAAAGAATATACAAAATTATGTTTCCTGGGTAAATTTTAGGCCGATTGGTCACTTTCCGAGCGAGATATTAGCAAGTGACACACGCCTAAATCGAGGAATGCTCACTGACAGCTCGTTTTATTGATTACCTACCCGAATGTATTAATCTTTAATAGAACGAGGCATATACTATAAAAATACACTAAAACGATGTATTAACCCTTATCCTGACTAGTAGTCTTGATAGTTCAGATATTTTGAATGTTTTTAGGTGAATTTGAGGTTATATTGTCTAAATATAGTTAAATTATTCATGGTGAGCATTCCTCCATTTAGGAATGACGAGTGCGCCATTTTGTACAGTAATTGTATGGAGCCGCCATGTTGGGGCCCCAGCAGAGGGGCTCCATAATGGCGGCCAATAAATCGGGTCTCCAAAACGACGCTATTTTCAACCCAAATTATAAGAATAGTATCAGAATGGTAAGATATGAGCTTTTATAACATACTGACGTGCCAAAAAGGTAAGAACGGTGCAAATCGAGTGAAATACGGCAAGTTCAAAATACGTGACTGGTGTTGCGTGACATAAATAGATTTGGTGATATCTCGAGAACAATTTGGCAGAAGGTGCCGAAATTTCGTGTGACAAATCCTTGAATAGAGTTATATTCATCAAAGAAACGAAATCTCTGTAGGTTTCTTGGTTTAGAAGTTAGCTTTCCGATGACGTCACATGAAAACCGAGAATAGACCTCCTCGGCTTGGGCGTAATGTTTTCCCATTTCAGATCACGAGGCATTCCCATGAGTATTCTCTCCTTCTTTTTCTGCTACGCACCGAAGGATATATGAATATGGAAGAATTCCAAACAAAGAGAGATTACTCATGGGAATGCCACGTGATCTGAAATGGGCAAAACATTACGCCCAAGCCGAGGAGGTCTATTCAACCTGTTTTTATATGAGAGGTTCAAAATTGGTTGGCATGGGTGCAAAATTACTGGCCACCGGGCTTGGCGATTGTTTTTATGGAACTTAGAAATTTTTCAGGCAAGTTATTGTGAAAAAAAAAGAAAAAGTATTGATGATGATGCGAACCCTCAACCCTGTGCAAATTACCTATTCATAACCCAACATCTTAGAGAGTTCGCAGGTCAACATCCTCCTTTTAATTAACTCATAGAACGAGGATATGTGAATCATAATGAATATTACTAGAATTATACTAGCATAGCAGCCATCTTGAAGTGGGCGTAAAAAATAAATTCGCCCGGGCTTGCCACATGCCGATTTGTTGCAAGTCAAGTTGTTTGGTCAGGTGGTAAAACGCGCTGCATCGCTCTTCAACTCGCTTTGTAACAATGTTGCGAGACAAGTTGAGCGTTTTTGTTACCCGTTTTACCTCGCCTTAAAAGGGCTTTATACAAGTGTACTACTTGTAACCTACGAGCCATGTGGGACACTTGCGCATGTCCTTTGGATCATGTTCACTTATACATATGGCTTCGTTCTATTGCTAGTAGAACGAAGATAATTGGACTATAGTCATGACCCCAAAATGATGATAATCGTAATTTTAAGTTCGAGATCACGTTGCATACAAAATACAATAGAAAAAAATAAAAATAAAAACAAGAATACAAATTATGTTTATAGTGGTAGTGCACTTGACTATACCCAGCTATTTTACAGACACTCCACGCAAACTGAAATTAAATATCTAAGATATAAACACAACATATTAAGAATCCCAACTAAGTATCTAGAAGCGTGGCCGAGAAGTCGATCCCGGAATTGGAATTTACAACACCGAGAAAGAAATCCTGTTAGTGGTCAGCGAGTGGGACTTGAACTCGGATCACCGGATTGCAAGTTCAACGCGCTGACCAATCGGCCACACTGCCGACATGTGGGACGAGCTGTACATCATAGCTGGAACAGTCCATTCGTAGGCTAAAACTGAAACACCCAGCCGTTTTACACACAATAGAAGCCGTTTTACACACAATAGAAGCCGTAATACATTATAGCAAACCGGTTTTGCTTTCGCATTTCAATCGATCCCCGCGTTGGTGCGCAAAAGCTGTTCTTCATGAAGATAACAATAAGTACCATATATGGATTATGTAGGTATTATGTAGGTACGGAAGATATTGCATAAAAAAATGACAATGTGTCCAACTATATAAGCAGAGTAATATTTTTAATGGAAAAACAATACTGGCTGTATACATTTTAGAACTTGACAATTTAATCGCGGATAATAATAAAGTTTGATGTACATATGATTAATTTTGTGTCTCCTTGCAAAACCAAATGCTGTCATGACTTTTGGCTCGCCATTCTGGGGTATTCCTTGGTGTTACGGAAAGCTTTGTTTTTGGTGCTCGAGGTCTTTGTACTCTATTCCATTGTCTCGTTCTAAGGTCTTTGTTCGTGACTTTTGTGCCATTGTTTTCATGTCTCGTGCTCCGTAACACCAAGAAATTGCCCAAATCTGTCATTCCACAGGCTACCCGGTAGGCAGGTTGTGGCTTAGGTTATGAGACTGGTACATGCAGTGGGTTTGGTAACGGCATGGAAACATTTAGCAGATTACACTTTGATAATGAATAATTATCACATCCGAACAAGCAAGACTCAATCTCGTTCTCAGAGCCTACTCCGCTGTTTGTTGTTTGTCATAGGCTCTGGCGGCAGACAATCCTAGGTCGATTCTGATTGGCCGCTATTCCCGCTCGCCATTTTGAATATATATATTCTAGTCGGTAGAGGGGGTTCACGAGCACCCCCCGGAACTAGTAATGAGACACATACTTTTTTTGAATCCTTAAGATGTCTAGAAACTGGTTTTAGATGTTAACAGCTCGAAAAAGTGTCCCACGGCCCTATTTTGCCGGATTTTTATTTTTATTTCATTCTTTTATTATTAAAAGAGATTCTTTTGTTGTTCAATGAGGCAAGTTTATAGACTGCACAATGTTCAGAAAAGCTCTTTAGATTCTAAATCTATACTTTTACGATTTTAGGAACACTCTGATCACATGTAGACAAGTTAAGTCGCTGCCTTAGCCTTGTCCCGTCACATACGCTTATCGTTTTGGTATTTCCTAATCGGAATACAACGGCTGTCAGGGCCTTAGAAATATCTATCAGTTTAGGAACGTACATGTATAAAACGGGCATTAAATAACGTCGCAAAATAGGGCCATGGGACACTTTTTCGAACTGTTAACATCTAAAACCAGTTTCTAGACATCTAAAGGATTCCAAAAAATGATGTCTCGTTAATAATTCCGGGGGGTGCTCGTGAACCCCCTCTACCGACTAGACTTATACGGCTTGCACTCTTTCGAGATACATACATAGAGGATATTACACGGTGGCGCGAAGATATGAGTTTTATTTTCGAGTGGCAAGAACAATATTTTACGAATGAGCGCAGCGAATGAGTAAAATGTTGTTTTTGACACGAGAAAATAAAACTCATATCTTCGAGCCACCGTGTAATTTTCTTTTTATTATATAAACACCAATGAAATACCAGGTGATCTTCCGCGCGAAAACTTGATATCTTCACACGTGAAAATATCATGTTATTTTCACATGTGAAAATATCACACTTGCCTTTGCTGAATGCTCGATTTTTAAGCTTAACTCAAATATAATTTGAATTTGGTATTTCATTGATGTTTATATAATAAACAGAACATTACATGACCGCTTGGAGATACGAATTTTATCTTCTCGTGTTAAAAATTTATCTCACTCGTTCGCTGCGCTCACTCGTGAGATAAATTTTCAACACTCGAAGATAAAATTCGTATCTCCGTGCGGCCATGTAATATCCTCTATTTATTATATAGACAAACCAGAAAAAAATATTCCAAATTGATTTCCAAGCATTTCTGTTTTGACCGATATCCTCACTAGTGAGGATATGGAAAATATGTCACTGAGGACCCGGATGTAGCTTCGTATGAGATCTACGAGTGGCGTATTTCCCAGTAAAACACTCGTGTCTATATAATAAAAGGATATCCAGTGCTCGACCTTAACTTTTTTGGCCGCTAGTCCCACAACAAATAGCACAGAAAAGTTACTTGCCCTAGCCAAGTTTCTAGTTCTCCAGTTATGGTCTAAAAAATTGTTGTAAAATGTAGACCAAGCCTATGTACGAACCATAATATATATATTTAGCCACCAGCTAAAAGCGGAGCTCCCGGTTACATATTTTTCTGTGGTAATGAGACAAAAGGCAGCCATTGTACATAGCCTGTGATCATCATACCACGTGACCAAACACTACCATCATCCACTTAGATAATTTCACAAAAGTTTGGTTCTGTGCGAGGTTCATCCCTTTCCAAGATTTATACATTTTCTGGCTTTATGACGTCATCGATGACGTCATACCACGTGATCATGCCATCGTACCCCCCTTACTTCACCCATGATTGGTTGTCTGAGGTTCATCCCTTCCAAAGATATGCCTTTTCTCGTGTGATGACGTCATCGATGACGTCATACCACGTGATCACGCCATCGTACCCCCCTTGCCACTTAAACAACTTCACCCAAGTTTGGTTGTCTGAGGTTCATCACTTCCAAAGACATAAGCCTATTCTCGTTTGATGACGTCATCAATGACGTCATACCACGTGATCACGCCATCGTATTCCCCTTGCCACTTAGACAACTTCACCCAAGTTTGGTTGTCTGAGGTTCATCACTTCCAAAGATATCAGCCTTTTCTCATTTGATGACGTCATCAATGACGTCATACCACGTGACTATGCCATTACACCCCCCTTGCCACTCAAACAGCTTCACCTAAGTTTGATTGTCCGAGGTTCATCCCTTCCAAAGATATAAACCTTTACGCGTTTGATGACGTCATCGATGACGTCATACCACATGACTATGCCATTACACCCCCCCCCCTCCCTTGCCACTCAAACAGCTTCACCCAAGTTTGGTTGTCCGAACCCCTTCCCAAGATATAAACCTTTTTACTTCCGCTGTAAAACTGGTCATGGGTTGCCTGTGCGACGACGGAACCAACGGACGGAAGTAAATAAACCGGAAGTCAATCACAAAACAGGTCGATGCATATACACTTTTGTGTTGTTTCCTTTCCTCCTGCATGTAGCTATGGGGCTCCGCTATAAATGTAACTCACTAATGAGCCAATGCCCATTACTCATTAGCCTATCATTTTGAACTGGTGACTGGACGAAAGCAAGATGAAAGACGAACATTTTTTTTATAAAAAGATGTGAACACTTAAAGTGCCACCAAAGGCAGAAGTCAACTACATTTCATCAAAAAGATCCATTATCCAATGGAACAGAAGCGAAACAAAAATGTGCTTTACGCGCGCCGTTAATATTTTATTGATTTTTGAATACTTTCGATTGGCGTTTTTTTTTTTCGTTCAACTATGCGCGATGCATCTTGGGGGAGAAGTTCTTCAGAACAATGGTTCCTATGACGCATGAAGAAGACATAGAAAATACAACAAAGAAGGTCTTTGTTCTTCTTTCATTGTCTTCTTCGTGGTCTTTGTTCTACTTTCTATGTCTTCTTCATGCGTCACAGGAACCATTGTTCACCCCACAGGATGCAGAAACGCATAGCTGAACGAAAAAAAATCGCCAATCGGAAATATTCAAAAATCAATAAAATATTAACGGCGCGCGCAAAACACATGTTTCTTTCGTTACTGTTCCTTTGGATAATGGATCTTTTTGATGAAATGTAGTTGACTTCTGCCTTTAGTGGCACTTTAAACAAACCACACATAAGCAAAATGTTTTATGTTTATATTTCGCACAAAATTGCTGGTTGTCCTGTGACTAGTGTCCTTGAGTTTTCAATGTCCTGAAGCATTTCTTACTTGCCCAGGACAAGTGGACAACCGCTAATAGTGCAGCCGCTTGGTGCAGAAAAAAGGCCGAATTGTTCAGTTTTATGGTAGAGCTACCAAATTTGGCACAAATAATGCTAACCACCCATAGATTAATATTACATATGGCCCCGCCCGGGGTCCGCCCCGGATCCATCCCATAATTTTAGTTTTAGTCGCGGGTAGGTTGCTCATTGAAAAATGTATGTATCTGTTTATTTTGCAAATTTTATGTGTATATCGTTTCATTAGCTCCAGGGAATGTGGTTCTTACAAAATATCCCATAATTTTTACTTTAAAGGTGGCTCGGGAGAAAAAATAAAATAATCATTTATAAAGTCTCGCAAGGGTATTAGTTACGTGCCAGAGCCACCAAAATTCCCACAAAGAACAATATGTATCCAAAGATTAAATCGACACATGGCTCCACCCTGGATCCGCCCTGCACCCCATAATTTCAGTTTTGGCTGAGGGTGAGGTTGCTAATTAAAAAATGAAGAACAATAACTATCCAAATGTTAAATCGAGATATGACTCCACTCGTGATCCGCCCTGGATACATCTCATAAATTCAGCTTTAATTGCGGGTTGGCAAAGTTGCTCGCTAAAAAAATGAACGTATCTGTTTATTTTGTAATTTTAAGGCGCATATCCTTCCATTAGCTTCAAGGAATGTGGTTGTTACAGAATATCCCAAAATTTTTACTTTAAAGGTGGAGAAAATATAATATAGTCATCAATAAAGTCTCACAAGGGTATTAGTTATGTGCTACAGCCACCTAAATCGTACGAAAAATAATAACTAACCAAACATTTAATTAAACATTTAATCGTATGGCTCCACCCGAGATCCGCCAAGGCTCCATCCCTTTTTTCATATTAAGGTGACTCAATGAACAAAATCAATTTTGCTGTCATAAATGCAATTTCAATGCTTTAGATAACGTAAATGTATGTACTGCTAATCACTATTTTAAAATACAAAAAGAACAAAAACAGATAAGGAAACAGATATGGATAGATTCTCTATCTTCCGAAAGCTCTAGATTGTAAAAAAAAAAATACTAGACAAATAAAGTGTGAGGGTAGGAAGACAAATAATATTTGGTATACTTTCTTGTGAAATAGAAGAGCAAAGTGGTACTCAAATAGATCAAATGAGGATGGCTGAAATGTTGAAATTACAACCATGGTTTTGCTGCTCAAAATCAAAATTGCTTGGACAGCCCTTCATTTGAATGGTCATGAATTCACACCCAATAGTCAACAAAAGAAACCACATTTGGAAAATAGGCCAAACTGATTTACCCTGCACCCGGCCTTTGTAACACTTTGCCATGTAGAGCAATCGGTTACCATGGTTACAAAATAATTTAAACAAACTGTTCCAACTTGGGGAACAACCCTAACGATGAACTGTTTGTGCTGGATATTTTCTCTTCCTTACAGAATTTTTAATAGTATTTTAAGCATTTTTTTGCTGTTAGACCGGCGATGTTTAAGTGCCCTGGCCCATCGAATCAGCCATTTGAAGTTGTGTCAACATCTGGAGCACTAACAACGGGACAACAAACAAACGGGACAATAGGCCTTTTGCATGGAACGGTCACGTGACTGTTTGGTGCCTAGCGACGCCATGTTGGATAGCAAAGTTGTCGGCCGGCGTGTGTGACGAGCGGGAAGGCGAGGTAAAAGTCATCTTTTGTTTTTCATTGTTTTGGTCCCTTTTGATCATCAAATGTAACAAAAAACACCCGTAGATTATTAGCAAGAGACTTTCCTTGGCATTTTGTGTAGTTTTGACATTTTTAAACGCGAAAACTCGAGGCAGTGACATCGTGAAAATGTTTCTTGTTTACATTTTTGTTAACACATTCCGCAGCTGCTGGCACTAAAATAGTGTTTGTTTAGACTTTTTTCGGGGTTTCTCCCCTTTTTGACACCCAGTGACCGACCGAAGTTATTGTTCTTGACATTTGTTTGCTAGTTGAAGAGATTTTATAGCGAATTTATTCCGTTTTTGTGCGAAAAAGACCGCTTCAACACCGATACGAAGATGGATTAAGTATTACTGAGCAACAAATGGCGCCCGATATCAAAATACTCTCTCTTTGCTAGGCAATTGACATTTGAATGTTTAAAGGAAGTAATTTTGCATTGTTGGAGTTTGTTTTAGTACTCGAAAGATGTCAGGATATAATGTTTTGTTGATTTATCTCCAGAGTATAATTATCTGTCAACACTATGGCCGAGAAACAAGGTACAATCGAATACTATAATAATGTTCTAATGATATATGCATAAGCCTTGATTAAACAGTTTTTCTAAACTTTGTCCCGCAAATACTTTGCCAACCTCAGACATAAGCAGAATTAGAGATTTGAAGTTTTCTGATATCTTGATGTGGAGGATTTTGCCCAAAACGCTGAGCTGGTTCAGAAAATACGCGGAAGGGTTACAATTCATCCTGCTATCTCTTTGGGGGATGACCTAGAAATTCAGCAACAACATAGCAGAATTAATTGTTCAACTTGATGGTAACCCGAATGACTGCAATATCATTAGGATTTTCTGCATCCAATTTGCTATCTCTTAGGGGTAAAATTCATTGACCACACCCATTTTGCTATCCCATGAGTCCCCCCCCCCAGGGTTACAAGTTCTCTGCAGAGGTCTGTATTCTCCTTGATATGCTGTCTGATATTTCTTCCCAACCACTTATGGCAACAGTACTACCATCTACATGTCAGATCCCCAACCTGAACACTGCCCCTATATCTTTTGGCATTGTTGCAAAGGCCCAGGCGAAGCATTCACACCAACAGAAACTGAATATCTATTAGATTATTTTTCCTGTACTTCCTTTCCTGATTTACCACTTCCAAAGCAATAATGAAAGCATCAATTGAGAAAGAAAGAATTAAAGCTAGCAAGTTTGGCCAAGCTGCAAAGAGGACATCCAACTTTGATCTGTCATAACCTATGCCCGTACTGCTAAGCAAGGACAAGTAAACCTCTTCCCCTCTGCCTTGGTCATCAACCCAACATCCCCCTGGCTTTCATTGCTCCCCCGACCGAAAAGTCTTTGACCCTTCAACTATGGTGCCAGTACACTTTCCTGTTGTAATACTGGAAATCATAGGTTCCAAAGGGCACTTCTTTCTGACAATGTTGACTACTTGTCCAAAGATCCTACCTCAAACAGTTTTTCAGTGAAGAAAAATCACATCTTTTACAATGTCAACTAGCTTTAACTGGACCAAAGAAAAAATACAGTATAAAAGGTTGGGGAATTGCCATGAGTCAGCACCAAGATCTTGTTTACTTTTCAAGTTATGTGCATAATTCAATTTATTTGGTTAATTTTGCTCATTTGATTAACACCCACATCCAGTAAGAATATTGTGAATAACAGTGGGAAACCACAATATTGTTATGGTCTGCACATCTCTTTATTTGAGAAATTTTCTGAATGATAGATAATTGTGAATTTTTTTCATTATGTACATTATACAATATTTTGTAAAAAAAATGCTATCTAATATAATTATTGTAAATATTTTATATGTTGTATTAAAAAAACTAACTAATGTCATATTCCCAAAAAATCCATACCCCTCGCCCCCAGTTAATTTTTCACAGACATAGACATAGGCATCTATTCGGGACTACCCGGCTACATAAGGGTCACAGGGTGCAAAAGGAGGGGGGGGGAGGTATGTATATTTTCTGGAATCTTTCAAGAAAAAATTGTAATTATAATAATTAAGTATTATAGTGAGAATATATTCATGTAAATTGCATTGCTGTACATAGAAATATTAAGAATAAATAAAATATAAACACTTTTGAGTATTTTACAGCATGCAAGACATCATTTGTAAGACCCTGCGTGACCATGCATTATAATTACCTATAAGAAACCCTCACCCACCAACTAGAATCTACCAACAGGATTAATTGAATACCCAGCGCACAGATAAACCAAATTGATAGTGGCTGGTCAACTTTTGGGGACCACCAATCCTTGCATTATAAATTTGGTCTGCCCAGAAAGCTAAGAGGAATTTCTGTGTCAAAAATGTGATACTCGGCTGTGATCATATTGCGTGTTGCACATGGATCCTTACCTTTGCAATCATTCACTTTGAGCTGCCTCCTTGCTTCAAGATGAGGGGGATGTTAAGATCATGCATCTTTCTATTCTCTAGCATAGTTGTGATATCAAATCCTTTATCACCATTAGTTTACTAAGTCACCTCCCCCCAAGGGATCAATAAAACCCCATTTTTTTAAGAACAAGATCACCCTGAAAATTGTAGCCTGTTCTTATTAAATGGAAATAGCGTGCTTATGTTTGCTGTCAGATAACTACATAACTCTCTATCAGCTGTCAAGCTGTCTTGTTTTGATGTTAATGTGATCAATTGTATGCCAGACACTCAGGGTAGTGTTACTTTTATAAGAGGCACAGCTGAATAATGTAGTTGTGACTGAAGAAGTAAAGGATGATGGACACTGTACATTAAACTCTGTCAGAAACATTAACTCCCTTATATGTTTCTGACTCTGTGCAATCTAGTATAACTCTAGTAGAAGGGTAAGTGAGCTGAAAACAAGCATGTATATGCCTCGCCCATTACTGCATCTCTATACTAGGCCATACAGGTTGATAACCCCCCAAAATGAATTAATAGTTAGCCCATGAAGTGATTTTCTACTTACAGTAGAAGGATGAATACAAAATCGATCAGCTAAACCCTGGGTAAGTAAGCCCAGTCTGACCTTAACAATGAACATAAAAAATCATCAATCATCGCCATATTCAACTGTCGAGGGGGAGGTCTTGACTGTTCATTCCTGCACTGTACCAGTACACGTATATCATTTTGATGCATTGGGCTATTTAACAATTATTCCTCGATCCCGAATGGGCTCTGAGTCAATAGCCCATGAGGCCGAATGGGCTATTGACTCAGAGGCCATGAGGGCGAGAGGAATAATTGTTTTAGTCAAATCACACTAGTAGGTCAATTTGTATTGCCAAAAATGTTTTTGTTCTGGTCATTTGCCATTTTCTGGTTTTCAAATCTGACACTTTTCGCTAGGTAGGCTATAACTTATAGCCTACTAGTAGCTCAACCAATCAGAACGCAGCATTAATAATAGACCACTAGTGTGATTTGACTAATATTTTATACAGCTGTTGGAAATGTTTATAACTTGGAAATCCAGTGTAAAATTTAATACTTTCATCATTTGCAAAAAATATCTCAATCCCAAATCTCTCAATCTCCATCAGAAAACTTCAAATCTCTAATTCTGCTTTATGTTTGAGGTTGGCAAAGGATCTGCGGGACAAGGTTTAGAAAAACTGTTTAATCAAGGCTTACATATATCATTAGAACATTATTATAGTATTCGATTGTACCTTGTTTCTCGGCCATAGTGTTGACAGATAATTATACCATGGAGATAAATCAACAAAACATTATATCCTGACATCTTTCGAGTACTAAAACAAACTCCAACAATGCAAAATTACTTCCTTTAAACATTCAAATCAGTCAATTGCCTAGCAAAGAGGAGAGTATTTTGATATCGGGCGCCATTTGTTGCTCAGTATCCATCAGCTAAAGTACTTCGTATCGGTGTTGAAGCGGTCTTTTTCGCACAAAAACGGAATAAATTCGCTATAAAATCTCTTCAACTAGCAAACAAATGTCAAGGAAAATAACTTCGGTCGGTCACTGGGTGTCAAAAAGGGAAGAAACCCCGAAAAAAGTCTAAACAAACACTATTTTTGTGCCAGCAGCTGCGGAATGTGTTAACAAAAATGTAAACAAGAAACATTTTCACGATGTCACTGCCTCGAGTTATCGCGTTTAAAAATTGCCAAAACTACTTAAAATGCCAAGAAAAGTCTCTTGCTAATAATCTACGGGTGTTTTTTTGTTGCATTTGATGATCAAAAGGGACCAAAACAATGAAATTTACCTCGCCTTCCCGCTCGTCACGCACGCCGGCTGACAACTTTGCTATCCAACATGGCGTCGCTAGGCACCAAACAGTCACGTGACCGTTCCATGCAAAAGGCCTATTTCATGAGGTGCTTCTGCTTTGGTGGTAGTTACTAAAAAACTCGAGGCAATCTCAATAACTCCCCCCAAAACGCGCAATTTTGCAGATTTTCATATGAAATAAAATGGATAAAGTACCCTCAAAGATGACTGCAGCGTCAAGGCTTCTGCCTCCTCAACATAGCAAGTAGACTTTCTCAAAGTTTTTTGCAAGTAAACAGTATTATAACCCCTGAATCGTGTAACGCAGTCCAGGGGAAAAATGTTTTTTTTTTGTTTTTCTCTGCGAAATATCCTTACTTGGGGGGTAATGGCCGTTTTCATACTAGAAGACGAACAAATCGTCTGGACGGACAAATCGTCTGACCATTTGTTCGTCTTTTGTACGTCTAGTGTGAATTCAGGTCGGACTTTAGTCGATTTGTTCGTCTACACTAACAAATCGTCTATGAAAAATCGTCTTCCTAGACGGCCAAACAGACGAACAAATTTAGACGATTTGTTCGTCTAAAAATTTGTTCGTCCCGTTTTCACATCAGACGATTTGTTCGTCTTCAGACGATTTGTCCGTCCAGACGATTTGTTTGTCTCTAGTGTGAAAACGGCCAATTCGAGGAACAGCCGAGGCAGACGTGATTTTCTCATTTTGGCAACATGTCCAAAGAGACGCAGACAGCAAGAGAGTAATCTAGTACGGAGTTAAGGACAGTCTATTTTAGATCGTACACGGCTCCCTGTTGGGGACGTGATCGCGCCAGGTGATCTTGAGAATCCTTCGAAGGCAGGAGCATTAGAAACTTTCCAAGCGCCCGATGTGCTCTTCTTTCAAGGCCCAAATATAAGATAGTTTAACTTTATTCTTTTGTGAATACTGAAGTTCTTACTCTTACTTATTGACTAGTAGTCTAGAAACAAAACAATTGTCATCATGTCATTTCGAAGGTTTACTGTATCGTTAAGTTTAAAAATTATGGGATGATTTCAATCCCTTAAATCTTTTATCGCAGAAGTAATGACATCAACATTACTTTCGCATAATTAACACACATATCCACTTATTTTTCTTATGAGCCACCTTACCAATTTTAAATTAAATTATAGCATGGATCCAGGGCAGATCCCAGGCGAGCCATGTGTCCATTTAATTTTGGATAGTTATTGTTGTTCGAAGGAATTTTGTTGGCTCTAGCACGTAAAAAATACCCTTGCGAGCGGAATAATTATTTAATATTTTTTCCCGAGCCACCTTAAAAGTTAAAATTATGGGATATTTTGCAACAACCACATTCCTTAGAGCTAATGAAAGGATGTAAGCACAAAATTTGCAAAATAAACAGATAAGTACATTTTTAATGAGCAACCTTACACAGCTAAAACTGAAATTATGGGATGCAGGGCGGATCCCAGGTGGAGCCATGTGTCGATTTGATCTTTAAAAAGTTATTGTTCTTTGTGGGAATTTTGGTGGCTCTAGCACGTAGCTAATACCCTTGCGAGACTTTATAAATGATTATTTTATTTTTTCTCCCGAGCCACCTTAAAAGTAAAAATTATGGGATATTTTGTAACAACCACATTCCTCGGAGCTAATGAAAGGATATACGCATAAAATTTGCAAAATAAACAGATACATACATTTTTCAATGAGCATCCTTACCCGCGACTAAAACTGAAATTATGGGATGGATCCGGGGCGGACCCCGGGTGGGGCCATATGTAATATTAATATATGGGTGGCTAGCATTATTGTGCCAAATTTGGTAGCTTTACCATAAAACTGAACAATTTTGCACCAAGTGGCTGCACTATAAGGTCGAGCACTGACATCAAATTACCAGAAACTCGTACGTCACTGTATATTGCTTTTGCGTGACAAATTCTGGAAGCGACGTTTATTTGCATATGAATGGTAACTATATTATAATTATCTTCGTTCTATTCAAAACTATAAATGAAACGAAGCTCTGGGAAGTCATTTCCCATCTACTAACCCTTATCCCCTAAAGAGTGTCGTGGAGTACTAATGCTCTGAGATGGAACCAATCCATGTGGGAATTTTCGCGCATGTTATTTAAAACACATAGGAGCATCGTATATGGACATCCTTATATGGAAGTCGCACGACAACACCTTCTCCGTCCAGAACCTCCGACAGTCAGCATGACCGAGGGGCTCTGGGAATGACATTGAGTAAGACTTGTAAGTTGTCATACTGGTTAGGGGATGCGGCAAATCGTCACGTGAGACGTGACTTTTGAAGCACTACGTAAATTTTACGTGATACAGAAAAGGAAAACTTCTCATTGCCTACCATAAAATATCGATATATATTTTTTTGTGTTTTTATTGATTTGTTGCTCTCTGTCGCTTTTCTCTCCTTGAATTCTTTTCTGACAAAATTGTCTTGAATCATCTTGTCCACCTTTTACAAAGATGTCATGTCTAGATAAAATATGACAGACTCTATATCTCAGATGTCCTGACTTCATCTGGAACTTGCATGAAAAAGACAATCTACAGAGAAGACAATACCCTAAATTCCAAATCCTGTCTGCCCAGTTACAGAATTGTCTGATTTCAATATAATCAGATTAATCTACACAACAAATACCAGTACAAATGCCTGATGCTTACTTATTTGTTAGGAAGAGAGCTTGCGAGATGTTATACTTACAACGGTGCTAGAATGGCCATGACATGATGCAAAATCATTAATATTTGTGTCAATAGCCGAATTTACACTAGAGACGGAAAACTCGTCTGAGACGAATTTCTCGTCAGAAAAAGTTCCTGCCTTATGTCAATTCTACTCAGAAACACTTGCTTGTTATCTGTCTAAACTTTCTCCTTCAAAAAATTGTTTTCGCGTGATCACAGAAGAACAGGGAACCATATTCAAGGCGAGAAACTCGTCTCAGACAGGAAACTCGCCTCTAGGGTGAATTAAGCTAATGAGCTTGCTCTAATGGCAAATCAGGGCTGGAAAAAATGAGGTCCCATTTTGGCGATTTGCTTCAAGTTTTAGTTGCATTTTACAGAATGTGAGTGACAAAATAACTAAAATTTTAGTTCCAAATGAGTAAAGTTTAGACTCTACAGGGGTGTAATTTCCAGCCCTGCAAATGGCTTCTTATATTGCTTTTTGATGTATACAGTAAAAACCCACATAAAAGAATGTTTCACGGTTACGCTAAACAACTTCATGCGTGTTTACTGTAAGTTTCCTGTAAAATGACGTGTCAATGAGTAAATTTAGCATTACAGTTTCTTCATTTTCAGGTTCTTATATGCAGGTTTTTTCATTATTTCCTGCATGTGCTCATAGGCAATATCCATATTCAAACCCACTCATTTGTACAACCACTAACCACAGGGTAACAGTGTGTCACATAATAACTTTATTTAGATGTGGTCTTATTTTGACTGTTTTAATATAAATATTGCCTGTGAAACACCCATGACACACATCATACAAGATATAATAACAGTACCTAACCTCTAAGGGCGTGTCCCAGAGAACCACTTTTCATGCTGTCCATGATATTCTAGTATTTCAACGTCTACACACTGGCACTCTGATGGCTTCATTGGCAAAGAAAGGGTTTTAAAACTTACGCGATCACCTTCTTTTAACACGAAATCACCTTCAATGCTATGATAGAATACAACAAAATGTGTCAGTCCATGACTGGCAAGATCTACTAGGGACATTCTTAAACCCTTTCAACTAAACTACCTTTCTCCATTTCTGTCACAGTCCTACAGTATCAAAAGTGGCATTAGAAAAAATTATATACCCCAATGATAATTGGCCAGGGACTGCCTAAGCATAGCATATTTTGGGTCAGTCTAGACAATGCTGAAATACTCTGCATATTCAAAGGAAATTTCTGTACAAAAACCTGTGGACATTCATGGAAAACATGAATGTTTCCCATTCTTATATCCATGTTAATTTAAGCTTTTTGCTACATTAAGGGGTTTCTGCAAATCAATTCTTATGTTCAAGAGCTCACTTCCTGCTCGCAACATCTCAATAGATCATGATGTGTCCAGGATACTTACTCTGAAATGTGTACAAAAAGATCCTTGCCGCCATCATCTGGTGTTATAAAGCCATGGCCTTTATTACGACAGAAGGTTTTACATACACCAGTCTGTAAAGGACTATTGTTTACCATACAGGATCTGGTGAACAACAACAGGTACATTAGCCACATTTGTACAATAAGCTCACTCTCCAGCAATGTCACTCAAACACTTGAAAGAAAAAATGCAGGGAAAATGCAGAGAGGCTAGTTTTAGGCTATTTTAACAATGTTTCTGCAGTTTGTTTAATGTCAAAAATCAAAAAATCGTAAAAAAAGTCTCAAGCATCACTTAGGTCGTTCTTACACTGGGCCCTTCATGTAATTATTATTATAATTGTACAGCGTTATTGGTTTATTAGTAGAAATAATGCTTTATAAATAAAGATTATTATTATTATTATCATTATTATTCTAGAAGTGTCATAGTGATGTATAAATTGATGTAATCTATTTTCCATTCACTTCACTTCACTTTATTTGATAATGATACACCTTGTATTAAACTATATTTTTTGTATTGTGCAATTCTTATTATAGGGTAGTTCCCAATTTATTTTTCTTTATTGATGATTTATTTGCATAGTATGAAGTTTCAGAGAAATACAAAACAAAAAAAGAAACATCCAGGGATAATGAGCCATCACCAAGACAACAAAGTCAAGCTCAGAGCTTGATTCAACAACACTGGAATTGTGCCAAGGGTAAAGCCCTGGCCAAATGAAACAAGTTCATGCAAGTTTTGCTACTTGCCTCGACTTGCGCTGGTTTGGCCACAAACTTGCAATGACTTGCATGGACTTGTTCAGTTGTGTCCACTTTGAACATTTTCAAATTTTTACGCAACTTGCGATAACTTGTGTCTTGTTTGGCCACCACATCGCAAGTGCAAGTTGATGCAAGTTTCCAATTTTCTTTGTTTTTCAAATTAACAACATATTATGACCAAAAACAATTCATGAAAATGTTGCACTTATATTTCTAGCTGTTGTTTACAAGAAAGGAGGTGAGTTTTCTTAATTTCTCTCGTTTTCAACAAGAAAAATACTAGCTTGAGCGAGCGCTCTGTGTTTGAAAGTGCTGTGATCGTGTCATCATAAGGGTGCGCAAAAAAGCAAAACACTCAACTTGCAACTTGAATCTCGTTTGGCCACCTCAATGCAAGTGAACACAAGTCTGTGCATGTCACAACTTGCGTCAACTTGTGTGAACTTGTGTTTTGTTTGGCCAGGGCTTAAGGATGAACCTTACTACAGGTACAAAGTCATATTAACATCTTGCATTCTGCTGTTAAGGTGGCTCCCGAGTATTTATTGCAGAAATAGACCTCAACTTCTAGCGTATGTTTGACACTGAAAAAATCTTCCGATTTCCATAATTGTTCTCACAGAGCTTAAGCAACCTCTGCACTACCAAATGGTATAGTTCATTTGACATATTAAGATCGTCTGTTTGGGCTCGTCTTTCCAATACTATGTTGAGAAACATTATCCAAAAGGAGTCAGTGTTTCATTGCTCAAACACAAATGTTATGAGCACAGTGTTCTCGCCTCAGTGCACTTCGCTAAATTCTTCACGTGCGACGCTTCCTAGTCCCGAAGTAAGACAGGTTAATATCCGGTAGCTTTCCGATCCCGTGGGCCGAGAAAGCGTCGCACGTGAAGTATTTAGCACCATGTGCACTGAGACGAGAACGCTGAGTTCATAAACATATGGGTTTTCTTGGCGTTGTGTTGGAGCGACGAAATACTGACTCCTTTTGGATAATGATTCTCAACATAGTATTGGAAAGACGAACCCAAACTTGGTAAGTCTTCTCAGTTGGTTGTACTCTACCTCTCACAAAAGAAACTTGCCAAACAATTCCAGCAATTTAGTTATTTCGAGCTCGAATTGAATATTATAGCAACAACACATTCTGGACAAGACGTTGCCCTCAATTCGTTTATTAAATATTGCTTTCTGTAGATACTCGATTCTATTTTCTATTTTATATAATTAAGAGTGAACATTAGCCGATATAATCCTGAAGAGCTCCCCTACTTTTCTGATATCCGCGCTCGGCACACTAAACAGAAGCGGAACAAGACATTTTTAGAGGTAAAATTATTACATCGTTTACAACTTAAATCGCATGGGAAAAGCTGACCTGGGCATTTCTCTGAGTAAACCCTTATTACTATGGATGCGATTTTAGCTGGTAATAAGATCATTCACAGTCGAATTTTCAAGTTATAACAATTATTCTAAAAACACCTCCTTTGGAAAATTTAAAATATCCCAAACAGATGAGCTTAATATATCAAATGAACTACACCATTTGGTAGTGCAGAGGTTGCTTAAGCTCTGTGAGAACAATTATGGAAATCGGAAGATTTTTTCAGTGTCAAACATACGCTAGAAGTTGAGGTCTATTTTTGCAATAAATACTCGGGAGCCACCTTAAGGTGGATCAACCCAGTAATTTTGCACCCATGCCAACCAATTTTGAACCTCTCATATAAAAACAGGTTATTTTCTATCGCGCAGCTAGTATAACACACATACTACCCATAGACTGAAATAAACGTCAGTACAAAAGTTGGGGAGTTCAGAGTTAGTATCACGTGACAATCGGGCCACGCCTATTTCTACTCTCACCCCAGTTTCAGGTTGTACCTACATTTTTTCGATAAATGCTCTACGTTACATCCAGATTGACTGATTGCCTACGTGTAATCGAAGTTTGACTAAATTCCACAAGCCCGATCTGAAGATCTTTTAGAATTTTATAAATCAGGGCTATAATTTATGTAAAATCCAGTGTTATGAATTAACATGGCAGAGTTTGGTACTTCATGGTTATAAATTGAAAGTTTGTATAGCTCATTCTATTTGTCATGTTTAAGGAAGGTCATGTTTTTTATTATAATTAAATATTTCTTTGCGATTTCGAAAAGGAAACAAAGGCAGGAAGTATCAACATAATGGCCCCATGCATCAGCTTACTGCAAAATTCAGGCCTACTTTCACAAAATTTGGACTGATTTGAAAAATTGTAGTTTTTTTCACATCAAATTTTTGGACGACTCCGATTGATCAATGAACAGTTTGTCTCCAATGTTTAATATCAATTGAAATCCTCTATGCTCATCAACTTTGGACGCAAAGATCGATAAATATTGGATGGATTTGTGTAGTTTCTGCTCAGGGACTAGCTTTTCTTCTTCGTTCGGTACAAAATCAAATTCCAGTGCGGCACACGTTGATATTCACGTGTGACTGCTCTCCAAACCATCCCCGATGTATGGACTGGTAATTAAATGCATAACAAAAGACCGAAAAACATAAGAAAATTATCATTCATCGGAGACTAGCCAAGCAAGGACAAGCCCACGTGTGCTCCATTGGAATTTGATTTTGTGCCGAATGGGGAACAATAGCAAATCCCAGAGTAGAAACTACAGAAATCCATCCAATATTTACCAATCTTTGCGTTCCAGTTGACAGCCTTAGAGGTTTTAAATTAATATGAAACGTTGGAAACAAAATTGATCCATTGGAGTCAACCAAAATTTTGAAGCGAAAAAAACTATGATTTTTAAAATCAGACCAAATTTTCGTGAAAGTAGGCCCAAATTTCATGTTGAGCTGATGCGTCGGGCAATTATGTTGATCCTTACATTTCTAAATTTTTCGAAATCGCAAAATAGTATTTAATTTTAATCAAAAGCATGACCTTCCTTGGAGAATTACAAATAGAATGGGCTATAAAAACCTTCAATTTATAACCATGAAGTACCAAACTCTGACATATTTATTCACTACACTAAGTTTTACAAAAATTATTGCCATGATATATCTTCAGATTGGGCTTGTAGAATTTAATCAAACTTCGGTTACATGGAGGCAATCACTCAATCTTGAGGTACCGTAGAGCATTTATTGAAAAACAGTACAGCCTGAAACAGGGGTGAGAGTAGAAATAGGTGTGGCCCGATTGTCACATGATACTAACTCCAATCTCCCCAACTTTTACACTGACATAGTAGCAGGGACTTCTGTACTGCGCATGCACGAATCTGCTGACCAATTCAATGTGATTCCGGGCGCTATAATCGCCAATTTCCATTGTTTTAGTCGGAATTGACATAATGGCGCGAAGTTTTCAGCTCGTATTTTTCTTTTTTCTTTATTTTGTAATTCAAAATATTTCTACGATAAGCTTGTTCTGTGTGCAACAAACGAGATGTCGACAGGACACGTTCTGACTCCACTTTTAAGCCATGTTAGGAGCAGTGTTACGGAATTGTTTCAAACGACGATGATAGCATGCATCTTGAACAGCATACGATATACTACCACAAAAAAAGCCATTGCTGAATTCAGAAGAAAACGTAATTTATGATAGTATACATACAATTTTTTAAAACCTTGAAGACCCCCTCACCCACCCATCGAGGTTTATAGCACTGGACGACTGCCACAATCAATATTACAAAATTTATGACGAACGACAAATGGAAATGTTTATTGAGTTTATTTCTTGGCAGAACAAGTCATTTTTAAGACGCTAGAGAAACACTTCCAATTACAAAGAAGGTGTTCACTCAAAACACCCAACCCCTATCCTGCCTAGAGGCCATCCCTATAGCTCTTTAGTTGCATATTCTGTCACAGTTAGAATCACAACATTGATGGTGTGAAAATGCCCCTGTTACAATTCAGAAGATCTGGAAAAATAAGATGGATGAAATATGTCAACATTACTGATACTAAAAGTCGTTAAAGACCTGCACATGCAACAAAAATCACAAAAGTACTACAATGAAAAAAGTTTTAGTTATGTTAGCGAATTTTGAACACAAGAAAATGTTAACAAATTAACAGCTGGATCATTACTGGTTAAAATCATGCTAAAACTAAGATGGAGAAATGAGCTCGATATTTTTCTATAGCACATAAAAGAGGAGGCCACCATTGCAAATTATGCAAGAAAAATTGATGGCGAAATATTGTTATTTATTACGTATTTAACTCTCAACAACCTTATAGTATTGCGACATCGTTCAGATACATAAATACGATACATTTGTCATTCTGTGGTGGTACCGGCTTCAAGAGTGTTGCGCATAATTTGAACAGGTTCAATAGTCATTTGAGTTCAATAGTATAATTCATGTGATCAGCAAATTTTCATGGCTAGTTTAATCGTTTCTTGATGATACCCTTGGTTAGTTGAGAACAATCAACAAAGATTTAAGATGGAGAAATGGCCTTGCTGGAATTTTAGTGGGCTCGGAGCATTCAATATAATTTACTTGTAAACTGAAATTAAACAGAATTTTCACTGGTGTTCTCGACAATCGCAAACGCGAATTATCAAGATTGACTTCAAAACATGCCCAATGCTTACCATAGAGAAACTTACCGTATGTGAAATGATTCAGGTTCTCCTTTAAAATGAGCAAGCAACCTCCAATTATGGGATGTAACAAGACAACATGGCTGCAATATTGGCGAAGCTTGAGTTTCTTTGAACGTCCCATGATAACAACTCGAACCTATTGCATGTTCCTTTCCATAGAATAGGCAGCAGAGACATAGATAAAAACCTTTAGGCGAATTCTGGAGTAATTCATTTCAATTTCGTTCCACATATCACGGTCAAATCCCATAAACATTGAGCTGTCAAGACCCTTCTCCGAGGCATGAGAGAGTTCAATAAATCTAAGCCACGCATGCGTATGCAAATGTCCCTACTACTCACTGACATATATTTCAGTCTATTGGTAGTATGTGTTATATTGGCCGCATGATAGAAATTAACCTGGTTTTATATGAGAGGTTTAAAATTGGTTGGTGTGGGTGGTGCAAAATTACTGGGTCGATCCACCTTGAAAGTCCTACCGTACCGCTCTCGAGTAACGTAACATAGACTCACGAATCTCAAGTCTATTTTTATACTCGAAAGACTCGAGGCTCGCGAGTATTTTCAGGCTGCATATTCATGATATTCATAAGTCACTCGAACATTTCGAGTGGCTGGTTCCTTTGTTTGCATAAAGCTGGCTGGTCGAGACTCGCGAGCGGCTCGCGAGTCAGGAAGATTGAAAGACAAAAAACATACCGGTACAGATAAGATAGCGAAAGAAATTGTTCTCGAAAATATGGCAGTTTGACAAGAAGACGGAGGATTTTCAATCGTTGTTGTGCGGCGGATAAAGGCCAATAATAGCTTCATTCAAAACAAGCAAAATGCTGGGCATATTTATGGTTGTCACCGGCAATCTTTTTGTAGAGTCGCTGTCACCTCTGAATATCTTGTTGAGAATAAAGTTACACAAATCATACAGGTTTTTTTCGTGATTCTTAAAATTGAAGTAGCAAAAATCCGATGGACGATACAGACTTTTATTTGGAAGCCATTCAAATGCGCGCGCCATCTCGCAACGCTTTTGCAGATGAAGAAAATTAGCAAATAAAAACCTCCTTTTCCCGCTTTTTCAGCTATTTCGCAATTATAAGATGCCATGTGCAGTTTGCGTTCCTGATGTTTACTTTTTATGAGAACTAGATAGAAGCTGATAGGGGAAAGCAAAAGTGCAATCAGTTTCAATCGCTCGGCTTCTTGTTCAGAAGTCAGATTTTACAATTACAAGATGAATTCTCTATGAAACTAGACAAAACTTATATCAAATCAAAGCCTAGGTTGTGTAGTTTGCGTTTCTGATGTTTATTGTGATGCGAACTCGACAGGGGAAAGCAAAAGCGCAGAGTTTTACTCAATCACTCGGCTTCTTGTTCGAACTCAACAAAAGTGTAAAAGCCGCCATGATGCCAAAGTCGGATTTCGCAATAACAAGATGAATTCTCTATGAAACTAGACAAAACTTATATCAAATTAAAGCCTAGGCTGTGTAGTTTCGGGTAGTTTGCGTTTCTGATGTTTATTCTGATGCGAACTCGATAGCGGAACAAAAAACGTGAGAGTTTTACTCTCAATCACTCGGCTTCTTGTTCGAACTCAACAAATGTGTAAAAGCCGCCGTGATGCCAAAGTCGGATTTCGCAATTACAAGATGAATTCTCTGTGAAACTAGACAAAACTTTATATCAAATTAAAGCCTAGGCTGTGCAGTTTGCATTTCTGATGTTTATTTTGATGCGAACTCGGGATTGCAAAAGCCTGAGAGTTTTACTCAACCCGGTACTCAATCACTCGGCTTCTTGTTCGAACTTTTTAACAAGTGTAAAGGCCGCCGTCATGTCGCAATTTTATTTACAAAATCCCAGACGGTAGGGAGACAAGTTTTACAGCGTGCTAATTAATTTGACGAGAATTTGACAGCGCTCAAATACTTCTGAAGCAATGTTACTTTTTGCTTTGTGTCGAAAAAATTCTCTACTAAGGCGTTACTAGAAGGTAGCTAAAAGTTTAAAATCGCTCCCTTGTTATTTTTTAACCTGTACCAGTAGCAGATATTCGACAGCGCTAAAAATTTCTCGCCGGACCACGCAATGACTTCTTTATTTCTAGTTTGCCGCGATAGTTTTTCATCGCTAGCAAATAACCCCCCCCCCCCCCCCCACACAGAAGGGCACTGGAAATTCTGGAGGGGTGGGGTGTCAATTTACCTGATCTTTTCCATACCACTATGATAGAGCGGATTTCACATGACTGTTTGATTAATTCGCAATTACTTTGTAATTACTCCTGTCATTTTGTTCAGAATTGGTGTAATTACTTTGCGATTGGTTTCACGACAGTCATGTGAAAACCACTCTATTTTTCTTTGGAAATTCCAGAGGGGTGGGGGTAACAAGAGTGGCCTGAATTTGTACAAACTATTCTCTCTGAACTGTAAGATTACCTGGTCAGTTCCTTTTTGGATACTACAGTATTCCATTTGGCTTGTCAGTTTCAAGGACATTGTTAAGTTTAATTAACCTGTTTAAGTTACATGTCTGCCAAAACTAGCGACTATTAGAATGATAACAGATAAGTTACTAAAGACCCAGGAATGAATGATCACGTAACAGTAATGTAAGGTCATGAAATACTTACTCGGAATGAGTTCTAACTCTCTTAGTTGTTGGATAAGGAACTAAAAACTCATCGGAAGCTGGCCTGCCATCTGGTCTGATATCGTGATGGTGGTGATGATGGTGTGGGCTATTTTTGTGCCCATCTTTCGTTGGGCTCGGAGTCTTGACAGGCGATGGAGGAGTGTGGACCTTCTCTTCTTCCGTCGACTCCTTGTGTTCAGAAGCCATTTCTTCGACAATATCAACCTAAGATTATCCACCAGACAAAAGGAAAACCGATAAAGGACAAAAGGAAGAAATATATCGTCTAACTCATAGGGAAGTTTTTAGAATATCGTAACTTTAGTTTAACCAAGGAGGTTTAGAAATAACTTCACAACTGCAGCTGTACTGCTGCAACACTCAAACACAAAATCGCAGTTTCACAGGGTTCACACCATGACCCTTAACTAAACCAATGACAAATGCTCAAATAATCGACCTTTGTAACTCAAATAAGACTGCAAATTTGGAGGGATACCTTATTATGGCGGAATTTCAGTTGTTATTTTCCACTAGACGTCCGAACTCACTCTGCACGTTGAACTTCTCAGTCGCTCGGACCAGGCCTCCGGAAAAAAAAACGCCGAAAGGGAACTGAAATGGGGGAAATTTTTTATTTGTTTTAATAAAAGCTAGGATCGTACAAAACGTATTGCACACACAACGCGTCACAGAAATCGTATGCTGGGGATTACTTGTCAGGGTGCAAGAAAACTACGAAAAACTACAGCGTTTTAGTGGCGGTTCCTTGGTCGGACCGTTTTCGGATCCAATATGGCGGCTTGGATGATGGTTCGGACGACGATCGGTTAGAGATCGGGAGCGAATTAGGAGCGCATAACAGGAGCAAATTAGTTGAGCACTCATTATGAGTTAATAAAAATCAAGTCATATCTTCCGATTTTTATTTAATCAATATATTATTCCGCTGAATTCCGGGTTCTGAGTTAATCATCTGGCTGCGTTTTGGTTCGGGGGTTCGGACTTCTCGCTCCGGTCTTCGATTTTCGTTCGGTGAACTGTGGCCCAGTCCCCCTAAGAGCCAGAAATCAACAACATCAAAATTCTACAGACACGAGACGAGAAACAGAGTAAAGGAATAGAAACTATAGCGTTTTCCTTGTAATGATGCTGTCGATATGTTCCTGACTTCCACTCACAGTCAAGCAATGAATGGTGAGCAGAATCACGTAATGTATCCCTTGAAATACGTGCAATGATATGCCAGGCACATGTCAAGCCAGGATGATGTGGTAGGGATCTAGTTTCAATGTTCTACTGTGGTTTTGGATTTTTCAGCTCAGGCAAATCATGATTCAGAGAGGCAGAATTTATTGGAAAGGCTTCTTGATGCTGTCAAACAAGTAAGTACAATAAGTCATGAATGTAAGACCCCTCGTTTGCCTTTGTATATACCATACCTTCTCTCACTCTCTCTACATATTTACTTGGGAAGTAGAAGATTTGAATCACTACATTGTACGCTCTCGGGCTTATGTTCGTTGTTGACATCAAATTTCCTCAAGCAAACTATCGCACAATAGTACCTTCAACAGAAGAACTGTATTGTTTAAATTGGTTGTGTTCATCTCAAAATTTAGCATTGTAAATAAAACCAACAGGGCTCTTCTGTCTCTGACAAGTACTACCCGGTAGCATACTGTATGTGAGATCAATGTAGTTTTCCTTCAGAAAAAAAATCATAAGCTTATAGGCCCTTCAGCTTTGCTCTGAGGCTAATATTCATTGATTACACAAAGTTTCTTTGGGAAAACTACCACACTGCGAAATTGCCAAAAACAGAGCTTCTGACAAGGTGGGGGAAAATAAGCCAAAAGTTGCAGGCTTATTTGGGGGATTTTTATTTAAAAACATGAGGAAAACGTCAATACATGAATTACTGGAATGCCTAGTTGTTTCTATTTGCCAATCTGTGAGCAACATTTTTGATTTGAAGCTTTCTTTACAAGGAAAATTGGATATATAGAGGATATTACATGGCCGCGCGGAGATACGAATTTTATCTTCGAGTGTTGAAAATTTATCTCGCGAGTGAGCGCAGCGAACGAGTGAGATAAATTTTTAACACGAGAAGATAAAATTCGTATCTCCAAGCGGTCATGTAATGTTCTGTTTATTATATAAACATCAATGAAATACCAAATTCAAATTCTATATGAATTAAGCTTCAAAATCGAGCATTTAAAAAAGGCAAGTGTGATATTTTCACATGTGAAAATAACATGTTATTTTCACGTGTGAAGATATCAAGTTTTCGCGCGGGAGATCACCTGGTATTTCATTGGTGTTTATATAATAAAAACACCCATACAATGGGAGTGAAAAATATTATTCAATATGCAGGTTACTTCTTTCATGTAAATTTACATGAAAATATACCTTTTTTTGCATATTTTGTTAAATATCATGGCAAGTTGTGGGTTTCAGCCAAAATTGTTGGAAGTTGCAGGTTTTGGACAAAGTTGCTGGTCCGCTAGCCTGATTATCATGCATCTACAAGTTCATATGCAGGCTAGTCCTCGCTATGTCACCGCCTAATTCCACATATTGTGCTCCAGTGTGTTTTGGCTATTGTTAACTGTCAGCCAATCACAGAGCCACTAAATGAATTGCAAACTATAGATATCCAAGATGGCGGTAGTTGAAGATGCTTGTCGAAATGCTTGCACAATGTTCAAAGTAAGAGAACTCCTGTCAGAGCAGAAACAAGGAATTCAATCTTTGTCCATTTTTCTGTTGGGTTGAAAGGATGATCTGGGACAAACTCTTTCTCTCCTCATGGATTGTGATAAAATTTAAAAACTCTACTTTTTTATAGTGCCAAGTCAGGTTTGGTGGTAAAACAGAGCTTGCAACAGACACGGACAGCAGGTTAGTTAAGGGCGCAAATGACTGAGCGCAAGACAGAACATCATTCTACAGTTTCCCTGCCATAGATTACATCCATTACTTCCAGAGCTTAACACCTACCAATACCAACTGAGGAATGCCAGAAAGTATGTTATACAACCAAAATGTAAAGCAAAACGCTGACGGAATAGTTTTATCAATTTTAATCTCATGCAATTTTGAAAATCAATATTTTATAAGCACGTCCTTTTAGATCTGGTCACACACAGTACATAAGGCTATACTGACATCATCTTCGCATGCATCCTTCTCAAGGTTTTCACCATCAAAATCTTCTGTCACTGTCACTTTTGTCATAGCCTGCATCACTGTCTGCATCATTGTCACTTTCGGTTCCTCACTTTCTTCATCACTCTGAATTCTTCCAACACTAGCACATCTTCATCCTCGTCTCCTTCCTCTTCGGAATCCTCCTCGCTCTGTCCGGCATTTTGGATGATACATCTAACAATGTCTACAGTTATGGCAAGTGGGCTGGATTTTTTGGTTGAAGCTCGCGAATCTCGGATTTTCAAAAACCAGGAAATTAAACGAAAAGGCTTGGGCTCTGAATTTAAAAGAAGGGGTTCAGAGGCTCAGCGAGGATTTTACCATTCTATACCCCTAAATGTTATAAGTTAAGTTTACGAGGGGCAGAGAGTAGTGTATCAAGTTGGTCGTCCATGACTTTCAGTTGCCAGATAACAAGACTTTTATATGTATCTACCTGTAAAAAATGAAGAGGTATATGGTAACCTGACACAAGTTAAAAGGGAGAAGTACACCTGACTTACTGTATAAAGAACTGTAGAAAATGACACCAGTACTGTTAAAAAAAGAACTACATTAGAAGGATCTCTCAGTTTTTACATCTTTATTGTATAAAATGCATAAGTGGACTGTGTTACGACAAATGCCTCATTGAAAAATTGTGACCCACCCCAAATCCGCTCTAAAAATGTTGTGGCCCACCCTTTTAATGCATTTTAAAAAATCGTGGCCCTCCTCCCTTAAATAATGGTAAACAATGACAGCTCCCTTATAAACCATCTATCTATCTATCTATTTTTGGCATGATGGTGCACACCATAAAAGACAAAACTGCCTAAACTTTAAAAATTAAGAACAAATAAAAAGAAAAGAAATAAAATAGTAATAATACAGTGGCCTCGACACTGAGCCAAGCGGCTGCTTAAAAGAGGTTGGCCGCTGAATGGAGGTATGTAAATACAGTACTTGAGTGACAATACATTATTTTGGGACTTTGAAAAGGCCGCTTAATAGAGGGTGGCCGCTTAATAGGTGGCTGCTTAATAGAGGTATCACTGTAATAAAAACTAAAAAATAATGTAGTACATGTACATATACCGTCGGTTGCAGCTACCCGTCTACACACACGTCAAAAACATGTTCTGTCGGCACACGAAACTTCAATGTTTTGACAGTGAAACTTGGATGTTTTGACGGCCAAACTTGAACGTTTTTGTCACAATATTCAATTCCGCACTTTCGTTTCAATAACAAACATTGAAAAAAGCTAATATTCTGGTAACTTCACAGTTTTTTGGCCAAAAAGAAATAAATCATCTGAACTTTTTACCTTTTTCCACTCACGAGCGTCACCAAAGCTTCACGCTTGGGCGGGCAAACTTTGAAGTTCAACTGTCAAAACTTCGAAGTTTCACGTGCCGACAGAACATGTTTTTGTCGAGCGTGTAAACGGGTAGATGCAACCGACGGTATGCAATAAGAAAAAACAATTTTTATTGGAAAGGAAAAAATAGGTAGCAAAAGAGAAAACCATGCTACCTATTATTTTATTTTAAATACCTGTATGGAAATGAAATGGAGCAAAATAAAGTTGGTAAAACATTGTAGTTATACACGAAAGAGTTGACTGTTCTGAAGTACAGTTATCAGATTTGGCTAGAACAGATGAACTAATGTTTTGGATCTTTTTCGATTGCTTTATATTATGTGCAATTATTATCTTATCATCACCATCATAAATCTCTCAAATGAGTTCACATTTAGTTTTCAGGAAAATTCCTGTAATTTTGTTTTACCAGCAGGTCATGCCCCTCATTAAATACATAGGCACAGGCCTCCTTTTTTAACAAATAATTTGAAGGCTGCCTTTGAAGTAAGAGTCAACTCTGGGAATAGGATTAGCATTGTTTCCACTGACTGAGGGAATAGAGAGTTATACATATTATTGTAATACACTCAAAATATTGTATAGCTGATATTTTCGGAAAGAGCTGGAAATATTCTGATGGACTAGAACTTGGTCAAATGAGAAAATTAGTTTTTGATAAAACAATAAGTGGTTTGCTTCAGCTTGCTTAAGCTACGGGGAAAGGTTGAAGGGCTCTAATTTCCGAAAGAGTTGTAATTTCGACATCATTTAAGCTACCTACATGTATTATATATCATTTGAAAGCATTTGAAAGGTAGAACACAGATGTGATATTTTCATTAATTATTAATGAATTATTAATAAAAGCAATTTTTTTAATCAAAAACTGATTTTCTCATTTGACCATAAAGTTTTAGCAGGGCTTGAAATTGCGCCCGATACAGGCATAAATACGCCTAAAACTTTTCCTTTTACGCCTAACTTTTTAGACTTAGGCGTAAATTCAAGACTGTGTTTTCAGTTTCTGCAGTGTTCTCCTAGTGGATTTACACATAGATCTTTGATTAGTTACGCCTATAATGTTGATGCAAGGTGTAAAATTATGACTGTGATTATTTCTTAATTCCAAGCCCTGTCTAGTCCATCAGAATTCAATAGAACCACCCAGTTTTGTATCATCTTGGTTGGACTCCAAAAGTGTGCCAGCAATTTTTAAAATTTCCCTTTAATCTAATTTTATGATGATTTTTCTTTCAGTTCGAGCTTTTTCGGTTAATATATAACTTCAAAAAGCAACAAAACACTAAATATTGAATATATTATACTGTTCTACTCTTTAACTCTTTCCTGTCCGTACACCGAAAAATCAGTACGTACATACAACACTACATTAATGACTCTATCATCAAAACTCTGCATTAAGGCAGCTTTTCATTCAGAATGCAAATAGAGCAGTGAACTAGATAAAGTTTAGCTGTTTCCTGGCTTTGAACTTCGTGTTTGCTACAGAAATAACTTAATCACTTGTTTTGGCGAAATAACGCGCGATTTCTGACACGCCAAAACACCACGTTCAAGTGACGCTCCAAGGGCAACGTTTCTTGTTGTTTCTTAAAATAGACAAAAACAACTCGACATGTAGCATATTGTATTTTGTTTTACCTTTATTCCTGACTTCCAAGCGCAAGTTTCCAGTTTCCAAGTGAAGTTTGAAGCGAAATATGGCGCTTGAAGTTTCGAATCGACTTTACAAATTTCACATCAACAAACTCTATTCTCGGGATACCTGTGGATTTCGTTCAAAAATTTGACAGCACCCTCCCCCGTAATGGACGGTTAGACATGAGATTTATATAAGTCTTTTTGCCCTTCGACAATTAAAACCAGAATTACACTCAGTAGCTTGCTTTTTATGTCTAAAACACAGATTCCTAAGAATGCAGTGCTGGGCAAAAAGATTCCACTATCAGAATTCTTCCAGAATTCTTCCAGAATTCTCACAAGAACAAAGGAAAAATGAATGAAACCCCTTGACTGTACTTCTTTCTTGAAGCACAGCACAAATCCATTGTCCATAATAGACTTACCTAATGATGTCCTATGGCCTCTTCTAGTGGAATTTCAGCTTGTATTTTGAAGAAATTTGATCAAAAGCAAGCCACCACTGAAAAGCAACTTACGAGTCAGCGGCAATGCCCTACAAGAGGTACTAGCCTCCCTGCCAATAAAACACAGGAAACCCAGAAACCTAGTCCTGATATGCAAAAATGGGCAGGGGTATATCTATCTGGCTTAAGAAAACAGCTATATATGTAGGAAATAACTCGGACAGGAAAGGGTTAAAAGCTTTAAAACGATATAATACATGTACCTATCTTACACAATAATTTTGCCAAAGGATCCCTTGAACCTTTCCCCATACCTTAAACTAGCTTTTACTACAAGTTTTACACATAATTTGTGCATGGGTAAATGAAGGATATAATAATTTTCACCACAGTAAACATTCTGTCATCCTCCCAAAAAAGTATACAATGTGTGTTTCCCAAAAATATCCATACCCCCCCCCAAGGAAGGGTGTTCAGAAATGACCCCCCCACCCCTCTGGAATTTCCGATTTTGGTGCCTGGTTGTTACCCCCCCCTTGGGCTCGGTTTTTTTTTTTCAGCAATTTTTCAGGTACACATCATTTACTACGGTATAACTTTCATATCGGCTGGTTGGTTGGTTTAAAATAGTTGCATTCTAATTGAATCATCAGAGAACAATTCTCACTCCCAGATTCAATCTGTTGGTTATGTCATGCAAAAAGGGCTCAGGTGACATTGTTTTCGTTTCTGATGAAACGTTTCTACAGATCTTCCCTACGAGCAGAGGCTACTTTTTATCTCCCTGCATTTTCTTTTACTTTTAATGTTTTCTTGTGTTTGTCAACTACGCAAAAGTAGCCTCTGCACGCAAAAGGTCATTTCTCTGTCGCGCATGTGTGAGAAAAATGGCGTGAGCTTGGAGAAACTGGTCGATCAAGTTTGTGCGCGAGCAAGTAAATATCAATTCATCTGCTCTAAACTTACACAAAATCACTTTTTGTGGCCTTTAGATGGCTTGTTTACTCAATTTAAAGGCTCTTAAAAGCTGCTCCGATACTCATTCTAAAGTTTGCCTTTGTGAATTCGCTGGGGATCGTTTTATTTTCTATCGAAATTTGTTGTTGGTCATTGAACGAGAAATCACTTGTGAAAGCGCGCGCTGTTTTCGAAGCAAAAACACTGACGCCAATCTTGTAAAACCAGCCAAACCAGCCAAGTACGTCCACGATCCTGGACGAGGTTGTGACATTTGTGTGCAGAGGCCACTTTAAAAAGTGGCCTCTGCTAGCAGGGAACTACGGATCCTGCGGACTGCTACAGAAAATGCTTATTCATCAGTAACCAAATAACTCAGGCTTAGTAAACCCAAGGCTTTTTTTATTGAATCATGGGTTTTGAATCAAATTTTGATAATGGTGTGTTAAGACCAGTATGCCAAGTGTTGAATGATTTTCATAAACAAGTGGAACATGATACCTTTTCACACTCTTTACATGGACCTCAAAAACCTGGAGACTGCCTTGAAATGGCGAAATTTCCTGAAATTCTCCCAGGAGAAATACAGTAAAAAATGTATGACAGTCGCATTGAATTTTTCCCAGGAGACGTAGAGAAAAATCTCGATACTCCTGGAGAGTTGACGTCCCTGTCTTTATTACCTTCTAGTGCCTTAGTTACTTGTGTGTTTTCTTGATGATTACTCTAATGTTGACATCTTGTCCCATTGGTATGAAAGCATCTTAGTGGTGACAAATAAAAAAATTATTTTATACAATATGCATTGTATTTGAAAGGGTTGCTTGCTTGCTGGCCCAACTTGAGGCAGTGCTCCAACATGGCATTAGAAAACCAAAAGGAACTGCCAGAGCTTTGAGGTAAGTTGGTATAAAACAGTCTATGTTTTCCGTGTTTGCTTGTCAACCAAACTGACTTGTGAATAATTTGATCATCACACCACTAAAACAAGTGGCTGGGACAATACACAAAGACCTGTTTTGAACACAGCAAACCCAGTTCTTCAAAGCTTTTGGTATTTAATGTAAAGGCCCATCCTGCCACTTTAAACTCAACAATATCAATATTTTAGTAACCTCTCTTCTGATTCCGAGCTACATTTTCCAACAGGCAAGTGGGGCATGTTGCTGGCATAATGAAACACGATGCTGAGCCAGGTATGTTGCAAGGTTACGGTACTATAATCAACTTGTGTATAGAAAGGCACATGGCCATGCTTCACTTTATGGAGCAGTCATTATTAAGGAGGGAGGGCTGTTTTGTTGAGTGTTTTAGCTGGCTCAATAATTTCAGCCCTCCCACGGTTTTGTGCGGTAAATTTATGACCCTCCCTTGTTATGATGATTAAAATCTTGTGACCCTTCCCCAGCAAGCATTGAATGAAGTATAGCCATCATGCATTTTAATCTGGGGGCATGCTTCCCCAGAGAAAATTTTGAAGTTCAAGCATTCTAAGATGTCCGGAAAATACCCAAATGTTTAGAAATAAAATAATTTCAGCCTGTAATTCAGTTGTAAAAGCAATATGTCTTGAATAAACTATTTTATTTAACTGGCTATCATCTTGTCCACAAATAGGAGGCTTTGGGCAAAAAAAACAAACCCTGAGAAGTAAAGAAGAATAGGACCTGACTCGCTGAACCGAAAATATAACTCTGCCGTTGTCTCGTAGTTCGCGTATATCGGAAATCAGATTAGGGGTGGACCATTAGAACTTGGGGGAGGGGGGGGGGGGGGGGGTGGCAATTTTTTTGCGTATGAATTTTTTTTTCGGTGATCAAGTTGTGCAAGAATTTTTTTTCAGACTCGAAGGCCATGTACGAATTTGTTTTTCGGCAGACACACACACAACATGTCTTGTAGTCATAACACGTTATACATAGATATACACCGAAACTGGTCAGAGTGAGAAGCATAGACAGCTGCACAGTGGATATATACCGTGGGGTTCCGTTCCCACAGACCACCCAAATCCTATTGCTGTATGTATATACATCAACCCAATATTTTCTTATACTATATTTATATTGGTTCAGAAATGGAGTAAGAAAATCCTGTTCCTCTATGTATATGTACAACAAATGAATTTTCTTATGCTTTATTTATATAGGGTATCGCATTTTTTCGCGCGCCCGATTTTTGATAAATGCATTTTATCAAGCCTTGGAGAAAGGATAGATCAACATTCCGTTTTTATGTATATAGTAAACAAAGCCTATAGGTTTTATTATTTATGCGCGCAACTGCACGCCGCAAATGACGAAATTATTATTATTCACTTGCGTGAAGCAGTCCAAATGACGAATTGCTATACTTGTAACGTCGAAGTCACGCTTACCTAAGTGTTCTTTGACTGCCTGCCAGGTCTATCACTGCAGGGCATTTTTTGGAGAGTTTGTTTTCCTTGGCAAGACACTTGTTCTTGTAAGGCAATGTCTTCGTTGCGCGAGTTCTAAGAAATTATAATAGTTCTATTCTTTAAATTTTTGGTCTCTCCTTTCAGGACTTCAGGTTTCGCTGCTTCATCCAGACTGCTTTCATTTTTTTAAAAATATGCAGCCTCAGACATCTTTATAACGAGAGCCCAAGCCATGTCTTTGTAGGATTTTTATTTTCTAGCTTGAATATCTGCAAGATTATTTTTTCGGAAGGATTGGCCTTGCGCGAATTTTTTTGGGGGAATTGCCACCCCTCCCCCCTCCCCCATATTCTAATGATCCACCCCTTATACGCGAACTACGAGACGACAGCATAGTTATATTTTCGGTTCAGCTTCTAAGCTTTTTATTATTATATTTTTTTAGAATGAAAGCCAGTTGTTTAATTTTTGCCCTTCAAAATTCAATACAATACATTTATTTTGCATTTCCTATTTTACATTTATATTTTTTTACTTTCTAAATCCTACTTATATTTCATATGTTCAGGTGATTGGTAACAAATAAAGAGGACAAAGATTACAGTGCAAGGAAATGCCTAGGGCCTAATTTAACCATTAGGTTTTCTAGTTAGACACTAAGCAGTTTAAATTGATCATTTTCTTGTAGCTACCGGTAGACTTATCCTCCGCTGAAAAATACTCTCTTTCCATCATCTCGCTTTTTGTGGCGCATTTTGACGTCTCATAACAATTAAAAAAAATAAAACAAAAGTAGTTAAATGCTAATCCTGTTTCACCTGTTCAGGCGCCATTTTTAGTTTTAAAAAGCACGAGAGCGAGCATAGTAGCGAGGCAATCAATCCTTACGACGGCGTATCGTGGGCGTTACGTTGCATTGGCCGTTTTCACACTAGAAGACGAACAAATCATCTAGACGGACAAATCGTCTGACGATTTGTTCGTCTTTGTACGTCTAGTGTGAATTCAGGTCGGACTTTAGTCGATTTGTTCGTCTATACGAACAAGTTGTCTATGAAAAATCGTCTTCCTAGACGGCCAAACAGACGAACAAATTCAGACGATTTGTTCGTCTGAAAATTTGTTCGTCCCGTTTTCACATCAGACGATTTGTTCGTCTACAGACGATTTGTCCGTCCAGACGATTTGTTCGTCTCTAGTGTGAAAATGGCCATTGATTCACACTAAGTTATAAGAGTCTTATGACACTGCTTCCGATTACGACTACGATTACGATGCGTCTCCGTTCTTTGATTTTCACACGAACGCAAGCTTCCTTATGTCTCCTTTTCACTTCACTACTGAAAAGCCGGCTTTACAATCAAGCACCTTGTACACAATGACCTACAATGGCCATTTTCAGACTAGAGACGAACACATCGTCTAGACGGACAAATCGTCTCAAGACGAGCAAATCGTCTGATGTGAAAACGGGACGAACAAATTTTCAGACGAACAAATCGTCTAAATTTGTTCGTCTGTTTGGCCGTCTAGGAAGAGGATTTTTCATAGACGATTTGTTTGTGTAGACGAACAAATCGATTTAAGTCCGACCTGAATTCACACTAGACGTACAAAAGACGAACAAATGGTCAGACTATTTGTCTGTCCAGACGATTTGTTCGTCTCTAGTGTGAAAACGGCTATGCTCGAAACGCCTGCCTCTTTTAAGCCGGCTTTTCACTAATGAAGTAAGCGGAGACTGAGAAGGAGACGAAGACGTAAGGACGCTTGCGTTCGTCTGAAAATCAAAGAACGGAGACGGAGAAAGAGATGTAAGCGTGAAGGAAGCAGAACGGAAGGTTTCCTTTTCCTTACGTCTCCGCTTACGCTTACGTCGCTACTGTCACGACTATTTTCACACAAACGTCAGATCTTACGTCTCCCTCTCCTTCTCCGTCTCCGCTTATTTTACAAGTGAAAAGCCGGCTTTAACATATCAGTTGAAAGAAGGTATTGGAATAGTGCAAATTTCTCCAGGAGTTGAAAACTCAGTGTTTACAAATGGCGATTTCCTTCATTTGTTATGCAAACTGTTATTTACCGTTTGCGGAATTCAAACAGAAATTGTAATAATTATTATAAATGGCGAACCAATCACTCTGTTTCTAAAGACCTCAGGTTCCCTCGAATTTGATGACCAAATAAGACATGTGCAGTGTGTTCCATTCTGGCACTCTCAGTAGCTTCTTTTCAGTAAACTTTTCATTCTTGCAGCCTTGCATCCATCCCTGTGAATTTCGTCAAAGGTTCACGTTGTTAGCTGGATGAGCTTTAAATTACCCATACTCAAAACTATATCTAAGGCTGATTTTCAAATACCGCTGTACCGCTTTAAGCTGTCTGTCAGCCCTTAGCTGTGTGCATAAAAATGCTAAACTGGGCTATTTGGGCGAGTAAGATTGCACCCCGTCATTCTTTTTTCCACAAATTGAAAAGAAGAATGAGACATCATATTATCATTTATCATTGCCATTGCCATTGCCATTGCCATTTATCATTATCATTATCATATTTATCATTATGATTTATTATTATGATATATCATTATCATTTATCATTGTCATTTATCCTGATAAAGATTTCACACTAGAGACGGATGATTCGTCCAGACGACTTAGGGCAAATATTTTTAGTGCGTCTCTTACTTCGTCAGTTGCTTCGTCTTGTGTGAATACGGGCAAGAGACGGATAAAACGTCCAGACGAATTAAATGATTTAGTTCGTCAATTCGGACGGATTAAGCCACTTAATTCGTCTGGACGTTTTATCCGTCTCTTGCCCGTATTCACACAAGACGAAGCAACTGACGAAGTCAGAGACGCACTAAAAATATTTGCCCTAAAGTCGTCTGGACGAATCATCCGGTTCTAGTGTGAAAACGGCCAATTATCTTACTTCGTTATTATTTTCAGTGTTTTGGAACTTCATATCAGAGCATTTAAGCAAGATGGACCAAGAGAGAGTTGTGAACCTTCATAACATCACAACAGATGCCGGAAGAGGTATGCCATATGCATGGAACATGTTGGCTTTCTTGATTGTATTTGATACAGTTTTTACTGATGAAGCATGGCGTTTAACTCCGTGGACGAACAAACTGCAAAACGTATCATAAAAGAGCAGTGCTTGGAGGTGAAGGTTTCCCTTTTCCAACCAAATAATATGGTTGCTTTTCTCTCTCTTGTCCAGGGCGAGCTTGGTTACGATCAACCCTGAATGAACACACGTTAGAGAAGATCGTCCATACCATATTAGGAGATCAGCAGGTCATGAGGTAGATATCACCCTAAAATAATATAATAACGTACATAAGTACACATTTATCACATTTTCGAGTATGGGTTGGGGCTATTTTCACACCTTTGAAATAATACGGTACATACGAAATAAAACTGTAGCAACACATATGATGATGGATATCATTCCGCAGAAAAGCGTAAGTTATGTGGAATGTTGTCGTTCTAGGCATATAATGATTAACACTTCTAGTTTCTAGTTGATAATCTACTTTTACTCAAAGTCTGGGAATGGAAGTGTGTGTGATACGCATAGATTTCAACTTGTGGATATGCGACTGAAACGTGCATCGATGTTTAGTTGATAAAGAAACTTCACTCCTCACTTGATTGGCGATGTTCATGTTAACATAAATACGTATATGGGCCTTGCCAAGCGAAAAAGGCCCTTATACAGTATTTTGTCAAACTTCTGTTTTAGAAGATTAGGGAGCTAATTTATGGATCTATACACTGAACACATTGGTCATCCAAATTTCACACGGCAAAGTGGAGATTTGGCAGTTGAAATGTCCAATTTTATAAGCAATTGTGTGGGAATTGTGAACGGGGCTCATATGTGAATTGATTTCTTCTTCTTCTTCCATATGGGCCCATCTCCTTCTATCTTGAAGATTCTTATGGGCTTTAGTGCTTTTTTTCGGATATTGACTACCGAGGCCGGACAACATACAAATTTAGAACCACGGGTAGGGTTACAGTGGTGTAAGAGGTAATCTTGCCGAGTGACAGGTCAGACATGGTCTGATGATAGTATCTTTACTCCCAGGGCATACTATGAACATGGTGCGTTTTTGAGGGATGAAGAACGAGCAAGTATGCTACCTATGATGGCAGCAGGTAAACAACTAACTCGTGTGTCTGTAGTGAAACCAATTCTGAATAAAACCTTTAGAGTGATTCTAAAGTAATTTCAATGGCATCAAACCATTAATCTTTAGCATGACTTTGAGGGTCCTTGTTTAGGTAACGACAGATGATTTTAATGGTTCCTTGAACATTTGTCACTTTGGTTTGATTTTCAGGACTGAGCTCCATATTATTTGCCCTCAGTATTGATAGTGAAGAACTCAATGCTATTAAGCCGGTAAGACCTAATTTCCTGATTCACTTTTGTGTGCATGGAAAGGGTTCCTTCCTATCTGAATGGGTGGTAGAGGGATGGCCACTGATAGGGGCGTACTCCTATTCCTACTTTAATGTTCGCGTTAATTTCAGTGGGTCCCAACCTTTTTTTCCCATCAGTACATCAAAAGTTCCTGATACCTATATCATGAAAATGTTGGATTGGTTGCTAATAGAAGAATATTAAGTATGTTTCATGGGTAATTAGGACAAGACCGCTGTTTGCATTTTAGTGTGGCCCGCGAACACTGCACTTTTCGCGTTTACTATACATTGTACTCACTATCTCGAATCTGATTGGCTAAGAGCGCGCGCTTTTTACTTTGTGAATCACACAATTTAAGGGTCTTAGAATCAATCAGCTTCTACGCGCGCAGTGCATCATGGGACTAGAGCACTTGAATGGCTTTCCTATTTGGCAAAAGCGCTTGTGTAAAAGAAATTGCTTGAGAAAAAAATAAATATATTTTGATCATCGCGAAAATATTTTTTTTCTGAATCAATGTATTTAATAAAACAATTATTGAATTCGGTTTTGTGCAGGTTGTGATATCCGGAATGAATAAACAATGTCTCGCCCCTGGTAATATCACAAAAACCTCGTCCAATAATTGCTTATTGTTCAAATTTGAAAAAGGAAACGATACGTTTCTAAGTCGCTTTCGAGACACTTCCAATGGCGACCAGAACAAAACAAAACGATGACAGCCAACCAAAAGGCAGATTTCAATGCAGTACGCACCCATGTGGGTGGCGAGACAGACGACTCGGGTGGGTACTGCTGTATTTGCAAAACAAATCCTTTGTTCTAAGACGATTTGAAATATTTTGACCAAAGAGAGAAAAAGGCGCTGTTTCCTGATTCCATGATATATGCTCCTTATCCCAGGTTCCTAATGCCGTGACTTCGTCCAAGGAAGTTCTGTCCACCATCTTGTCTTCCTTCCCCAAATCCAAAGATGGACCGGAACCCGCCCCTGTCTACCCAGAAGCCTTAGTGTCAGGTCTGTTAAAATAGTTTGCCTTAACTATGACAGCAAAGCTCGCTAAAGTTGTGCCTAAAGTCTGCTTTTGATGTTACTATTTTCATATATGTTTTGTTATCCATTGGGCTGTTCCATTTTAGATCCGTTACCCCCGAGAGGAACGAGAGGAACCTGGAATTTACATAGGGGTCGTTGTGTTTGACCCTGGAAATTCCACAGGGGGTACAAGAGAATGTGGAATTCCCACAAGGGTTACTTCACATTTCCACAGGAGTTGTGCAGTATCCTGACATTTCCACAGGGGTAGAGCATTTTTCGCGAGTTCCTCGATAGGGGTACGACTATTTTTTGGAACAGCCCATTGAACATATACAGCCAGCTAAACACGGGTCTAGCTAGATGGACTTCACTCCTTCCTTCCCTATGGGAACCTCCATTACACTGTCTCATTTTGTCCTTACAACATGCCCTTATTTTCCCTGAATCAGGGAAGGGGATTAGCCTGCAAACCATCCGAGCAATAGTGTAGGCCCCTCCCTAGGCCCAGTGAAATGTGGAATCCCCGACTCAAGCCCCCTCTACTTCACGCGCGCTTTACAAACATGTTTTCTATTTTACTGGTTTTCCTCCAAAATAGGTAACAGGGTAAGAGTTTGAAGTGACAACTGCTAATTTCCTTTTATCAGACTCGGTGCCCATTGTCGAAACAACGAAGAAGAAGCGACACAAGAAAAAGAAAGCTGCTGCCATCGTTTCTATTGACGATGGAGAAGGGTTGGTCGAGAATTTGGGCGAGACCGAGGGTGGTTTTACATCTCGTAGTTACGCTTCTTCCTCTAGGAACTTCCCTCTCGACGCCACTACTATTACTACGCATGCCCAGTCCAATGCTAAAGGCCATTCTAGGTCTTCGTCCTACCCTGGTAAATTCAGCACAGGAGTCCCATTGGGAGCTGCTTCCTCTAGTCAACTTAAGTCTCAGTTCTCCGAGCAGTTCACCAATCAGGGCTCAGAGTTGTCTCGGCAGATTTCTTTGTCTGATACGTCACTAAGTAAGGACACAGTTGACAATGTGAACTGGACTATAGAAGCTGACCCATATAAGGACTTTAAGATCGGGAACGCTACATTTTACACCGGTCAGCAAGTCAACACGATCGAGGAAAAAGAGGAAGAGAAATGGGAAACACAGGAATCTCCAAATTTTACTTTTAGTTATGGTGATGTAAATAGTTCGAAGAAGGACAATTTTAGCGAAATATCGAAAGACATTTTATCAGCCGACTCTGAAGTTTTGAATGAACAAAATGAAATGCGTTTTTATGATCCGATTTTAGGCTCTATCAATGAAAAATCTAGGACTGTATTTGAAAACCAAAGTTCTTTTAAAAGCTTCAAGCATAACGTCTTGCAAACCCAAGATGAACCGAGAGATGGGGATGCTCCCCTTGGGCTTAGAGTGGAAGAGACTGACACGCCGCAAGCGAATTCTACTCTGAAATGGAAGCACGGAAGCAGCATGAAAGGAAGAAAACAACAGGAAGTGAAGCCTGACGAGAGACCAAAGGTCTGCCCCGAGGATGAACCCTATACGTTGATCGGAAGTGGCGAGGCCCTGACGCCGGTCAAGACAAACAGCTCAAAATATAGCGAGTCTCTTCCGATCGATCCGACAGATGGAGAAGACCAAGAGAGCCTTGACCGAGATAGCATCCAGGATGATGTATCGGTGTCAAGGTAAGAGTTTGATGATAATTGTTCAGGCGATCTATATGCACCTAGTGGTGTCTGCTAATCAAAGACTACTAAACCGTTTGTCTGTATGAAGATACATGGCTCCCCGTGCTGCCACTCAGCAATGCCAGGTGAAGTGACCCTTAGTATTGTTCCTTTCTTGTCAGCTCATTTGCTGATGACGAAGACTCTGTGGGACGACATGACTCGTTTGTGAAAGCCAGGTCCGAGTCTCTCACGGCTGCAACAGAAGCCGCGGTTGCTGCATTGGACCTTTGTGCGCAGATCGGTGATGTATCGAGGTATATCGGTCATGTCGAATTGCTCAAACATTTATTAGTTTATTAAAGGTATTATACATTGGAATTTTAAATAGTTATTTATTTTGCTATATCAATTTTCCTTTTTTCAGCATGACGCGAACACTGGGGGATGGTAGTTCTGCCGACCAAGTATGATCCTTTATATTTCCCCTCGTCCTTGTTTTCGATTCTATTTGTTTGGTACCTCGGACTTGCTGCTTGTTTTGCTACCGTCCACATTGTTTGCGACTGTTCTGAGTTGGCTTGTTTTGTGTTTTAGGAGGAATCATCGCATAAGGATAGCATGAGCACGAGTGAGTAGTTTCACAAGCCTTGCATAAAGGCGCCTAACAACAATAATGGCTCTTCTCAAGGCCCCCCCCCCCCCCCCCCCCCTAACTAACTAACTAACCGCAGGTGCGGATCCAGGAAAAATTCTCACCGGTTTACGAATAGCGAAAGCTCCTGTTACCTTTCTCGATGTCCAATACACGCGCATACTGTATATCCTTTTTAGGGTCGCGAATGGCTCTTGAGGATATCAAAAGCCAAGGAAAATAACGATTTTCACTTTTTCAGAAAGAGAGTTTGTAATGATGCTTAGAATTTTATAAGGGAAAAGAAAATCAAATTCCATTTAAAAAATCAGAATATTTTGACCGGGCGTAAACCGGTCTAGTTCCGCGCCTAGCCTGAACCGTCAATATATTAAAGATAAATTTGTTAGTAAAACATGGATTTCTAAGTAAATGAAATAATGGGAATGGACGCAGGAAGACTGTAATGTAGATTGTGATGTTTTCACCTCCGTTTCCGTAGGTGAGCTCAAGCAAGCCATTGTATCAATGATGCTTCGAAAAGACGAGATTGAGGAGGAAAATAAGTGAGTACGATATGTTGAAAGCCTTCGGACAAGTTAGGCGAGTGTTATTGTTTCACGGGGTAGTTTAGAATATGGGCTCACCAAGAGGTCAAGCATTATCGAACGTACAGATAAATCGTTTCGCCTGAATTTTCTCTCGCAGCTTTTCTAGGCAAAGAATGAAATATCTTTATTATACATTGAACTCACTATCGCAAATGTGATTGGCCGAGAGCATACAATCAATTCTCTATGTCGCGTTCTCTATGTCTCTTTGTCTGCAGCAGATATTTCACAATTAGACCTCGAGGCCGAATGTGCTATGATGAATAGACCATGAGACCGAAGGCCGAATGGTCTATTTATATCATAGCACATGAGGACGAGAGGTCTAATTGTTTTAGTATAAACCAACTAGTTGGTCAGTTTTGGCAATGAATTCCATGATTTTATGTTGAAAAAATCAAGTTTTCTTGCAAAGAAAGGTGGTGGTTTTGCCAGGTACGGTCTATCACTAATAGACGATAAATAGCTCAGCCAATCAGAATGCAGGATTTGTAATAGACCATTAGTTGGTTTATACTAATGCATTTTAGTAGAAACCAACCCGCATACTATCACGAATCCTGCAATTTGATTGGCTCCGCTACTCACTATCTATCACGTAATAGATATCGAGTAGCGAAAACGCTAGTGATGAGATACCAATAAGAAATGATCTATACTATTATAATCGCGTTGTCTGCGTAAACGTTTCTAATTGCCTAAATCGGTCTGTCCGAAAGCAACACTGAAATGACTTTCCTGACCCCCTCAGTTACGTATTATATCACGAGGATGTGCTTCTCAAAAAGCAAAACATGGATTCTCTATCTTTCGAAAGCTCTAGAATTTAAAACTTTTACTAAAGACAAATAAAGTGTAGAAACTTAATTGTTTTCTTGAGGTAAACAATTGCCCACCCGTTTCGAAATAACTGAATACGAGACAGTTTCTTGGAAAAGAAAACCACAGAAGCCTTCGCAAAAACACAGTTGTGCCGCTCAAAAAATAGATCAGGCCTGGCTGATAGGCTAGATCCAACATGGAGGATGCTTTGAAATATCGAGTCGCTAAAATGTCTGGAAGTTCTCACTCAAAATTCAGTGTTTTTCTGGCAAATGTCGCCGGAATTCTTATCAGAAGGGGATCTACCATCACTTCCAAATAAGGTAAATACTTCCAAATTTGGTTTTAGCCGTGAGTGTTTCAAAAACGACGGTTTTGATCAGGGTATTTTTGATATTAAAAACACAAAGCCCAAAAGAAATCCCTGCATAAAGTAATTGTTTAATGTGCTTTTAATGTCTGTAATAAAGAAAGTCTAAATGGAGTCAAATAGTAACTCAAAATCTCTACGACAACAAACACAACATTTGACAATCGAGCTACCGCCAGTTCACCGGTCATTTCAGCCAATCAGCGTACAACACTGTTTACAATTTGAGACATTTACCCTACCTTCTGTAATGCCTAAACAAAATGTTATTCTGAGTCTTCTAGCGTCACGGGCTGTTTTCTTGTAGTTATTAAAATACGATAGATTTTCCAAAAAAAATACCTAAACGTTTAAAGCGGCATGCCGTACGGTGTTTGTATTGTGTGCCTGAAAACCGGTGGCGTTTGAGGATATTCTGTGATAGCGTTTTCGAAACGCTATTGCAAAAACTAAGGCGAGGGACCATCATGATGTCCAAATGTTGTTTTTGTAGAACCTTACGCCAGGTGGTAGAGGAAAGACGCCGTGAGTTGGAGGGGTTACGAGCAGAGATGGACGAGGTGCGGCAAGAGGCAAAGACAAGGGAGGAGCGAGAGACGGCTACTGTTGTTGCACTAACTAGGTAGGCTACTCAGCTACTCACCTCCTCAGCTACAGTAGTAGTAACTATAGGTAGGCTACTCAGCTACTCCCCTCCCCAGCCACAGTAGTAGTAACTATAGGTAGGCTACTAAGCTACTCACCTCCCCAGCTACAGTAGTATTAACTATAGGTAGGCTACTCAGCCACTCCCCTTCCCATCTACAGTAGTAGTAACTATAGGTAGGCTACTCAGCTACTCTCCTGCCCAGCCACAGTAGTAGTAACTATAGGTAGGCTACTCAGCCACTCCCCTTCCCATCTACAGTAGTAGTAACTATAGGTAGGCTACTCAGCTACTCTCCTCCCCAGCCACAGTAGTAGTAACTATAGGTAGGCTACTCAGCTACTCCCCTCCCCAGCCACAGTAGTAATAACTATAGGTAGGCTACTCAGCCACTCCCCTTCCCATCTACAGTAGTAGTAACTATAGGTAGGCTACTCAGCCACTCCCCTTCCCATCTACAGTAGTAGTAACTATAGGTAGGCTACTCAGCCACTCCCCTCCCCATCTGCAGTAGTAGTAACTATAGGTAGGCTACTCAGCTACTCGCCTCCCTAGCTACAGTAGTAGTAACTATAGGTAGGCTACTCAGCTACTCCCCTCCCCAGCCACAGTAGTAGTAACTATAGGTAGGCTACTAAGCTACTCACCTCCCCAGCTACAGTAGTAATAACTATAGGTAGGCTACTCAGCCACTCCCCTTCCCATCTACAGTAGTAGTAACTATAGGTAGGCTACTCGCCTCCCTAGCTACAGTAGTAGTAACTATAGGTAGGCTACTCAGCTACTCCCCTCCCCAGCCACAGTAGTAATAACTATAGGTAGGCTACTCAGCCACTCCCCTTCCCATCTACAGTAGTAGTAACTATAGGTAGGCTACTCGCCTCCCTAGCTACAGCAGTAGTAACTATAGGTAGGCTACTCAGCTACTCGCCTCCCTAGCTACAGTAGTAGTAACTATAGGTAGGCTACTCAGCCACTCCCCTCCCTAGCTACCACAGTAGTAACTATAGGTAGGCTACTCAGCTACTCGCCTCCCTAGCTACAGTAGTAACTATAGATAGGCTACTCAGCCACTCCCCTCCCTAGCCACAGTAGTAGTAACTATAGGTAGGCTACTCACCTCCCCAGCTACAGTAGCAGTAACTATAGGCAGGCTACTCAGCCACTCCCCTTCCCATCTACAGTAGCAGTAACTATAGGTAGGCTACTCAGCTACTCTCCTCCCCAGCCACAGTAGTAGTAACTATAGGTAGGCTACTCACCTCCCCAGCTACAGTAGTAGTTACTATAGGTAGGCTACTCAGCCACGATCCCCTCCCCATCTGCAGTAGTAGTAACTATAGGTAGGCTACTCAGCTACTCGCCTCCCTAGCTACAGTAGTAGTAACTATAGTTAGGCTACTCAGCCACTCCCCTCCCTAGCCACAGTAGTAGTAACTATAGGTAGGCTACTCACCTCCCCAGCTACAGTAGCAGTAACTATAGGCAGGCTACTCAGCCACTCCCCTTCCCATCTACAGTAGCAGTAACTATAGGTAGGCTACTCAGCTACTCTCCTCCCCAGCCACAGTAGTAGTTACTATAGGTAGGCTACTCAGCCACTCCCCTCCCCATCTGCAGTAGTAGTAACTATAGGTAGGCTACTCAGCTACTCGCCTCCCTAGCTACAGTAGTAGTAACTATAGTTAGGCTACTCAGCCACTCCCCTCCCCAGCTACAGTAGTAGTAACTATAGGTAGGCTACTCAGCTACTCGCCTCCCTAGCTACAGTAGTAGTAACTATAGGTAGGCTACTCAGCCACTCCCCTCCCTAGCTACAGTAGTAGTAACTATAGGTAGGCTACTCCGCTACTCGCCTCCCCAGCCACAGTAGTAGTAACTATAGGTAGGCCACTCAGCTACTCACCTCCCTAGCTACAGTAGCAGTAACTATATGTAGGCTACTCAGCCACTCCCCTCCCTAGCTACAGTAGTAGTAACTATAGGTAGGCTACTCAGCTACTCTCCTCCCCAGCCACAGTAGTAGTAACTATAGGTAGGCTACTAAGCTACTCGCCTCCCCAGCCACAGTAGTAGTAACTATAGGTAGGCTACTCCGCTACTCGCCTCCCCAGCCACAGTAGTAGTAACTATAGGTAGGCTACTCAGCTACTCTCCTCCCCAGCCACAGTAGTAGTAACTATAGGTAGGCTACTCCGCTACTCGCCTCCCCAGCCACAGTAGTAGTAACTATAGGTAGGCTACTCAGCCACTCCCCTTCCCATCTACAGTAGCAGTAACTATAGGTAGACTACTCAGCTACTTGCCTCCCTAGCTACAGTAGCAGTAACTATAGGTAGGCTACTCAGCCACTCCCCTTCCCATCTACAGTAGCAGTAACTATAGGTAGGCTACTCAGCTACTCTCCTCCCCAGCCACAGTAGCAGTAACTATAGGTAGGCTACTCAGCTACTCTCCTCCCCAGCCACAGTAGTAGTAACTATAGGTAGGCTACTCCGCTACTCGCCTCCCCAGCCACAGTAGTAGTAACTATAGGCAGGCTACTCAGCCACTCCCCTTCCCATCTACAGTAGCAGTAACTATAGGTAGGCTACTCAGCTACTCTCCTGCCCAGCCACAGTAGTAGTAACTATAGGTAGGCTACTCAGCTACTCACCTCCCCAGCTACAGTAGTAGTAACTATAGGTAGGCTACTCTGCTTCTCACCTCCCCATCTACAGTAGCAGTAACTATAGGTAGGCTACTCAGCCACTCCCCTCCCCATCTGCAGTAGTAGTAACTATAGGTAGGCTACTCAGCTACTCGCCTCCCTAGCTACAGTAGTAGTAACTATAGTTAGGCTACTCAGCCACTCCCCTCCCCAGCTACAGTAGTAGTAACTATAGGTAGGCTACTCGCCTCCCTAGCTACAGTAGTAGTAACTATAGGTAGGCTACTCAGCCACTCCCCTCCCCATCTACAGTAGTAGTAACTATAGGTAGGCTACCTATTCGTCTTGTTATCGAATGTGAATTACAGCAAAGGAGCGGCAGTCCGTTTAGACATTACTACCCTCTTCCCAGTTTGAGTATGCCCCAATTTAAAGTGTACACAGAGTCTGTTTTGTTATATGGACCTTTTCGCATGTAGACCACACCACCTTGTGTTTTTAAGCTTAATATTATTGCCACAGGGAAAATGAGGTGTTAAAACATCAACTCAAGAAATACGTTAGTGCCGTTCAGTTACTGAGAACTGACATGAAGGAGAATCAGTTTAACTTGGGTAAGTACTGCACTTCCAACTTAGCATATATTTCATGATCTGGCGCCCGTTGCTCGAAACACCCGAGAATTCTCAGGCCCGAAAACATTGTTTTGAAATTTTAATATAATTTTAATTGATCCCCACGTTTTTCGTTTTCTTTTCTACCCTGCTGATGTGAATAGTCTAGAATTTCCTATTCGTGGATAGTTTTATTCTATAGTATTTATATAATTACGTTTGTTTAACCCGAATTTTTTGGGCACCCGAAAAACTAGGGTGAAAAACAATGGAAAGTTTTCGGGAGAAGCTGCCCTCCCGAATAATAAGGTATCCACGAATACGAAGTTGTAGACTATTTAAATCAGTAGGGTAGAAAAGAAAAAGGGTTGATGGCACTAACTACAAGAAAATCTGAAATTGTAGGGAAATATCAGCCTTAATTACGATATCCGATCAAATATGGCAAAATTTGGCATGCTTCGCGTGCAATAACAACATAAATAATTGCCACTAAAACCCGGGTTGAAACATCGCTTTTGGGGCAACAACTTTTGAGCTCTTGACGAATGAACTTATGCCCCCTCAGTTTTACTAGGCTTGCTACGGCCCTGCTGGGAAATAAAACAAACTGAACTTTTTACCTTCCAACGGCGACAAGAACTTTGCACATGGGCGGGGAAACATTGATTAAACCCAACTGGCAAAACTTGCACGTGCAGACAGATCATGTTGTGTCGAGGGTGTGGTCGCGTAGATCGGTACAAAAATCCGCAAATTTTTTTATCTGCAGCTTCTTTAGGCATCCGGCAAGATGAAGTGCTACCTAAGCTGACAGACCAACTGGGCCTTGACGACCTTGAGAGGTAATTAGTATTTATATGACTTTATTGCCTTAACCCGAGCCCGAGTCGAGTTTTGAGCCGAATCTTCCGCGAAGGACCAACGTTATGGGCGGATTTCTACACGTCGAAACGTAGTTCTAGAAATTCCGCTGCAACTCCTGACTAGTTACCCAGTTCCAATAAGACGGTCCACACTGTAGGCATCTATCTCCAAATCTACTGCTACACCAGACCTAGTTAATGGTCCTAGTAATCAATGACCAAGCTCCTTAGCGTCTAACGGCTAACGGCGTTACATTTATTGCAGAGAAGAAGCAAAAGAATACGAGAGAAAGTTGATTGAGGTAGGCCTGCCACGTGTGGCTACATTTGCTCATCAGTTCAGTGGCTTCAGGGTGTTTAAGTAGGACTAATAGAGCCTGCTGTGCACGTAGTCTTATCCGTCTTATCACGTGGACTGTGTTCTCCTTGTCGAAGACCTTTGCACAGTGCTTATCCGTGTGCTGGACCCCATGGTGCGTTATTGTATTTTCTTATTTATTATATCCATTTTGAAATCACGCGCGCGTTCTGCAATCTGATTGGATCTCAGCAGGTCAATTTATTCCTTTATTATATCCATTTTGAAATCATTGTCAATCCCTGCATTCTGATTGGTCAAAAATAGGTCGCTTTATTCAGGAAGCGACCTATTTTCAACTGTCTAAAGCACCCCATTTTTCAGCCAATCACAAACAAGCATAAAAATTAGATAGCCAATCATGTTTGAGATTTGAAAGCTATTGGCCAATCGCATCACTCCATTTTATAAACAAAAAGTCATCTCAAAGTTATCTTTGGGTGCAATTTTTGTCTTTGTTGACAAACTTTCACATTTTTGCCTGAAAAAGAAGCAAAACAACAATGGATGACTTTAATTACTCACATTTCCTTGAAGATGATGACTTTCTTGATAATTTCCCTGTTTTGAAATGTGTTTTTCTGGCAAGAGCGACGTTTTTGTAGATCAAAATCCACGAACTCCAGTCCCGAGTCCACGAAAGTGCCCACAACAACCAAAACAAACCCAGAAAAAAGCCAAGACATTGGTCCTGCCCCTGATGTATCCCGTTTCCAGGTGGCTACAAGTGAAAACTTAGATGAGCTGAGATCCAATGCAGAGAATAAGAACACTTCAAGGTCCACAAGATACTGGATGAGTGTGTTGAAGAGCTGCTGCGACTCCCGTAATCTTGATCGCCCGCAAAGTTGCTTTCTCAGTTTTACGCTAAAGTAAAGAAGCAAAATGGCGAGGATTATGAGCCCGAGTCGCTCAAGATAATGCAAAGTGGCGTAGAAAGATTTCTCAAGGAGAAAAACTATCCATTCAGCATCGTACGATCGAGGGAATTTCAGGCCTCCCAAGAAATCCTCCGCGCAAAAGCCATTTCTTTACGCCAAGAAGGCAAGGGAAAAGCGTCCAAACAGAGCATAGCCGCTGTCTTCAAATGAAGAGTCCGCCTTATGGGGAAAAGGCGAGCTGGGAGACTTCAACGGTAAGTGTTGACAAATGTGAACTTTAAAAACTTAAGTGAGCATTTCGGCTTGAGAGGTCGCCAAGAGCACCATGAAGTATACGTCGAGGATTTTACAATCACAAGCTTACAAGATGGTAGTGAGGCAGTAGAGTTCAGCGAAGGGCCAACTAAAACACGCAGTAGAGCACTTGTTATCAAGAGAAGAACCACTCCACAAATAATGCACAGCATGGATGGAGGTGACCGAGATCCCGTACGACTGTTGAACTTTGGTTGTCAAAGCGCCCCGAGGGAATGAAGGACAAAGGTCCACTTTACTTGAGCATAATTCACCGCCCGAAAACCTGTAATGTCTGGTATCAGAAGACGCCGATAGGACATAACAAAATCGGCAATATAATGAAGTCCATGGCATACTGCTTGGAAACCTACCAAAAAATAACTAATCACAGCACACGGAAAACCCTGGTCGACAAACTGAAGAGTGCAGGGCAGCCAATAAACGTGATTTGTGAAATCACTGGTCATGCCAGAGAATCCTCCCTCGATGATTACGATCACACGAAGATCAAAGGAAGCAGCTCTCACACATCATCAGTGGCTTTACAGCTGTTTTGAGTATTCTGCGAACTCTCGAGATCGATTTCCAACCGTCAAACCGCTTGCTGGCTTCCGTCAATCAAACTTTGAAACTCTTTGGAATACATAGAATTCAGTTTTTTGCCATCCTAGTAAAATGCCCCAACACACATCATCTTTTACTATCTTTTTCTAAACAAAGGGCATAACTTACGGTCGGCTAAGACTAAAATTAGACCCGAGAGTTTGATTGACGGAAGGCAGAACGCCATTGGAAGTCGAACGCGAGAGTTCGCAGAATACTCAAAACAGCTGTAAAGCGCCCAATTCAAATGAAAACCGAGAAAACAAGCCATCAGCCGTCGATTACAGCTGTTTCAGGTAACACGCGACTTCGCCGTTGCCGCCAGAGTTTGGCAGTTGGGTTTTCTGTGCTGTCCATCAATGCAATCCGTGTCCGTGTGAGCCAATCATATCCTTACTCAGTGCATTCGATTGGCTTCCCTTGCGAGACATGTCGTGACAGAAGCCAATTCACTGCACTAGGCGAAACAAGGCAAGGATCTGATTGGCTCACATGGTTTGATTGACTACACAGGAAAACCCAACTGCCAAAAGCTCTCTCGATGTTTTGAACGCGCTGGGTCGCGTGTTACCTGAAACAGCAAGAACCGGTCGTGTTCGCTTCGACTTCAACTCGTCAACATTCAAGATGGTTGACCTCGACCGATGATCGACCTCGCGCGGCGCGCTCTTCGTACCCTTAACATGTCCCGATAACTTGTCCGCTCTCGTAAATTTATCAGGAAGCATCTAACAGGCAAAAACAATGTCGAAATTTCCTATGTTTTATAATGAATATTTTCTTCTCGAAGCGAAGCTAAGTGCTAAGGTGCCCAGGGTAGCTGGATTCGACCAAGTTGAAATAACTTTGGAAACGCTCTCGAAAGTGTATCAAAACGAATCCGTATACATATCGTTTTAGTGTGGACGGTCGAATCCGGATAAAAATGAAAACGATAACGTCAACTGTACCATCAAATAAAAATTGATCGCTTGTTTGGAGCTAAATCTCCCATCCACACTAACACACTGCGAATCTTTAATGGGCCACAGCAGAACTGATGGCTTTTTCTAAAATATTTCATAGATATTGCCAGTTTTCAGGTATTTCAGAGACGTTTTAGAAAAGCATGCCGGCCCGTGGAGAAAGGAATGCAGACAAAAACATGAACCCGAGCGGGCAGAATTGTAGAGGGTTTTTTTACGCGCACCACGGTTCGGTGAATTCCGTAGTAGTTGTCACTCAGTACGACAAGTTGCGAAAGTTAAAGAAATGATCAGTCTCAACACAATAGTTCACTGGCCTTTTTCGGTGGAAATAGAACCATGTCAATACACTTCGTTTGTTTGCGGTCGATTTTAGGTAGCAGAGATGCATGGAGAACTCATGGAATTTAACGAGCGCCTTCAGCGTCAGATCAATTACTGGCAGCATCAGACCAAACGGCTGCGAGAGGAGCTGATTAACCTACGAGGACCGGTAATCAACATGTTTGTTCATTATTTCCCCTCCATCTGAAAAACAGTCAACACACAGCTTTGTGTTCGTCAATCCTTGTGGTCCACAAGTTAAATATCTGGCAATTTTAACGCCAATTTAATTTCCCTTATCAACTGATTTCCCGTCCCACCGACTATAAGCCTGCCAAAAAGCATATTTTAATTTGCAGATCGTTTTGCTTTTCAATCCCGCACCATCTACTTCCAGACCATATGGCCGCTTAGTACAGGAATTCCCCCCTTCTGCCCAAATTTGTTAGCACGGCAAAAGGTGCAGTTTTAAAATTATAGTACAAGTGGAAAGAACCTTGGGAAACCCAATTAGGACATTGCTGGAATCCCTCGACCTTGCTCATTTTATTGCCTGTAATTTGCCATAGTTACCGGAAGACTGCAGTACCGCTGACGAGGCGGCTCATCTAGTGGACTTTGACCCCACAGTCATCTCCCTCAACACCAGGCCCCTGATCAGTGTGTGGATCCCGTCCGTTTTCATGAAGGGGCGGGGCTCTTCTGGAGTACATTTGTACCAGGTACACGCATCCATACAAACTAATACATTTTTAATATATACAATGGCGGACAAAACCCACTTTCCCTCTCTCACCCTTGCTTTGCAATGTTGTTCGGGACTGCCAAAGGTTAGTTTAACCCCGACTCCAACATTGTGAATAGTAGAGGGGGGAAAGCAAGGCACGTTTTGGTAAAGCAAATTTTATTCCAAAGGCTCTGAAAGCCGCTTGAGTTTAAAACACAGTGCTGGGTACGAATATGAGCACAAATAATGAACCGTTCGTTATTGTATGTTCCTCCAGGTATATATCCGCATCCGAGATGAAGAGTGGAATGTGTATCGTAGATATTCACAGTTTTACGATTTGCACAAGAAGGTAAGTAGTACACGATCGTAGATAACTTTTTTTACTCATTGAGAAAAACATGTAAACTGGCATATTTTTCTTTCTAGCTCTGTAAAAAACATTCAGTCGTTGGAAGTTTCAAATTTCCACCAAAGAAAACCATAGGAAATAAAGTAAGTGAGAAGAAATGTTTGCGTTGTATTTCTCCCGACTGACTATGCCTCACAGCGTCTCCAGTATAGCGCCGGAGAGCTCAATTCGCCTTTGTCACACGGCAGCCATCTTGGATTTTTTCTTACAGAAATTACTATGGGTGGGTGATCTTACACGCCTGGCCTCGCATTCATGCCAGCTTCGCTGTATTAGAAAATCCAAGATGGCTGCCGTGTGACAAAGGCGAATAGTGAATGAACTGATTAAAACGCAGGATGTTGCCAACATTGTTCTTTCAGGGGACTAGATTTGTAGAAGAGAGACGAAAGCTATTGCAAGACTACTTACGAAGGGTGGTGAACTTGCTATTAGCTACCGAGGCTGAGCTTGATAGTCAGATTAGCAAAGCAGCTCTGCTTGAATTACTACCATTCTTCGGGTAAGAGCCAGGCGTTTGATCTTTTCACCATATAGTTTACCAGGGATGGAATAAGGTTTAGGGAATTTATCACTTTAGGTTTGAGAGTATACACCTGTTTCAATTAACGTTGCTCTGCAAAACGTAAAACCATGAACCATGCTTCATAAGTCGTAATGGTAATTCCTGCCTAAAACGAAGCGGTTCACGCCAAATTGTGTCTCAAAGTAGTAAACAAAGTGTCATTGGGTGGTTTTAGTTTAGTTTGGTTTGCCAAACTCGAGGAAAATACGAGAAATAGCGTCTTCATTATGATGCATGGTTCATGGTTTGACGTTTTGCAGAGCAACGTTAATTGAAGTATTTGATAATTATTTTTCATGCTCTCTTGAGTTCTGTGTGACGCCATAGACTCGCCACTGGATATCGTGTTTGTGTATCCCCCTTGTCCCCTTGGGTGTCTGTTCTAGTTATGACATCATGTACTACCTTAACAGATCACATATAATATTTGGCGTTCCTTTCATCCTGTCTCATGTGACACAATAGGCAAGTTGCACTAACTGGGTCACGTGACCCAAATCCCATACATTTTGAATAAAATCTTGAAAATTCAACTCGCTGCCATTTGCTCCAGGTCAGAGACTTTAAGAACAGGTGTTCTGAGAAAATCAACCAAAGTTGGAAATGAAAATTTTTGATCCCCCCTGATATTTTGTGTGCAGGTAGGTTTAGTCAGGCGGCTAAGCCAAATGATTGTGCGTTTTTTGATAAAAGCATGAAACTTTCCAGTATGATTGGCCTACGGGTACTTGTCAATTTTTGATTGGGAGGCATCTCTGAAAATTCTTTTTACAGGAACTATTTAGACGACTCGCAAAGCTATTGTTCAGCCGCCATCTTGTCCTTTGTTATTCATGAGTTTCGCGGCACTTACTGTCCAAGTCAGTGAAGTGATTCTCCAGACTCTGCAGCAAAATCCCTGCAACTTTGTTTCATTCAGGGGCCATTAATACCTTGGCACATATGGTCTATACTTCGGTAGCTATGTCGCAAGCTGATATCAACCTGTGTGCCGAAGAATCCCGATATTTTCCTGATTTTCTATCTCCGAAACAGTGTCTGACTGGGAATTCGAAAACATGTTTTCGTAAATAGAAGAAAACATCTAGAAAAGTAATTTAGCTATCAAATGTTCACTTGTCATATATTCCAATGATCGTTTCTCTTCGCCATAAGTCTTTAGAGTTTTGTCTATCTGGCGCTACACTCTATAAATTTATCTCGTAGAATAAGAGCTCAAGTGCCACGAAACTCATGAATAACAAAGGACAAGATGGCGGCTGAACAATAGCTTTGCGAGTTGTCTAAATAATTCCTGTAAAAAGAATTTTCAGAGATGCCTCCCAATCAAAAATTAACAAGTACTCTCTGAAGTCCCGTCCTGGAAAGTTTCATGCTTTTATCAGAAAACGCACAATTCGCAATAAAATTTGGACTTAGCCGCCTGACTAGTTGCCCTGGGGGATTAACACAAATGACCATATAAGAGTCATTTCTCGCTCTGTTTCCATGGCAACCGAGGCTGAACATAACTCCCCTGAACCCCCTGTTTTCACTAAACAAATCTCATCAGAAGGTGCAAATGCTGCAGGGCTCGTTGTCGGCGACGTTTTATTTGATTTCCATACTATTGCACATGATGAAAGACCAATACATATAGTTTTCAAAAATATCAATATTGGCATTTCTTGCAGAATATGGAAGCGACATCGATGCCGTGTTTGTGGTGGGGTTTTGGCCCTCGTTAACTGCTACAAAAATTACCCTAACTAAACGACCAATTTCTGCCAAAGTATCCAATTTTCTGAGCTCAAATTAGCATTACTACATGTTAGGACAATTGTCTTTCTATTTATTGTAAATTTAACTTGGGGAATTTAATAGCGTGGCGGTTAGGCTCGAGCCGGTGTGAGGTAAATTCTCGGAAACCGCCAAATTGGTCATTTTAAACTTTCGTTTTCTAATTGAAAAAAATCCCCCTCAGATCACAAAAACAGCCTAATGTGTTCTTTGCTTGCCACATTTTCTACTTTGTAGGAAAAAGGAAACGTTCCTGTCAAATTATTATATAAAATTCAATTGTTTTGATGACTTACCATAACGATTTGGACGACTTATCAGCACGATTCCTGTCGCGTTGACTTTACTCCGATATTAATAAATAATAATAATAATAAAATAGCTTATATAGCGCTTATACATTGCTGTTCTAGGCGCTTTACATGATTTTTAAAAAAGAAATAAACCAAAACTACTTAAAAATTAAAAAATGTGATCGACATAAATAATAGATAATAATAAAAAGAAATAAGCAAATCATTACATTTCTCAAGACTAAAAATGCTAAAAATAAGCAATAAAAATGATAGCATGACATTAGCAATAGGCCTTCTTATAAAGAAACGTTTTTAGTTTTGACTTACTGCGGCTTTCATAATTCTGCGAACTCTCGCCATCGATTTCCAACCGTAAAACCGCCTTCTGGCTTCCGTCAATCAAGCTCCCGAGTCTTCTCGTCGTTACTCTTTGTGCTTTTTGATTGGCCAGCGCCTAAGCAGTGCTAAAATGGCTTCCTGTCACGCCAGCAATGGTTACGTGGCTGGCCAATCAAAAAGCACAAAGAGTAACGACGAAAAGACTCTTGAGCTTGATTGACGGAAGCCTGAAGGCGGTTTTACGGTTGGAAATCGATAGCGAGAGTTCGCAGAATTATGAAAATCGCAGTAAACGTTTCGATGTTGGAAGAAGCACGGATATCGAAGGGTAGCTTGTTCCTGAGCCTTGGAGCCGCGGTAGAGAACGCGTGCTGACCATATGTTTTCATATTAAAGGCAGGCTCAACCAGGCGAAGGTTGTCTTTAGATGACCTCAAAAGTCTAGTCTGGCGGTAAAATGTATTCCTATAAGGGAGGTAAAATATTCCTCCCTTGAATTTGAGAACTCTACCACGGAAGGCTAGCAGACCTTGTTGATCCCATCTGAAGCTCAGAACAAAGCAGCTAAGTTCAAAACCTATGCTACGAGACTCTCCAAAAAGACGATTTCGAAGCTCGGTCGCCTTCGGTACTTCTCTTTCCACTGCCATTATCGAACAAACGACAACGAATCTTGAAGAGAAGCAATAAGAAACTAGAAATTACCTTCGTCTACACACTGGCTCCCTCAAACATGCCATTTATCCCAATGAATACAGATAAAATACAGCCACAACGAGAAGAAATGAACTTCTGCTTGTGTTTTGAAGATGGATTTCGCAGAAACCGGAAATAGCTGAAACTGCTGACCGGGATAAATAAATTTTACCATTTATATTGTTATCAAGTGTTTTTCTTTACTTTTCATTTTTCGGCCTTCAAAACAACTAAATGAGGAAAGACAGGAAACGAACAAATTTACAGGTTGCACATAACGAGGTCTCGTTCAGTATTTTCAAGGCCGAGGTCACGGTATTTCCACGACCTGGACCAACCCCAAGCCGGTAAATAAAGCATTTATTTCGTTGCTTTCACTGAAACAGCATAAAACTTCACAGAAATTAGAGCGCGCACCTCGGAATTCAGCGCACGCGGGAATCATCCGGACGACCCGGTGTCGTAAGATTCCGGACCGCTCACGAGCCAATCAGAGCGCGCGATTTGTTGGACCGGACCGCTGAAAAAATAACTAAAACTATCAGTCTCGCTCATATTTGTACAGAGCTAAGTTTTGTCTTGCGATGACCGCGGCATTTGTCACGTGCACAATGCTTAGTATTAGACGTGAGAAGTACCAAAATGGACGAATGCTATTTTCGCACTACTATACATTACTTGACTATACAAGGGACATCTCAGCCAGCAGGTCACCTGAGCCGTTATAGACTTCTAAAGAACCGCAATGTTCTTGGCGATAAGCGGGACCTGATTGTTGTCGAGCAGGTAAATATATACTGAACATTGGCAAGTGTGAACCGATATATTTTGTGTTGTGCAGGGGCGTACCCGGGGAGGGGGGTGGGGGTGTATAACATATAGAGTGTTCCCCCCGAAATTTATGGGTAAGGACAAGGGAATAGCAAAGTCGTCGTCCTCAAAAAAATCCTGGGTACGCGGTGCTATATTTACCTTCTGGACATCGTCGCTCATCGTCAAGAACAGCATGGTTCTTAGAAGACCTGTTTGGAAAAACGGCGTTCTTCCAATTTGTGCATGACAAATGCCGCGGTGCCATTGTTTTATTTGTAGAATATACTACTACTTCCGGTCATCGCAAGACAAAACTTAGCTCTGTATAAATAAACGAGGCTGATAGTTTTACCAACTTTTATGTGCAACCTGTAAATTTGTTCGTTTCCTCGTTTAGTTGTTTTGAAGTGAAAAACACATGATAACAAACAATATAAACGGTAAAATTTATTTCCGGTCAGCAGTTTCATCTTTGGTTTAGTTGTTTCCGGTTTCCGCGAAACCCATCTTCAAAACACAAGCAGAAGTTCATTTCTGTCCACACTAACGCGTTTTCAAAAGTATTCGTTTTCAAACTGATACGGATTCGCAGCGTGTTAGTGTGAACGGCAGATTTAGCTCAAAACAAGCGAGTGCAAGGACAGTCTCAAATTAATGGTACAGTTGACGTTATCGTTTTCATTTTTATCCGGATTCGACCGTCCACACTAAAACGATATGTATATGGATTCGTTCTGATACACTTTCGAGAGCATTTTCAAAGTTATATGGATTCGATGAAAACGATCAGCGTGTTAGTGTGGACGGAAGGCCTAACCGTATCAAAAAGTATACGGATTGAAACGAAACCGCGTTAGTGTGGACGGGGTCTTAGCTGCTTTGTTCTGAGCTTCAGATGGGATCAACAAGGTCTGCTAGCCTTCCGTGGTAGAGTTCTTAAATTCAAGGGAGGAATGTCGGAGGAAAGTCAACGCGACAGGAATCGTGCTGATAAGTCGTCCAAATCGTTATGGTAAGTCATCAAAACAATTGAATTTTATATAATAGTTTGACAGGAACGTTTCCTTTTTCCTACAAAGTAGAAGATGTGACAAGCAATGAACACTTTAGGCTGTTTTTGTGATCTGAGGGGGACTATTTTATTGGGAGTGTTTATAATTTATATTGTAAAACAATTAAATAGCCTGACTGAGATTTGGTGAAGTGTTTCAGGAATAACCAACAAATTCTAAAAAAGATCGAGAAAATTGGTACCTCATCTGCCGAATGTGTAAAAAGAAGCCTGTCTCTGAAATTTTAGCATGACAGTTTCTTCCCAGTAGTGCAAGACGATGGAAGATTTCACTGAGTGTCGCAACGGCTCATGAATAATAAAGGTTCAAATATGGCTGCCAATGGCAAAACAATAGTCCACATTAAAACTGTTCTAGCTTTCGCTACGGATAAAATTTAGCGTGCCTCCATATCCTATCTTCAGTAAACTACTAAAAACTATTGATATGCAAAGTTTGGTGCCTTTAGCCAAAAGTGCGCAATTTTTTCGCTAATCCGCCGGACTATTTATGCTTCGCGTCTTGACTGACTCGCACTCATGGCTTCGTGTCTTCACTGCTCTAATGGCTGCGTGTGTTCATCCCTTTCAGGGATCCATTTCCTCCTGACAAACCTGCGAACAATACTGCGGTTGAACAGAAGCTGACGGCTACTCGGCCAAGAGGCTCGGATCCATATACTGGACTATGATGTAACAAATCGTAGAGGGTTCATAAATAACACATGCAAAGCGCCAAACCAACCATAGCCCGCTAGTCCATTCTATAAGCTTTCCAACGATATATAGGTTGACATATTTTGGTTAAACTAAGGACGTGTATGATTTTTTTTTCGAACAACGTGCGCGAAGGTTCTCAGTAACCTTAACGACAATAAAATTGTTTATCATTTCGCGAAATGAGCATACTTAGCAACCGGGTTTTTAAGGATTTCGGATTTTCACTAGATCAGAGGCTTGCTTGAATATTTTTAGGGGTAATTAGCCACTCCGCCGATCAAGTATCAAATGGTCCGTCCTTAACAGGGTTTGTCGAGCTCCAAGAGGAAGTCGAAAGTCCTGGATTTTCACTGTATCATGCAGATTAGAATGCAAAACATGCCGCACATTTATATACAGTCGGACCTCTGTGCATGTGCACTAATGTGTTTAAAGAGACAAGAAGTAGCAAATCGTTTTTTGTACCAGATCACACGCCTATTTGTGTGGTGATGGGCATCATCCAGTCGTATCCTGCCCTGGGTGCGTATCCACTGCCTCCTTTGTAAAACTGGAACGATTCTTCCATACAACTGGCTGCCTGGTCAAAAAAACGTGTCCGTTTTAACAGGTTTTTTAAAACCTAAAACTTAAAAGTTTGTATTTACATATCTTTATAACGCATGTATCGAAATTAATTTAATAATTTTATTCTGTATTAATAGATTCATTACATTTTATTATTTCAAGCATGAGCGAAATAAAAAAATATTACATAACGTGGGATAGAGCTGATAGTGCTGAAGGGTGATGCACCGGAAGTAACTTCGGAACTTCAAAGTTTAAAAAGGGGGATAATTTGCTATTTTCGTGTTGTGACTAGATTGCTGTGTAGAGTTGCAGCTGTCGTATACTGGACAAACTTGTTCTGCAACAATGGTGAGCTATTGTGAACAAAGTTGTTCTGCGCACCGCTGCGATATGGAAACCGGCGGAGTTCGCGAATTAATCTGCAACACCTGCGACTCTTGCAACTACTGTAACTCGTGTTGCAGGAATCGCCCGTGTTCTATCTCTATCTTTTCGACATTTCGCGACTGCTACGACATCCGGTTTCCATATTTTACAACTGTCGCAGAACAAGTTTGTTCACAATACGCAAACTCTGGTCGAGTCGTGATGGAGACGATTGTGGGTTGAACTTAGTTCTCCTGTGTTTCGGATGAGACAATAAACCGAGGTCCCGCCTGCCATTTTTCTACCCCTGCTCAAGGTGGATGCTAAAAGAACCCATTGCACTCTTCGTAAGAGTAGGGGATTGTCTCCCGGTGCAATGGCCTGACTCTAGGAGGCTCTACATACTGCGAAACGGCCCTCAAGATTGTAAGCTGTGTGCAGCTGCGTCAGCTATTTTGCGTCAGCTATTTTGCGTCATCTTATTTTGCGTCATCTTATTTTGCGTCAGCTATTTTGCGTCCCGTAACATTCTGACCACTAGAACAGGTAACTGATGCATGTTACTAATTAGACATGAGCTTCACGACGTATAGAACATTGATCAATTTTATATATTTTAGGGGTGGCGAATGGTCCTTCGAAAAAACTGTTTTCTCGCGAAATTTTAGGCGTTCTCGAATTCTCTTTTTTTTTAATTTGCCGTTCTCGGATTTTTTTTCAGGTTGTCTCGGACTCGGATTTTCCAGCTTGTTGTGTTTATATGGCGAATCTCAAATCGAGTTCTCGATCTCGGATTTTGAAAGCGGCGTTCTCGGAATTTCTCGCATTGACCAATCGATCGCCACCCCTTATTTTTACATGCATAAATATTGCCGCTGCCCGCCCGCTACGCTTAAGTCCATAAGAAAACTGCAGAAAGCCTCAGATCTTACCAGGGATTTTAGCTCTGACTAAAGAGTCTTAAAGCGATTTCTCCCGTTTGTAAGCGACCAAAGGCGGATTCCGAAAAATGTCAGCTGTGTAGGGCTGGTCCGTGATTATGTGCCAGTATTTCATAAGAATCCTTTTCAGATTCGGATTTGCCGGGTTGTACTTGGTGACAAATGGTAGGATTTTTTTGTTGGATGTTATGATACGCTTTTTAAGAGCCAGGTTTCTCTCAGAAAAACAAACCTCCGATATGTTGCGGTCAATGAAATCGGCGGGATAGCCTCGCTCTATAAGGTGGGCTTTGAAGTTATTGATTTCTTTCGCAAAGTTTTCGGCGTCAGAATTAGTTCTGAGCAGTCGCAATGCTTCTCCTTTGATAAAACCCTTCTTACAGCTTGGAGGGTGGCTTGATGAGAAGTGTGTATACTGAAAAGTTTCAGTAGGCTTAAAATGCGTTCTGATATCCAAGATATTAGAATCCATAAATCTATCGCCTTTATAAACTTCTGTGTCGAGGAAAGTGACGGTATCGTTTGACATTTCGCAGGTGAACTTGATAGTCTGGTGGAAGTTATTCGCAAAATTGAGGATTTCGGCTTCCGGTATAGTCCATACGCAAAAAACGTAATCGATAAACCGTTTCCAGATCAGAGGTTTGTAGGGGCTGTCGCGGAGTAAGGACTCCTCTATGTGTGCCATAAAAATGACAGAGAAAGCGACAGCCATTTTAGTGCCCATGGCATAGCGATACCATGTGTTTGGAGAAAGTGTTTGTTAATTGAATGGTCGGATATAGCTATAATTATTACTAAAGTCTAATTATAAGTAAATGTGTTCCGTAACACTTGTAATGCTCCTCGTATTTAGAACAAACAATGTCTATATTCCCTCGTCCTGGGGAATGTTTGTGTATAATGAACACACGTCCATGGTGGCTATGATTGCAGAGTCTGGAATGGGGGATTCCTCTATAAAGTTTATAAAGTGCGTAGTGTCCTTCAAATACGATCGCTGAACTTGCGCGATGGGTTGTAGAAGTGAATCTACAAGACACGATATGCGTTCAGTGGGGCCTCCACTCCCTGAGACGATTGGTCTAACCACGGGAATATTTTTGTGAATTTTAGTCAGTATAAAATTCAGGGATTCTAGTGGGTTTTTGACCGTCATTTAACCATTTGTGGGTCATTGCGTCAATGAAATCTTCATCGTAAAGTTTAGAAACTAGTTTCTTAACTTTTTTGGCGGTTTCATCTACCATAGGTTTGGAGAGCGGTTTATAAAACTTCGCATCGTGAAGTTGATTTGTGCCCTCTTTGATTTTGGTAGAAATATCTGTTATGACCGTGGTTGTTCCTTTGTCAGCTTTTTTCACGTTAATATCCCGTTTCATTCGGAGATTATTAAGCGCGTGCCTTTCGTTGCCCGATAGGTTGTCTGTGCAGGGTTTAAAGTTCGCTGCGACTAAAACCAACTTAGTAAGATCAATGTAAGTCTCCAGGGCCACTGATGGTTGCGGTGGCGGGTTCCAATTAGACTTAACGTAGAACTTATGCGGTTGTTTGCGCTTAGAGTTAGCGACCATATATCGCAGACGCATAGTGCGGGCAAAGGCATCAAAGTCCTTGATCAAGGGCTTATGAGTACCTGGCGTGGGAGGCGTGGGAATAAATTTGAGGCCTCTAGATATTAGGCGGGATTCGTGTTGGGACAAAGTGTAGTTTGACATATTCTTTATATGTCCAGTGTTTGTTGTCCCGGCAGGCTTATGGCGCCTAAAAGATCGCTTCGTGTTGGCATATTTACGCGCATGTCTATTTTTATAGGAGACATTAAAAGTGAGACGTGTATACTGTTGATCTCTTGCTTTATTTGACGAATTTGGCAAATTACATGTGTCTGTTAGAGATCGCATAAGAGTCTCAAGCTCCTTAAATTTAGACTGTACAGCGGCAATGTTCGTCTTTGGTGGCTGCTTATACGGACGTCTGGTCCTGCTGGCTGCTCTGCGGGATGCTGCCTGGGTTCTGTTCTGGGCCTTGGTGAACTGGTCAGCCTCTGGATACATCTTTTTCAGGGATTCGTTCAGGGCGGCAAGGCTCTGTTCATCCTCGGTGATGTTTTTCTGTAGCTGGTTAGTCATCAAGGCTAGAAGCCTCTGTTCAGCATCGGTGCAGATCTCTTTCAGCGCATCCTGGAAGGCCTGGTCGGCCCGTAAGTGTGGCTTCGGTCGGAACTGGAGGCCAATAGGACAGGTGCGTTTACTGCGGGACTCAGTAAGGTACGCTAATGATTTCGAGGACTTAGCTTTCCTCGTCTGGAGTAGCGTAATTCGGTTTCTCAAGGACTTGAATTGCTGGCTGTCTGTGGGTCGGGATCGCTTAGCGGGTGGTGGCTCGGGACATGAGTCGGCGGGCCGTTTTGCGGGCGATTTCACAGGTGACAGAGCTGGCAAGAAGTCCGATGACATAGGGAGTTCGTCAAGCATGGCGGCAAGGGCTTCGTCGTCTTGATCGAAGTTGCTGGCCATGAGTAGATAGTTCTAAGGAGAACTGTTTATAGCTAGTGGTGCAAGACCGGTTTCGGGACTCTAATGAGAACGTGATTATAATTGCCGCTGCCCGCCCGCTACGCTAAGTCAACAAGTCAAAACTGCAGAAAACCTCAGATTAATAAATATTGGCGCTGCCCGAGTCCGGCTACGGAGTCAGTGTAAATGTTGCCAATATTGCTGTGCCAATCCTGTGGCATCTCTGTTGAACCTGGCAAAACCAGTATATTGCAGAGTGTAAAATTAAGTATGGCGACAGCGCTTCGTTGAAGTCATGGGCCATGATAAACAAACAGTTTTAAATGAACTGTTTTGGTAGCTATGTTTGTGCAAGACCGGTTTCGGGACTCTGAAGAGAGACCCTTCGTCAGTTGCGTATAGCTTAGTCAGAGTCAGTGCACTCGCAGAACGCAAGATGCAAAGACTGAACACTCGTTGAGGCAACCGAGTTTTGTTCGAGCAGTTTACTAGAATCTCATAGGCTGGTTAAACTGGCCGCTGATTGGACGGATGTTAATTTATGCGAATTACGCACATTTCGATCCGCGCCGGTTCAAGGTGGCTAGTTTGCTCAGGTTTTAGACCTGAGATTTCATTGACGCAATGACCCACAAATGGTTAAATGACGGTCAAAAACCCACTAGAATCCCTGAATTTTATACTGACTAAAATTCACAAAAATATTCCCGTGGTTAGACCAATCGTCTCAGGGAGTGGAGGCCCCACTGAACGCATATCGTGTCTTGTAGATTCACTTCTACAACCCATCGCGCAAGTTCAGCGATCGTATTTGAAGGACACTACGCACTTTATAAACTTTATAGAGGAATCCCCCATTCCAGACTCTGCAATCATAGCCACCATGGACGTGTGTTCATTATACACAAACATTCCCCAGGACGAGGGAATATAGACATTGTTTGTTCTAAATACGAGGAGCATTACAAGTGTTACGGAACACATTTACTTATAAATAGACTTTAGTAATAATTATAGCTATATCCGACCATTTGTAAATACGTGGAATTGAGTACTCGACATTTAGTCAACATAACTGAATTGTTGGATGAAATTTCATGAGAATTGACCTTGAGATTGTTTGTCCAAGACCCACCATTTTGTTTACCTTTTGTATAGCACATTTGGAAGAGTCAGCAGTTTTGGCCACACTGGTGATAACGACCACTTCTTTACGCTCCTGAGACTCTAGTGTTTGATGAAAATTAGTTTTATTGGTTGGAAGCTTTTCACAAATTATACCTCCAAGGTTTGATTACCTTTTCGGTACTCAATTCCATAGCTGGTGAAAACGTTACTGTCGCACTCTCTTTTGTAACATGCGCACTGGCTAATTCAGAGTCATGCAATTTCTAGGTCATGCGCAGTTAATTTTGCAAGCTAAGTAAGTTCACATCAACTTCTGTAATTTCCTGAATGCGTCAGAACAGGCATCAATTCCAGTCATAACAATTTGGGTTGATTGGCTGAACAGTAACAACTTGGACACTTAAAAGCTATCTTGCATTTCTCTTACCCCATGCATTGCTGACTGGTCCTGACGCATAAATACAACACGAATTTTACTGTACAACACATCAGATTAACCCAAGTAACGAAGCGAACAGGACAGGGAATTGTGACTGAGGGCGTTCTAGTAGGTCGATTCTAGCAAGGATACTCGGCAGAGTGTTAAGGAACTCCTACTCGAATACCCGTGCCTTCTAGGAGAAGCTTGCTAGCCGTCCCGGGCCGCATTTGTCTGACCTGTTTACCTCTCGATACTGCCAAGCTGTACCAAGTCCCCAAACACAGTGATTTTACAATAAAGCAAGAAATTGAACAAGATCCCGCTTTGTTACACAAGCCCCAATTACCGATCCCTACAGGGAATTAATGGGCCTTATCCTACGGGAAAACTCATTCAATAACAAACACTTTCTCCAAACACATGGTATCGCTATGGGCACTAAAATGGCTGTCGCTTTCTCTGTCATTTTTATGGCACACATAGAGGAGTCCTTACTCCGAGACAGCCCCTACAAACCTCTGATCTGGAAACGGTTTATCGATGACGTTTTTTGCGTATGGACTATACCGGAAGCCGAAATCCTCAATTTTGCGAATAACTTCCACCAGACTATCAAGTTCACCTGCGAAATGTCAAACGATACCGTCACTTTCCTCGACACAGAAGTTTATAAAGGCGATAGATTTATGGATTCTAATATCTTGGATATCAGAACGCATTTTAAGCCTACTGAAACTTTTCAGTATACACACTTCTCATCAAGCCACCCTCCAAGCTGTAAGAAGGGTTTTATCAAAGGAGAAGCATTGCGACTGCTCAGAACTAATTCTGACGCCGAAAACTTTGCGAAAGAAATCAATAACTTCAAAGCCCACCTTATAGAGCGAGGCTATCCCGCCGATTTCATTGACCGCAACATATCGGAGGTTTGTTTTTCTGAGAGAAACCTGGCTCTTAAAAAGCGTATCATAACATCCAACAAAAAAATCCTACCATTTGTCACCAAGTACAACCCGGCAAATCCGAATCTGAAAAGGATTCTTATGAAATACTGGCACATAATCACGGACCAGCCCTACACAGCTGACATTTTTCGGAATCCGCCTTTGGTCGCTTACAAACGGGAGAAATCGCTTAAAGACTCTTTAGTCAGAGCTAAAATCCCTGGTAAGATCTTTCTGCAGGCTTTCTGCAGTTTTCTTATGGACTTTAGCGTAGCGGGCGGGCAGCGGCAATATTTATGCATGCAATGTCAACTTTATATTTCGTTCCCATGGTAGAAGAATGGGAAGTGTTCGGAATTCCCATGGCTATCCATAATAAAAAAACGAAAACAAAAAACGGTTAAATCGACCAAATCTATAGGTCTAAAAATTGACGAGACTCTCTCCTGGTCGGAGCATGTCAAGTAAATCTCTAAAAAGATCTCCGCTGAAGCGACTGAGGGCTTTTATTGATAAGGATACAGCGATCAAAATCTATAAGTCCCTAATTGAACTATTTCATAGAGCAGATTTCGTATGACTGTGAAAAGTACCGTGACACGGCGCGGTACTGTCGCGGTGGCGGTACGGAACCTGGCCTGCTGTAGATACCGAACGAAACCGCGTAGTCGCATAATAATACATAATATTATTATTCATATTATTCACCTGTTCATACATTTTAATACTTGTCATTCTAACACGGTTCTCACGAAAACCAATTGTAAATTGATGAAATGTCCGTGTATAAATAAAGATGTATGTCGCGGTATGGCCACGGTCGCGGCGGGGTACAAATCTTTCGCGGTACTTTTCACAGTCAAACGAGTATTTGTATTTGGATCATGCGCACTAACGAAAAAACCCAGTTCTTGGTCAGATCTAGCGCATGCGCATACAAAGGTTTCTGGACTCTCCTTTCGGCGACCACAGGCAACAACGGAGCCGCGAAGGAGAGTTCAGGGACTGGACTAGATTTTTGCAGAATCATCATCTGATTTAGGCAACTCGGGACTGCGTCCCTCGTCGGCATATTATATCAGACCAAGAGCTCATAATTATGAGCTCTTGATCAGACGATATTCTGCGCAATCTCGCAGGATAATGGTTAAAGTGTTTTGCAAAATCTTGCCCGCTACAGACCATAGTTTAATATGAATGCCAGTGATTACACCATACCCCTGACTTCGCAAAGCATAGCCCCCCCCCCCTTCCTAAAAATACTGAGGACAAAAAACATCTACCCCCTAAAAATACCTTATCAAACAAACAACCTCGTCCCCAGGGTCTTCTAGGTCGTTTTTAACCTCGTTCCCAGGGTCTCCTCGGTCAGTTTTCAAAATGGCGGGGCACGAGCTAACCGCCATTTTGAAAAACGACCGAGAAGACCCTGGGGACGAGGTTGGGTTGGGTCGTTTTCAAAATGGCGGCTAGCTCGGGAGAAGACCCTGGGGGAGGCTGAGTCACATGACCACTTCGAAACAAAGGACAACCTCGTTCCCATGTCCCCAAACAGTGGACACAGCCTCACCCAGGGTCTTGTGCTCGACCAACCGCCATCTTGAAAATTACCCACAAGACCCTGGGGACGAGGTTGATCAAACAAAATGACCCCTAAAAATACCAACAGCAGGAGACGGGGCGTGTGTGCTCAGGGGCACGGCTGATGACAGACTGCTTTATGAAACATGCCGTTTCATAAGAGCTAGTTTTTAGAGCTATAAATGAATAAAGAAAGCCAGAAAACGTTTTGCTTGGTTTGTGACCCTTTCATTCATTTGCGTTCCCTTTCATTCATTTGCGTTCTCCGATACCCCTAAAAATACGAGTACCCGGCCCATTGGCAGATTGCATTTTTATTCCGCACCGGGAGGATTGAGGACCTTGCTTTGGGTTGACCCCCTCCCCTGGAATTTCCATACATCCTCTGTACCCCCCTCCCCTGGAATTTCCGTGCATCCTCGATACCACTTCCCCTGGAATTTCCGTACATCCTCTATACCCCCTCCCCTGGAATTTCCAGGCTTGATAATAACCCCCTCCCCTGGAATTTCCAGCCTTGGTAATGACCCCCCACCCCTGGAATTTCCAGGACTCGGGTCGACCCTCTCCCCTGGAAAAATTCCACGGGTCCTCAACCCCCCCGGTGAGGAATACAAATGCAATCAGCCATGTTAGGTGTCAGAAAGAATAAGAACTTGAATGGTTGATTAACAGCTTATAATTTTCATTTACACGATATTTCGGTCAGCCAGTACCGACCTTCTTCAGGGAATGGTGAATATTTACATTGGTAACTACTATAAATAAAATAACCGTCAAAATTCAAACGTGAAATAGATACATACAAGTGGAGTGTCACGTGATAAAACGTAACAGGAAGACACAAAAAGATACATAGATACATAAAGATCTAACAGCTGAAATTGTTAAAATTTTCGTCTCTAGTATTGAGACCTTTGGGGGATAAAGTTTGACCTCTGTTGATAAAAAAAGCCTCCCTAGCTTTCCTAACAGAATCTCTTTTGTTAGTCAGTCGTTCTAAAGGGATAAGTAGCATGTCTGTGGATGTATGGTTAGGGGTGTTATGAAAATGGAGAGCGGCGGTAGTGGGTGTAGATTGGCTGTCAGAGTCAAGTGTGCGTCTGTGCTCATTGAAACGTTCCCGTAATTGTCGTTTGGTTTCACCTATGTATTGAAGTTTACAGCGCTTGCAGTGAATCATGTATATAACATTAGAAGTTTTGCATGTGATTTTAGAAGTTATCCTACGTGTTTCATTAGTTGACGAAAAAGTGTAATGTGTTAGTCCATCAGCAATATAATTACAAGTGTAACAGTTATCACCACAACGGTACGAGCCTGAAGTTTGGTTAATTACATTAGGGCTTTTTAACTGCGCTTTAACTAAAAGGTCGCGGAGGTTAGGGCTACGTCTAAACGCCACGATAGGTGGGCTTGGAAAAGCGTTTTTACAACGGTTAGAAGTCTGAAGAATTCTGAAATATTTGTGTAATATGTGAGATATATTAGGGAGGGCAGGGTTATAGGTGACAACAAAAGGTGTGCGATGAGAAGTGTTATTTCTGTCTTTAGGTTTGAGGGCATCAGTACGAGAGATAGTGTTAACACGTGATATTTGCTGCTCAATAAAGTCACGTTTATAACCACGATTTTGTAAAAAAATAATAAGTTCATTAGACCGTTTAATATAGGTATCATTAGTAGAGCAGATGCGGCGAAGGCGAAGAGCAAGGCTGTAAGGAATGCCTTTTTTAGTGTGATAGGGATGACAAGAGGAATGAAAGAGGTGCTGATGTTTATCGGTGGGTTTACAATACAAATCAGTTTCAATTTTACCATTAACCAAGGAAACAGAGACATCAAGAAAAGGAATATTAGTGAGAGAATGTTCAGAGGTGAATTTAATGGTGGGATGTAAGTTATAAACGTGACTTTATTGAGCAGCAAATATCACGTGTTAACACTATCTCTCGTACTGATGCCCTCAAACCTAAAGACAGAAATAACACTTCTCATCGCACACCTTTTGTTGTCACCTATAACCCTGCCCTCCCTAATATATCTCACATATTACACAAATATTTCAGAATTCTTCAGACTTCTAACCGTTGTAAAAACGCTTTTCCAAGCCCACCTATCGTGGCGTTTAGACGTAGCCCTAACCTCCGCGACCTTTTAGTTAAAGCGCAGTTAAAAAGCCCTAATGTAATTAACCAAACTTCAGGCTCGTACCGTTGTGGTGATAACTGTTACACTTGTAATTATATTGCTGATGGACTAACACATTACACTTTTTCGTCAACTAATGAAACACGTAGGATAACTTCCAAAATCACATGCAAAACTTCTAATGTTATATACATGATTCACTGCAAGCGCTGTAAACTTCAATACATAGGTGAAACCAAACGACAATTACGGGAACGTTTCAATGAGCACAGACGCACACTTGACTCTGACAGCCAATCTACACCCACTACCGCCGCTCTCCATTTTCATAACACCCCTAACCATACATCCACAGACATGCTACTTATCCCTTTAGAACGACTGACTAACAAAAGAGATTCTGTTAGGAAAGCTAGGGAGGCTTTTTTTTATCAACAGAGGTCAAACTTTATCCCCCAAAGGTCTCAATACTAGAGACGAAAATTTTAACAATTTCAGCTGTTAGATCTTTATGTATCTATGTATCTTTTTGTGTCTTCCTGTTACGTTTTATCACGTGACACTCCACTTGTATGTATCTATTTCACGTTTGAATTTTGACGGTTATTTTATTTATAGTAGTTACCAATGTAAATATTCACCATTACCTGAAGAAGGTCGGTACTGGCTGACCGAAATATCGTGTAAATGAAAATTATAAGCTGTTAATCAACCATTCAAGTTTTTATTCTTTCTTACATATCTACTGGTTGAAAGGTCCTTTATTGGATCCAGCTTCAGTTTTACTTGTAAGCGGTCCTGCAAATATTTCAAAGTTTATTCATGTTAGGTGTCCATGGGCCAAGACCCTAATTTATTACCACTTGAGCGGGCAAATGCTACCATACATTTTCTGAAAGCTTATTCCCTCTACTTTAATTTTTGGTATGATAGCAGTGCTAATTTCACGGCGGTCATGGCAAAATCACGTGATTAAGTGACGTCACTTTTGTCACTTAATAAATTCAATAAATACAAGGAATGTTTGACAATGTTACTACTTTAATGCGTCTTTTGTATACTATAGCCTATTCCCGCTTCTAACAAGCTGCTAATCTATGAAAGATTCTGAAGATACATTTTGTGCTAGAAAATAACGTAATTCTGGGTTTCCATGGCAACCAAAATATGTTGTTCACACAGTCATCGTTGATTTAGTACGCTCTTTTTGTTGAAACAACTAGCCGGGCAGATCAATGACCTCTTCATGTTCTTTTTTTTTTTCTCTCTCTGGCATTAAGTTCTACACAATCGGCTTCCTTGTTTCTTTCTGCTGAGAAACCTTAACAATTGTTACAGTCTAGGAGGCACTGTATTTTCGATGGCGATGTCCTTTAAGGTTACGGTCTACCTTCGGGGTACTTTTTGGTTAAAATGGCATAATTTCACGAAAAATGGCCGTATCTTTGCAAGTGATACCTCATTTTAAAGCTTATATCCTGGGCTAAACTATGGTATATAATTAAATTTTACAAAACACAATTTTTTGATGAAGTTCCCTTTCCGGTGCATCAGTTTTCGTTCATTGACTCAATATTATCATTAACACACTAAGATGTGTTCTAAAAAAAACCGTGTCGGGGATTTTGAAAATTCGATCTTCCTTTTTAATGTTTTTTTTTACACTTTTTATAAAAAAAACGTAGCGGACACACGAAATTGGCTCTAAAATCGACTTAAAATTTCAAAAATCCCGACACGTTTTTTTAGAACAAAACTAAACCCAGGTATGTCATTGTTAAAGAACAAAAGCGTCGTGAATCTGTGTGCGTGGAGCTCTCGAAACTTGACCCGATGCGTCGGAATCGAAACTCCCTAAAACAATCTTTTACCAAATTGAAGAAATTAACTATTCATAAAAATTTAAAATGAGGTATCACTTGTCAAGATACGACTTTTTTTCGCGAAATCATTGCATTTTCACGAAAATTACCACGAAGGTAGTCCGTAATCTTAATGTAAAAATGCCGCAAAATTAAGGCAGGGCATTACAGGGCTTTTCTCAATGAATATCGTGAAAAAATCTGCTGAAACTCCTATTTTGACTCGATGGAGAAATTGACACCGCGAAATATGTCGAGTTGATGAAAACAGCAGGGTTTGTCTCGGTCACTCGGTTTCACTATCTGAGTCGTCAGGAGACACATCCTCTTCTCTGGCTTCTCGCTGGTTTGTGCAGTTTGGCAACTTGCACAGTGCGGTGCACTTCAATCCATTGGCGAGGCAGGTGCAGTTCGGCATTTGGCACATTCTGTTGCATTGACAGGACAGGAGCTCAAGGACAGCCTTGGGTGCCGGTTCGCCACTCATCCAGTCAATAGCAAGACCTTATTCCTCCATGCACCATCCGTTGCCAATTGGTGACGTATTGCAGGAGAGCTCTGGAGGCAAGCCTGTCGGTGTCTCTGAGTAATGCCTTATGGAATGCGTTCAAAAGCGCGCACTGACCATCATGCTACCTGTGTCCATTATCAGGAGGCATTGGAGCAAACTGGCCTCGTTAGACTTGAAACCAGAAGGGAAGCAGCGTGCGTAAAATTTATGGAAAGCTTGAAAACGACTGCACGGCGATACCGTTAACTCTGTGAGATGTGCCTCCACCCGAGAAAGTCTCCTCCAGTCGGTCTATCTATCTATCTCTGAGAATAGGCAATTCAATGCCCGCAAAGGTTTAGAAAACGTATTATATCTACGTTGTTGGTTAGCGTCTTAACGGCACAAGGAAGCAGTATGTGCTTATGAAGTCCTAATGAAGTCCTGTCCAAACGAGTTTACAAGCCGCTGAACTTTTTCTTGGCATGAATCCCCCGGCTTGTAATTTGTGTTTCCGGTAAGCAAAGTGACTAGGAAAAGTTTTACATCTTCCGGAATCTTAATTGCGTCTTCATTGAGCCAGGACATCTCTTCGTTGTCAGTACTTTGTATAGCCTTTCTGAGTTCTAAAGCGACATGCCGTATGTCCTCCGTCTTTGATCCCTCGCCCTTGCATTTAGTTAACTGTAGACGCACCAAGTCTTTAGTCAGCTGGATTCGTGAGACATTATAGGGTATGATGAATAACCTATTGTTGTCGAGCAGGTCCTCAAAATGTAACAAGCTCCCAACTCTATTTCAAGTTTGCGACGAAAGTGGGTCTTGGTCGAATCCTTGATCTTTGTTGCACCTTACATTATCTCTCTCAATTTTGCCGACAATTCGACCATCTGGACGAGTCGTGGATTATCGAGGATATCAGTCCGTATATGGTCAAACAGGATCTGGTAAGCATCGGATTCCAGCTTAGCATATTCGTCTTCTAGGGATTCAGGGGTTTCCGACGGAATGGAGCGTGGCTGACGTGTGTAGTCCCGATAACACGATCTATGGAAACAAGCTTCTGCTGCCAGGATTTCACGGGACACTATGGCCAGTATCTTGCTGTCGTGCTTGGCTTTTGCCGCTTCACGGACTGCGCTGTCGCCTTGCAGTACTGCGCACTGGGTCAAAGATTCACGCGCGTCCTCTCCTTCGATATACTCTCCTTCGATATACTCTCCTTCGATATACTTTCGTGTTCGATCACAAATTATAATATATAGATTTAGCCACTGGCTAAAAGCGGAGCTCCCGGTTACATGTTTCCGTGAGAATAAAACATGGTTGTCAAGGGTACATTGTTTGTCACTGTGGACTGGCTGTGTGGAAGACTATGACGTAGGTCAGAGATAGGAAAATATTGCCCCCGCGCGCGTGCTCTAAGAACCAATCAGAATGCAGGATTCGTTACCGTGCCCTAGAGGAAAAAAATAAAAGCTTTTATTTGTCAAGATATTCATAAAAGATTCAAGAAAATACCCACCATGGAATGAGCAGAGAAATTCAAAAAAGTTGGTTCCCAATTTTGGTATTTGTATTTATCCTGCTTTGTATGTATTGGAAATTCCAATGGTAAGGGAAGGAATGGTAAGGGGAGGGCCATCCCAATTCGTGAGCTTTTCAGGGGAAGAACCATTTCCATTACATTAATTGTCCTTTTAAGAGCTATGTACCACTTTATGAGTTACGGAATTGTTCTCGGAGGGCTTGGAACATAACATTACACAAAGGAGAGTGAAGAGTTGTACAGTTTCCTAGTCGATCACATGCACATTACATGGATGTTTCCTTAAAAGACGCATGAGAGGGCATTTTTTTTTTATTGTGCATGTGATCGACTAGGAAATTGTGTGGTCCCAGAAAATATCCATACTCCTCCCTCTCGAAGCGGTGGTAAAAATACGTACAGTATTTGTATGGAAAAGATCAGGTAAAATGATCCCCATCCCTCCAGAATTTCCAATCCCTTCCATGGGGGAGGGGAATGTATATATTGTGGAACCACACTTTGCTGAAATTCCCAAAGAAAAAAAACTACCTACCCTATGTTCAAAAACACCATGTATGATGTATGGTTAATTTGGTTAACACAATTATGTAACAAAAGATTTTAACAAGCTGGAGATTTATATGGTGAAAATGAGGAGTCTTGATCAGTTCATGGAAATCTAAAGCAAGCAATCTATTGTTTTAATGTTCACAAACCAGATGATCTAACAATCATGGATACATTTTCTTTTCAAAAACACAAGACAGAGCCATTACATATTGTATTCTAATTCATGGGTGGCAGGGGGGGAGGAGGGGGGGGGGTTAGCCCTTGCCCTTCCGCTGTTTTCTGTAAAGTTATTCCCTCTTATCTCTCATTGCCATACATAGTCTCTTATGAACTTCAAAGTCTGTTTTCAGTCCATGTAATACTATTTATACTAGGTTGCCTATCAGCAGTAAATGCTGACGGATAGGGCAAAAAACCGGCAGGGTGTCTCGAATAAGGTCGGGTGTAGAGGCCGTAGAGGCTCGTTTTTTGCAAAGAGAATCTCATGCACTTAATTCGTGCAATGATTCGTCATGGGCCTGCACTTGATATTTGCTGACTTCTGGCCAGCGGTTGGGCGCATGTCATTGGTGTAATCACTTGCTGCTTGCTCCAATCTCGTACCCAGGCCCGTATCTTCTTTACTTCTGCTGCGCATCTGGCGACGCATGCGCAGCAGAAGTAAAGAAGATTTGGGGATCTGGGTACGAGATTGTGCTTGCTCCACTTGGGAGAAGACTCTGGGGGAGGCTGTGTCACGTGACCTACTTCGAAACAAAGAACAATGTCGATGCCATGATTAGTTTTGACCGTTATAATTGTGGTCACGTGACAAAGCCTCTCCCAACAAAATATCAAAAGTTTCGCTGTTTTGTCGTTTAGGGCAAAATTAACCAAAATGGCGAAAAGTGCTGCAACAACCAAATTCTAGTCGCTGATTCTCAAAGACGCAGATCAATTAGAAAATAAGTCACATTTGATAAACTGAAGGCTAAATGAGAATCATCCTGTGCGTTGATGTCGTTGAGTCGTGCGGGTTCAGCAAGGGCGTAGCCTCCCTAAGGAAACTCCTGGCTGTCCCCTGTTCAGGCTAGGCCCTGATCGTTGCTCAGTTATTCTAAAATTAATGCATATATCAACACAACCAGTCGAAGTTAACACAACGTAATCAACTTTATTTAAGATAATTGACTTATGTTTGACGGTATAACAATGGTTTCTAAGTGATTTCTTCCTATAAGTTTGACAAACGATAAATGTAGCGTTCTATTATACGTATTTTGCTGGTGTCATCATATCGATGCATATTTCATATATACTTTTGAGAGTTCTGCATGAGAGCATAATTATTGGGCAGGTTTTGTAACTAAATGTTAAATAGATATATATTATAGGTTAATAACAGTAACAGTAACATGATAGTTCTATTTTCATTCGGTTTCTATAAATTCTTCTATGAAACGTGTAACAATAATCGATAAGTCTGAGTGTTTTGTCTAGTCAGTGCACTCGATTTATGATATGGATGTTTTAAGTGTTGCAGATACTTGTTGCTTTCACATGCAAAGCTGTAAGGTCATCATTCGACAACAGGGAACAATCTTGAAACGTGTAACAATCGACAAGTCATGAGCTGAAACAGTCTGAATGGTCCTTGTCAATGCATTGGCGACTGGACAGGTTTTGAGATGGACACCACTCTGTTAGTGTTACAATTGTATGTTATCATAGCACTGACAGTCAGGAGCATCAATGTAAGGTCATTCTCTGACATCTGGAAAAAATCTTTCTCCTCGCCAGACTGTTCTTTGTATATTTTATGCAATTCTGAAAGTTTATCATCAAAAATTGTCAGGGTTACATCACCTGCATTGTCAGCTTTTGTAAACACTACTTTTGCCAGGGCTCTTGCTTTGCATTTGGCTCTTAATTTGGCCATGCCACAGTTGGAACACTTGATTATGTTTTCGTCGTCTTGATCTCGTGGCAAAGACGAACTACATTTCGAACATGACATGTACGTTGTCACCTTTTCGACGGCCTCCGCAGGGCATTCCAGCATGCTTTGCGAGTTGTCTTGCACGACTGCGTCTTCTCTGTTAACTTGGGACATTGACAACTCGATAGTCGTCTGTTTATTAAGAGTGATGTATTTTTGTTTATCATATGTTTTGACAATTGCCTTTGAGAGCTTGTAAGTGCTTCGAGACTGTATTCGCTTGATGTCATCTTCCCAGAGTACCAATCTAATGGAGCCTGTTTCGTCTGTTAGTGTACATTCTTGTTTGGTCAGTGTCTTGCCACTTGTTGTTATGATTGTTGGATTTTCTAGTTTAGTGATCCTTCCGGTGATGTTAACTTTGCTTTTACTATGGTCGGCAATTATTTCTTGAATATTGTTCTCTGTCGTATCTTTGTCCTCTTGCTCTGGGGTCTCAAATTCGAACGTGATTTCATTCTTGATAGGATCTTCGAGTTTCGTTCGTTTGTTTATGTGCACTTCATCTTCATCTGTATATTTGTTGCGTTTGATCTGATAGTTGGTTATCTTGACAGGTGCTGAGGATTCTAGCTTGGCTTTCATTGGGGAATGCTTTTCCGGGGAAAAACATACAGCCCTCATTGACTTGTCACTCAGTTGAATAGTAGTATCAAAGTAGCTGTTGTTCAATTGGCTTACTTTCATTGGGGACAAATTATGCAGATAGCAAATCAGAGGTGCATCTGGAAGGAAAAATAAGAAATACAATGTTTAGAATTACTAGATGCTATTGTCTTAGCCTCAGACACTTCAGGGGGGGGTATATAATCTCGCCAGCATCAACATTGGGGGACTTGTCGCGATTAGTTTTGCTGTTCACTTCGCAAACAGCAATTATAGAAAAATATGCCAGACTACTCAACGTCAGTCGAACACAGAAGCCAGTGTTGTTATGTAAGAGCTGACAGATGAGTAGTCTGCGGACGAGGCTACTATTCTCTGAGGTAAATTGAAACAATCTACGCATCAATAGTTTCCAGGGTTCACACAGAAATGCACTGATAAAATTCCATGACTTTCCATGACATTTCATGACCGTGTGAACCCTGGTTTCAGAATCGAGCTCCGCGAACAATAATGCATCATTAGATAAAAAAGTGAGCTTAGTGCTGTTTCAGTATGCAAATGACCCTTTTTTTTGTCCACAACTAATGATGCACTGTTCACACAGAGCTATATTACTTACTTTGTTCCTGTTTAGGGGGAGTGCAGGGAGGGGTTTGCTTGGAGGTACATGGCGTTTGAGGAGAAGCAGCTGCAGCTATATCTTGGTTTGATGGAATATTTTCTATAGAGATAAAATAGTTTTTATATAAAATGATATCCACACAAAATCAGTTAGTCAGAACCTGGATTTTGCAAAATTCTTTGTTTAGGTTCTATAAAGGAACAAATAGAGACAGCTTGGCTGCTTGAAGCTAATCACCAGACACAACCAAGACATTGTGGGTTGATCATATACCTATTTTAATAAAGCTTGCCCTTCAATAGTGTATGCCTTAAGACTGAAAAGGAGCATGGGAGGTAAAAATCTCTCTCACATTTTGCAACATGAACATTAATTATCAAAGCATCAAACAAGAGTTGTGAGAAAATAGCTAATCAAAATTGTGATTTAAAAAAAAAATCTTTAAAAAGGTTTCTTCCATGGTCCTTTGCGGACAACCCTTATTGAACTAGGTGTATGATTCAATTAAACATTTCTTTGAGTAAAATCCGAGATCAAGCAGATGCCTAGCAGGTAGGATGTCAGATCTCACTTGAGCAATGTGAATTGAATTGAGTACACCTAGGGTAGCCGACAAAGTAATTGATATCAGCACTACTAAAAAAGCTTAAAAAGTATATGCACCTGTCTGTTTTGGCCATTTTGTATAACAAACCATAAGTGTCCATTTTCATGCGAGTCATAAAACGCTCTTTAGCTTCACTTATACTTACTTTGATCTTGTTTAGTTGGAGAGCTTGGAGGGGTTTGCTTGGAAGAACCAGCTGCAGGCTGTTTTTGAGGTTGGGCTGAAATTATTATGTAAAGGAATTAGGCAACTTTGGGGGCTTATGATTGGGTCTCAATAATTACAGTTTACCATCTATTGTTGACATTTTTGAGATACTTACTTTTTCTTGTGCTGTTTCCGCGTTTCATTCTTTAGGATTGCCTAGTCTAGAGAGGTATTAAACAAAGAACACTAAGAAAACAATTATTACACTTTAATCATAACGTTCAGCCTAGCAAAGAATTTTAGAGTATTCCAAAGTTGTTTTATCAGACAATTGCTTAAGTCTCTCTTCTTCTTTTAACCTATATTTTAACAATTCAGAATTCTTGATTTTCTGTAGTCTGTCCAATGTCATTGGCTCAATAACTAATGAAGACAAATTACGTACTCTACTGATGGCAACATATGTAATTCCTAACGTGCACTCTCTTTTGCCAATATCAACCCAAGATTTCTCCAAAGTCATGCCCTGACTTTTATGAATTGTTAATGCCCATGCCAGTGTTAAAGGTAGCTGTTGTCTTTCATGCATTGTATTGCCAGATTGAACTGTGGCTGTGATTGGTGGAATAGGAACACACAAGGGCATATCATTAGTCAAAGATGGACCTGAGTATGAGTCAAATTTCACCATAACTGCAACAGGTAATGATGGAGGGTGTGTATTAGGCTCATAAATAATGTCCACAACTGATCCTGTTGAACCATTGCAAAGACCAACTGATGGCCAAAGATTCATTGTGAGCATGACTCTAGCACCCTTTGCTAACAGAAGCTTTGGATGCAGACCAAGCATCTCTTGGGCACTGATATTTTTTCCATCTGCACTGGAATGTAAAGCAAATATTTCTGCTATAGGCTGTCTCAGCTCTAATAAACGATGGTAATTGTAATTTGCTACTTCATTGTTGCTGTAATATAATCGTGTTACATCTTTAAAACATTGAATGTTATCAACTTCTGATGGTTGCCTGGCTAACAACACTTTCCAATCATTTTCTGTAGTCTCACCATTCCTTAATCTCATTAACAACTGTTTGAATAAAACTTGATCAAGCTCTGAACCGAGCACTCTTTGATTGATTTTCAGAATAACAACTTTATCAAACAATTTGTAGGCAGTATAGCCCTGATCTGCGATTACATTTGATGGTTTAGAATGATACAATGGTTTGTCTCCCACAGGCGGCAATTGAGCAGGATCTCCAAGCAAAATAACAGACTTTCCACCAAACAGTTCTTCATGTAGACCAGTTGCCTGTCTGCATCGTCTATCAATCCATCCAAGAGTTACTTGCCCAAGCATAGAATATTCATCTATTATTATGAAATCTACCTGCTTTAGTCTTTCCTGTAAAGTTATCAATGCTTGACCTGTTAAGTCTTTCTGTGACATGTGGGTGATAGGTAATCTTAAAAAAGAATGAATAGTTATACCATTGATAGCATAAGCAGCTTTTCCTGTTGTTGCCGTAACCTTGCATCTATCTTGAAGGTGGTTGCTTAATCCATATATCAAATAGCTTTTACCAGTTCCAGCCTCTCCATTTATTATTAAATGAATTGGTTTCTCTTGCACTGAGTGAGTTGTAACAATTTCATAAGCTAGTCGCTGTTCATCACTGAATGATTCTGTATTAATTGGAAATGTTTGTTTATTTTGGATAAAGCTTTCTCTTTTTGATGTTATCCAACTTGGCATTTCTCCTATTTGCTGGGCTGTGTATCTATTAGCATCACATTGCCAGTCAAAGCAACTAACATTTGAAGATGAAGCACTGTTAACACCATTACTGTGAAATGAAGCAAGTATCATCCATTCTTCCTGATGTGCTTCATCTTCTACCATGTCTGTATCATCAGATATTTCTATTTCTGCGTTCTCCATTGCATCATGCAACTTTTCCTCCCAATTTGGAACATGTAATACAGCCTCGGGAGAAGTCAAAAATCATGCCATGCATCTATGTATGTCTGATCACATGGTTCTTTGCTGTCCCATGCATTATTTGGATTGTTTGTACATGGCTTATATTTCAATAACTGACATTTGCAATATGAACTGTAAAATTTACCTTTGGGATTTGGAGAATAGCTGGGGAACACTCGAGGTACTATGCATGATGACTGGTGAACCAGTTTGCCTTTCACTAATCTATATTTTTCAATGAATTCCAGAAGACTCATTTGTTTCACATCTGGAAAATCTCTGACATGATGAAGACGTTTCGCATAAATATCAAGTAGGGAATCCTTAGTACAAGGAGCTAATTCATTTTGTTGATTTGGATTTATTCTGCGAGAGCCATTTAGATTGACAGGAACAACATTAAATGATGTACTATATAATTTCGGGGATAAAAGTAAGTGCATAGTTTCTTGTGCACTAAAGTCTCTTTGTCCAAGTGTGCGCATAGCAATTTTTTTCATTGTTTTTTGTGCATCTGAATCATTATCTGTATTTTTTAATACTGAGCCAAAAGTTTCAGTAAGCATTGGAGATTTAGGTTCACCTTTTGCAGCATACTTTGAGAGATATTGTATGCATGCGTGGTGATCTATAACAACTTGAATGTCACAGTTTGCTCTCCATCCTTGCAGCTGAATCTGTTGGTGGTTATTAAGCCTAGCATCATTTCTCTTTGTCACTATTTTGGCTTGGAATTGAGGTGACTTGCAATCATTCTTATGAACAGGTTCGAAACTAATTTTGTCTGTGGGCATAGATCAAATGGATAACTGAAGCGACATTGCATGTCTTTCAAACCTTGTTTATATCTTAGACAATATTTTGTACTACAGCGTGTATGACGTTGGACAGTATTCAACAAATTAACATAGTCTTCATCTACATCAGTAACACATCTGTGTCTTAGTTTACATGGATGGACCTTTGGTTTTATCCACATTTCAGTGTCAGGGGGACACGGATTCCAAGTTGACATCAAAGAATCGACATACTGACAAACTTGCTGTGAAGCTTTTTTACCATCAATAATGGCACATATATTATCAGAAATACATGTTTTGTCCGATGAATTTTCAGCAATAAATCCTTTAAGGGCCTTTTCAGTAAGATCACACAGACCTGGATCACTTTTAAGCTTGGCTATACCATGGCAATGGATACTTCCTCGAGCTTGATACTCATACCTGTACCAGTGCCATTCTGCACCAAGGCAATCATACAACCACTTCTTTATAAATTCCTCTACACGTTTAGTAAAAAACCAGTCTACTAAATGAGGGTTGTTTATGACATTCATTCGCCTTTCTTCGGAGGTAAGATTCTACATTTTGGCTTAAGAGTTGATGCAATTCTGGCCAATGCATATCTGCTGAAGACAATGTGAAAAATATTGTCGGTGGACCTTTATAAGATATGATTGCCTTAAGATCTTGCTGCAATTTGTACCAATATGGAGAGCTTCCAGTGATGTTGGCTACATATCTCGAAACCTTTGTCATAAATAACTGTGATTTCTTTTCAGTGGCCATGTTTCTGAGCTCTTCTAATGTCAAGTGTGCTTCCTCAGGGTTTTGTTGAAAGAAAACAGATGTTTGTTGCATTGTTCTTTTCCTCTGAATCATGTTCAAGGCCCAATATGAAAACCTAGGGTGTGAAGCAAACCTAAAGTACAACTCTCCATTAATTCTCTCTGCAAACTTTAACAAGTGTTTTATTCTTTCATTGAAAGGAATATCCCTGTGTAAACATAGATTTGTTGGATCTCCTTTGCCATCAGGAAACAATGTAGGAAAGGCTAAAGTAGCAAGGCCTGAAATTGAATATTCATTTAATGGATTATCATCTATCGTGGGCCAATTGATTTTTGTTGTTCCAATTTCAGACAAAATTGCATCCTTTTCAAGTTTATTATTGCCATTGTGTGGAAGAAAACTACTAGTTTTTGTATTATCATTTATGACCTGATCTTCGTCAGAATCACTGGCATTTGAATTTGCTTCTTTATTTGTGGTCACATTATTGGAATCCGCTTCATTAATCTCTACTGTTTGGAGATCATCTGGTACACCATTGATGGGCAGAGAATTCAAGGCATTTGAATCAAGGGTCACATTTTTATAGTATGGATTATTTTGAATCAGCCAATTAAGTGCTTGCTGAACTTTGCTTCTCCTGACAATAACATCTTGACATGTTGCATTATCTTTTCCATTCATTGTTACCAGTAAGAGTGACACATGCTTGGGATACCTTGGTAAGGATTGTGCTAGCTCTGACACTTGTTGTGGTAGATTGATGCAGTGTCCTGAAAAACCTCGTTGTCCCCCCGGTTTTAGATAGACATTCATTATAGGGAGAGCTTGTGCAATAAGCATTTCTTCAATTTGTGTTAAACCCTGTAATTCAATTGGTATACTTGATGGAATCATCTGATTGTCAAGTGAAAATTTTTTGGGAGCTTTTTTGTCGCTTGTACACCTCTTACAAATATAAGTAACTTGTCTTGAGTTAACTTTTTCCTGGACAGGCCATGCCTCAAAGCAGATCTGACAGTGATACATTGTATACTGGATAGCCTTATGAAAGTTAGACAGATGTGTTTGTTCATTGTTAATGCTTTTTTCGTTCTCTTTACTGCCAGCACTTTTCACATTTGATCTGTATTCTGGCAACTTGTTCATACTTTTGTCACATACCTCAATGTCACTATGCATGTTCAACAATGCATCACTATGAGTGCTACATTGATTAGTCATCTCCTCTGTGTTATTCAACAGGAAAGAAAGTTTAGGCTTTGAACTTTCTGCAACATTTTCAATAACTTTAGCAACTTTGGGAGTTTGACCGGTGTGTATGCCTTTAGCTCTATGGGTGTTACTTTGAGTGTTGCTTTTTCTTTTGCGACAACCATTTGAAACAAGATTAGGAGAAACATCTAGCACAATGTCATAATGCACACCACTAGTATTTTGTAAATAGATACCGCCTGCATACTTGGCAGGATATCCTGATATGATAGAACTTGGAAACCTTTGCCACTTATACAAAGAGCCAACCTTGGTGTATACAAAAATGTCAGTTTCTAGCAAAGAAGCTGCTGCTATTATTTCCACATCTGTTCCCCAAACACGTAGATTTGCCATTCCAGTACGGGCCAAATATTCATCCACAGTGCTATTCATGTGAGCAAGTAAAGCATTTTCGTTTTGTCTCATATGTTGTATTATCTTCTGCCTGACTAAGATGTGATAATTTTGTCTTCCAGTTACTGTATAAGAAAGAGCACGGAATAAACAATTGCCATCACCTACTATTTGATACAGTTTGGAAGGCTTTTGTAAAGGTTTGGCCTTTTCAGAACTTTTAATGTGCTTTGTTATCAGTGCTAAGTCCAGAGCTGAACACCAAAACACTTGACTTTCAGAATAAAATGCAAAGATGAATGGTTCTGGCTGTGAACTTTCTGCAACATTATCAGTAACTTTGGGAGTTTGACCGGTGTGTATGCCTTTAGCTCTATGGGTGTTACTTTGAGTGTTGCTTTTTCTTTTGCGACAACCATTTGAAACAAGATTAGGAGAAACATCTAGCACAATGTCATAATGCACACCACTAGTATTTTGTAAATAGATACCGCCTGCATACTTGGCAGGATATCCTGATATGATAGAACTTGGAAACCTTTGCCACTTATACAAAGAGCCAACCTTGGTGTATACAAAAATGTCAGTTTCTAGCAAAGAAGCTGCTGCTATTATTTCCACATCTGTTCCCCAAACACGTAGATTTGCCATTCCAGTACGGGCCAAATATTCATCCACAGTGCTATTCATGTGAGCAAGTAAAGCATTTTCGTTTTGTCTCATATGTTGTATTATCTTCTGCCTGACTAAGATGTGATAATTTTGTCTTCCAGTTACTGCATAAGAAAGAGCACGGAATAAACAATTGCCATCAGCTACTATTTGATAATGTTTAGTAGGTTTTTCTAAAGGTTTGATAGTGTTAGAATAACTTTTGTGTTTGACCTTGAGTGGCAATTCCAATGCTGAACACCAAATGGCCTGACAAGCAGCATTCCAAGGCCCAAAGAGATAAGTATTAACTGCATTTGTGCTATCAGTGTCTGGCCCAGGATTGACTTCAACAAAAAAAATAATAAAATAATAACCTTTATTGACGTTTACAACGCTATAGCGTTCAATGGTCACTATACTAAAATTGTAGTAATATAAATACAAATCTTTTAAGTTAAAAAAAAAATACTATAATATATATTATATATAAATTATTAAATGCGTCTTAGAGCGTTTGAGTCAGCTTATTGGAGCGTATTTTAAAACACCGAGAAATATATTTCGCCAAAGGGTTTTCTAAACCTTCTGAGGTCAGAAGCCATTTGAACTTTTCTAGACATGGCAGAGCCGCAAAGAATGGGATAAGTCCCACTGCCACGTCGAAAAGTTTCTTTCGTTCAACATCGTATAGCTTGCAGTTAATGAGGAAGTGCATCTCATCTTCCACTTCCCCATCACTACAAGCCATACAATGCCTTTCTTCTCTCGGAGTTGGCTTTGGTTTCTCGTACCGCCCCGTTTCGACCCTTAGTTTATGAGCGCTGACTCGAAATTTTGTTAAGGCTGTCCTTCTTTCTCTGCTCTTGACCACAGACAGATACCTTTCCTTTTTATATGTATCTTTTATAATGTCATAAGTGCAGAGTTTACCGCTATTTTGTTTAGAATGTTGCCATGCCTGGATGTAAGAGTCACGCAGTGTGTCTTTTATACTGCTAAGTAAAAAACGTGTAAGTGTTATCTCTTGCATCCAGACATAGCTTCTACCGGCGTGATTCAGTAATGATCGCACACTTGCTGACCAGCTTTTCTGGCCCTTGTCCGCCAGGGCTTGTGACACCCTGTATGCTTGACTTATAAGTCTCGAGGGTTCGGAGTGCACAAGGTGTGACCAATACTTAAGAACAATGCCTTTAATATCGATCTCTAGGGGGAATCTCCCTAATTCTGATAAAACAGCTATATTACTAGCTTTACTATGTACCCCCAGAATCCATTTGCACATTTTTATATGTACAGCCTCAATCGCTTTTAAGGATTCTGTCCCCCATACTGCTGAGCCGTACAGCAAGATGGGTTTTATAAGGGAGTCAAATAGTTTAGCCAGAACGTCCGGGTCTGCATTTATATTATCAGAGAAGATACTCTTCTTGAGCGTATACAGAGCTTTTTTCGCCTTCTCTGCTAAATTCGTTTTGGTGTTACCAAATGTTCCCGTGGTATTGAAAGTTATTCCGAGGTAGGTGAAGGCATTTGTTGATTTGATATTTTGACCCTCCAACCTAAAATCACTATCGGAATCTTTAAGGCGACCACCTTTCCGAAAGACCATGGTTTTTGTCTTCGAAAGGTTGATTGTTAACTTCCATTTTGAACAGTATTCGCTCAAGGTATTAATTGACTCTTGTAGTCCTACAGGATTACTAGACAGCATGACCAAGTCGTCAGCATATAACAAGGAATGCACTTTGTTTTCTTCGAGGGTGACACCACCATTTTTGCTCGATTCCGAGAGAACCTCTTCGACGTCATTTATGTATAAATTGAATAGCAACGGGCTGAGGTTACTCCCCTGCATCACACCTGTATTACACTCGAAGAAATCAGAAAGGCCTTGTTTTGTTTTAACGCAAGCTTTTGTGGAGGAGTACATATTTCTTATGAGGCCAAGGAACCTTGGAGAAACTCCGGTTTTCATGAGCTTCAACCATAACAAGTCCCTATTTATCGAATCAAACGCCTTTTTGAAATCCACAAAGCATGCGTAAACTTTTTTGCCTTCTTGCAAATATTTATCTGTGATTGCCTTTAATATAAATATATTGTCAACAGTACTATATCCTTGTCTGAAGCCTGCTTGGTTGTCTACTAAAATCCCGTGTTCATCACAAAAGCAATACAATCGGGTAGTCAGAATTCCTATCAGTAACTTCCCTAGACAGTTAAGCAACGTAATTCCTCTATAATTGGCAGGATTGTCCTTTTTGCCCGATTTAAAGATAGTTACAAGCATTCCGGTTGACCAAGCGCTAGGGTAATTGCCACTACTCATGATAAGGCCGAACAACTTTGCAAGAGGTAATAACAGCTGCTCTTGACCATGAATAAACATTTCATTTATAAGGCCGTCTACACCGCCGCTTTTTCCTCTTTTGAGTTTGTTAATTGCGCTTTTTATTTCTTCCTGCGTAATTTCTGCGTCTAAGACGTCAACGAGTGTATTATCCTCTTTGCAATATCGTTCAACTTCGATAAATTCGTCACTTTTCTCACTCTCGTTAATTGGGCTATTGTAAAGTGCACTAAAGTAATCGGTCCATTGTTTATTACTAATGTTCGGTTCTACCGCTTGGTCACAATCACGGGCTGAATTGTTTTTTCATTTTCTTTAGCCTCGACCAAAAATGTTTGCTATTCTTTTCATTGCTAGCGTGAACTAACTGATTGACTTGCTTTTGTGCTAACCCTAATTTACGCGCCCTTACCAACTTCCGATAGTTTCTTTTTGTTAGATAATACTGACCCCTTAACTTGTTATTCAGAGGGTCTTTAGACAATGACTTGGCCAGCTTTTTTAGTGCTTTTTTGAGAGATTTGCAGTCGGAATTGAACCATGGCTTATGCCGCTTCCGTTTTGTTGCTTTTAAATTAGCCGGCTGTTTTACTTTAAGCGCGGATAAGCCTATTGTTCTCAGAATTTCTGTGATATCGCTCGTTGCTGATTCAATGCCTATTTGAGTACCTTCGTAATTACGTTCTAAAAAAGCATGCAACAAGTTGGTACTATTTACGTTACTAATGGATTCTTTATACTTCGCATGATCTGTCTCTGAGGTGCATATGAAGGGTGCATAATTGTTGCCCCCTTGCTCTTTGTTTGCAAGTTCAGTGAACTCAGTGGCTGCATCAGAGCTTTGATCAAGGTCACATTTGATAATGAAAGATATCGGGCAGTGGTCAGACAATATGTTAAGTGGATGAACCTTAAATTCTAAGACGCTCTCTAGTAACTCTTGTTCTACAAGTAGATAATCAACCACGCTCGAGCCGTTATAACGATGACAGGTGAAACTTCCAGATTCATCCCCCTTAGTTCTACCGTTAACGATCCGCATTCCCGAAGCTTTACAAAAATCAATCAAATTACTCCCATATTCGTTTATCGTTTTATCCTGAGAACTTCTTTTTCGAATGTTCTCATCCGGGACATAGTCTTCCGGTAGGGGTAGGAAGTGATTATTATCATCTTCTATAAAATCTACAGTTTCACCTGTTCTCGAATTAAAATCGCCGAAAATAGCCACATTTCCTATTGCATTATATTTTGCGCTTTCATTTTCCATGATTTCGAACGTATTCCCTTCTCTCCAGGAGAGGCTAGAGGACCCATGTGGGATAACATAGATCATGCCTAGGAAAAGATCTCTCTCAAGTTGGAAAAATTGTTTATCTAGCTTAATCCATATCAGATCCTCAGACTCGGAACCCATTATGGTGACCCCATCTTTAAGGCTACTTCTATATAGAAGGAGAAGTCCCCCTGAGTTTGACCGGGTGTTTCTAAGCTCTTGTTTGCGGCCCTGCTTAAACGACTCGTAACCCTCAAATTCAACACAGACTGTGTCATTCAACTTAGTTTCAGAAAGAAAAATAATATCAAATTCCAGGAGGCTGCTCCTGATTTCAGAGTTATAAATCTTAAAACCATCTTCTAAACTGTCTTTTAAACAGTTAACATTCCAGCTAATCACTTTTAAAGGCTCTCTACATACCGATGATTTATTTACTGAGTCCTCATCTCGCGCCTTACTTGCCTCAGGTACTTTATCCAGCTCTGGTCCTGGGTTTGGCTGTAACTGCTCGGCTGTGGATTCGGTTTGTTCACGTACTGAGAGTGCTTGCCCCACTTCCGTGGTTCGTGATTGTTGTTTGGCTGTTGAAAATCCCTTGGATGTTTCCCCTGTTCTTTGTTGACTCTAGCACCGCGCAGATACCGGCAGAGATTGGCTCCAAGAATCCTGTCTCCATTTCTATTTAAGTGTAGTCCAGATCCGTTCAGGTGCTCCTCCCGAATGTTGTTGTTGTCGATCATGACAATTCCTTGTCTGTAACACAGATCTTTAATACGGCAATTAAGATCTTCCACTTTCCTAGCAAGTGCTGGCCGGTCAGATCTCATAATAACACTAGAGATGGCCACAGACTTTACCACCGGCTTCAGCTCGGCCACGAGATCTTCCAATTCCCTGGCAATATTCCCAGTACTGCGCTCTGACAAATTATTTGTTCCAGAATGCAAGACCAAAGAATCTATTTCCTCCGCGGCCACTTGCGAGCAAACTTCTTTTCGGACAGCTTCAATCCTGGCGCCTCTTAATGATTTGCAATCTACACTGCCGCCGCTTGCTCTTTCTAGCCTTTTTGAACTTATGTTTTTTATCATTGAGTCGCCGATCACCAGAACTCTTTTCGTTGTCGCAGATTTTTTATGTTGCTCCTCGACTCCAGCCTTGGAGGCAAAGCTGTTTTTCTTTTTTGCCCTGTACTCTCCAATCTGGTCTTGATACGAAGGGGCTTCATGTAAATCAGCGACTTGTGAGTCTTGAGAACAATCAACGACAATGGGCTGTTGGATCGATGATTCGCCTGATTGCCCTGGCTGCCCCACTTGCTCACAAATTTGCATATGGCGGGGGTTTGATTCTGTATGACTTTCTGTTTCAACAATTGCACGATCGTCGGTATCAGATTCAGAAACTGAGCTATCAGTATCGCTTATAAGCTCGACAGGTAATTCCTGGTTCAAATCGTTTATTCGCGTGACTGTTGTATTTATCACACTTGGTATTTTTTCCAGTATTTCCTCGCTACGTTTACAGACATCAGTAATCGCCGTTTTATTCTCCTCCTGAGCCTCTTTCATTATTTTCAATTCACGCGTAATTATTTCCATGCCCTTTGCTAATCCAACGACTTCATTCAGTACTGTTGATACTAAGTTGTTGGTCTCCGATATTAGCTTCATTAGAGTCTTTTGTCCAGGTTTTGCTGAATTTGCATTAATGGCGCCTTCTTCATCATTTGCGAGCAGAATTAAATCAGGTATGTAGAACTGATACAGATAGATTTGGGTCAACCAAAGACGATGAAATTGTGTCAAGTTATAATTGTGGACAACGACCTTTAAAGTTGGTAAATAAATTGCTTCCATGTAAAATAACAACAACAGTGTATTCCAAAATTTTCCTTTCAAACACAGTTTACTTTTCCTGGACAACACAAATACATTATGTGTTCCTACTGCTGCTCTGTACTGTTCCAAGCTATTACCCATCCTTTGATCTTACCTCTTGGATTTATCAACTTTAGAATTTCTGAAACAGAAAGTAATGTATTTCAATACATTTAACACTTTTAAAACATTTATATGAACGAGTTGTGTCGCAACACAACAAAACGAGGCATTGATTAAAATGCCAATGCTAATTGAGAAACTTTTCAATCTGAAAAAAAAAGAAGTATATGTGAATTTCATCTTGGCTTCATGGTCTGAGACAAATGTAAATGTCAAAGCCAGGCAAATGTGTCAGTTTGTAATCCAGTGTTTGCCTGGGTTAGATCACATGCTCGCCTAACCGGCTAATACATGTAATTATCTCAGTTTGTCGCTAGCTCTAGAGTCTGGGCTTTAGCGCCCATGGGGGCCGGAGGGGTGGGGGGCGTGCGCCTTCCAGTTTTCCCCAGTAAAATACAAGAAATGTTAAGCAAAAAGGGGGCCAACGGCCCCTATGTCCTCTCTATTGTGCCCCTTTCCCCCAGTTTTTCAAGGCCTGGGTACTTTTGCAAACAAAACACATTCTTTTGCCCAATACCTTTGAGATAAATCTAACTGAGAATTAAAAGCAAGCAAATGCATGTATATCTCTGAATGAAGACGGCTCCAATCCAGAGAAAACAATGATTCAAAATCAAAGTAAGACAGTTTGTGCTCAAGCCAGGAGCGACAACTCGAAGAAGCTAAAAGTTTTGACTCGTTTGAGGTCCTAACTTACAACAACAATTTCTTACCTCGTTATATTGTCCGTAATGAAATAATCTGAAAGTGCAAAAAGAGAATACTTGTCAGTTGTAATGCTGTAGGGGTTCGATGAAGCACGCTGGTTTCCACACGCTCGCGTAGCTGGCTGAATCCATGTTGCTCTAGAGTCCAGGGTACTTTTGCAAACAAAACTCATTCTTTGCCCAATTCTTTTGAGTTCGAGTCTAACTTAGAATTAAAAGCAAGCAAATGCATGTAATTGCAACTATCTCTGAATGAACACGGCTTCGATCCACAGAAAACAATGATTCTTCGAAATATAGACAGTTCACTTTTACAGTCGAAGCTGCAGAAGCGACAACAACTCGACTCTCACGTTAAAGAAGATAAAAGTAGTCTTGATCCGTTTGGGACCCTAACTAACAACAACAATCTCTTACCTCGTTAAAATGTTCGTAGTGAAATAATCTGAAAGCGAAAGACACTTGATCAGAGAGGAAACAAAACATATTAAAGGCTGAAAGAGGCAGTGACACTGACAGGCACAAATCAGGCGCCGGCGGGCCGTGAGTCTAAGAGAATCTAGACGAATTATACGATTTTCTTTGGCGAAAGTTGCCACAAATCGAAGCACTAGCTCCATTGGAGTCTTACGAAGAACTATAGAAGTTTCGATGTCTTGATGTGGTCGTGAAAGTATGCAAAAGCTGATTAATAATCCAGAAAGAGAAACACTTACCCGAGCAGATGAGAGGAGCACATGGCAAAAAAACACGGCCGCAAAGCACTGTGGTTGAGTTTGTGGAGCTGCAAATCTTTAACCACAATGCAGTGCGCAAAGATTTCGATGCCGATTAGAACTTGCTGACTTCGCTCAGTCGCTTCAGGCTCCTTCGCTGCGTCAGCAATAATTTTGGCCTGTCCAAGAGCCATTTCTGGCTGCTGCTTTGTCGCTGAAATTGAAAGAGAAAAGCAATAAGTCTGATGAAGCTTAAAGACAAATCTTCTATTTTCCAGTCTTAAATAATACCATGCATGGCTAATTGGATACTATACATGTACATTTTAGTGATGAATTCATGAAATCAAGAATGAATGAAATGATTTCTAATTGTTTTGTCTATGATTGACTAATTCCATCTTGTTCAGTTTCAAGAGTGGTTTTCCTAAACCCGTGAAGACATATAATATTCAAAGTGTAGTAATGACCAGAACCTAAATTCTAGATGCAATCACAAAAATCTTGGCAGTAATGTACGCTCAGTATATATTGAGTTATATAATAATAAATAATAATTTATTGATTTATAGTGCACTTTTTAACATAATAATGACCAAAAGCGCATTACATGGTATCTAACTATTAATATAATCTAACTTACATATTATGTACAATTTAAAATATATATACAATAAAACATAGGGATAATGGTAGATACAAAGATAATGAATAATATAAAATACATAAATTATTAAAAAGTTATATTTAATATATTGACAATTCTGATAGCTCAAAATTGTTTTCTTTAAGATGTTCTAGGGCTTAATTTTTAAGCAGGAGCTGAAAAACTCTACTTAAAATTATACTTATGAGTTTGATAGGAATACAAGAAAATATTTGAGAGGTAATCTGGGATTCCTCCATTTTGGGTTTTGTACATCATCAATGCTAGCTGTTTCTCCCTCCTGGTCTCAAGATTGTCCCACTGTAGCTCATCCAGTAAATCCCTTGACTGTTTATCATAATTTGAGAAGGTCAAAACCCTGGCTGCCCTGTTTTGGAGTATCTGGAGGGTGTTTGCCATCCCTTTGCCACATGTCCCCCATACAGCACTACAGTAATGAAAATATGGCTGTATGAGGGAGTTACAGCCCTGAATGGATGCCAATACAATGTTGTTGTTTCTGTATTCACTAAATTAACATGCTACCTATGCCAAAATGAAATTTTTTGATCCCAGTTAGGAAATTCACACATTCCCACTCGGATCTCAGATTTAAGCTTCAATCCAACCTGAGTTTTCATTTAGGTCAGATATAAACACCTTGGGTATCTTAAATAGTCCAGTCTGGTATTATCTTCCCTTCAGGGTCATACTACCTCCCAAACAGTTGGGATAACACAGGGGCGGAAGAGCACCCTAAAAAGTGGGGGTGCCGAACAGGCAAAAAATGAAGTGTGCATGTAATTTCTATTTTCCATGTTTTCACCTCACATATATTTTGAAGAAAATATGTCACAATGTAATCTTAACCCCTACTGAGCCTAATGTCACAACAGAAACAAAAACAACAAAAAAAAAGGTTCTTCTGTTCCTTTTCTTTTTTACGTGTGAATACAAAAAATATATAGTTTCAAAAAGCTCAGCCCCCACCCCCAGTTAAAAATGTCAGCACCCACTGCCCCCGGGTCCACAGCTATTTAGGATTAGGCTGCATTCATTATGTATACTACAGGGGGGGGGGGGGGGGGGTTGACAATGCAAAATTTTCAGATCCCCCCAAGGCACAACATATTTTTTACGAATCCCCCCTCTTAGTCAAAAGGAAAAAATATGCCCCCCCCCCCCCCCCCCCCCCCCCCGAAAATGTTTTTCAATTTATATGTCGAGGTAGGGTTGCGTCAATAGCATTTTTTCCAAAGATGCAGAACAAGGCTCATTGATAAAAAAATACAAAGCGTAAAAATGCAAATAAAAATCCTAGGTGGCTGTACTCTTTTGTAGCTGAGGCTTGCGCACCAGCTGGAATCACGGCGACTGTTGAAGGGCCTCAAAGTCACTTGCCAAACAATTTGTCGCGGTAAAACTTTAGCTCACGGGAACTGTTTTTCTAGTCGAGTAAGGTCAGGAATCACGGGAATCGGCTAGGACGATTTAGTGTGATATATTTGACGATTATCAAACAAGTAAACTGAAATACAATGCGGTAAATAAACTAATTACAAAATGTTTAAAGTTCACAAAGATAAAGAAATCACGAATCAATTAGTAACATACATTCCAATCATAGTTTCGGCCTTACAATCTTCTTGTATAGAAGGTTGCCAAATGCACAACAATACATAGTATTAGGTTTATAACAAAGACGTAAAATAGGTAAATAACATTGACTATGAATATAAGTTGATAACGAGACTACGAAATAAAGCGTGATATTGTGACATTGCGTGATACAATTCTGATAAGGCTTGCGGGAATGCCACTGCAAGCGATATTAAATCATGGATACAAATACACTAACGTGAAAGGGCTATGATTCTGGAATATATCATAAAAACAAGTCAAGAACATGTAGGGTACTAATTGGACTAATGTAAGTTCACGGTTTAGGAAGTTGGCTAATAGGATCTGGGCGTTGTCACATGTTATGTTCGAGTGGTTCTAGTCTCAGCGGGAAATCTTGACTTTAACTAGGTCTTGGTGACTAAATATAGAAATAAGTTTGTACTTACACATCGGTTCCCGCTTGCACTCTAAATAGCCAAGGGTATCCAAAACACAAACCACTAATTTTTACTTACAAGATCACGAACTAACAGAGTACTGGCAATATGCCACTCAAGTATACTACACTAACGCAATGTTGGTGACGTCATTATTAAACAAATATGATTGGCGAATCAAAGGGAATCAACTATCTGATGAGCGTAAATATAGAGGAGCATTGTTCTAGAGTTCATTACATGGCTCCCCTGAAATATTTATATTTCACTAACTAGCGTTCATAATGTGATCAACTACAACCTGAAGTGTTCATATCATAGTTCATAGTTCACGATAGACTGACCTGCGAGGCTCCTTGGCGGGGACATCCCCGGTATCTATACTCACTCAGCTTTCATCAGAAGCACGAGTTTCTGGACAGGACGGTCGAGGTACCGTAGTGGACTTGTCCTCTTGCCCTTGTTGTTTAAGTTGCTATCCGCAAGAGCAACTTGAACCTTGCGCACTTGTCCATCACTGCTAGGGTACACGTTTGATACTTGGGCCATCTCCCACACACTGCGGGGTTTGTTGCTGTCTTTCACTATTACTACATCACCGATCTGAAGATTCCTGCGGGGGCGTATCCAACGCTGACGTTCTTGTAGACTAAGGAGGAATTCCTTCCGCCAACGATTCCAAAACTCGTTCGCCAAGTGTTGAACGCGTCTCCAGCGTTTCCTGCAGTACAGATCAGCTGACACGAATCTGCCTGGTGGTGACAGAGCAACCTTCGACTTCATGGTCAGCAGGTGATTTGGTGTTAAGGGGGAAGGAGAATCTGCATCAGCTAAGCAGTCGGTGGTGAGTGGGCGGCTGTTTACTATAGCCTCCGCTTCGCACATAAGGGTTCGGAGGCATTCGTCATCTAGTTGTTCACCGTTCCCCAGCAGTAGAGAGGAGAGCGCGCTCCGCACCGTGCGTATCTGACGCTCCCAAACTCCACCCATATGGCTAGCCGATGGGACGTTCATTTTGAAGGGAATCCAGTCGCACTGTTCCTCCAAGAGTGATGACTTGATGCGCTCGTGGTCCATCTCGGCTAAAGCTTGTTTGAGCTCATTCTGGGCTCCCACGAAGTTTGTGCCCTGGTCGCTGCGGAGCTGACGAACTGGTCCACGTCGACATACAAATCGTCGGAGGGCATTGATGAAAGAATCTGTATCCAGTGAGTTGGCGACCTCGAGATGGATTGCTCTGGACGCCATACACGTAAAAAGGACTCCATAGCGCTTGATCTGCTTCCTCTTTTCTTTCACGATAAAGGGGCCGAAAAAATCTACCGCACAGAACGAAAACGGAGCGTCGTTCTCTAGCCTGTCCTCGGGTAGGTCAGACATCTTCTGCTCCTGTACCGCTCCGCGCAGCCTCTGACATTTGACGCATGACCCTATGGCACTGGTAACGGCAGACGATCCTCCAATTATCCAGTAGCCACTCGCTCGGATCTCATTCAAGGTCATGCCTCTGCCTTGATGACATGTTTTCTCGTGGAAGTGCCTTATCATTAAAGTCGTCGCGTGACTTTTCTTTGGGAGGATGATCGGAAACTTGGTTGCGTCACTGAGGTTAGCTCGTCTCAGACGTCCTCCTACTCTTAGAATACCGCTTGAGTCTTGGAAAGGGTCTAATTTGTAAAGAGAGCTGTGCGTCTTCAGAGCGCTGTTCTTCTGGCGAGCGAACTTTCTATTCTCTTGGTCAGTTGTCTTGGAATTCAGCGTTACTAGCGCAGCGATCTCCTTTTTGAAGACACTGGCCTGCGCCGACTGAACGATAACGCGCTCGGCAGACACAAGGTCACAGACTTCTATGTCTAACGCTCTTCTCTGATCCCTTTGTTTCTTGCGCACTCTGTCACGCAGACATTCAATGTAACGCAAGCATAAGGCTACGGCGCGCTTTGCGCGATACCAGGTTGAGAAGTACTCGATTCGTTCTTCTAACGACGCTAATGGCTGCGGTGACCGCACATGACTTGTTGCCATGACGACGGATTTCTTGACTTCCGGGTCTTCTTCTTGTAAGATCCGATTGCTTTTACACTCCTCGTCACTCGTGCTTGGCCATTCGCTCTCCGGGTTCCAGAGAAATTGGGGGCCAGTCAGCCATCTCGACTCCTTCAGCTGACATGCCTTTAAGCCACGCGAGGCCTCATCGGCCGGATTGAGCTTGGTTTCGACGTGTCTCCATTGCTTGATTGATGAACTGTCTTGAATTTCATGGACACGATTTGCGACGAAGATATGGAATCTTTTTGTCTCATTTGCGATATATCCTAAGACCACCTTGCTATCGGTCCAGAAATACTCCTGGTCTATCTTGTACTCTAATTCTTCTCTAAGTTGGTTACTGACTCTGACGGAACACACTGCGGCCGTAAGCTCTAACCTCGGGATTGTCACCGGCTTGAGGGGAGCTACGCGTGATTTGCCCATAACGAAGGCGCAGTGGATTCTGTCCTTGTCGTCAATCATTCTTACATAACTGCACTGGCCATAGCCTCTTGTGCTGGCATCGGAGAAGTGATGTAGTTCTGTCTTAACAACGGGGCCGAAATCTTCTGGTTTATAGCATCTTGGGATGGTGACGTTCTCGAGCTCTTGTAGCTCCTCTTTCCATCTTTGCCATTTTACCTTAATATCGGCGGGTACTGGATCGTCCCAGTCCATTTCTAATCGACACAACTCTTGCAACAGAGCCTTGCCTTCGAGCAGCAAGGGCGCCACAAATCCTAGGGGGTCAAAGATAGAACTTGTTGTTGACAGGATTCCGCGTCTCGTGCAGGGCTTGTCTTGAAGAGCGATCGTGAATTCGAAGTTGTCGCTTTCGGTGCGCCACTGAACTCCGAGGGTGCGCTCTACCGGGAGACAATCTAAATCGAGGTTGATTTGCTTAGTTCCTTCTGCTCTCTGAGATTCAGGAGCTCTTCAGGATTTCTTTCTTATTTGAAGAAAACTTATGAAGGTTAAATCCTCCTTCCTGGCACATGTGCTTGGTGTTCTTTATGAGCTTCATTGCTTCTTCAACTGAGGGAACGGATTTCAGTCCATCATCGACGTAAAAGTCGTTGCGAATAAAGTTGGCAGCTTGTACACCAAACTTGTCTTCAAAGTCGTCAGCAGTTGACTTGAGAGCAAAGTTCGCGCAGCTGGGCGAAGAGGTCGCTCCGAATAAATGCACAGTCATGCGATAATCCACCGGATCACTACTCAGATCGTTGTCCTCCCACCAAAGGAAACGTAATAAGTCGCGGTGCTTCGGGTTGACTCTCACTTGGTGGAACATACCCTCTATATCGCATGTGATGGCGACAGGGTCTTGTCTAAATCTCATCAGCACGCCGGCTAGGCCATTTGTCAACAAGGGGCCTTGGAGAAGGTACTTGTTAAGAGACTCACCCATACATTCCTGGCTGCAGTTGAAGACTATCCTTAGTTTCTTCTTCTTTGGGTGTACTGCTCCGTGATGATTAATGTAAAAGATCATGCCTGGTTTTTCATCTGCTCCGTTCGGAACTTTCTCGGCGTAACCGTTTTCAATCATGTTGGTCATGAACTTTATGTATTCTTCCTTGTACTTATCCCCGTTTGGCGACTGAAAACGTTTCTTAAGCTGGCGCATACGGCATACTGCGGTCTCTCGGTTGTTTGGGAGGCGCACAAAGTTCTGCTTTAGGGGAAGAGGGAGCTCGTAATGTCCGTCGTCGCATCTGTGGATTCCTGTTGAGCATATTTCCATGAACTGTCTATCTTCTTTGGACAGACCTTGCGGGGTCATGGACTTGCTTTCGGAAAAGTCGAGCTCGAACATCTGCTTGATGGCGGATGGGTTGACAATCTCCTTTGAGGTCTGATGCACGATAAAGTTTACACTCTCGTTCCTCTCGTGCACATTCTCCCGCGCTACGATACGGTTACACGAGAATTCGGTTGGTTCTTCGGATACAGAAGACTGGGCGCTAATTGGTCCTACAATGCACCAACCGAGTAGGGTTCTCACTGCGTATGGGTCTCCGCATTTCCCTGCTAAGATTTCCTTAGGCTTGATGGCTTTGGGACAATTACATCCGATTAAAAGGCCGATCTCGAGGCTGTTATCTATCTTAGGGATCTTGTCCTTGATCTTTAGGAGGTGTGGCCATTTCTCAGCTACTTCAGGTGTGGGGATTTGGTCTTTCCTGGAAGGGATACTCTCGCGGCTGTAGGCTTTAGGTAGCTCTGCCTTTGCACGCCTGTCTGGTCTCTCGACTATGAGTCCGTCTACTCTTGTAACTGCGATGACCTCTTTCCCCAACATGGTGCTTAGAGTTAGACTTGTTTCGACTCCTTTGATGCCGAGAGCTTGCTGTGTTTTAGTGGTGATGAAGGTCGTATCGCTTGCATCGTCTAGGAGCGCATATACCTTGTGTTCCTTCTCTGGATGATCACGGTGATGCACTATCACGGGCACGATTTTCGAATTTGTAATGGCTACTTGCTCACTGACCGAGGAGTGAGAGACACTAGACGCGTTGGAGCTTGCTTGCGGGGAACTTGCTTTGTCTTCACTACTAGCTTGCGCGTCATTCGACTCTGATTGGCGTCTCGTGCTCTGGCTCGGGGGCTTGGCTCCATGTAGCAGGGTGTGGTGTCGCTTTCCACATTCGCCACAGGTTTCCTTTGAACGGCACTTAGACGCGATGTGAAAACTCCTGAAGCATCTAAAACAGAGCCTCTTGCTTCTTATTATCTCATTGCGCTGATCCGACGTTTTCTCTAAAAACCTTCCGCACTTGTCGATTGAATGCCTTCCGTTGCACATGGGACATGAGGGGCGATCAGGAATTTCTTTGTCCTGGTCCTTGAGTGTTGTTGGATTCGGGTCGACGGGGGCGGTGGAGGTCTGGAACGAGTGACCGCTGACGCCACTTTCTCGCTTGTTCGGATAGCCACCTTGCTTTCTATTCGCATTGGTGAACGTCTTCTTTTTCTCCCTCTTGAGAGCGTCAGGGGAAAAGACTGGGTCATTCGCAAGTTCTGCCTCTTGTTTGACGAACTGCACAAAGTCTTTGAATCCGACTGGCCTGTCGCGCTTTACTTGTTGCTCGTGGGCGGACCTGCACCACTTGATGCCTGAGTACGACGGAAGCTTTGCCGACAATGTGAGGAGAATCTGACTGGAGTCTAGCTCAGCCATAGTTTTCATGGTCTTCATGGCTTCTTCACAGCGCACGAGAAAGTCGGAAAAATCTCGAAGTCCTTTGGAATCGCCGTCGTTAATCTGGTGCCAGTTCCTCAGGCTAGACTTGTAATTTTCGGCGACGACCACAGGGTTCCCATAGCACTGGTCCAGGAGCTTTCGAGCTTCTTGATATGCCGTGTCTGAGCTTGTTGCTAGGAAACCTTTAATCGAGTCATGAGCCTTGCCACTTGTGTATTTTTCAAGGAAAAACAATCGATCTTTATCTCCTGAAACGCTAGCAGTTATTATAGCATCAAATGCGGTTGCGAACGCCGGATATTCAAAAGGGTCACCAGAAAAGGTCGGGGGCTCTTTAATTGGTAGATGGAAAGATTTCTGCTGATTTATCAACAGCGAACTCAACTCTGTCTGACGAGCTTGAAGGCCGACGATTTGGTTAAGGGCAAGGTTTATATCGGCCGATTGAGTAATGTTCTGTGCGCTAAGCGGCTGTGGGTAGGAGACGCAAGGCGGAGAACTCGAGAAAAAGGGAGCGTTATTCGGGTTCACTTCGGTTTTTACAACCTTTTGCGTGACTTGTGGCCTTTCCGGGCTTATCTCAGGCTTCACAATCTCTGTTTTGATTTTAGCCTTAATTGTTTTCGTATCTGGATGCTTCTTTGTCTCATCCATAAATTCGTCAAAGGCACTTTCTTCTGCTTTAGCCAGCGCATATTGTTTTTCAAGTTGAACTCGCCTAAGCTCGGTTTCCTTTTCCAAAAACTTCATTTCAATTTGGGCTTTGGCGGCCTTAGCGGAGGCATCGGCTTTCGCTAGTGACATGGAACGCTGGGTTTTGCGTGACGTGTTAGTATTGTGAGAGCCTGTTCGTCCTGTTTTATGGCTAGAAATAACACTGGACTCTGCGCGATAAGAAGCCCTTTCTAGAGACTGAATAAGCTCACATAATCGCTGTCTCTGTTCTGTAAACTCTCGGTCCCTAATGTCAAACCACTGGTACGACTGCTCTTTTTCGGGGATAGTGTCTAACAATTCATCGTACGCATAATGAGCGTCATTGAGCTGTTCTTTCAGGAAATCTAACTTATTTCGCTGAGCTTCTAATGAATCTAATTGAACTTCTGGTTCTTCGCAAAGTTTTCTGGGGCGATCTAATTCCTTCTTTAATTTCCGGAAGGCGCTTTCTCTATTTTTCTGTCTTACTCCTTTCATAAAGACCTTTCCTCTCTCTGAAAATTGTCGCTTACGATGAGGAGAGATATAGGGGAATTCTGATCTAGTGACAAACTCTTTAGAATTGTCTGTAGTCGTGTTTTCGTCTACCAATGCCAATTCTTCGGGCGCGGACAATGCACTCATTGCTTTTAAGTTTGTTTATTCTGGTCTGAGTTCGTTCACGGCAATCACTAATGACCGCCTTAGAGTTTAGCCACGATGTTTTACTGTAGCTGAGGCTTGCGCACCAGCTGGGATCACGGCGACTGTTGAAGGGCCTCAAAGTCACTTGCCAAACAATTTGTCGCGGTAAAACTTTAGCTCACGGGAACTGTTTTTCTAGTCGAGTAAGGTCAGGAATCACGGGAATCGGCTAGGACGATTTAGTGTGATATATTTGACGATTATCAAACAAGTAAACTGAAATACAATGCGGTAAATAAACTAATTACAAAATGTTTAAAGTTCACAAAGATAAAGAAATCACGAATCAATTAGTAACATACATTCCAATCATAGTTTCGGCCTTACAATCTTCTTGTATAGAAGGTTGCCAAATGCACAACAATACATAGTATTAGGTTTATAACAAAGACGTAAAATAGGTAAATAACATTGACTATGAATATAAGTTGATAACGAGACTACGAAATAAAGCGTGATATTGTGACATTGCGTGATACAATTCTGATAAGGCTTGCGGGAATGCCACTGCAAGCGATATTAAATCATGGATACAAATACACTAACGTGAAAGGGCTATGATTCTGGAATATATCATAAAAACAAGTCAAGAACATGTAGGGTACTAATTGGACTAATGTAAGTTCACGGTTTAGGAAGTTGGCTAATAGGATCTGGGCGTTGTCACATGTTATGTTCGAGTGGTTCTAGTCTCAGCGGGAAATCTTGACTTTAACTAGGTCTTGGTGACTAAATATAGAAATAAGTTTGTACTTACACATCGGTTCCCGCTTGCACTCTAAATAGCCAAGGGTATCCAAAACACAAACCACTAATTTTTACTTACAAGATCACGAACTAACAGAGTACTGGCAATATGCCACTCAAGTATACTACACTAACGCAATGTTGGTGACGTCATTATTAAACAAATATGATTGGCGAATCAAAGGGAATCAACTATCTGATGAGCGTAAATATAGAGGAGCATTGTTCTAGAGTTCATTACATCTTTTGTGTGTAGTGACTTTCTACCGTGATCTGGTGCGCTCCTCGATTGGAGCCTTACTACACATAGGCTGAGTATCATTTATTTTGTATTTGATTGTTTGGTATGTTTTCCGTTGTGCACGCGAAGCGCGCCACAAATTTGGCAATGAAGCTACAAGATTATTAATCAAAAGTCCAAAGGCGTTTTTGTCTGGCAGACAAAAGTCACTGAAGAGTGAAGGACCTTGAGGAATTGCAGTAAAACAAGAAGGCCTTTTCTGATTTTTTAAGTTTATAATTCTTTATTCGCGAAGCGCGCAGCTTTTTTCAACATTTCAGTTGAAAGAAGGTTAATACACGAGAATAGTAGTGCAAGTGATATTTCTTCAGGAGGTTCAAACTCGGTGTTCAATAATTGAGCCTTCCTTCATTTACTATCAAACTGCACAACCTTGTCTTAAATATATTGCCATAAAAATATGCATCCCCCCTTCATGTTATGAAAAAAACTTGACATCCCCCCTTTTCGGGTTCCTAAATTTTGAGATCCCCCCTCAAAATCCTCTGCCTGCCCCCCCCCCCCCCCCCTGTAGTATACATAATGAATGCAGCCTTACAGTTTAGTGTTTATATTACCTAGGTACTAGTTTTATGTTACAGATGTACTGTACCAGTGTTATTATGATGCACAAAAACTAAGTGTTCAATAATAAAATTCAAATAGGGAAACCTTTGGGGTTTTTTGGGCATAGAAACATTAAAGGCCCATCACCAACCGAGAGCCTTTGCGGATTCTTAGCCAATCAGAGCAACCGAAAAACAATGGATTAATTTGAAAACAAAAGAAAACAGGGCGCAAAGGCTCCCGGTTGGTGATGGGCCTTTAATATGGAACAGGATAAAGTGTTTTGCCAAGAGCAAGGTGAATACAGTGGTGACCCACCCCTTAATTGCACCAGTGCCCCCCTCCCCCCTCGATAAATAATGTTAGACATGTCAACTTGTGAAATGCAGAGAAGAGAGGCATGTGGTAGCAGGAAAACAAAAACAAATGACATAATTTTCCCATCCTTACCGTGTTTTCTAGGAGAGGAAATCCAGAATGTCGAATTTTAGGCGAGGAAAACCCGCATAACCCGCAGTTGTGAGAGGAAGTTGGCAGGTGCCAAAAATACTAGCTTTGCCTCGAAGTCTTGCTTTTCTCTTCTAGTTTTCATTTTTGTGACATTCCTTCGCTTTTTACCCTCGACATTTTACCCTCGACCCTCGACATTTTACCCTCGACCCTCGACGTCTTACCCTCGACACTCGACCCTCGACCAAAACCTACACTCCGTTGTACGCATAGATGGAGCTCCTCGATTGGATCGTCTAATCGGCGGCGCTGTCGGCTTGTCTCTTTGACTCTTTTCTTCCATAATCTTGTCAGGTCCCTCTTACTTCATAATAAAATGCTCCTGCATTGCCGGTGATATCTAATCCAATTAGGGAATTCATTTTCCGTGAGATCATTGGCATGCTCTCTGTTAGCGGCACGTAATCGCGAATTGATGCTGCTCTCAGGAGAGTTTGCCCCCCCCCCCCCCCCCCCCCCCGGGACTCCCATATTTTGGGGCGGGGGTGCTCGTCGTGAACTTTTGATTTTACCGCTAAAAGGTACTAAACATGGCGTCGCTTAGTTGATGACCCCTAAAAAGTACCAACAAGACGTATTTTCGGGAAAATACGTCTGAAATTCAGGCTACCAACAAGTGTAATTTGCTTGATTTGCTAGAACGGACCTCTAAGAGGTACCTATCTGGAAAAAATTACACGCTTTCGAATTTTACCCCCTAAAAGGTACCAGAGGCCTGATTTTAAACCCTACAATGTACGACGAGCACCCCGGGAGTTTGCCTCGACCGAGCGTCTTTTATCGAGACGAATTCGTCAAAATTAAATACATCAGTGCAGTGTATGATGCAATTTTGATTTCTTTTGTTGACACAAAGACGCTACCGTGGGGGCTCACTCATTGCAGTTGTCTGTTTACACCTCAGCTCAGTGACTTCCCTAGAACAATGGATATGGAATTTATTGAAACCGAACGATAGTTGCTAAAAAAAATAATTATTATTTTGATAATAATTCTATTATTTATACTTTTCAGGCTTGTAGAGGCTCACGTGCGCATTACAGGAAGTAAAATATATCACATTTTTTTATATCAAATCTAATAGGTTGTACGCGGGCATATATAATTATTCCTACTCTTTTTTTTTTAAAGTTCACACAGTTTGTGATTTCAGTTTGTGCATTTCAGTTGTAATCATCTTTGTATTTATAAATGGGAATTTCTCTTTTTTATTACACAAGAAAGAAACAGAGGCGCGAGCTAGCAAGGAGACACACAACTCAAGTTCATTCATCTCTACAAAATTTATCTCCGAATTCCAAAACCTCGAGCCTGTTCCAAAATCTCGAGCCTGTTTACGACTTGGCGATTCAGTAATCATCATTAAACAACGAAAACAGCAATGTATTTCGAGCTGCTAAATACCCAAAATCAATTTATACAGTTGTAACAGATGTTTGGAAATGAACTTTTGTCTTAAAAAAGTTCAAATAAAGCTTCTTATGAACCGCCAGATCGAGATATCGATGAAGAGATGCCAATAGCATTCGAAAATCGAATGGTCATTTCGAAGGACTGTAAGTCTTCGAGCATGTTTTTAAGAGAAAAAGCATAGTTTCATCATCTTTTACTAAATATTTTCCAAGAATACACTAAAACAATACTTTCTCCGTTCAAAATGTCCAACATTTCGCCCGGAAACCCCGATGAATAATCAAAATAAGGGAGAGAAGACGATCAACAACTTACCTGTCAAACTGGCCGCCATATTGGATGTCCCACAATGCATTGCGAATGATGAAAAATAAAACGATAGAAAAAATAATCCAGTGCACTTTCATCCTTTTAAATCATAAAATATACTTGTCCTATGCTTGATTTATCTTTGTTTTATGCTATTTTGTGAACTGCCGCCTCCAACGATCTTTTTTGGTGATGTTTTTAAAGTTAGCCTCGTTTTCGTGCAAAGACGCCATTTTGATTTTTTTTAACCTTAAAAATCTACCTTAAAGCCGTGAATTTGAAATTGCTATCATAACTTTTTTTAAACAACTCGATAAACTCTTTGAATTGCCACCAGTCAGAATTTGCCGCAAAAATGGCGCTTTGTGCGCTTTGATGTTATTGTAGTCCCATGATGCTATGCGAAAAACATCCCGTGATGCCTTGCAGTAAACATTACGTCACTGTGTTTACAACGTGCGTGAAAACAACAAAGCCACAAAAACATGTCGTGCAAGAAAGAATAGTGACAGACCCCGGCGTAGACTTCCTTTAAAAAGGTTCCTGTCAAACAGAAAAGGGCTTCAAGGATGTTTTCGATCACTAAGCGCTTGGATCAAGCACAACAGGCCGCGAATCCCCGAGAACATGCAGAACAAGAACATGTTGCAGCGGGACGAAACGCCGAAAACAACTTTGTGTCGAAGTTGCGGCGTTTGAGCGGACTCGATGGTGCTTCAATCTTCTGTGGCCTCCGTGTTCCTGACGAGTATCAGTCCAGAAAAAGGGAGATTGACCTTGTTATCCTTACTAATGGCGGAATCACTTGCATCGAGGTGAAAAACTGGGGAGGATGTGTCAAAGCAAGCGATGACGGCAAATCATGGATTCAAACAAAAAGCAAAAAGTTCTCTGAAAATTCGTACTTATCAAACTTTATAGAACATGACAACGGAATCGCCACAGTAAAACTCAAAGAGAGTCTATTAAGAGATCATCTATATAGAAATGGGGTCTTCATTCGGGAAAATTTATACAAAAGCTACGTTGTTTTTGTGAATCAAAATTGCGAGCTCGATTCGAAAATAGCGAGCGACGAATCTGTTGTTGTCAGCGAAAAGTGTGACGCATTCATTCAAAGCTTCAGGAGAAGTATCTTGGCGTACTTTCAGGAAGCTATAACGCCTTCTCTCATCTCTGGCCGGCTTTCATATTCTCAAATGAGCTGTGCTCGAGCTGTTCTTAGTTCAATTGGGACTTGGGATATAATCGAGTTAAATGGCGGGAAAAGGCTATACGGGGATTATAAGTCTTGCCCGGGTATCTCACTGGATCGTGCAAGAACTGAAGCCTTGGATGTTTCTCACCAAAGAAATTACACTCTAGGGGTAGCTTTTGCAGCCTTGGGTTATACACCAACAGTTACTGTATCTGCCTTGGAAAGAGGTGGCTCTGGTTGGATCTGGAACTCGTATGGTGCTGTGGTGAAGATACCTTACGATACCGAGATTGTTTTTAGAATCTGCGGCGATGAAGTAGACTCTAAAATACCAGTGAATGACGTGATACGGGTTGTTATTAGTATCTAGAGCAGTAATTAGCAGGTGATCTCGGTACAGCATAAACAGGTTGCATTTTTTTATTCGCTGCATTAGAGCAGATTTCAGATGACGTCGTGAGTAATTCGCAAATACTTTGTAATTACTCCTATAGGTTTTACTCAGAACTTGCGTAATTACTTTGCGATTGATTTCACTACAGTCATATGAAAACCGCTCTATAATACAAGGGTAATTGCTATCCAAACTGCTGTCCAAACTGGATAGTAGAATATGAACAAGATTGTCATGGAAAACTCCTGGAAAATGTCCAAAAAAGCTCCTTGAAACTCCTGGATTTTTTCGATTTTCTGAGCATACATGTACAAACCCTGTTTATTACAATGTAGAACCACTAGAAATGATGTGTGAAAACTAAGCTAATCATTCAGTCATATAGCTGGAATTGTCCATTGGCACTGTTTCATTGCAGTTTAATTAGCTATAGCAAAAATGCAAAATTTAGAGCAGATTTCAGATGACTGTCGTGAGTAATTTCGGATGACTGTTGTGAGTAATTCGCAATTACTTTGTAATTACTCCTAAAGCGGATTTCAGATGACTGTTGTGAGAAATTTGCAATTACTTTGTAATTACTCCTATACGTTTTATTCAGAATTGGTGTAATTACTTTGCGATTGGTCCACTACAGTCATGTGAAGGCCGCTCTATACGTTTTATTCAGAATTGGTGTAATCACTTTGCGATTGGTTTCACTACAGTCATATGAAATTCGCTCTATCACTTTCAGCCAACTGATGTATACATTCTTCACTGGTGGTTCCATGCAACTGATTCATGACTAAAATTCAAACCAGGTAACTTTTGGAGGAGATTTCATGTAATATCCTAATGCAGATTTAAGTAACTAATAGGAAGTTCACACCTTCCAGCTTTATCTAGTCATCCACATAATTCAGGGGAGTGGAACTGGTTAAGGCAGGGCCAGGAGGGACTCCCGCAGCGGTGCTTGTCGGGAACTTTTGATTTAACCCTAAAAGGTACCATAAAGGGAGTGGCTTAGGCCTGTTTCAAACGTCGATTTTTTGCCGCATCGAATCCAATTCAGTCGACTGGTAGTCTCCCTTGCAGCCCGTTCCATGGGTCTTCTAGTTTTACCTTTTGCACTAGATAAAGTGTCCCCTTAGCTGCAAATCAAATTTCTAGCAATTGGATTCGACATGGCAAAAGTTCGACGTCTGAAAACTGGCCTTAGTTGACTTTGACCCCTAAAAGATACCAACAAGTGTGATATTGATGAAACCATTGTTGCTTGGTTTGCTGGAAGAGATCCCTAAGAGGTGTGCCCCATGAAAAAATTCACATTTTCAAAATTTACCCCCTAAAAGGTACCAGACGCTGACAAGCACCCCCAGGCAGGTGGGGGCACTCCAATAGTTTTAATAGCAGGGAGAAGGCATCCCAATAAGCCATGGTTTAAATAGTTTCCATCCCTTTGTCAGATTTCTTTGTATATGACAAATGTATAATAATATAGCAAATTAATTTATTGTTCTGAGGACTGTAATTTAAGGGTGTTTTTAAAGTTATGCTAGTCCGAAAGTGACAATAAAACAAGTTTACTTTTTTATAACTACTTTGGAGTCTTTCACATCAAGTATCGTTTCCATGACAACAAGTCACTCACATTTTACAAATCAAGAAGGAATATACTTTTTTATAACTACTTATTAAGGTGTTACATGTTTTGTCACCTTTGGACTATCATATTCCTTCTTGATTTGTAAAAATGTGAGTGACTTGTTGTCATAGAAACGATACTTGATGTGAAAGACTCCAAACTAGTTATAAAATAGTATCCTGATTTGTAAAAATGCGAGTGACTTGTTGTCATGGAAACAATACTTGATGTGAAAGACTCCAAAGTAGTTATAAAAAAGTAAAATTGTTTTTTTTTTGTCACCTTCGGACTAGCATATAAAGTACTGATCTGCAGTATATGTGCTAGTGTTTTAATAAACCACCTTGCTCAATGCACTTTGGAAATTCTTGGGAAACAATGTTACTTTTCAACATGGAGGATGAAATTGGAGAAGTGCACTATCCCCTGCAAATGGGCAGTTGCATTTAAAATCCACACACCCCATGTTGGGGAACCCATCTTTGTAGACCATCCTACATCCACCACTTCCCCATTGAGGACCCCACCTCCTCTAGACCACCCACCTGGAAATAAGTTGTATCCTGTGTATCTGGTCTTTTTTATACTTTACTTGGTATAAAATGTAAAGACCATATTTATATTTTACTTGATTTATTCTGTAGAGGTGAGCTCCCATGTGCCGGGGAGGTGGAGGAATAACATGAAACTGGCCAAATGTTTCTCCAGTGTTCATCCAATGTTCCTTTCTGATTATCTTGCAATGTTTCTTGATTAATATTTTGCAAATTGGAATAACATCAGGAAAAGCATTGGCAGTACACAGTCTCCCAGCAAAACTAGGACTGGCACAAGGAACTTCCAGTATCACAAAATGCAAATGATAGATACTAGTAAGAAAGGCAGTGGACCATTCCAGCTATAAGTGTGTCCATTCCTTGATTTATTGGCTTTTTTAAGTCAATGATGAGAGTAAAAATAACATTGATACTCAGTTTAGAAATTTCAATTGCAATGGAAGTTACTGCATACCCGCACGAAAATGTCTGGGCTGACAAGAGCCTGAATTCGGCCTGACAAATAAGCAGGACATTAGCCGGTCAGGAGCATTACATGAGCCTGACGGACACTAGCGGGAACTAGAATGACACGAGCATGACAGAGAGCAGGAAAAAGAGCGTGAACTAGCGTTGCAAGAGCCTGACAACATCGACCGTGAATAGCGCCTGACATAGCGGTACGGATCCATCATCGCCTCAGAATAAAGCAACGATATTATTGGTGCAAATCCATCATCACCTTGGTGCTGTCAGACCTGTTTACTGCCGGAAAACTACTACTTTTGATTCACTTTTGACAGAGTCGCAAATCAGGAAATATTTTACTAACAGGAGAAAACCGAACATGTTATCTAATAATACTTGGCCGAAACTCACGCAAAAAGCGTTATCAGCTGATGCAAAGGTAAATTATCTCTCTCCAATTTATGAATATCTGACACAGACCCTTTGCACCGTAGAGATAATATGTTAGGTTTTCTCCTGTTACTAAAAGAACGCAACACAGAGTTTATTTTACACGAACTGGTATTGCACGAGACTAGAAATGAAATTATTTCTATTTAACGTAGCCGATCCCCTTTTGCCGTTTCGCATGTTTTTTCGCATGTATATTTTATCAGTTGTTGTTCGCGTGAGTCGTCGAACAGTATGCTATTTAATTACCAGTTAACTTCACTTTCGAGATTCAAGAAAAATAATAACTAAAAATAGCCAAAAATGTGCGTTTCTAATGTTTTTTTTTACAATTACAGCGCTTTACTCAGCGGAGCTAGCTTATGCACGTATCTCATGTGGTTGTTTCTTTACAATAACAGCGATACTCAGCGGATTCAGGTTGTTTGCGTGTGTAGTGTTGTCAGAGCAAGCTGATAGCTCATGATATTATTTTGAATCATATATTTACTTCACAGTTGGGAAACGAGAAAAATAACTAAGACGCGCATCTCATGCGTTTGTTTCTTTACAATTACAGTGTCATTTCCTTATGAAGTAACGCGTTTCTTCTGATCTATGGCCGAAAACTGTAGGTCCGTTATACACAACTATTTAAAATGGCGTGATTTTAGAGTTGTTTGAGTCGAATTTGCCCTTTTTCAAACTGTCAAAAAGCCGCTTAGGCAATCACAAAATCTTCAGTGTTTGCCTGCCGTATCCACTTATATTTGTGATACAAATGTTAGACATTGCTAGTACAAGTCAAAGTGCACTTACCTTTCTTCTCGACACTCTTTATACCATCCTCTTCAATCAGACTCGACTGCTTTGACTGCTTTAGGTGGTTCGAAGGGCCTCGAAATTTAAACTTGTTTTTGAGAAGGACCATATGTCAACTCGTTTTGTTGAGCTCAGTACACACAAGCGAAATCCATTTGGTTATTTGTTGCTTTTCCGCCTTTAGCTAGCAAAACCTTTTAGTAAAATCTCCCCCATTGCATCGCGCTTCGTTTTTCACGAAATACAACCGTAACTGAAAATCGTTATCAGTCCGCCAAAATGGCACTGTAATTATATAGCATACCATGTTATGTTTAATAAAAAAACAAAGAGTTATCTCAGAATGTCAAATATGCACACGCAACACACAGCAAACATTTTGTCAGTGTGCGGTCCTGCTCGTTTTCTGTTCGTGTCAGGCTTATCAATAACGATGTGCAATGACAACGAAAATAAGGCTCTTGCGATGCTCGTGTCACGCTCTTGTCAGGCAGGGCAGTACTAGGGCATGAACCTGACACTGTCTTGCTAAGCACTCACGAGCAGGACAGATTTTATGTCAGGCTCGTGTCCTTTCGAAGTCAGGTCCTTACAGCGGGATTTTGGCCGGAGTCAAGCGGGATTCTGGCTATGTCTGGGTCAAAACTTTCGTACGGGTAACTCATCAGACATTGTCTGATCAAAATGGCAAATGTCCAACCAAAATTGTGATATGGTCGGTCATAAAATAATGTCATGTCATATTTGGCTTTTCTAGGAAGTCCTCACTTTTCAAGGCTAAAAAGGGAAGTAAATACAATAAAAATAAAATTTCAAAGCTAAATAATGTTATAATAATCACAAATCAACAAGAAACAGATTATAAAAAATCAGCCCATTCGTGGGAATTGCTTATATCTCTCATGGCAGGGCAATTTGGGAATTAAAACAATACTTTTCTGGGAACATTATTCTGTATGGAAAAAGCTTTACCAAATGAAATGTCAATCAAATGCCAAGCCTTGCCGTAAATTTTCTCCAAACCCAACTGGCAACTAATCGAACCAGCGGAACATTCCCATGTTGCTCAGCATTGTGCCAACTTGTCTTGAGGATATTCCAGGCATACAAAGGACTGAGAAACAGCATCCAGTAGAAGAACATGTCACAGATGAATGATGGGATGAAATGCCAGATAAGTAGATGGACAAGTCCATTACCAACTACTGTACTGGTGTTTTGCCATATTAGCGTTGGGAGCTCCCTAGAGTGTAAGAATTACTGTTAGTATATGCCTTGACAAAACCAGCAACAAGTGTGTAACAGCTTGAATTACAAAGAAAACAGATAAGACACATCTTTAGAGTTTTCTTATTAGAAATTACAGGATATGATAGAAAACTGAATATATCAGACACAACACAAACTTTGTCCAAAAGATGGCTTTTCTAATCAAAATAATGAACCTTCCCTCCCTTGATATGATACTGAAATCATTTTGCTGACTAAAGTACACCACATCAATAATGATGACTAATGATAGAATGGGGTATTAAAGGGACTGGTACATCATGAACGTAATGTTTTAGCAATCACATCTTGCAGTTTATGCATACAAAGTGAGGCTATACAAAGTCATTGAAATTTTGTTCCAACAACAAGACTTACTTCCATCCTCCCATGAGGAGCCAGCGAACCTTGAGCAATTCACTTGCTGTCATCAGCACACAGAACATGAGTACAATGCCAACTGTCCATAGATTGACGTGCAACCACTTTAATGCAAACTTGCCCATCAGATAGTACGGTGTCAACAAGATGCGGAACATGAACCGTGTGTACTCTATTGTGGGGGGATTCCAGGGCTAAATGAGCAATCAAGACAGTTATATTAATGTATACATACTGATGTGTATGCGCATGAGGTGTATGAGTGTGAGGTCTTATAATATTCTTACAAGAAAGCAGTCTTGTACCGTAGGTGAGCATGCATTGAAACTATAAAATGCTCTTACTACTAGTAATCAAAGGCACGCCGTAGGCCAACTCGTGGCTTTTTTCCCTTGAAAAACGTACGAAACTTTGGAAAATGCTGACTTATCTGTTGTTTTTTTTGCAGTTTATTCGACAGGGCAATCATGAGCTTACTCTTAGTTTCTAACGTTGCACTTTTTCAAGTTGCCACAGCCAAAGAAAAAATGCTAAAATTTTGATGAATATTGAAGGATATGATCTTATATTAAATGTGTTTCCAAAAATACCCCCCCCCCCCCCCGGAAGGGTGTTGAGAAATGACCCCCCCCCCCCCCCCCCTCTGGAATTTCCGAAGAAAAATACAGTATTTGTATGGAAAATATCAGGTAAATTGACCCCCCCACCCCTCTGGAATTTCCAATCCTTTCCGTAGGGGGGTTGGATATTTTTTGGAAACACACAATGCAAAAATATATATGTTTTACTATCTTTGTGCAGAGCAGGTAAGGTCCTTTTTACAAGTTAGGCTTTAAAGTTACTTTAAAGTAGCCTTTTAAAACAATTCCATCAAATTAGCGCACTTTTTATTTGCCCAAGTTTTGCACCCTCTTGCCTCTAGGTGCCTTCGCTTGACATAATAATGGTCTCTATACAGTGTAGGTTATAAAATACTAAAAAAGCAGCGTGTTAAAACAGTTTTTTTTGTAAGCTCCCACATGGATAAATTTAGCGGCAATCACATAGTATATATACTTTGGCGAAGGTTCAAGGGTAACAAAGAAATGATCTTGAGTTTTTGGCCCACAGATGACCTCGATAGCGACTAGCGGGCATCCAGAGAGATTGGATGGATGACTTCAGCATAAATTATGCCAATTGTGCTAAGGAAGGAGTGAGTGAGTGACACCGAGCCCCCCCCCTCCCCCCATAACTCTTTGGTTGTTGCTACGCAACTAGCCACAAGTTAAAAAACACTATAGGGATAAAGGCAGAACTTCAGTGGCACTTATTTTATGCATTGATTAATGCATGGATTCCCAAATGTTCTCATGAATACAGCTGTTATATTGAAACAGCCATCTCAACAATATTTTCTCCAGATTCTAAAGTCCAGGGGTCATCTTCCTTGAAATACATCAATGTGAAATGTGTATACTAAAATATAAAACAATAACCAGGCACTTACTTGTTTAGGGTCCCACATAACATTTTCATCATGTTCAGATGTGTGATATAGCAGTGGTATCAGAACTTCATCGTGGAGAGCAAAGAAAATATAAAATGCAGTGGCTCTTGGGAATTCGCGGAACCCCCACAACAGAAACATACACCTAGTAGGATGGGCTGCCTGTTGATAAATAAAAATAGTATAATGGTTTTGACATCTCAAAAATACTGGTGGGGCTAGGGTAACCCACCTGAAAATCACTGCTATGCATGTGCTGGAGGGAAGGGAAGAAAAGAAAGTGGTCAGGGCACCAACATCACAATCAGGAGATCCTGAGTTTGAGCCTTTGTTCTGGCCACTGGTGATTTGTTTGGACCTCAAACTGGTTTGCCTCCTGGCCATGTTGGGTTTTTCCTTTGTTTATCATATTGTTTAAAGTTTTGTTGTGGCAGTTAGCTCTATGAACTACTGTAAATATCATCAACAGTTTTTTTGAAAATAAATAAACTTGAGTGAAACGGTGTGTCTATGAGAAGTCTTGATTTACACCAGTTGAAATTTCTTGGTCAACTAGCAGCATTTTGCTCTGGGCTAATATGAGAAATTTCCTGTGTGTATATGATAATGGCATTGATTATTGTAACATGCTGTGACTTTGCCTTCAACAGCTACTTTTTTGTGTTCGAAAAACATAGATTATTGTTGTTGTTAAACATGGCTTGCCCACACCAAGTTTTATATCTTTTAACAGGGAAACTCAGCTGTCACTTAGCCTTTCAAGGCTCAAACAAATTGATAATATTCAATCTGGATGATTTATAGTAAAAGTCAAGAAATCCAAACTGACCAACATGGCTGTCATTTTATTTTGTTTGAGTTTGAATTCTGCAGGTGCCACCATATTGGGAATAAGGGGTGTTGAGGACAAGAACAATCAACCCTGACATGAAATGAAAAGTCTAATTTAGTTGCTCTGGCAACTATAAGCACAAACTTGGGACCAATGGGATGGGTTTTCAGCATAAGAGGGAACCTAATGATGTACTACTAGACAAGTTTCCACACTATAGGTTCCACTAGTTGGCAACCAGTCTAGTCCCTGGCCTTCTGGGTGGGCTTCCTGTGGTTAGCTAGAAGGGGAGTTTACATCACTGGAGACCCTCTGCATGTGAGCTCAACCTACATGTAGATCTCAAGTTTACACTCATCATGTCATAACACGGGAAAACCACAGGAATGCCAGGGAGTAGGGCTGGTTGGCAACCATTAATGAAGTTAATGTGCCACTCAAATGCCAACTCTCTCCAGTCCACACTTCTCCCACATTTCAGTCTGTATCTCCTGCTTTGGATCCAAATCTTCTTTTTGAATAGAAATAATGTAATTTGTAAAGTGATGTGCCAAGACATTTTGTAGGTCCAAAACACCCCATCTCCCATATTTTGAAGGTTGGAGGTTGGCATCCCTGCACTATGGCAACTGGATAAAAAATAGTTAATTTTAAGCTCAGAAAAAAATGTCATCATGTTCAGAATATTGTGACTATTGTTTCTTTACCTTATATTCCCAAAGATCCAATGGTGGTTTGACTCCTAAATTCTTCACACTTTCTAAAGCTTGCATCAGAGCTCTGCGATGAATAGGAACCTTTATATCTAACAAGGGTTCTTCTAAATCAGCCTCCTTTAGGGACATTAATACCATGCCATTGACACCAGCATCCAGGAAATGCTTGTCATAAGTGCCCTTAGCCCAGGGACCCAGACTTGCAATCCACTTGGATACATCTTCAGGGGTCCATAACATCACTGGTTTACTGACAAGGGGCTCACCAGATGACAGCATGATTGCCACAAAGTCATATACAAACTATCCAACAAAAGCACATGATTGAACAAATCTCAATAGCAAGCCAGAACTTTGAAACAAATCTGGCTGGAAAAATGGGTTTAGGGGAGAGTTTCTAACTGTATTGTCACGTGTTTTAATTTAAAACCAAGTAGAAGAGATTTGACTTGAAATTTTATTAACTCTTATTGGGTGATTTCAGAAAATAACATACCACCCTCCCTAACTAAGGGAGGATTGGAAATTAAAGCATGATGGAAGGGAGTCAGTACACCTAATCTCTCATACAATGACCTATATTTTACCCTCAGTGAAAATTTCCAAAACATTTCCAAAACTTTTCCAAAGCTAATTGATCTTAATTCCCAAAACCACACTATGAAAACAAACAATGGAATTTGTGCGCCACGAGACAACGTTTTCACACACTTTTTGTGTACACAGGAACCCAACGCGCTAAATCAAAAACCCTCATCCTCATGACAGTGTTCAGTTCCTCACATATTTATAACTTATTTTTTCAAAAAAACATTGTCGGCAGGTTATCAATAAATACAATAAAATGAATAGGCAGATATCATATATATAATTATAATTTCAGAAAATTGAGACGAAAATTAATAACTTTTCCATAGCCCATTTGAAAAAGCTCCTTTTTCCAAAACTTAAATGGCATTTATCAATTTCCATAACGTTCCAAAACCTGTACGGACCCTGATTTTACTGCCTTTCTGTTGGGGTTTTCATTTTTTCTCGAATCAACAGTAGAAAGAAAAGGATGCTGTGACCATGCTGTGGAGAATATCTCTCAAACACTGTCACAAAAGGATGTTGCAGAAGACATGCCAGAAAACAGTGCTCCACTGGTATTCAGAGCTACTAGCTCTATTATCAATAGACCTCTAGAAGCGAAAGCGCCGATTTTGGACATGAAAACAATGGCTTTTTGTCGAGGTTTCTGTTGATTTTTCTTAGACAATTTTTCACTTTTTTGTCCAACTAGTTGGGTGATACTAAACCAATTAGACCTCTCGCCCTCAAGGGCCACACTGTCAATAGCCCATTCGACCTGCGGCCTCATGGGTTATTGGCCCGTAGCCCTTTCGGGCTCGAGGTCTAATTGTTATTAGTCAAATCACACTAGTGGTCTATTATTAATGCTGCGTTCTGATTGGTTGAGCTACTAGTAGGCTATAAGTTATAGCCTACTAGTAGCGAAAAGTGTCGGATTTGAAAGCCAGAAAATGGCAAATGACCAGAACAAAAACATTTTTTTGGCAATACAAATTGACCTACTAGTGTGATTTGACTAAAACAATTATTCCTCTCGCCCTCATGGCCTCTGAGTCAATAGCCATAGCTATTGACTCAGAGCCCATTCGGGCTCGAGGAATAATTGTTAAATAGTTACCATAAGAATTCCAAGTGTTCCTGCAATGACAGCCACTCCCTTGGATACCAGGATCCACCTATTGTTCTGTTGGCCTCCTGATTCAGCTCTCGTATTTATTCTCCTTTTTCCAAACTTCTCAAACTTCTGCATGACCTTGCTGTAGTTGGTAGCACCCTCAAGGCTTGCTTGTCTCTCTGAGAGTTCATTGGGGAAAAGTTTTTTGATTGTTTTCCTAATGAAAAAATAAATTGCAGTTACAAAGAAAATCAAACAACCTACACTTAGGGAGCCATTGGTGCAACATTCTAGTTGTCGAAACAAATACCAATATTAATTTTGTTTTTTCAAAACATAATTTTAATCTTCTTGCCAGCTTCAGCAATTAAGTTTTTCTTATTATTTTCTTCCCCCTCCTGTTTAATGCCCAATTTTTCCTGGAACTTATAGTATGAGAATATCAAATATTTAAGATGATTTCTTATTAATTTGCACTTTTATCCCAGGGGCTAGTCTGGATTTTTGTTTGGGATGTTTTTGGGGTATGACATTTTTATTATTAATCCATGTCGGTTTGGGTACACTTGGTGTGGGGAATATTATAATAAAATAGGGATTAGGGGGCTAGCAAAACAAGTTGGTAGATAACAACTAGTTGATTTTTAGATGTTTCAGTTTTGGTAAAATATTTGTTTGGGTGTAGCCAGAGCTACATAAGATGTTGGGGTTACATTTTAACATCTGTAGACAATACATGTAGCTGCTATGTAAATTTGACTTATTTACTTATTACCAAACTTACCTCAAGAGCAAATTGATGTTAGGAAATCCCTGCCAGGGCTGACGGCACTCTGGACAAGTGGTCTTCCTGGATGAGTACCACCACTGAGCTAAGCAGAAGCGGCAAAAATTGTGACCACAATTCAGTGTGGTGGGGTTGACCATTAACTCATAACAACAGCTGCAGTGGAAATCCTGCTCAGATGGAATTTCTGCTGAGTCATCACTTTCATCCATAGTCAAGCTGAATAGGGAATGTCAAACAAGATCAAAACAATGATGATAATATGGTAAAAAAAATCTGGCGTTAAAGTGCTAAGTACAATCAGTTCTGGTTTTTGTCAGATCAAGATCACAATTGAATTGGATTGCCTCTTCTCATACATGCATTCTCTTCAAATTTCTTTGATTTGGGTTGTCAGGCAATGGATGATAGATTGTGTATTTTCAGGAAGGATCAATTCAAATGTCTTTAGTTTGGTTTGCTTTGTTCTGGAAATATCTATTGGAACAAGTGCAGCAATCTTTGTTTAGCACTTTTCCAACAAGTGGAGCATACCTCATCTAATAGATGAGCTCCATACCTAAGAAAATAACATAACGAGTTGATTTTTTAATGTAAAATGTGTGTTTCCAAAAAATATCCATGGTGTTCAGAAATGACCCTCCCACCTCTCTGGAATTTCCGATTTTGGTGCCTGGTTGTTACCCCTGCACCCCACTGGAATTTCCGCACGTAAAATTTTTACCCCCCACCCCCCTCTGGAAATTTCAATGTCGGAAAAAAATGTCGAAATCGACTGAATATGATACGGAGTATAATTGCAAAAGTGCGCTACGAATAGGTGTTATAACAATGACTTTAAGCATTCACAAATTGCGAAGAGGGCGAAAAATGCTTTGAACATTTGTAATTAGGAGTTTAAAAGAGAGTTGCGTTGTCAAAAAAGATGAACTGGGCAAGACGCCACGTTACACATTCCCATAATTTCACGCCTACAACAAACAGCAACTCACAAACCGCATTAGACAGAAAACGTCAATAAAGATATTAGTAAAAATTGACCTGAACAATGGTCTCGTTTTACAAAAAATAACAATAAAAATAGATTGCAAAAAAGAAATTTGTTTTGAATAAGCAAGGATTAACGGGTGCGCAAAATCTAGGGAAGCCATTCAGTTGTTATTATTCCTTGGTCGTGCGAAATGTCACGCCCTGATTGGTTTCTGAATGTTTTCGCGCTCAGCTGGGGACGCGCATCGTTGGTGTAAAATTAATTCTTTGACCAGAATTTTTAGAGTTTTTCTTTGATATTCTAGACTATTGAGAAGGAAAACATTTCTGTAATACTTGAGACTTTGGACAAGAAAGCCAAATCACAGCTTCTTTAGGAGCAAATCACTAGTTTTCTTGAAGTCTCTTCAACAAATTTTGCACGGAGGATTCTAGACAACTAACATGCTTCTTAGCAGTTTCGCTACAGAAAACAGAGGGATTCTCAAATGTAAAACAAGTTTTACAATATTTCATTGTTTTTTAAAGGTGATTAATTAATTGTAGAAAGCGAGAACAACGTCTTTTCAGCGAAAAACAAAACATACACGCAAAACTTAGCACGTTTTCGACTCGGTACGAGAAATGCGGTTTGCTAACCATGTGGAATTTTGTTTCCGGTCGTTAACCCCCACCCCTCTGGAAATTCCTAGGCCTTTGACCCCCCCCCCCCCCTCTGGAATTTCCAATCCATTCGGGGGGGTATGGATATTTTTTGGGAAACACACAATGTATTTTTTTGTTTTGATGATGTCACTGATGACTTGAGGGCATCTGACCATAGCAGAGTTACTCTCATCATGCTTTCATATGTTTGTCCAAAATTGGCTTCTATAGATTCTTCCTTTTGGGAGATTATAGGTGCACCAACCTTATGTGATGTCACTGCATCGATGACATCAAAATAAAGAAGATTTGTGTAAACAACGACAAATTCATATATATCCAAGGAAGGAAAGGTGGCAAGACAACCAAATGATGTGATGTCCTCACAGCTTACTGTGGAGCTCTGGTTTTAGGTAGTAAGTCTATTTATTATTTATCCATTGTTTTCATGACTTGTGGTTATGGCATGATCCAAAATAGCGATTGTTTAAACTACTGTTTATGAACAGTATGGCGCATCTCGCCAGGTTACTTTAGATGCCACCACTTATGTCTGATTGCCATGAGGAAAAAAATCAAATATAGTTAATTATTTCTCTTCTTTGATAAGTCTTATTAATATTTTCTGGACAAAACTCGAAAGAAAGTGAAAGGCCATCTACAAGTTTTAGCCTTATGACTGTTGACGATCTTTCAATCACAACACGTAGGTTAATAATGTGGCACTAACCGCCTAAAACTTTTGGAGAGATTCTTAAGTACCTGATAATAATCGTCTCTAAACTTTTCGTGGAGCCATCATGGCCGGAATAACGAGAGGCGAGGGAAACTGTGCGAGGGAAGATTTCCTCTCAGGTCGGCGCCATCTTGTTTATTGAGCTGAACAAGCTAGTGCCAGTGTCCCTGACGATCATGGGTCGCGCGGTCACACAATCGTCTAGACTTTAGTCACGCACAGAAAACGAAGGATTCTTCGGTTTTATTAAAATAGCCATTATTCTCAGTAACATAACTACATGGATCGTGCATAAAAGACCCATGGAAAAGAACCATAAACTTATTCGTTTTAGACTAGGACCAATTCGGGAAAAAGCCTCTAGAAAAAGTTCTAGCGGCAAACTCGAGGAAAAGTTGGTAAACAGGCTATTCCGCATGATTTTTGGGCGCTGATTACGAATCTGCTGTTTACCAAGCGTGATTTTGCGATTTAAGGCTACTAATTAGCATAATTACACGAAAACGAGGCCGATTTTGGGATTTTCATATTTGGTGTTTCTTTATACTGTAACCATACAAAATTAGTTCTTAAATATTCTAGCACATCAAATCAGATACATTAATTAACTATGATAAGGCTCGTCACATGACTTTAAATTTGCATATATCACGAAAACGAGGCTAAATTTGATACTTTCTTATATTTTACAGGAAACTTTTTATTTCTTTTACTTTTCGATACTGAAAGGGGATAGCTAAAAAGAAAAGCTCGATTTTGAATTTTACTGGGCTTCCTTATTTGCATAACTGCATGGAAACGAGGCTTTGCGATCTGCGAATAAGATGTCACGATTCCATGTGACTTCAGTTAGCAAAATCGTTCTGAGAAATTATGACGCGTCTAACTAAGTGCTTTAAAAATTCAGAATTCCTAATGCAACTACTTAACCGCCAAATGTCATTCATTAATCCTTTTTTCCAGTTTTAGGTGAATCGATTTGAGTCACGCAACATTGTCACGCATTTTGCCGGAGTACATAAATACATACGTAAACTAGAAGTTTCTGAAAGAAAGCGGAGTGCTGCGAGGATATTTATTTAACGCGCTTGCAAAATGTTAAAATATCATATGATTGAATTTTTTGTGCTAACCGCAAACCGTGAGATTTTGTTTCCAATACAAAAATTGTACGAGCAAAGGAGAGATTTACCCTCGAGAGATATAAGAAAACTGACTATACAAGACTTGATCGAATAAACAAGTGACCACCCGGTAGATGAAAACTAAACTGAACTCTAAATACACGCACTATATATTCTAACCTTATCTCAAGTAAACCGCTACCTGTTGAACCTATGTTAATAAAGGCAACAAATCAACTCTGACACATGAAACTCAGCTTTACAAACTGTCACGACCAAAGACGCCCGAGTGAAATTAAATATTTTGAGATCCCTGCATAAAACATCAATCAATCAATCAGTTTATTTCATCGAACAGTTAAGATACCGGATTGAAATCGAGGCTCAGGATTTGCCAGACACACGCCAAGCTGAAAGTGGAGGTCACGGATAGAAAAATCCCGCGCAGATCACGAGGGGAAAACGCGCAGATCGCAGGGAAAAAAACGCGCATGGTAAAATGGGTGAAGATTAGTGTCGCTGCTCGGCCTGCGGGCCTCGCAACTATTACATTACATTCTGCAACAAACCAATATTGATATGACGTTAATTGAACTAATAGCTGAGCACGTAAGCTTACTAATTTCGGTACTGTTCTATATTCGATTGATCCATTCTCAACAACAACACTTTATTTAGCACTCGTAAGAAAAAGATACAGGATTTATGAGTTTGTTTTTACAGGTAATGGAGCACAAGGCACTTGGAAATAGTCAGGACTAATCGAGCCAAGTACCTCGGCCTAGGGTCTATAGGAAAAATTAATTGTAGAGTTGTAGGTAGATACATCAACAAGATACACGGGCAGCAGATACAGGACAAAAACACTAATACAAAACGAACAAGGGAAAGTGGCTTAAAGATTATCTAGATATATATAACTAGGAGGAATGGTGAAAACTTAGTTAGTATTATATGAATTGATGAAGGAGTCAATCAAAAGTTTCTTGAAAGAGGGTCGTGACTTTTGAATTCTTCAGAAATTGAGTTCCAGACTTTAGCGCCTAGGAAGCGGATGTTAAATTTTCCATAATTAGTTCTTATTTTAGGAAGGAAATACGTTTTCTTAGCTGCTAGTCTGGTATAGTGATGTATCCTGTTGACTGATAAGAAGAAACAATCAAAAACAGAGGGCAGACGATCTGAATAGAAATCATACATAAAGAGTGCATTATGCAAAAATATTATTTCAGGTAATTTAAGTAGACCAAGGGCATGGAAGATTGGATCTGAATGAGCTCTAAATTCCGAAAAAGTCATTAATCGAATTGCCCTCTTCTGGAGGACAAGAAGAGGCCTTAGGGTGGTTGTGTAGGTGTCCCCCATGTCACAGCTGCATAGGTTAGAAAGGATAAATTAGTGAATAATATAGCATGGAAAGAGTGGCAGCATTTACATAATGTCTGACTTTTGAGAGAATGCCCACACAACGCTTACCTTTTTTGAATATATGCTGTTTCAGCTAAGATGAGAGTCTCGAACCCAGAGCACCCCGGCTAGTTACCTCGCGGGGGAAGTTCTGGTGTCGACACCATTAATATGTGCGAGACTTTCTGCGCCGTGCCCTAACGTTCAAAATCAGCCATTCAGTGAAGGACCTCAAATGGATGTCTCCAGAGTCCCGAACATATGAAAGGAAAGCTATGGGTAACAGGGGCGTAGCCAGGGGGGGGTTCCAGGGGTTCCGGAACCCCCCCTCTCCCGCAGCGGAACCCCCCCTCGCCTCTGTTCTTACTACTAAAATTGTAAATATTTAATAGACAACAAATAAAAGCTCCAATAAAATGTAGCAAATTTCTTCAAACGCTAGTTTTTCCCCGAGATCAATATTTTTGGCTGGGTTTCCTGTGGCGAGAACGCAAAAACACATTTTGGAACCCCCCCTCTCATAAGTGCTGGCTACGCCCCTGGGGTACGAGATTGCGTGGGCTTCTAGGCTAATACTACTCCCTTTCTCTAACCACAGTAATCTGCAAATACTTCAGAAGGAACAGAAGAGTAAAGAATAATCCATCTTACCACCTTCACACTCATTTTAATTTAGATTTACGGAGGGACAAATCGCTGAGCCTGAGGCTTTTCCGTTGGTTTTATCGAAGTTCGAAAAATAACCATTTTTGGAAAGCATTCATTATTCTGCGATGCAGATCAAAGCTGACTTTGTTATAGTAATAATATTAATAATAATAATTCGTTTATTAACACCTTTGCAGCTAGGAGCTGAATTACAGGTATGGCCAGGCAATTTACAATAAATAGTTAAATAACGAAATGTCCCATGTCAATCCACTTGTCCCGCGTATTTATGCGTGCAGAAGTTACCAAAGCGATCAGTGTTCGTACGAATTAAATGGTGTGATAAAGCAGATCTAAGGTTATATCTAGTATATATAATATATATAGCTACGACATTTAACGCGCACAAATCTATGCTCTATTTCACCAATAAAGAAATGGTTATAGCAAAACGTTCAATAGTTTATTAATCAGCGAAGTCGGGCACTTGTGATTTTGGGAGAGACACTCGGGATGGTTTAAAATCACTCGCCTGGTATGCTAGTCCGAAGGTGACAAAAAAACAAGTTTACTTTTTTATATCAAGTATCGTTTCCATGACAACAAGTCACTCGCATTTTTTTTTTGAATTTTGAAAACCTTCGGCATAGTGTGGACGCCGTCTAAAACAACCACTGCAGATTTTATCGAGTGCCGATTCCGTTGAAAACGTGACAAGTGTTGTGTGACTCAAATATCTTTTACAAAAAAATGACAAAAATCAACAGACCAGCAATGAAATTGAGCAAAAAAAATGTACATAAGGATTTGACTTTAAACGCGTTGTGCGCACAGAGTTTCATTGCCAGCATCTTGTTGATAGATAGATAGATAGATAGATATTACTTTATTTAAGGAGGGTTTCACTAGATATCACAATGATAATGTATGCGTGGCCCTCAAATAAGAGATATTTACAACATAATAAAACAAGTGAATGGAAATCTATGTACAAAATGTTGTGTCCTGGTAGGAACGCGGCAATCAGCCTCAAAGCCTCGTTTCCATGCAATATGCTAATTGAGAACTCAAAATCCAAGATACAGCCCTATTACTGAATCATTTGTTGCTCATTGAACCCAAGTACAAGGAATACGTGATCCTAGTAATTTAACGAAATTTATCAAATCTAGCCTCGTTTTCGTGATAATATGCAAATTAGTGAGCACGTGACGTCTTCTATTCATCTTTTAGATTTATATAGGATATTTTAGAATCTGATTTGCGTGAATGCTGCAAAAAAAACCAAATATGAGAAAATCCAGACTTAGCCTCGTTTTCGTGTGATTATGCTAATTAGTACCCTTAAATCGCAAAATCACGCTTGGTAAACAGCAGATTCGTAATCAGCGCCCAAAAATCATGCGGAATAGCCTGTTTACCAACTTTTCCTCGAGTTTGCCGTCAGAAGTTCACTTTTCCGAAATTGGTCCTAGTCTATTCTTGGTTTTCACGTGTCACGAGACGAAATTTATTTCTCTAAATTAACTTCTAAACACTGGATGCCTAATAGAATTATAAAGAATATACAAAATTATGTTTCCTGTGTAAATTTTAGGCCGATTGGTCACTTTCCGAGAGAGATGTGCGCCATTACAGTAATTGTATGGAGCCGCCATGTTGGAGCCCCAGTAGAGGGGCTCCATAATGGCGGCCAATTAATCGGATCACCAAAACGACGCTATTTTCAATCCAAATTATAATAATAGTATCGGAATGGTAAGGTATGAACTTTTATAACATACTGACGTGCCAAAAAGGTAAAACGGTGCAAATCGAGTGAAATACGGCAAGTTCAAAATACGTGACTGGTGTTGCGTGACATAAATAGCTTTGGCGATATCTCGAGAACTACTTGGCAGAAGGTGCCAAAATTTCGTGTGACGAATCCTTGAATAGAGTTATATTCATCACAGAAAGGAAGTCTCTGTAGGTCTCTTGGTTTAGAAGTTAACTTTTTGATGACGTCACATGAAAACCGAGAATATTTTGTTTTTGTAAACATTGGAAAACCGCTGAATTTTGTACACTGGGCTCACGGGGTGGAAATCCAAGATGGCGTCCTGCAAGGATGAAAACCGTGAGTTAGTATTAAATGCAGGGTGAAAACGACAGAAAACGGAAAATATATTACAGGCATTTATAAATATTTGAGAGAGCATTGATTAACAACTATTGATGCATGAAGATGGACGACATATCGGTGAAGAAAAAGGAGATCGAGAAGAAACTCGTCCAGGTAGTTAGACTTTAACTTAATAATATTAAGTTAATAACTACAGAGATACTCGCGCATTTTAGCCTCATCTCCATACCTGCCAACTCTCCTGGTTTACGCGGGAGACTCCCGGTTTTGAGTCAAATCTCCCGGTCTTCACCGTAAATCTCCCGGGAAATCAATTCGCTTAGTCAATTTCTAAAAGATTTTAAGCGAGCAACGTTTTTTTTTTTTTTTTTTTGGGGGGGGGGGGGGGAGACGAGGTTATGGCAACACTTTCCCTTTCCCCTATCTCCCGGTTTTCACTTGTCCAAGGTTGGCAGGTATGCATCTCCCCGTACGAAAGTTTTGACCCAGACATAGCCAGAATTCCGCCTGACTCCGGTCAAAATCCCGCTGTAAGGACCTGACTTCGAAAGGACACGAGCCTGACATAAAATCTGTCCTGCTCGTGAGTGCTTAGCAAGACAGTGTCAGGCTCATGCCCTAGTACTGTCCTGCCTGACAAGAGCATGACACGAGCATCGCAAGAGCCTTGTTTTCGTTGTCATTGCACATCGTTATTGATAAGCCTGACACGAACAGAAAACGAGCAGGACCGCACACTGACAAAACGTTTGCTGTGTGTTGCGTGTGCATATTTGACATTCTGAGATAACTCTTTGTTTTTTTATTAAACATATCATGGTATGCTATATAATTACAGTGCCATTTTGGCGGACTGATAACGATTTTCAGTTACGGTTGTATTTCGTGAAAAACGAAGCGCGATGCAATGGGGGAGATTTTACTAAAAGGTCTTGCTAGCTAAATGGCGGAAAAGCAACAAATAACCAAATGGATTTCGCTTGTGTGTACTGAGCTCAACAAAACGAGTTGACATATGGTCCTTCTCAAAAACAAGTTTAAATTTCGAGGCCCTTCGAACCACCTAAAGCAGTCAAAGCAGTCGAGTCTGATTGAAGAGGATGGTATAAAGAAGTGTCGAGAAGAAAGGTAAGTGCATGCACTTTGACTTGTACTAGCAATGTCTAGCATTTGTATCACAAATAAAAGTGGATACGGCAGGCAAACACTGAAGATTTTGTGATTGCCTAAGCGGCTTTTTGACAGTTTGAAAAAGGGCAAATTCGACTCAAACAACTCTAAAATCACGCCATTTTAAATAGTTGTGTATAACGGACCTACAGTTTTCGGCCATAGATCAGAAGAAACGCGTTACTTCATAAGGAAATGACACTGTAATTGTAAAGAAACAAACGCATGAGATGCGCGTCTTAGTTATTTTTCTCGTTTCCCAACTGTGAAGTAATTAAGTATATGATTCAAAATAATATCATGAGCTATCAGCTTGCTCTGACAAAATCACGACACACGCAAACAAACTGAATCCGCTGAGTATCGCTGTTATTGTAAAGAAACAACCACATGAGATACGTGCATAAGCTAGCTCCGCTGAGTAAAGCGCTGTAATTGTAAAAAAAAACATTAGAAAGCACATTTTTGGGCTATTTTTAGTTATTATTTTTCTTGAATCTCGAATGTGAAGTTAACAGGTAATTAAATAGCATACTGCTCGACGACTCACGCGAACAACAACTGATAAAATATACATGCGACAAAAAATGCGAAACGGCAAAAGGGGATCGGCTACGTTAAATAGAAATAATTTCATTTCTAGTCTAATGCAATACCAGTTCGTGTAAAATAAACTCTGTGTTGCGTTCTTTTAGTAACAGGAGAAAACCTAACATATTATCTCTACGGTGCAAAGGGTCTGTGTCATGATATTCATAAATTGGAGAGAGATAATTTACCTTTGCATCAGCTGATAACGCTTTTTGCGTGAGTTTCGGCCAAGTATTATTAGATAACATGTTCGGTTTACTCCTGTTAGTAAAATATTTCCTGATTTGCGACTCTGTCAAAAGTGAATCAAAAGTAGTAGTTTTCCGGCAGTAAACAGGTCTGACGGCACCAAGGTGATGATGGATTTGCACCAATAATATCGTTGCTTTATTCTGAGGCGATGATGGATCCGTACCGCTATGTCAGGCGCTATTCACAGTTGATGTTGTCAGGCTCTTGCAACGCTAGTTCAGGCTCTTTTTCCTGCTCTCTGTCATGCTCGTGTCATTCTAGTTCCCGCTAGTGTCCGTCAGGCTCATGTAATGCTCCTGACCGGCTATTGTCCTGCTTATTTGTCAGGCCGAATTCAGGCTCTTGTCAGCCCAGACATTTTCTTGCGGGTCCCACTTTATTTTATTCTTTGTTTTTCACACATGCATTTCTCCCACATTTTGATCATGGGCTGTTCCATTACCTGCCAACTCTCCTGGTTTTTACTCTCAATCTCCCGGGGAAAAATTGAACCTTTCCATAATTTACTGTAAGCCCCTGGGTAAATTTCTTGTGATTTTCTCATACAGTTGTTGTATTTGAAACACAATCTCCCAGTTTTGGAATTTTTTGGGTTGGCAGCTGTTCTCATACAGTGTTGTTGTATTTCCGCTAAAATGTGGACATGACTTGTCACAAACTTACCTGCCAACTCTCCAGGTTTTGCCGGGACGTCTCCAGATTTTTTATCAAATCTCCCAGTCTCCAGGTGAAAGCATCAAATCTCCCGGATTTTTCAACATATTCTGTGATTCATAGTCAGGCACAAAAGTCAACTGAGTTCTGCACCATCGGCAAACATTCGAAGAGCATTCAGATGTTTTCGGAAAGGTTTCAGGAAAGACTCGGGGATCAGCAAGATGCATGGTTCCGACGAATTCTCCAGATTTCACAACTTCTGGGGTTATGTAAAGGTACATAGAAAGGAATCCAGGAGATATGCAGAGTAAATTACAATTTTAGAAAAATTTACCTGAGCTGGAGAAGGGTAGCAGGGGAACGATCTTCACTTGAAGACTGCCATAAAAACCTGGAGAGACGCAGATACTATCGCCTAGAGCTATTCCATGCAATTGTCTGCAGCAATACAACTGCCTGGTATCCTGGTGAAGTCACCTATGTACTACCAAAACGTGCCTACGTCATCTCACCTGTGGGTCTGGTGAACTCACACAGGCGAGTTCACCAGACCTGTAGGTGAGTTTGTGTTCACTGTACAAGTGTATATAAACCAAAGTTTGTGTAATTTATCAAATGAAAGGACGCTTTGTTGGTGTTCCTTATCTCTGTTTTCATGATGTGTGCCAAAACATGTCTCTGTCTGAAGGTAATGTTCATAGGAAAGTTGACAGGCCAATTATAAGAGCACTAGAAGTAATTATTGTTTTATTCGCCCATCAATCAGAGGGAGGGGTAGCGATGGGTAAATCCGAGATTTGCCGAGACGCCAAGACCCGCGTTTCAGAATCCGAGCCCGAGACTTTTGACAAATTTCAGAATCCGAGTCCGAGACTTTTCGCTTTATCTCCCGGGAAAAGTTTAAGACGAGTGCCATACATTTACTGTATTTCTCGAGGGAGAATTGCACGGAATTTCGCCATTTCAAGGCAGTTTCCAAATGTTTTGAGTCCTGGGGTTGACGTCCCTGCTTCTGACAGTATCACGCTTTGCTTACAAGTCAGAATGATAAAATAAAAATTCAAGACTCCGAGACCGCGTTAGAAAAAATCCGAGACTCCGAGACGGCGAAAATTGTGAGAAAAACGAGACTACGAGACGTGCGAAAAAAACACCGAGATTCAGAGATTTTGCAATATTTTAGCGAGACTTTCGAAATTTTAAGGTACAGTACCCATCACTACCCCTAGAGGGAACACTTACTTATTAATTACATTTATTTTAGCCAAGACATTAACCAGGACATTGTTTGCTCCTGGCAGTAAGAAAAATAAAATCAATATGAGGGCAAGTAAGCAACCCAATAGCCAAATGAAGAAAAATGTGCTGTACTGGCATTGTACTTGCATAGTAACATTTTCTTTAGAACTTAATGGTATTTAGCATGTTTTTGCATATTTTTAGGGATTTAGCTGAATTGTGACTGGCTTGGTAAAATTGTGTTGACTGTACAGTGATTGTTGTATTACTTGTCTTGATACACAGGAACAGATGATCCTGTCATTTCTGAAGGAAAGTCTGGCCAAGAGTGATCAAATCACAGGGAATATGGTAAGGTTCTTTCAGTTGTCCACTGACAAACTTATAAGAATGCATGTTTTAAATGTGCATTTTCTGTGTTAAACAACATGTAATTGTGTAATTGCTTGTGCCACATTATTTCACTATCAATATGCTGACACTAAAATGACTTAATAACTAATACATTTTTAAGTGTTAGCTTGCTGGGCTACAGTACAGTTTAATACATGGGCACAATATCAATAAATAATAAAATAAGAAATTCCAATAGTAAACTAGCCTGCTAGCAAGCTTTCCTGTGGGTGTATATTGGAAATGTTTGTTTTCAGGTTTCCTGATTCCTGTGGCACACAAACATCATAGAAGAAGGCTGGGTAGTATTCTGAATAAACCCCACAGGAGAGCCAGCTACAAAGAAACTAGGTTAAAAGACCTAACTAACTGGGAACCAAACCACCAGTTAACTAATGGACATGTACAAACAAACAAAGTGACACTCGGGTCACTGGACTTGGGTCACTGGACTGTGAGGCTAGCACCCTGACCACTGAAACATGTTGTCTTGTATAATAATATGTAATCAGAGGAGGAATTGTACTACCTAGTATCCCTTATATGCATTGTGGCTTAGACTCGGTCAGGTTATATTAAGGTAACCACGTTTTGCACCATACTATCACAGTCTGTAAGTAGCTGCTGAGTAGTCAACATGCTCTCAGATTAGTCTCAGAGATTTAAACTAAATCTGTGAAAAGGCATTTTCTTTCTTCCATTTAGCTCTTTTAATTATGTTTCTAAAGCGTTTCCTGAAAATGTGAAGATAGCAACCGGTATTGTCTATTGTGCTATGGGTTCATTTTACGCAAACTGTAAAACACTCAAAAGTCAACTCGATGAGTCCAAGTGACTCCAATAAAACAGGGGCAGCAGACAACTTTGAAATAATATTTATTTTATTTTCGGCCTGGCTCAGACAATGATAAATCCATCTGCTTTTGATCTTGAATTGCTTTATTTTGCAAGCCACACCATACAGAGGTTTGTAGTTAATGCACCATGGACGAACTGATTTTCACAATAATTTGATCCCTGGAGCCATTATCCTGCATGTTTTAATGCTATGGGCATGCACTGCAGCTTCGTTTATTGCCTGAAATTCAAAACAAAGGTAATATAAGCATCGCTGGTATTCATAACTACTTACTAACCGAGAGTGAGGGCATTACCTGAAATATCAAACTGAGGTTTGGGCCGCTCTGTCGATACGCCAAAACCGAGGTTTGATATTTTCATGTAATGCCCGAACGGTTGAGGTTAGTAAGTTGTTTTTATTATATGGCACTTTTCTCCAAACTTTTCACGAACCGGAAGTCACCTCGTTCATTTTCCTGCCAAAATAACTCAGACACGTGCCCGCATCGTGCTTAGTTTTTCATTCGTTGAGTCAAACTGATAGAAGAAACTCGTGTGTGCAAACCACGCCAGACTTGCTCAAAAGCAATCAATCTCTTATGGATGTCAAATACTTCAGAATCCTTTCTTTGACAGATATTTTATAATGTTGTTTAGTCATTTGGGATATAATTGTTTGAGGGAGTTACAGAAGATTCAAACGGCAAGCAAGTCTTCGACGTCAGCTCAACTTCAAGTTTTTTTAGTCCCATTGAGGAAAACATTGCTCCTCTTGCACTAGCAAAAGGCTTTTTATAAATCTGGAAGAAGAGTTAAACTGAAGAAGTTCTTTGCCACTTAAGCTATCCTTACTGAGACGTAGGACGAAGGGGGCGAACAAGCTTCACTTGAACAATTTTAAACTTAAACTACGTTTTTCAAGAAAAACAACTTTAGTCTCGTAAAAGCTGCAAAACTTGTTCTTCGAAAACTCATTTGAGATCTACAACAGGGAGCCAGAACTGGATTGATAATATCAGAAAATTGCAATGGTTATTTTAGCCGACTATATATTCAGGAATTGGTTTTGTTCAAAAGCGAATGTCAAGTAAGAATTAATTTAACTCTAGGAGATGGAGAGAGAAAAGAAATCAACGACTTCACTATCTTTATCGGTAAGCACAAAGTTTGAACTCCCTTTCTGTTATTATTTTTAGCTCTCAAGTTTCTTGAATTCCTAAATAAATTTTGACTTTACATGTAACTTACCTTTTGCTGCTATGTTGACTACGTTTAAGTTCTCATTTTCTCCGGATAGACTCAAATTTATAGCTTAGAGTAACTTTTTGGCTCTGCTTTGCCTTTTTTAACAGGTCATTAATTCTGATATTCAGGCCTTTATTTTCCTCTTGTCACAGGTTAGATTTGTATTACAAGAGACAAATTCTGTGTCAAGTATTCCTTGTTGTGAATTTTGCTGAAAATCTTCTTTGTGAATTTATTTTATTTAAAGGAGATTATTTTTTGTCAGTCATGAACTGCGAGCGGGCATTAAGAATTTCTATAATGCCCTTGGGCATTACGGAGAGTTACGCCCGCTTGTTAGCCAATCAGAGCGCGGGTATAGTGGTACATAAATTGTGGCTTTTCAGTTTTGGGCAAGTGGTCACCAAAATTCTCTCACTTTGTGTGTGTTTCTGACCTCGTTTTTTTTTTAAGATGGCCGCCCGTCTCATCACGTGCCGGCCTGATGCATACAAACAATTCTGATTGGTTCACAATATCCCCTGACATCCCCCCTTTGCCAAGGGAGTCTGGGGAGGCGCTGAAGCTACTCTGTCACAAATTCAAAACATTAACAATGTAACAAAACTATAAATAAAGTCAGTTCATAGTCAAAGTTTATGGATTACTAACTGGTGTAGTCAGCCATCCAGGATGGTTTCCTCTTTAGACGTGTCGACACCCGGGTGGGAGGAGTTTCCTTCTCATCAGGAACCAATGGTGCATCCTGAGGATTCTTCTCTTGCGCTGGTACTACTGGTGTAGGCTTCTCCTGACTAGCGTCTGGTGGAGGAGCAGGGGAATCCTCTGGGGTTGCCATGACAACTGGAGGTGGCTCAGGAGTTGGGTTTATAAACCTCCGGTTTCGTCTGTACACCCGACCATTGTCAGCAGTTACTAGATATGAGCGAGGAGCTGAGTGCAGATCAGAGATAACACCGGGAGTCCACTCGCATTGACCAAGACGCACCCTAACACTGTCTCCGACATTCAACTTGTTGAGAGGTTTAGTTCCCTGGTCATAATACACCTTTTGTTTCTGTTGTCTTGCCTTGAGCATTTCATAAGCACTCTCTGCAACCTTGGGTGCTAGTAAGTCACTGGTGACTGGAAGCTTATCCTTAAGCATTCGACTCGTAAGTAACTGTGCAGGTGAATACTTCAGTCCTGCTACTGGCGTATTTCTGTATTCAAGCAATGCGACATGTACATCTTTACCTTCCTCGTGTGCCTTTCTCATCAGCTGTTTAACTGTGCCGATCATCCGCTCACTCTGCCCATTGGATTGTGGGTAGTCAGGACTTGACGTGTTGACTTCAAAATCCCATTCAGTAGCAAATGTCCGCATCTCTGCACTGTCGAAGGGCATGTTATCTGCAATTATAAACCTACCACGCCCAAATTCTATTGTTCAATGCAGGTTTTGAACCCTGATGCAAAACCTACACTATTTAAAAGATGGTAGCGGCATTTGAATAATTTAGGGGAGTGTGGGGCTGAATGTAAGACCCGGTACAGGTCTTACATCCAAATATAAAACCTGTACCGGGTCTTACATTAAGCTACACGCTCCTCTAAACTAATCAAATCACAAATCAACCCTAGCACCAGAATTAAATGATTAGTCGCGCTCCCAAAAAATCAATTTTAAATTGTGCACTACTACTATTCTGTCTCAAAATTACACGAAAGTAAAACAATATCCATTGACTATCGTTAGGAAATTTAATGTAAACAATAAAACCAATACAATGATCATGTTCAATCCCTCAGTTCAATTCTATTCAATACAAATTGTATTTCTTTCCTTTGCTTTTTCAAGAAAAAAGTCAAATTAAAACTCACAACATCGTCATTGCTTGTCATATTTCGCCGGTATGCAGTAATATCCAGGAAACAAATTGCTCAATCTGAAATGAAGAAAAAACAACATGTTAGGAATCTATACAAAGCTACTTTTAGAACAAAATAGAGCGAGAAACATTATACTATGATTAGCTACTAGAATTCACACAAGAGACGAGTTTCCCATCTGAGATTCTCGTCTTGAATGTTTCTTCCCTGTTCTTCTTTGATCACGCGAAAAAAAACACAAAACGTTTTAGAAGGAGAACGTCTGGCTATTCAATCATGTACACCAGTTTTCTTGACTACAGAAACTGAAATTAAGCAAAAATGTACTTCAATCTCAAACATTGCGTATTTACCTTTCTTTATCCATCCCATGGACGACGTTAACGTTCATCCCAAATTTTGCTGGCCATCTGCAGTTTACAAAATGCGCAACTATTCCGCACACATGTTTACACGGCAAGCATTGAAGCAATCTGAAATTCAAATATCCCACTGCCAAGCCCCAGAAAAGGCGACTCGTTGTGTTGCTCTACTATTGGATAGAATTTCTATAGAACAAGACACTTTTGTTAACCTTTTGTTAACAAACCTTTTGTTCGGGGTAACGTTATTAGGACTTTTTGTTCATTTCTGCCATTTCTGACAATGGCACACAGAACGCGATAAAACAGTGATAATGAGCTTTCCATAAAAACAATAGAATTTGGGTGTGGTAGGTATGTAAACAAGTTCAAAACTACGTAGATGACAATAGATGTACATTTCAAGAACAAAACAATGAAATATTGAATAATAGAATTTTGGCGTGATATGTCATAATAAACAAGTTTAAAACAACGGAATCGGTCTTGCGTTTCGGCTTCAATCACCTGTCAGCCTTGTCATCAATAGCAGTCAATAGGGCTTTTAATATCACAAAACATCGTGTTATCATGGTTTTATTTATTTGCTAATGAGTTTTCCATTGGAACAATAGAATTTGGGCGTAATAGGTTTTATAAACAAGTTCAAAACTACGGAGTCGGTCTTGCATAGAAATTCAAAACCTCCCGCTCCGCGGTCGGTTTTGAATTTCTATGCAAGACCTCCTCCTATGTTTTGAACCTATATCTAGAATATTATCTGGTATGCCATGTCTGGCAAACATGGGTTTCAAGTGTTCAATTACACAACCAGCTGAGGGGTTTTGGAGGCGACTTACTTCTGGATACTTTGAGAAATAGTCCACAACAATTAGGTGTGTTTTGCCCCCAAAGAAAAAGATATCAGCCCCAAGCTTGGACCATGGGCGATGGGGTACTTCATGGGGTAGAAGAGGTTCCTTCTTGTTTCTAGGTTTGAATTTGTTACACGTAGGGCACTTGGCTATCAACTCTTCAATATCTCTGGTCATTCCGGGCCAGTACATGGAGGCTCTGGCACGGGCCTTGCTCTTTTCGATACCCAAGTGTGCTTCGTGTACTTTGTTGAGTATAACAGTTCTCATTGAGGATGGTATTACAACTCGCTCACCTTTGAATATCAGTCCCTTAGCAACATGAAGCTCATCCCGGATTCCCCAATATTGCCTAATGCTTGGGTGGGTACTCTTGCGGTGTGTTGGCCAACCATGCTCAATAGTTGCTTTCGGAATACATAGGACCTCATCTTCCTCAGTTGCACGGAGGAGTTGGACACGCCTTCTCTCACTCATAGGAAGACTCTCGACTAAGCCATGGATTCGAAGTTCCATTTCTGGTACTATTGAATCATCCTGAGGCCCCTCTGAAGCAGTGTAAGCTCGAGATAGAGTGTCTGCTATGTACAGCTTTGTACCTGGAACATACTTGACATCAAGCTTGTATCTTAGCAATCGTAACAACATGAGCTGTATTCGTGGGGATGCGCCCTGAATTGGCTTTCTGAGGATTGTTTCAAGGGGCTTATGGTCACTTTCAACCTCTACTTCCTTACCATATATGTACTGGTTGAAACGTTCTGCTGCGAAAACAATAGCTAGGAGTTCCTTTTCGATTTGGAACCACCTCTGTTCTGTTTCAGTAAGTGACCTAGAGGCATAGGCTATAGGCTTGCCTTCCTGCATAAGACATGCCCCCAGACCCTTTGATGAGGCGTCACACTGAATGGTCACTTTCTTGTCCTGGTCATACAACTTTAGCAGGGGTTCCTTGCCCAAAATTTGTTTGATAGTGTCAAAAGCTTGAGTATGCTCTGGAAGCCAAATGAAAACTGTCTCTTTCTTTAGGAGACTTCTGATTGGGGCAGTGACCGAAGACATATTTGGTATATGTATGGTGAGAGATAGTTCAACATACCTATTAGACGCCTGACATCCTCTTTGTTTGCTGGCTCCGGCATGTTTACAATGGCTTCCACCTTGGCTCGATCCGGTTTAACTCCATGCTCGGTCAGCACGTTGCCCATGTAGAAGACCTCATTCTTCTTGAACTGAACCTTATTTGGGTTAAACTTGATGTTTGCTCGCGCGCTCTCATCAGAACCTTGTGCAGTATGTGATCATGCTCCTCCTCTGTGGCTGCTGCAATTATCATGTCATCTGCAATAACATGTACTCCATTGATATCCCCAAATGCTTTGTAGGTTCTCTTCTGCAGAACTTCACTGGCAGAGCTGATGCCAAATGGCATTCGTAGGAAACGATACCTGGAAAATGGAGTGTTAAAAGTGCATAAATGTGAGCTACCTTCATCCAACTCTACTTGCCAGAAGGAGTCCTTCTGGTCAAGTGTGGTAAAGTATCGCTTCCCCCCAAGCTGGCTAATCACATCTTCATAAGTAGGGATCTGGAAGTGTTCACGTCGTATTGCCTTGTTCAGGTCTTTGGGGTCAAGGCATATTCTAAGGTCTCCGTTCTTCTTCTCGACCACCACAATGTTGTGTACCCAGTCTGATGGGCAGTCCACTTTGGCAATAACACCATCTTGTTCCATTTGGTCTAGCTTGGCTTTTAGACGACCATGCAGATGCATGGGTACTCTGCGAGGGTGTTGTATCACTGGCTCCACCTCAGGCTTAGTTTCTATCTTGTATGGCTCTGGGAATTTGCCTAGGCCTTTGAAGACATCCTGAAAATCAGACTTGACAGCATCAAAAGTTAGAGGCTGTTCTATAGATTCAACAGGTATTGACTGGTTGACATCACCTTTCTGTATGAGACCCAGGGCAGTGCATGCTTGTAAGCCCAGTATTGGTGGAGCTTTAGTTTTGATCACGTAAAACTCTAACCTTTGTTTCTTGCCCAAAGCACTGCAGTTCAACATGACCTTGCCTTCATGCTCTATATTGTATCCCCCATATGCTGTAAGCTTAGCCTTGGAATTTTGGATCTTGGGCCTATTATTTAACTTTGTGAACAGACTGTGGGGAAGGAGGCTAGTTGCTGCCCCGGTATCCAATTTCATTTTGATGGGAGACCCTTCCACATTAATTGTTGAAAACCAGGAGGAGTCTTTCTGTTTGGGGCCATCAATGTTGCCAATACAAACAGTGTCAAAATAAAATTCCTCGTCCTCCTCAACCTCTTCAGGAACAAGCTTGTGAACCTTTACCTTTGATCGGCATTCTCTGGCAAAATGGTTTGGACCTTTGCATTTACCACAGGCCTTACCCCAGGCTGGGCATTGGCGCGGTTGATGTTGGTTGCCACAGCGCCTGCACTTTGCTTGTTGTTGCTCTTTCTTTTTGTTTTCGTGTGCTTGAGAGCCCTGTGGATTATACTTAATGGCGTGCACGTCAGGTGAACTGCCAGAGTTGGCTTCTAATTTAGCTGATTGTGATTGCATGGATTGGATTTCTTTCTTAGTAATTTCGGCTGAGCGACAAAGATCAACAACTTTTTGCAAGCTCGTGTCACTCTCTCGGAGAAGCCTTTCCTTTAGGGCTTTTTCCTTAGTGGAAAACACGATTTTGTCTCTAATCATGTTGTCAGTTTCCAAGAATTCACATGACTGTGACAAAACTCTGAGGTTGGTCAAATATTCGTCGAAGGGCTGGCCTTCGCCCCGTTCACAGACCCAAAATTGGTATCTAGAGAAAACCACGCGCTTCATACCTGCAAACTCATGCTGAAACTTAGCCATCACATCTTTGTACTTCTTTTTGTCCTCTCCAGTGGCCCAAACAAAGTGGTTGTACCGCTCGAGGGCATCGGGTCCAATCGCCGAGAGCAAACGTGCGATCTTTATGCCGTCTGACTTTTCATCCGACTCTGTTGCCGTCATATAGAGCTCAAAACGCTGCTTCCAACGTCTCCAATTTTCCGCTGGGTTCCCTTGCAGGCTTAACTCCGGCGGAGGCTTGAAATCCTTGTCCATTTCTGTGGTTTCACGGGATTTTCACCCACTTCTGAACACCATGTTGTGTTTCTGACCTCGTTTTTATTTCAAGATGGCCGCCCGTCTCATCACGTGCCGCCCTGATGCATACAAACAATTCTGATTGGTTCACAATATCACGTGACACTTTGCGTCTTGCCGAGTAAATAATCACGGCAACAGGGAGTTGTGGGATACTAGTACGGTACATCCTCCTCTGATATGTTAAGTAATAATATCTTGTTAAAAACATCTCTGTGTAGGAGAGGTACATCATACTGGTAATACAATTGTTTGTTAATGTATACCATCCTCAAACACAGTTTCCATGTCATCTGTAACTTTTATTTATTTAAAGCTGGATATCCTTTCATCATTTGAAAACCGTATCCACAAACTTGAAGACACTATTGTTCCTGTGCACAAGGAGACAGTTGATTTGCAGAGAAGGCAGGCCAGTATCCTTTCTTTATAACACTTTTTAACAACCAAGCTTGTTGGTAGGTTTTATAATATTTTTCAGCATGGGAATCAGTTTTATCAGTACACTCACTCACACACTCACTATCCTCTAACGTCATAAATCCACCTGTCTGTCTGTCTGTCTGTCTGTCTGCCCCTTTGCCCTCCCCCTCCCGCAATCCCGATAATATGTGTTTTTACTTGATTACTGCCTAGATATTGATAAGTCCTTGTCAAACCTAGACCATGTGATCAGCTATCATCATGTCTATGCAAATACTGAGCATGTCATAAGAGAATCGTAAGTAACACATGTACTGTACCTAACTGCTGTTTTAATAGCAGGGTTTTTCTTTCTACTCTTTACTCACACATCAATGAGTGTACATGTATTTACAAATATGAGTGCACATTTTCAAATTGTTGCTTTTAGTTTTTCTGTTCTGCCAGTCAAACTACCTATTAAGCCAATCGTTCCTTGCCTGGTTGGCCTATTGTGCAGTCACATGGCTTTCTGTCGCAATGAAAACCAGTCAACTTCACTCAGTTCGCTTAATAGGGCAATTGGCTCAGTTAGTGGAACAGAAATAATGGTAATTGAACTGAGTGGAGTGCAATTTGGTCTGAAATCATACGCGTGATTTCAAAATCAAACGAGCGTGTAGCACGAGTTTGATTTAAAATCACAAGTATGATTTCAGACCAAAATTGCACGACACGAAGTTCAATTACCACTTTATTATATCCATTTTGAAATCACATTCTAGAGGCCCAGAGGATTCTTTCATTTTATTTTCTCGAAACCGGAAATGCCTCACAATAACATTGTATGCAAATCGAACTCATTATATGCAGAAATTGTCATGTGACAAACAAAACAATTTCAATCATTCATCTGCAAAGTTCATTCAGAGTTGAGATCAAAAAGTAATTGTCATTGTCTGACACAAGGAAGGAATGCTTGTCGCTTTTATTGCGGCATTGGAGATGGAGTGGAAGAGTGGAGTTGGAGACGTAGAAATATTGAAGTTTTGCGATGGAACTGACTTTGCTGGGCGAAAGCTGACTTGCGATACCGTAGCTTAAAAACCAAAACTTGACTGCAAATTATGCTTGGAAGCCATGAGCTGTATTGCTAAATTTCATCGCTTGCTGCATCTGGCTGTGGATGGTAGTGTTCTTCGTGTTTGAAGAGAGTGGAGTTTGATATCTATGAGCAGAGGTGATTTTCAAGATGGCAGCAACCTTCACTATCAGCTGTGAATCTGCGGAACACTTTCATCCAGATTTGTGTTAACTGGGAAGTGTTCTTATTGATCACTTTAGACTTCAGCTCTTCTACCACATTGTCTACCGGAAAGCATGTAAAATCATAATCTTTTCATTTTGTGGAATTTGCTGTTGTTTGTTTTTCGGTGGACTCAGATTCCTGGACTCGGGACCGGAATTTTGCACCAGACGTGCTGGATTATTCCCTTGAAAATCATACGTATTGTTATGAAACTGATATCATACTCTGGAAAATCGACAGATAAAAAGGTACTGTAAATATTTAAAGTTTTATCCATAGTTTTGTCTTTGTTTCTTGTTTTTCTTTTCAAGCAGAAGAAGAAAGGGGAGAATTTCCCAAAAAAATTGCAGAAAGATGGTTTTCCTGTCATTATTTTCCTGTAATCTGATTTGTCAGTGCCTTTTAACCCTGAAATCTGATTGGCTGATTGATTTTGGTGCTTCATTTTGATTGGCTGAGAAAAAGATGCGATTTAGACTCAAAAGGATGCGATTTGGTAATAAATCGCACTGTTGTAAGCCAATCAGATAGCAGGGATTGACAGTGATTTCAAAATGGATATAATAAAAAGCAAAATCAAACCAGGTCTAGAAATATCACAGGCACAAAACAACAGTTTTGGGTATAAATAGAGAATGGTCCATTATTCTGTCAAGTAAATATTGTTTATGGTTTGTACCTCAGGCCTACTGGTCATCTGGATGTTTATATCAAGAATCTGGAAAGAGTACTGGATGCCATAGAGTTTTTTACTCAGAACAATCCCAATTGCCTGGAAATGACCCACCTGGTGAGCAGAGTTAATAAAACGTATATCCCATTCACACCAAACTACTGAACAAATTTTTTTTTCTGTTTAGTAAAATTAGGACTTCAGACTGGTCAAACTTTTTCAAGGACCATTATAGGACCATCATTTACTCTCACATGCTCATTGGGGTTGCGATCAAACTGTAAAACTCTTAGCAACTCTCACTCGCCTTTCAAAGTGAATGAGAGTGCATGAGAGTTTGCTGTCAAATGTGCATCGACTCATAGTAGAAACTCTTACCAACTCCCATCACCTTTTGATCACTGCTTGAAGTTAGATTCAATTAGAAGAATATATCTGTCAGAAATTTATTCTGGAGCCTTTTTGGTGCCCATAGAATGATTTATTTTGCAAAAGCACTATTCAAATTTTGTTATCATATCACTTGGAATTGCCATAGTTACTGGGGCCTCTTAATGGAGCTTTGCTGTGTTGAGGATTCCCTGCCATACTGGCAAAGGTGATAAATTAATAATTAAGATTTGCCTGTACTGTTTTTAGTGCTCTCTGAGAGACTATGGCAGAGACTCCCTGGAGAAAGAATTCAGGACTCTGCTCAACAGGCATAGTAAACCAGTAGCCAGTAATATTATACTTGATGCTGTTGGAGAGGCAGAAGAAGGTAAGAAGATTGGTAATCTGGGGGTGGACATCAATGGACCAAATTGTTCATTAATGTATTGACCAGCACCCTGGACATTTTTGTTTACATGTGCTTGTACATTGTACATCGTGCTATGTAACCAAGATACTCTAATATTAATTTAAGATGCTCTCGTAAAATGCTCTCTGGCTTTCTCTGATGATTGCATGTCTTCTCTACAAACAACAGTGAAGAGTTTACCGCTGGCCAACCCGGTCAAAGGGCTCAGTAGTTAGGACCGCTGACCGGCTCAGAAAGGAGTCGGCCATCTTGCTTTGGGACAGTGAATTGATTATCGATATTGGAACACTCGCTATTCACTCGATTCCTGTAAGTCGTATTACTATATTATCGTTTTATCCGTTTTATCTAACTCATATGTGATTTAGAACTTGATTGTATTTCTCGTTGTTTGTACTATCGTAGGACTCCTTCATCGTTGTTAATTAAACACCATATAACAATCGAGAAGTCGTATCTCTTCATGAAGGAGTCATGGTAGTCGTAGCGTGTTCGGTCCCCAACTGTGCCTTCAAGACAGACGATGTATCAGAGGCGATCGCTATTGCCTTGCTGTCGAACCATGCGCTAGCTCACACTACTGCCGCAGGCCCTGCACCAGCCCCAACACGGAGAGGGCCGAAACTCGAGCGGCCAAGGATCGACGTAGGCGTCTCAGTCGAAGAATGGAATGTTTTCGTCCGCAGATGGGATGTTTTTCGTACGGGATCTGGCATCGACGAAGCATCAGCCCCGACCCAACTATTCCAGTGCGCTGGGATGGAACTTGGAGATAGCCTGCTCAAAGCCAATCGTCACGCAGCTTCTGAAAGCCTACCCAGTCTTCTCGCCGCCATGCGTTCCCTAGCAGTCATTCCAGTGGCTACCTGTGTTCTCCGAACGGAGCTCCTACAGTTCCGCCAAGAACGCGACGAGGCCGTCCGTGCCTTCGCTGCGCGAGTGCGTGGCAAAGCAGAGACGTGCGCATACAATACGACCTACGAGTGCGGCAAAAGCGTAGACTACACGAACCACATTATCCGCGATGTCCTCTTGAACGGGTTATACGACCCCGACATCCGCCGCGAGATCCTGGGCACTACAGATATTCTCAACAAGGCGTTGAACGACGTGGTTGCGCTCATCGAAAACAAAGAGATGGCACGCAATGCTCTCCCATCCTCATCGTTATCAGCCGTGTCATCCTTCCAGCGCCAGAAGAACTGACAGCCCAGCACTGTTGCACCCCCTTCACAGGCTGACAAGGCCAAAGAAGGTGTGTGCCCGGATTGTAAACACGCCTTCAAAATCTTCACAGAGGGGGCGCGAGGATGGAATACCAAACCGCATCAGGTCTGTATCGAATGCTATCGAGCTCGCCGCAGGAAAAGACGCCAGCCGCGCTCGCCCCAGTCCCCTCCGCCCAACGTCCAGGCCCTAGAGTCGGATCTGATTTCACAAATCGCAGCAACCCAAACTGCTGGAGGCAGCCACGACAAGAGCCACAGAAGATGCCTTCGCACCCGCTCACAGGCAACGCACAATGCCACAGATCGAACCACCCAACTCGCCCATCACATCTTTTCTAAGGGAGCGTGGAGGCGTGCCCGCCTCAGAGAACACCCCCGCGTGGCAATATCTATCTCGATCGACGAGCCAGACGCCTTGGGCAAAGACAGCCGCAGTCGACGAGGAACTACCCATGCCAACGTCTCTGCAGTCGCCGATACGGGTGCACAATCAGATCTATGGTCCATGGAAGACTTCCTCGCCTGCGGGTTCTCTCGCGCAGACCTGCACCCTGTCTGCCTCAGCCTGTCGGCAGCCAACCGCTCTCCCATATCCATCGAAGGTGCATTCTTCGCACGTCTGGTGACAACTCTCCGTAGCGGCAAAGAAGTGTCCTGCCGCTCCATGGTGTACGTGAGCAGCTCGGTCCGAGCTATGTACCTCTCCTACGAATCATTACTGAACCTCGGCCTCCTATCTACGAAGTTCCCATCACGTGACCGCGTAGCAGACGTCCAAGACGCCCCTCGTGAGGCACCGCCAATCAACGCAACCCGATCGATTAACCACGGATGTACAACACCGTCCGTCGAGATACATGTGGACCCAGCCGCAACACCAAATGCATGCCACACCCCGGCAAACATCCCCCTTGGCAGCAGAGGGTATATGATGACCTACTACGTGACGAAGCCTTGGGAGTAATCGAACGCGTGCCATATGGCGAACCAGTAACATGGTGCCACCGGATGGTGATCACCCGCAAGCACGATGGGTCCCCACGCCGCACGGTCGACCTCTCGCCACTAAACAAGTACTGTCAGCGCGAGACCTTTGCCACTGAGTCCCCATTCCACCTCGCGCGCCGCGTCCCGAAGGATACGTGGAAAACAGTAACAGACGCCTGGAATGGCTACCACAGTGTCCCCCTGCGCTAGTCAGATCGTCATCTCACGACATTCAATGCCATTCGGGCGCTGGCGCTATACAAGGACCCCACAAGGCTTCTTGTCCTCAGGGGATGGCTATAACCGTCGCTTTGACGCCGTCCTGTCGGAGTTCGAACGCAAGGAACGATGCGTCGACGACACCATTCACTTCGACACAGACTTGGAACAGCACTGGTGGCGGACCATCGAGTTCCTCACACACGTGGGTCGGGCCGGAATTGCACTGAACCCCGACAAGTTCCAGTTCGCGGAAAAGAGCGTGGACTTTGCTGGGTTTAGAGTCTCGGACACCACCATCGAACCGCTCCCGAAGTACCTCGATGCCATTCGGGACTTTCCCTCCCCAGCATCCACAACCGATGTCAGGAGCTGGTTTGGCCTCGTCAACCAAGTGTCAAACTACGCTCAGCTTCGAGACGCAATGGCACCATTCAAGCCCTTCCTTAGCCCCCGCTGCCAATTCTCCTGGTCTGCTGATCTAGAGGCGGTCTTCCAAGCGTCAAAACAGGCCATCATCGCAGCCATTCGTGAGGGCGTGGAGATCTTCGACATGCAGAGGCGTACCTGCCTCCGCCCTGACTGGTCCAGACGTGGAATTGGCTACTTCCTGCTACAGCAACACGCCCCTCTGGCGTGCCCGATTGCTGTACGGGGGGCTGGAGGATTACTTTAGCTGGCTCACGATTCCTTTCTTCCGCGGAACAGCGGTACGCAGCAATTGAAGGCGAGGCGCTGGCCGTCGCTTGGGGCCTGGGCTTGGGGTACTTCACTCAAGGATGCGACAACCTAGTCGTTGTAACCGACCACAAACCGCTAGTGAAGATCTTTGGCGACCGCACACTCGACGAGATCACGAATTCACACCTATTCCGACTCAAGCAGCGTACGCTACCATGGCGCTTTGACATCGTGCACCTACCCGGCAAGAGCAATCATGCCGCCGACGCAACCTCGAGACACTCCTCCCCCGGCTCACCGACCAGCATACCCCTCGGATCGTCTAGTCTCGCAGACATCACAGAGTCAGCACTAATGGCCTCCATCCGCACCGAAGCTCAAGAGCTTGGAGCCATCTCATGGTCCCTCCTTGCGCAAGAGACGGCCGCAGATACACCTCTCCGCCAACTCCTCAGTCTGATTGAGCAGGGAGGCAGCATCGATACTAACGACCCTTTACTCGCGAGCCTTTCGCCCGCTTGTGAATCCATCTATGCTCAAGACGGTGTCCTGCTATACCAAGACCGCGTCGTGGTCCCCTCCTCGCTCCGCCGTAGCATCCTCCAACACCTTCATGCGGCGCATCAAGATACATCTGCAATGGAGCAGCGCGCCCGTGCCATCGTCTATTGGCCGGGTATGTCAAAAGACATCCGCGACACCCGAGAAGGATGCGCCGACTGCAACAGGAACGCCCCATCCAACCCGGCGACGCCCCCTCTTCCATCCCCACCGCCATCCACCCCATTCGAAGCTGTATTCGCGGATTTCTTTGACCATGGAGGCCGTCACTACCTAGTCGTCGGAGACCGCCTCTCTGGCTGGGTGGAGATACTAAGCTCTACCTCGGGGACCGGATCTTCTGGCCTAGTTCGCCATCTCCGAACATTCTTCGCAACCTTCGGCGTACCGGAAGAACTTGCAAGCGACGGAGGCCCAGAATTTATCGCAAGCCACACAGAGAACTTCCTACGACTATGGGGCGTCAAACACCGACTGTCCTCCGTCGCCTTCCCCCAGTCGAACGGGAGGGCGGAAGTTGCAGTCAAAACCGCCAAACGCCTCCTGGCGTCCAACACTGGGCCAACCGGCAGCCTGGATCAAGATCGCTTCCTACGCGCCATCCTGCAGTTACGCAACACACCCGACCCTGACTGCAATCTTTCGCCGGCACAGATTATCTTTGGTCGCCCCCTCAGGGATTCCCTAACCTTCGTCAACCGACTAGAGAAATTCACCAACCCGCATATCCGCCCCCTTTGGCGCACGGCCTGGGCCGCCAAAGAAGACGCTCTCCGTACCCGGATATCCAGAACAGCCGAGTCACTGAAAGCTCACTCACGACCACTACGCCCCTTGGCATTCGGGGAACACGTCTTCCTCCAGAATCAACGAGGTCCAAACCCTAACAAGTGGGATAGATCTGGCGTGGTCGTCGAGTCTCCTGGTCACGATCAGTATCAAATCAAAGTGGATGGATCAGGACGGCTTACTCTGCGCAATCGCCGCTTCTTACGTGCTTATACAGCAGCCACCCCATCAATCCAAACGCAGCCAGCTGCACCCCTAGCGTCTCCCACCAGTTCATTGGCCCGCCCAGCTGACACGCCCATTCCGAACAGCACTGCACCTGATGACTCCCCCAGATGCCTCACCTCACAATGCAGAACCCCCGCCAAGTGAAGAAGCGTACGGAACACATGGCGATACCCCCACTGCCACCCCAGAGCAGCAGCCCACGCGGCCACAACGCGTACGGCGACCACCCAAACGCTTTGAGCCTGAAACGGGCAAGTGGCTGGAATCTTGAGTCCGTGAAGCAACCCCATGATATTGCTTCTCGGACTGGGGGGGATGAAGAGTTTACCGCTGGCCAACCCGGTCAAAGGGCTCAGTAGTTAGGACCGCTGACCGGCTCAGAAAGGAGTCGGCCGTCTTGTTTTGGGACAGTGAATTGATTATCGATATTGGAACACTCGCTATTCACTCGATTCCTGTAAGTCGTATTACTATATTATCGTTCGTTTTATCTAACTCATATGTGATTTAGAACTTGATTGTATTTCTCGTTGTTTGTACTATCGTAGGACTCCTTCATCGTTGTTAATTAAACACCATATAACAATCGAGAAGTCGTATCTCTTCAAACAGCACTATGCAAATAAAATTAGTGACGATGCACTGCATCTAGAATGGAGAAGGGAGGCGGGAGAAGGGGAAATGTCATAAGATCCATATAGATCATTGTCAAGGACAATATCAAAAGTTTTTTTTATCTTTCAGGTAATTTTAAGGTAATATAGGTTAATTTAGATAGAGCAGATTTCGTATGACTGTGAAACGTACCGTGACAAATCCGCGCCGCGACCGTGACCGTACTGCGACTATGCGATTTCATTGGCGATTTAATTCCATTTACAGCAGGCTAGGTTCCGTGCCGCTACTGCGACAGTACCGCGCCGTACCGCGGCACTTTTCACAGTCATACGAAATCTGCTCTAACATTGGCAAATTAACAATTTTCGATTTTTGTGATGTAGCCCCCTCGGCACGTGCCTCAGACTTGATTGGTACAACTGGCTTTCAAGTAAGGGGCGGGGCTAGCCAACCAACCGTGAAAGCCCGGAAAAACTTTGGAGGGAGGTTTTTAGCAATGCAATTTTTGACTAAAGAGCTCTAGGTCAGAGTTGTTTTAAGATATTGACCTCAAATTTTAGGGAGATTATAGACACATGTAGTGTTGAAAAAAACTGTGTGCGGGATTTTTGATTTTATTTTCGGAATTGATTTTATGAGTAATTTTCCAGTAAAAAAAACATAAAAAATATGAACTTTTAGAACGTGATATTTAAAAAAAATATTTCACAAATCAAAAATCCTGCTCTTGGCTTTTTAGAACATTTATCTGTTATTATATTCAGTTTAGAGCGGTCGTGTTTATTTAATCCCAAACATCCTGGAACTCTTATAGCAAACATACTCAAAAATGTCACCGGCTAAATAACTTTCCGCGGCAGTCCACGGGAATAGTTGTTACAGGTCGACGAAAGTCGTAAAACCACAGAAAACCGGAGGTGATGATTTAAGGTGATTTAATTGATGTTTAATGATCGTAAACTGAAACACAATATTTTACAATAGTACAATTCATGAGCAGATAAACGACATGCATTCCAATCATAGTTTTGGTTTGTCAATAATAATTTGGTAAATTTTATACACGTGCAACAAAACATTATATATCAATAAAACAACAAGCATAAAATCATGAATGGCCAGAACTAAGTATAGGTTCTCGTGATACATTTAAACTACTTAGATCATGAACTAGACACATGTATAGGTGTGCTACAATGGGTAATCACGCGATCGAGAACATGGGATAAATACAGTGGTACCTATATTAAGCAGCCACTTTTAAAAGTCTCAAAATATTTGTCACTCAAGTACTGTATTGTAATACTTCTATTCAGCGGCCACCTTTATTAAATGGCTGATACACAAGATACACAAAGGGGATGAATCATAGGAGACTGCTTATCACTAGAAAAAGAAATCACTGGGATTGTTCGATATCCTTTACAACACTGCTTTTTTTGTTTGTGGCCCGAAATCTTGAGTTTGGCAATAAATTTTAAAAAACTTCATTCTTTTAGCTTTAAAATGATACCAAAGTCAGCTTTTTAGCTTCAAATGCGACCCGACACAATTTTTTCCATGGACACCTCTCCAACCTATATCTATACCTTAAGAGAAGTAACCAAACTTGCTAAACGCTGTTGGCTAGCGGAAAAGGGATGAAATAAAATCATCTAAAATGACAATTTAAACTTACTTTGCATACATTTGTTCAGGACAAGGCAGTGAGGAAATAAAGATAGAACACTTATCTGGTAAGTAAAATATATAACAGGACTATCTCATTCCAGGCCAGTCAAAATAATTTGTTTTCACCATTGTTCCAGGAGTAGCCACTGGGAGTAGCTCACTCATGACTGGAACACTCATCATTGTAATGCTATTTCTATCATGTGTCTATGGGCTAAAACATTGTATGTTAATGATTTGTGAGAAAGGAGTGGTGAATAAAATTTAGTGATATAGGAAACGAGGTAAAATACGAACCACAGGGATCCCAGCTAATCCCATCAAGGACATCCGGTTCCAAGGAATCCTGGATCATAGCTGGGGTAGGTGGGACAACCTGGACAGCCATCTAGGATTCCATGTAAGCTGGGATTACATGTAGGTGGCATTTTAAGTCTATTGGATTGATGCTCTGGTGCTGACAATGAGGGTAATATGTTACCGCCATACCTTGTCTGTTAATTTCCATCAAGCAAGGTCTAGGGACCCAAATTTCCATATGGCTCACATGGCATCCCACATACTGTAGAACTCCTATTTTCATTTTTACCTGGAAAAGAATACCATGACCTTGCTATTAATTAGAAGCATTTGGAATTAGAAATATTTTTGGATTGCTTGTGCTGATATGCCTTGCTCTGTAATGCGTATCTAACAATTATGTTTTGCCTTCATCAGATAAAGTGATTGAAGATCTCAGTACCATCTCACACTGGTTGGTTGGCCCAGGGAAAAGTGACACATCAGGTACTGCTTTCGCTTTTCTTGAGTAGAGCTCATTAAAATAGCCCTGAAAAGTGTCCATTACTGTCCTAAAGTTACAGAAAGCTACAAGCACATGTGGAGCTAGCATAACTTGCATAACTTACTTTAGCAAACTGCATTGTGATGACGCGCGAACTGCAAAAAGAAATTGTTTCACTGACATTCAGTTTGATTGTAGATTTCATGGGTGTGTATGCACAGATCAGATCTACAGCACTTCTGCGTTCCATGCAAGGGTATGTAAAGAAGTGGTAACATTGAAGGGGAATTTGGGTATAAAAACCACTCACGGGGAAGAGTTGCTTCTAGGTGTTTGTGTCCCTCCCGTTGCCTACACTTTGTAAAACTCCACAGTAGCAGCATTAAGTGTAGCATGATCATCCTGAACTGGTCTGAGTGCTTTAAGAGCACTTTTTATTAGCAAGGCTGATTTTATTAATGTTCTCAACTGGCATTTGCAGGCTAAAAGACGCAATTACCCAAGGTGCACTTGGGGTAAGAGGAATACATTTGACAGTGCTGTTCTGTTTTGTAACCAAGTAGTAGGCCTATTTTCTCATGTTCCATTCCTCTCTTTGCAGACAGGTGGAGGAAGGTTTAAGAGTGCCCCAGGTAAGTAAGGATCGGCAGACTTCATAATTTACAAGAGTTGTCTCAAAAATACAAATCCATGATTTTCTTTTTGCTGGTATTTTCAGGTGTAAATACTCCTACAAGAAAGGGAACAGCAAAGAAGAAAGAGTGAGTTCCTATAAATAAGGACTGCAGAGTCTATACAGTCCACGGTACTACATGGCAACCTTACATTTAGCTTTCAAAATCATGATGATGGTTCATGCAAAGAGAACCCTTTACATTTTTCACATCATAGAATTTATTTTCATCATTAATTATTTTCATATAATGGACATTTAACTCAACGTCGGGCCTTTCACCTGATTGATGGTTTAGATGCTAATTTGTAAACAATTGGTTAAGTCAAATGACCATTTTTGATAAAATAAAATCTCTCTTTCCTTTCAGACTTCGAAGAGTTCCCTCCAAGCCCCATGAATACAGTACGTAGCTATATAATAACACACTGTCTTGACTAGTATATAATATAATAAACAGTTCGTAGCTATATAATAATACACTGTCTTGACTAGTATTATAATATAATAAACAGTTCGTACATAGCTATATAATAATACACTGTCTTGACTAGTATATAATATAATACAGTACGTAGCTATATAACAGTACGTAGCTATATAACAGTACATACGTCGCTTTATAATGACACACTGTCTTGATTAGTATATAAGATAATACAGTACGTAGCTATATAATAACACACTAGTATAATGTTGTAGTTGTTGGTGTTTTGCAGTACGGCATACGTAATGCAGGTTTATTGCTCTTACAGGTCGGAGAGCCACTACTCTCACATTACAAACTGTTGGCATTGATACAAAAGACAGCAAAGAGGAAGAAGAGTAAGATGAGCTTCGTAGCAAAGTTTTCTCTCGTATCACATAAGAAGTACCTCAGTAGGCACACAACTTATGCTGCTTGCATTTAAGATGGCAGGCAGTAACGTTACTGAGAATCTTCGCAGCTCAAAAACGGAAGTAAATTCTCCGCTCGTACCAGTTTTTAGTATTTTCAATCGGCGTTTTCTCAAAAGCTATTTTGTATAACATCGTCGACTTTGAAGCGCTATAGCCGTCGAAATATTTGTCGGAATCTCGTGAAACTTGGCAGTAACCTAGACCAGTTACCAAAGAACAAAACCGTGTCTGGGATTTTTTTTCCTGAAATATTTTAAACTCTGGTGCATTTTTCGTGCGACAAGGTCAAACTTTATAGCATTTTCACGCTCTAAAAAAAAACTAAACAAAATTGAAAAAAAAAACGCAGACACGGTTTTTGAAAAAACACCTTTACAGTCAAACCGGATGTTCGTTTCCTCACAACGTTGCAACATTGCTGAACAACATTGCAATATTGATTATCAACTTGCTCGATCAATTTGCAGATGTGTTGAGCAAGTTGCTAATAGCGCCGAACAATTTCCTAGAAGAAAATCCACCAAGGTGCTGAGTTTTGATTAAACATATGGCTTATTTAAAGCAAAATCATACAAATGGTGAAAAACTGAGCACCTTGGTAGATTTCCTTCTAGGAAATTGTTCGGCGCTAGTTAGCAACTTGCTTGACACATTTGCAAATTGATCGAGCAAGTTGATAATCAATATTGCAATGTTGTTCAGCAAAGTTGTGGGGAAACGAACATCCGGTTTGACTGTAAGGATTAAAAAATGTGTTACTTGGGAATCGTTAAAATGGAACACCAAAATATTTAATCAATGCTTAATATATATATATATCAATTAGGTATTTCTTTTCGCCACAGCAAGCTAGTCCATTGTATAAGTTCTCCCACGATATATAGGTTGACATGTATGATGTCCGAGGACGTGTCGCCAACGATTGTCTCATGATTCTTACTTGTATGGGGAAACGTGTTTCTTGCTTGCTATGAGTGCCTGTTTATTTAAGGAAGGTTGCTTGTATTACTCAACACGGAGAACGATTATCTATTATGAGAGACTAAACCATATCCATTATTTTCTAGTGAAATCCACGCAAATGCATATATCCTCTCCTGTAAAGCACTTTTAAAGCTTATGGCGGTGAGTGAGCTTATCAAGTTCTGTAATTGGCCTCCTTTGAAAAATGAGAACAAGAAACAAAGAAAACTTGACAAGAATTCCAGCAATGTACCTTGTTTGAACGCGGAATGATGAGTAGCGGTCTTCCACATCATCAACAACATCGTCGCGCTAATGTCCCATTGAGAAAGTTTTGTTTTTGTTATGACATCTTACAGCTGTTTTGAGTATTCTGCGAACTCTCGCGTTCGACTTCCAATGGCGTTCTGGCTTCCGTCAATCAAACTGTCGGGTCTAATTTGAGTAATTATTATTATTATTTTGTTTTTTTGGTGGGGGGGGGGGGTGGTTGATTTTTTTTTGCAAGATTTTTTTTACTTCTCTAAGATATTGTAGGATATTTATTTCGTAAAATTAGTTGAGGATTATAACAAATATGCTGTGCAGGAAATTTTTTTCGGCCCTTCGGGTCGTGCAGGATATTTTTTTTCAAAATCATCCCCCCCCCTCAGAAGTTAAATGGTCGGCCCCTAAGTTGGGCCATTTGTTTAGAAAAAAAAGATAGTAAAAGATGCAGTGTGTTAGGTCATTTCACTAGGAGCCATCCTAGTGAGATGACCTAACACAAAGTTTGATTGACGGAAGCCAGAAAGCGGTTGGACGGTTGGAAATCGATCTCAAGAGTTCGCAGAATACTCAAAACAGCTGTAAAGGGGCTATGTCACGGTTGTTTTAAGAAAATTCTATAAAACTAGGCGAGGGTTTGCAGAAACAACACAGAATCATATATTATTATGCTTCAACTTAGCCTTAGAGTGAAAAAGGAACTGATATTTGCATTATATAGGCTTTTTTTACGTAAGATTGTATATCGCTATCATATTTCAAAGTTTGAAAACAGTTCAGCCTGGTAAGAAATCAAAAATACCATTTCGCAATCCAATTCCATCCACTCAATAATACTAAAAATACTAGAATTCGTGCAGTTGAAAGGTTATTTAACAAACCTAGACGATTATTTTGCGCATTTCTTATGAATTTGACTGTATTTAAGCTACATAAAAACACCCTAAAATCGTGACATAGGCCCTTTAGAATGGCTTTCCTGGTTAGGATACAACTGTAGATAATCAGAGGCACACTAAACAATAAGGAGGGCAAGTGACCGGAGCTTATCTCTTGATAATCAATGCTTTGCATTTGTGTTCCAGAGCGAGACTGAGCTGATGAGGCCAATTATCCCTGCAGACCATCAACATGCCATCTTTGACAAACTCATCCAAGCCGCCTTGGAAATGTTTATGAACGAAGGAGAGGTACCGTGGTACAGTATTACATCTCCCTTCCCTCCCCTCTCACGCCTTCGCCTTGTAGACCAACTCATATTATAGGCAACCCGATTTTGCTCCACGAGCCTCGATCGCCATATTTCCAGACCTCTATGAAAAACTAAACTCTGCTATCAAAAGCTTTTGCACTGGCTAATATCTTCTGTCATCGTTTTTCTAAATCTTTGGTAAGAGATGGCCGCCTATGAGTACCATGTATCCAGATGACAGACCTCTGTAAGTCCTTATTTATCTAGACGCCAGGTTTTGTTGTCCAGTCACAACTTGCCAAAGAACGTTATCTTGCGCACGGCCTTCTCAGTTACACTCACCATGTTAGGTAACCATGGCTGGTTTATTGTGTTGCCAGGTTATTGTGAATATGGTGAGAAAGTACACCAATAAGCATATCTACGTGGCCACCATGCAAGCGTTTCCGATCCTCAAAGAATTCCGGCAAATTCAACCATACTTTGATGAAGTCTTACAGGTTAGTCACATTTATTAGGATGTGGTCATACGAGTGATTCACGAGTTTCTACCATGCATCCCCATTAACAGAGACCAAGGGGGTCAAAAGCGCTGGTTATCTCACAGTGAGTCCTCCCGTTTTCGATAGTTTACCAGTGTTCATCCCGACGCCGTTTACGAAAACCGCCGTTTTCCAGACTCTCCGTCCACGCTAGCTCGTTAGACCTACGCCCACGATAACCTGGCATAGGTCGTTCATAGACATAAGTAAATCTGTGGTGTTTCTAAAAACTCCCGTTATTATCGGAGTCGTGAAAATTTCTGTTAAATCGCCCGTTTTTTTCGGGAGGTCTTGAGCTCCCTTTAATTACCGTGAAGCACTTTCAAGTCGTAAAATAAGGTCAAAAGTTGATTTGTTTTCGTCAAAATTTTCCGATTAAGCTAGACTCTGCCAAGTTGAAATTACCTTCAAAACTGACCATTTTTAGACATGCCTAGTTTGCTTTGAAAAGTTCTCCCTTCGCAGTGGCAAGTTTCCCGTAAAACTTCCCGGAACTGTTTTTCCCGCCATCCCGATAAACTGGGCCAATTTCAGCCAATCAGATGCGGCCATCTCGCTTATCGACCAATCAAATCCATTTCTTTGACATGTTGATGGAAATTTCACTACAAATTGCTCATATTTTAACTGATTACTTTTACTTCTTTCGTTTGAAATAGACACTTAGCAGTACACTTTGTAATTGATGCCGACAACTTATTGAGTTTCTCGTTAATTCATTGTTTTTGCAAAATCTGAATATTATAATTTTGATTACGGCGCCCAGATAACTACCGTGAAGGTACCGAGAACTTTGAGAAACGTCCTCTCGATCCTTAGTCCAGTCATTCTATGGAAAAAAGGGGTCAACCTGTCACTAATTGCAACAGAAGGTTTCTCAACGGTTTCAGGTGCCGAAAGTCCCCCTTTATAACATACTAAAAGTCCTAAGAAATCCTATCACGGGAACACGGTGAAAAATTGCGTTTTTTTGGTCGCCTTGGAAAGGATTTTTTCTGCATGAAAACGAGGCTGTGCATAATACTTCCTAGTAAATATTATCCAAGATTTCTTTCTTTTGTGCAAGGAAATGTCCAAATCAGATATCCAAAATTTCAATCCTAATATTAATATTAATCATGTAGACTAAGTTTTATTTTATTTTTTTAGTTTTGTTGAGTATTTCTTGATGAAAATTTCTTGAATGATGAACTCGCAATTTTCTTGCTCGCATGTTTTGACACCACAATTTGTCTCAAACAAACTGCGTTTACATGATTATGAATATAAAATAAAGTTGATTGAATCTGCTACGAATGCGAAGCTCTAGCTACCTGATTGAGTAAAGCCGGTCACTACTAAAAGTGTTGCGTTTCTTTGCTGCCAAACAAGCATATGAATAGAGAGAGTCACTTACTTAGGACCCGCTCGAGAAGAATTGCCTCAGTTACTATATGAAGATTAGAATCATCTTTCTACAAGTAAACATACTAAAGAATCAGCTGTCAACTCAACTCTCTGAAGGAGCAGTTTTGTCGAGAGTACGCGGGATAGATAGATAGATAGATAGATAGATAGATGTGTTTATTCGACACTCTAGCAGTCAAGACTGAATTACAGTGCGAGTCAGAGCGGACAAGGCAATAAGTATAAACACACATTACAAATATTTTATGGATACGAAATCCCCAAAACGTTTAGTACGTGTAATCTGTTTCTCAGACCTACTGGGGCCAGACCTCAGGCAGTAGCCATGATGGACAGTTGAAGTTCTATTTTGTAGAAAGTTTAGGGGCTGCGTGCCTCTCGCTTTATTGACGAATGCTGCGCAAGCTTCGTCTCGGCGCGTAGACAGGCGGGAGAGGCCAGCAGCTCCTAATGCATCTAAGTAGCTAATGTCGGGAAACATTATTTTCAAGGCTTTGGCCTGAACAGACTCAATGGTATAAGACAAATAATCTGGGAGGGCAGCCCACACAGGCGATGCATATTCTAAGACAGATCTTATCAGAACAGAATAAATTTTGACCAGGTCACCGGGACTGACTCCTGATTTTTTAAGGAGTCTGATTGCATAAAGACGTTTGTTAGCCTTTTAACCATGTAATTAACATGGGTGTTCCAGGTCAGATCGTCGCTGAGATGTACGCCCAGGATCTTATAGGAATTTACGCGCTTGATGGTGCTCCCCATTAACTGGAGGTCGTTAACGGGGAAGGGCTGGTGCATGAGGAAGCTCACGATGAGTTCTCTGCACTTTTTGGGATTGAGACGCATGCCCCGTTCCGTGGCAAATCTTATTAGCAATACACGGAAGGTAGCTGGGCGAGCATCTCGGCACGGCCTCGTAGACGGTGGTGTCGTCCACGTATTTAACTCTGTACGGCCATTTGTTCTCTAGACGGTTCACTAGTATAGCAAAGAGCAGCGGTGCGAGTTCCCTGGGGAATTCCTCCGTTTGGCACCACAGGCACTGATAGGGCGCTACCGATCTTTACCCGTTGTGGTCTAGCATGAAGAAAGGCTGCGATCCAGCGTACTAAGCAGTTATCTACTTTTAAGAGTTCAAGTTCGCTTATGAGAACATTGTGGTCGACAAGATCAAAGCCCTTTGAGAAGTCAGCGAAAAATATGCGCACGTAGTTTTCTCCTCTATCTAGTGATTCTAGGATGGTATGTAATAAATAGTCTAGGGCGTGGATGGTAGATTTTTTGTCAACAGAGAACTGCTTAGGATCTAGTTTATTAGCATTAGCATTGAGGGTTTCCCCTGCTAATTATGCGCACAAATAAAGACGACTGTGAGTGATTTTTCCAAATTTACATTGAGCATTTCATGCCAATGTATTTTATGTAGAAATATCTAATTCTTCGATTTTAAAAGCCCAATTTTAGAAGAGCAATGATCATGAGTTTTTCAAAAGTTTATTTGCTTGTACTGAACGATACGTTCACTGATTACACGAACGAGTTTGAAGTGGTTCTAGCCAATAATTTTGTATCATATTATTTCAGAGGAGCAAACTCAAGATGGATAAGGCAAGGTATAACTTGCAAAGTTTTCATGTTTGCCACATAATATAATAATAATTTGCCGAAAATTCGGCAAAGTGTTTTGCTCTAAGACTGTGGTCGCACACACACACACACCCAAGTGACAAAAAGGTCCACATTTAAGGGCTTCGTATTCGAATTCAGGCGGGACCAAACGGAAGACTGCGATAACTTTGGCATAAAGGCAGTTATTCTACTTGCTTTTCTTAGCGAATTTTGACAGCGGTTTCTCGATAAAAATCTATTCAACGCCACGTTGGTCTGCTTTTCTAGATGACGCAATGCGCGCTGCAATTTTTATCGTATCCAGTTGCGAAAAATGCAAATGAATAAAAGTTGCTGCAATTAGTACTTGCAGCTACCTACCCCTCTTTTGTGAGATCCCCCTTTCGCTCGCCTAAACATAGAAAAATCATACTACTCCTCCTGGCGATAAATGATGACCAGCCCTTGACGTGCGGCGCCTTATGAAGGAGTTCGGTTTTAGCGAAGGTTACTTACACGATCAAAATTCTGTTATTTGTGCCTGGGATTGCCACAATATCATCACCGCGCTCTTTGCTAGCATTATTTATTCATTTACTCCCTTTTTTCCCGTAGGACCATTACATCCGTCCTATTGGTTGCGCATGGCTCACTACATATCACGGCAAACTCCAGCGATTTGGGGTTCGCATTTATTTGCTGGCAGTGTACCGGCGGCAAAGAAAAAAATGTCATTTGAATTCCAAGTTGAGAAAAAAAAAGTGTCAAAATAGGGTACACACTAGCCCTTCTGGCTGATTTCAAATGTCGCATCCGTGTAGGCGTGACACCGAAACAAACATGTGCTCTCTATATACGCGAACGAGCAGGGATAGGTTCGGCCCGTGTAACAACACGTATCGTAGTGCGTATGCAAACCGCAAACAGAAATTTGTATGTTAGTCTCTCGACAGAGCAGTCCAGGGTCGCACTTGGGCAGACTTTTCTGACTTTGCGATATAAAACTTCCTAGAAAAAACTCGAGAGCCAGCTAGGCTGGCTAAATAGCACTCGAGAGGAGGTCGCGGCTGCAGAGGGAGGAGCTGTTGGTTGAGCGCCGGACAACCTTCTGCGCATTATAAGATGCAACTGTACCACAGGATGTAGCACCAACAGGATGTAGCACACTACGATCGTTACTCCTTGCCGCAAGCATAACAGAATGATCACACCCGCCTGTTGCCACTGCAAAGGGACTCTGCAACTCTCCGATTAATGATGGTCTCGGGACACTTTTTTCAATTTTGAACTGCTTTTACCTTTATAAATACATTTATTATTGACGATGGAAACAAAAACGATAACCTTAGAGCTCTTTTATATTTTTTTGTCGCTTTTGTTAATGTTTATGTTGAAAAAACTTCGAAAACAATTAACATATTAGGGAAGCGGAGAAGACCGAAAACTCAAAACACTCTTTTTAAGCGTAAATGATATGCATATACCATATTAATTGATTGAACAGCTTGTTATTCATAGAAATACGACAAATCCTCGAAAATCAGGCAGAAAATACTATTAAAACGGGCAAAATAGCGCTACTTCCGGTTTCAGCCTCGTTTTCATGTTACAGGAGAGCGCGCGTATCAATGATGCTCATTTTAGATGCTTTCCCGTGCTAGGATTTTTTAGGACTTTTAGTATGTTGTTTAGTACGTTCAACTGACCAATATTGTGAAGAAAAACCTTCTGTTGCAATTAGTGACGGGTCAAACCATAGAATGACTGGACTACCTGGTAATGTTTCCCGATAAAGGTCCCGATAAGTTACCGCACCCGATAATAACCGCACGTTTTAAGGAGGCTGCCTACCAGTTTTTCTTGGACTTGACCTCTCAACTTTGAATGACCACAATTCTGAAATAAACTTACCTATGAATTTGAAATTTTGACCATTTGCTGTAGAAAGATCAAAGTTCAAGACGATGTTCGATTTATTGGCATCAGAGTTTCCATAGCAACGAAACAGGGGGGTCACTGTTTTTAATTAGCAAACGTTCCACGTGAAATTCGATCTAAACTTTTAAAATGACACACCAAGCGCTAATCCTTAGGTAATTGTCTATACGTATACGAAGTTTAGAGGAAATTCATTAAGCCGATTTCAAGATATTCCAGGCGACATTTTTTGCCTTTGAAATTCAAAATGTTTCACTTGCTTTCTAATAATTATAAAATTTAATGGGTTTTGAAATAGTCTAGCAAAATCTCTTACCGCAAAATTCATCCCAAGATATACAACTACTTGTTTGCCAAATTTGATGCCAGGAAGTGCTTTTGATTTTCCACAATGAACATCGATGCAAACTTCAAATTTTTGAGCAATTTCGCAAAATATCATTTCGAACACAACTAAGGCCTAGTACATACGCCGCTCTTATCATGAGCCGATCCTAATGCAAAATCTCACTAAAACAATATTGTTTGGCCATCTCTTGTCTGCTTGTAGCCTAAACTATTTTAAATCAAACCGGGAATGTAGAATCGATTTTAACGCCGCGAGTTTCGAGTATTTCATGGTAACAGTTTGGTACGGCTCATGATAAGAGCGGCGTATGTACTAGGCCTTAGGCTCCATAGAAAGTTCCTGAAGGCGATTTTTTTTCTCGCGCTCTCCATGTTAGCGAGATGCTGTCTCGCCCGGGGGGGGGGGGGGGGGGGGGTACTCCCTATATTGGACTATACGGGGATGCTCGGCCCGAAAGGGGTAGGGTTTTCAGGTTTTCAAGCTGGAGGTATAAGAAAGGGGTAGGGTTTTCAGGCTGGGTATAAGAAAGGGGTAGGGTTTTCAGGCTGGACTGGGTATAAAAACAGTAGGGAAAATTGTAATTTTGGTATAAAAAAGGGTCTGTATTTCACCGGTTTTTCACCCGCAACGCGAGAGCAAAACCGTTTCCGACCCATAAGAAACTTTCTCTGGAGCCTTAGATGTGTTCGAAATGACATTTTGCGAAATTGCTCAAAAATTAGAAGTTTGCGTCGAAGGCCATTATGGAAAATCAAAATCACTTCCTGGCATCAAATTTGGCAAACAAGTAGTTGTATATCTTGGGATGAATGTGCGGTAAGAGATTTTGCTAGCCTATTTCAAAACCCATTAAATTTTATAATTATTAGAAAGCAAGTGAAAAATTTTGAATTTCAAAGGCAAAAAAAGTCGCCTGGAATATCTTGAAATCCGCTTGATGAATTTTCTCTAAACTTCGTATACGTATAGACAATTACCTGAGGATTGGCGCTTGATGTGCCATTTTAAAAGTTTAGATCGAATTTCACGTGGAACGTTTGCTAATTAAAAACAGTGACCCCCCCTGTTTCGTTGCTATGGAAACTTTGATGCCAATAAATCGTGCATCATCTTGAACTTTGATCTTTCCACAGCAAATGGACAAAATTTCAAATGGTCACATTGGCATAGGTCATATGGGCGCAGGTCACATGGGCATAGGTCATATGGAGACAGTTCACGTTGACATAGGTCATATGGGCATACTTCAGAACTGTGGTGCAGAGGGTCATGACCGAGTCACTAAACCTGTGCTCTGTCAACAATGAACGCTATACTAAAATATGGAACTGTGTTTTCCTGTTTAAGGATACCTCCGTGAAAACGAGAAAGCAATTTCCCAATCTTATCAATGTACTCGAGCTCACGGTAAGTAGCCAAGTATTATATTATAGAGCAAATTGATCTAGAATCTTAGATCTCGTTCTCTCTATCCTCATCATCTTAGATCTCTTTCCCTCTATCCTCTTTATCTTAGATCTCGTTCTCTCTATCCTCATCATTTTAGATCTCGTTCTCTCTATCCTCATCATTTAAGATCTCGTTTTCTTTATCCTCATTATCTCATAACTTTTCTTTAGCCTCACTTTGTGTTTCCCATGAGATTCTGGTGACGGGCATTTCGTAACTTGTTCCGATCGACTGCTTTTGAAAATGGTGTATGCAATCTAATGAGGTGATTGGAGCTCTACAGCTGCTAAGATATATCATTAGCGTAAAAAATATAGACTCTGCCCTGTATTGTGCCTTATATTGGAATGTGTTCTTACTTCAGACATCAAGGGCGCTTGACGAGTTCGCTGATGGGATAAGGGTAAGGACAAGGGGGTGCTGGAGCATCCACATGGGACTGCTTTGCTTCTTTGTAACAATTGTAGATTGAGACCAACTGGACCAAGTGAATACTACGAATATGAATGTTCACAATCACAGCGTGTTTCATGCTATACTACCTTCTGGTCTTTATTAAATCCATTTTGAAATCACGCGCGCGTTCTGCAATCTGATTGGCTGTCAGCAGGGCAATTTAGTCATAAATTAACCTGCTGATTAAAGATTTTGGACCTCGCGCGAGCGGAACGTTCTGCTTCTAGGGCGTGCTACACTTTAAGTATTTGATCATTTCCCTTCAAATCAGAATAAGTTAATATTTTTGAAATCACAATGACGTTTGCAACCCTAGCATTTCAAAATAGATATAATATAGAGGATATTACATGGCCGCGCGGAGATACGAATTTTATGTTCGAGTGTTGAAAAGAAGATAAAATTCGTATCTCCAAGCGGTCATGTAATGTTCTGTTTATTATTTAAACATCAATGAAATACCAAATTCAAATGTTATTTGAGTTAAGCCATTCAAGCAAAGGCAAGTGTGATATTTTCACATGTGAAAATAACATGATATTTTCACGTGTGAAGATATCAAGTTTTCGCGCGGGAGATCACCCGGTATTTCATTGGTGTTTATATAATAAAGTGTAATATTTGAAATTGTGTCGTTCAATCTTGATCCGAAAACAGTATTGAAGCGCGTGCTTAAGTTACTCAAACTCTGTTTACTTTACAATGAGTTTGGTCCGAGAAAATATTTTCTATGGAAATGATTTCAACATGGATGTAATAAAGTTGTAATTGATCTTCGTGTCGTGCAATTTTGGTCAGAAATCATAAATGTGATTTTAAATCGACCTCGCGCGCACGCAATTACCATTTTATATCTTGACAGCTTTGTCATGCGCGTGCATTAGCATGATTTTAGAGACTCTACACGTGACTGGAAGGAATAAATAAATAAATAATGTCACGTGAAGGGGGCGAGTAAACGGACACGGAGGTCCCGACGAGACACGCCCGCAACACTTAACGGGTTACAATGACAATACAAAAATTATAAAATGTAAATATATATATATGTATTATGCATAGACTGGTCTAGCAGCAGTTAATGTTCAATGATCTGCAGTAGGGGCAGACAGTTTTCCAGGTGCGGATTCTATCCGTATCAAAATGAGTGTACAGTTTATTAAAATAGAAGGATTTCAAATCTTGTTTGAAAACAGTAGAGGAGCTAGATTTACGGATGTCGACAGGCAAATTATTCCAGATTAAGACAATTCTATTGAAAAAGGAGTCCCGAAAAAGTGAAGTTCTAAAACGTCTGGGGCGGAGATCTAAATTACTTGCAGCGCTTCTTGTGCGGCCTGTGTTAATGGAGACGAAGTTGTTAATAGGGAAATTGATTTCTCCCCTGAGGGCCTTGAACAGGAAACATAGGTCTTTTACTTCTAACCAGTAAGAGATGGGCAGCAGCTTAAGAATAGTGAGGCGCTGGTTGTAACGAGGTCTGAGTTCTGGCCTGGGGTCGCATGCAAGAATAAAGCGCGTGGCGCGACGCTGGACACCTTCCAGTAACTTAATGTCGGTGGTACGGGACTGAGGGGCCCATATGGGAGCGCACAAAAGTTAAATATAAAAGTCTCTTTTGGCCAGTCCCTAGAGGCAAGCAGTGACGGCGCAGAAAGCCAAGCATCCGGTTTGCTTTGGCAACCACGGTACAAATATGGTCACCCCAAGTGAGGGTGCTATTAACAGTGACCCCGAGGTCTTTTTGTGAAGATGCAACCGTCAAGGCATGCCCACTGATCTTATAGGGATTGGTCACAAGAGAAGGCGCGCAGCTAGACCGTTTCCTGGATACTCTAATAACTTCGCATTTCTTAGTATTGAAGGATAGCCCCCAGACGTCAGTCCATTTATCTAAATTAACTAAGTCAGCTTGCAGACGCTGGTGGTCATCAGGGCCCCGAATGGCGCGGGAGCACTTGGCATCGTCAGCATATAATGCGATGCTAGTCCCAGAGCTAACCACGTCCGGCAGGTCGTTGATATATAGCAGGAACAGAACCGGACCTAGTAGGCTGCCTTGTGGGACTCCAGAGATGACTTTGGACCAGGAGGAATAGGCACCATCCACCAGGACTCGCTGCGACCTGGTCGACAGGTAGTCGGCGAACCAATCTAACAAGGGTCCATCAATACCGTACAAGGAGAGCTTGTGTAGGAGCTTTTGATGCGGCACCGAGTCAAAAGCTTTAGAAAAATCTAAATAGATGACATCGGTTTCCATCCCAGCGTCCAGGCTAGCACCAAGCTCATCCAACACAGACAGAAGTTGAGTGACGCAAGATCTACCTTCCACAAAACCATGTTGCAAGGCGGATAACAAGTCCCTAAGGCCGGGCAGGAGATGGTTCAAAACACACCGCTCGCACACCTTACTGACGATGGAAAGCAACGAGATCGGTCTGTAGTTAGAAACGGCGAATTTGACACCTTTCTTGAACACCGGGGCGATGTTTGCGCACTTCCATTCAGGTGGTAGTGAACCAGTGCGGAGGGAAAGGTTGAACAAGGCGCACAGAGAAGGGGCAAGTTCTACTGCGCACTCTTTTAAGATGCGCGGGTGAATCCCATCTGGACCAGGGGCCTTACTAGGGTCCAAACCCTGTAGCACAGAGGTGACCTCCACCGTACTGACCGTTATGGAGGAGATGGTACTTTCAGTAAAGGGCGTGGCTGGGATATCACCAGGCAGTGAAGTGTCTTTGTTAAACACCGAAGAGAAAAACCGATTAAAGGCATCGGCTTTGTCCACTGGTGAGGAGTACTTTTCACTGTCCAAATCAACAGAATCTGGGATTGACGATCGCCTAGTCAGTCTGTTGATAAATGACCAAAAACGACCAGGATTGGTGTAGCAGTTGTCAGAAATGTCCCTGAGATAGGCGATGCGCTTCGCGCGGACAAGGTATTTCAATTCTCGTCGAAGGTGCCGAAACTTTTCCCATAATGCCTCGCTGTCCTTTCTAACGGCCTTCCTGCGAGAAGTGTTTTTCTTTTTGATTGCGTGCGTCACTTCACTGTCTACCCAGGGAGGCGTGATGAATTTGCGCGGCCTGCAAATAGGCACATGATTTTTAACGTGGCCAGTGAACCACCCTTTCCAGTTGTCCCAGGCTTTTTCAACATCTTCGACCACAAGGAGATTATCAAAGGGGCGTTCAACTAGTGAAGATCTTAAACCCTCAAAGTCTGCCTTCTTGATGTTAAAAGTCGGCTCAGTATTGTTGTTTAAAGAGCGCGACGAAAAGTGCAAGTCAAAAGTCACGGCTCTATGATCAGAAGGAATGGCAACACCACTGCAGTTGGTGACACAAAGGTTGCCGACGCCTTCGACAATAGTGGTCATAAGTAGGTCCAGGTAATTGTCCCCACGTGTCGGCTCATCGATCAACTGGAACAGGTTCCTATCCATTAGAGCTTGACAAAATGCAAACAAGGCTGAGTCAGTTGAAGCGCAAAAACCGGATCCTTCAATCCAAGAAATCGAGGGATCGATTGATGGCAGGTTGTAATCTCCCAATAAAATGATCTTATCGTAATTAATTTTGCTAAGAAGATCAATGAAACTGTGAAGCCAGGAGACCCGTGAATCAGGGGGCCTGTAAAATACTGCAACAAGAACTTTTCCGCAGTTGTTTGTGTTCAGCTCGATTGCAGCGTATTCCAACTCGTTATCTGAATCAAGAAACACTGGGCTACAGCGAAGGCAGTTACGGGTAGCGATGAGTATTCCCCCGTGTTCACCTCGGTGACGATCGCAGCGATGTATATCGTAGCCCCAAGGAAGTATTTCTGAGTCAGAGATGTCACTGTCCAGCCAAGATTCAGTAATTGCAACAAGGTCAAAGTCATTAGCATAAACAGAGTCGCGAAACTCGTTAAGTTTCTTTAACCTTATGCTTTGAGTGTTCTGGTAAAAACATCGAAGAGATGTCGGGATGGAAGAAGGACCAGAGACAGATGACACACATGAAAGCGAAATAACGCATTTTACGAGGAAATGCGACGCCATAAAGAAGTATTTCGGATCAACCGATGGTCTAATGTTTAGTTCTTTTCAGCACGGCCCCGAGAAACATTCCTCTAATATGCCCCGCGATGGAACAGTACACGAGCTCACCCGAAACGTAAGTTATTTTTCATTCATTTCTTAATAGTGCGTTCCGCACGTGTGACAGCTACATGTACCGACAAAAGCGTATGCGTGACGATACTAGTATTTTACATCTGGGTTAGCTTGGAGGTTCTAAACTAAAATGCTGGTGCTCTTTGGACACCATTACGCCAAACAGGTAAACAGGGAGCATTCGCGAAAGAAATCGAGAACGTTTGTGTTATTTTTGCAAACGGGTGCATTTGAACAAAACATTCCTTTGGGACACTAATGGCTGCAGCATACGGAAGGTGCTAGTTTCCTACTCTCTTAAAGGGGCTGTGTCACGATTTTAGCACACATTTGGCATACAAACAACTGATGGCTAGCCAAAATACTAGTCTAGGTTTGTTAAATAGCCCTTTAACTACAAATCGATCATGATTGTAGGCTTCATGGACCTATTACAGAGCGGATGGAAACGGATTGCAACAATGAGTTTTTGAAATCTTGTCAGGATGCTAAAACTTACCTACATTGCCTATTAGGCTAATACTAAGTGATATAAATGATTTTGGGATGATTACATTCAAATTTATAGCTGTATTTACAAATGTATTCAAATGACCGTGACACAGCCCCTTTAAGGGCATGTTTTTTGTTTTTATTTAAACATATTTGGTCGCGAAATTTGCCGAAAGAGTTCCTGAAACTCAATTTGAAAGACCTATGTTTCGCCTTCCTTGCCCTTTACTAGCAAAACTAGCAAATCTGCCTATCATTTGAATAGATGAGTGCCAGTTGGGGATTTTTTCACATCTTACAGAAGAACCAAGCATATTCATTTACAAGTGAAATCGCGCAAAATTTCCCTACGCCACGCAAAATGTGGTGTTTCCCCTCAGTGAATAGATTGCTACCTACATGACTGAGATCATGCGCAGTCCGATTGCCACTTTGCTGTTTCCCTGATATTGTTTGTTACCCCTTGTTGATGCTTCTGTGTTCTCCGCTAGACTCTACTCTTCATGGAGCAACTGCTGCCGTACGTTGAGACGGTCGGTAATCTGCTCGCTACTCAGCAAGGTACGAACCCTCTTGGCACTCAGTAAAGTGAAGTAAAGATGGCTGCAAAGTCACTTGGACAAATAAGCTGAAAGACATCTTGGATCACTCTAGGGAGTTTACGTGATGTCCTGCCGAGATCTTCGTTCCATTTACCCGCCAGATTATTTTCAAGTGAACCATCGGCGAGCCCTATACGATACGAATGCAGTCAGCACATGGAGTACACCATGTTTGCTATCAAAAGATTTATCTTTTTCTTTGGTACCTTTCCTTTGGTAACACTGCTATCCAGAACCGCATTAACTAGTAAACCAAAGTTGACCTGTGAATTTCACAAGGTTATGATATCTGGTGCAAACCTAATCCACTGCAATATTTCAAAGATCGGATAGTTTGTAAAGTGGTGACGAGGAAACACAGTTAAGGGACTTGTTTTGACGAGGAAAGGGAGGGAGAGGCAGGAGGAGCTCTTTAAGATAAACTGGTTCCTTTACCCGACTTTTCTGGAAATTAGCGAAAGGAATATGATGGATACCCCGCCCCCCTGTCGATAGCATTTAGTTTTCGTGCTGCTATTTAACAAATTTACTCGAATGAGTCCCTTTGTTTCCCGGCACGGTACTTCTTCTAATTCTTATATTGTAGCATCCTCGGAGACCCAGGGAATTTTTCCTCTGCTCGATCCCCGCACACTCGTTAGAGGAAAAATCCCCTGGGTCTCCGAGGATGATATTGTAGTACGATTGGTGGTTGTTTAATTTCAGAGAGTCACAACGGAGGAGTAATCTATAGAGATGAAGGACAGCTGACGAGAATCACAGCGGAATATGTCCGTAAGTCTTAGGCTTGCACTATTTCGAGATAGAAAGATACGAAGATACTGGAAGTCCAGTTTACCAACTATTTAGTACGGACCTGGAAGTCCAGTTTACCAACTATTTAGTACGGCTGGAAGTCCAGTTTACCAACTATTTAGTACGGACCTGGAAGTCCAGTTTACCAACTATTTAGTACGGCTGGAAGTCCAGTTTACCAACTATTTAGTACGGACCTGGAAGTCCAGTTTACCAACTATTTAGTACAGCTGGAAGTCCAGTTTACCAACTATTTAGTACGGACCCATGACATGTGGTAACTTTATTACTGCTTCATTTGGTGTTTAGCTATAGATTGGTTGAGAGCTGTGCATTCTCAATATTATAAACGCAAGGCAGATGCAATGCGGATTTCAGTGGCTTATAATGTGATAAACGCACTTGGAATGCTGGAAAACACCTCTGGAAACGTTACTCGTGTTTTTTTCAACATCCCTCGTGCTATTATCACATTATAAACCACAGAAATCCTCTTTTTAATGCTTAAGTTATATTGAGCTGATTCACCAGTATCTTGCCTCTCTGTCACGCTAAGAGTGCAAGAGGTTGAACTACACTTTCCATTCGTTCGTTCTTTATTCATTTATTCATTCATGTACATTTGTGTTCATGGCAAAAAAACACAAGGTCATAGAAAAAAGGAAAACTAGTAGTATAGTATATTTTTTATAATGTCCATTTATTTTATTTTTTTCTTCAGAACGCGTTCTTGGATCGTTGGGTCTAAATCTTCAGTTAAAGACAAAAGTGTATGAGTCAGTGAGTCTGACAGCGCTTTTCCTTCTCAACAACTACCACTACATACTCAAGGCCTTACAAAGGTAGAACACGCGCGCATGGCTGACTCGTCGTCTCTAAAGACGGTTTCCCCCTCTTACTATTGATACACTTGTCATTATCGAGTATGTAAAACTGGTATTTGTTTTCCAGGTCAGGTTTACTGGAACTCCTCCGCAGTGGCGAGATCGACACAGTCGAGAGAGAGTATCAAATGTTGGTAGAGGAGCAGAAGAAGATGTACGAGAAATGGTAAGATAGATAGATACAGTCGAGCGACCGCTCTCGTAAGCGACCAGGGGCCCGTTTCTCAAAACGCCCGGTAATTAACGGGCCCGTAAAACTTATCGGGAGAGTTTACGGGGAAGTTTATCGGGTACGAGCGAGCGTTTCTCAAAGCTCCCGGTAACCTCCCGATAGTTATCGGGGCCCCGGAATCAATTTTATAATTTCCGGATATTACAAATAACCTACCCCAAAAATCCATGAATTAATGAAAAACTCAGCAATTTGTCGACACTAGATTACAAAGTGTACCGCTAAGTTTGTATTTCCAGCGAAAAAAGTAAAGAAATCAGCTAAAATGTACGAAAAAAAGAGCAATTTGTAGTGCAATTGTGCACTGAGATTGAACATTTGTTTTACATTCTTGCAATCAACACGTCAAACTGATTGACAGCTAAGCTGTCAAACGAATCGTTTTGATTGGTTGAGAAGCGAGATGGTCGCATCTGATTGGCTAAAACTCTCCCGGTTTATCGGAATGGCGGGAAAAACAATCCCGGTAAGTTTACGGGAAACCTTGGAACTGCAAAGCGAGAACTTTTCGAGGCAAAACGAGACAGGCCAGAAAATGGTTAGTTTTGAAGGAAAAAGAGGTAAGTTTTCGGTAATTTTAACTTGGCAGAGTCTAGTTGAATAACTAAGCTTTACCTGGAGTGAAAAATTTCAGGAAAACAAATCAATTTTCGACCTTATTTTAAGACTTCAAAATGCTTCCCGTTAATTAACGGGAGGTCAAGAGCTCCCGTAAAAAATCGGCCGATTTAACGGGAACTTTTACGATTTCGCAAATAACGGGAGTTTTGAGAAACAGTCAAAATATATCGGGAGGTGTTAACGGGTAGGTTTACGGGTCCGATAAGTTACCGGGCGTTTTGAGAAACGGGCCCCAGCTCCGATAACGAACACGATTTTGAATTCCCGTTATTGTCACATAAACTTATCGATCGCCAACATAGATTTTCCATTGATTGTAAGCTCTCGTATACGACCACTAAGAGTTTCGCCTTCAAAACATCAGTCAACACCATGGTCAGTTTTGAAGGAAAAAGAGGGAAGTTTTTGGTAAGTTTAACTTGGCAGAGTCTAGCTGAAGAACTAAGCTTCAACTAGAGTGAAACATTTCACGAAAACAAATCAACTTTTGACCTTATTTTACGACTTGAAAAGGCTTCCCGGTAAGAATAGCTAGATATTCAGGTTTGGATAGCTGGGTTATTCAGGCTTGAATAGCTAGATGTTCAGGCTTGAATAGCTAGACTGTATTCAGGCTTGAATAGCTAGATGTTCAGGCTTGAATAGTTAGATATTCAGGCTTGAATAGCTATATGTTCAGGCTTGAATAGCTATATGTTCAGGCTTGAATAGCTAGACTGTATTCAGGCTTGAATAGCTAGATGTTCAGGCTTGAATAGTTAGATATTCAGGCTTGAATAGCTATATGTTCAGGCTTGAATAGCTATATGTTCAGGCTTGAATAGCTAGATGTTCAGGCTTGAATAGTTAGATGTTCAGGCTTGAATAGTTAGATATTCAGGCTTGAATAGCTATATGTTCAGGCTTGAATAGCTATATGTTCAGGCTTGAATAGCTATATGTTCAGGCTTGAATAGCTAGATGTTCAGGCTTGAATAGTTAGATATTCAGGCTTGAATAGCTATATGTTCAGGCTTGAATAGCTATATGTTCAGGCTTGAATAGTTAGATGTTCAGGCTTGAATAGTTAGATATTCATCCTTGAATAGTTAGATATTCATCCTTGAATAGCTATATGTTCAGGCTTGAATAGCTATATGTTCAGGCTTGAATCGCTATATGTTCAGGCTTGAATAGCTAGATGTTCAGGCTTGAATAGTTAGATATTCAGGCTTGAATAGCTATATGTTCAGGCTTGAATAGCTATATGTTCAGGCTTTAATAGCTAGATGTTCAGGCTTGAATAGTTAGATATTCAGGCTTGATGGGCTCCATCAGTGGTGTATTGACACCTTCTCGTACCTCCAGAGGTCCCCCGTTCGCTCGCTCATGAGTTCTGATTTTTTCATTTTTGCTTAGCAAAACGCCGGTACACCCTTGGTGGCCATAGCGTAAGCTCGGCTCAGGACTCATGTATGGTGGTTTTGTTTCAGTTGGAGTAAAGTTCTGCACTATCTCTTAGAGATGGAAAAACCTGGATCAGCAGCTAAAGGTGCTGATTCAACTATAAAGGTAACTGAAAGACGTGTTATTGGGAGGCGTGATACAACGCAAAAACAGAATAATACCGCGATGATATATAACGGGCATTAAGTTATGGGTTCACGAATATGAGGTGTTTGCAGAGAAAAATCCGTGTCGCGTCTCAATTCATGCTACGAGGATCGCTTATATGTAGTTTAAAGCTGAAAGAATGCCATGGCATATCTTGTAGAATATTTTATTTACAGCGAAATTCACTTTAACAGATCACATTTTGGCTTTACTGGCATTACTAAAAAAGATGCTCCAGCCCCTTCGCTTTAAAGTGCCACTAAAGGCAGAAGTCAACTACATTTCATCAAAAAGATCCATTATCCAAAGGAACAGTAACGAAAGAAAAATGTGTTTACCGCGCGCCGTTAATATTTTATTGATTTTTGAATATTTCCGATTGGCGATTTTTTTTTCGTTCAACTATGCGTTTCTGCATCCTGTGGGGTGAACAATGGTTCCTGTGACGCATGAAGAAGACATAGAAAGTAGAACAAAGACCATGAAGAAGACAATGAAAGAAGAACAAAGACCTTCTTTGTTGTATTTTCTATGTCTTCTTCATGCGTCATAGGAACCATTGTTCTGAAGAACTTCTCCCCCAAGATGCATCGCGCATAGTTGAACGAAAAAAAAAACGCCAATCGAAAGTATTCAAAAATCAATAAAATATTAACGGCGCGCGTAAAGCACATTTTTGTTTCGCTACTGTTCCCTTGGATAATGGATCTTTTTGATGAAATGTAGTTGACTTCTGCCTTTAGTGGCACTTTAAGGCATGCCTACCTACACATAGTCGAATACCATTCTTAGATATATGGTGTGAAAAATGGAGTCAGGGATTTGTCTTATTTTGTATATTTATGGAAATAACACGTGACAAAGTTCTACATGATCCTCACACCAAAATAAGCACAAAAAATGATTTGAAAGAAAAAACAATTGATTGTGCAAGTGCTGCCACTGAAAAAAAAACTGAGAAAAAATATCAGGCTTTTGAACGGGATTCGAACCCCTTGAGCTATCAAAGCCACAGGGAGATCGTGTACGGGTTAGCCCTTTATATGAAATGACGACGCTTTGGCCCATGCGAAAGCGTAACTAAGTAAATTTCATGCACTTGCACATACCTTATTTAATCATATTGATTCACGCCACTGCATGGCATTTACTTATTCATTGCTATGATAGATTTCCGGTACCCTCAATGTTTTCAAGATAACCTGATGAGCAACACACATTCAATGATTTAGTTCAAGCGCGTGCCCATTGTCCTGGAGCGGCACTTTCTGGGAGGCCCCCCACAGCGAAAAGAACTACATTTTCCCTCGGGGGGGGGACTCTCCTATTTTTGGGGCGGGGGTGCTCGTCGGGAACTTTCGATTTTACCCCTAAAAGGTACCTAAAATGGCGTCGCTTAGTTGATTTTGACCCCTAAAGGGTACCAACAAGTTATATTAGCCTGAATTATTTTCCCTCGTATTTTCTCTCGTATTTTTTTACAAGAGAAAAATACGTCTGAAATTCAGGCTGTTGCATGATTGCTAGAACGGAAACCTAAGAGGTAACTATCTGTAAAAAATTGCACGTTTTCGACTTCTACCCCCTATAAGGTACCAGAGAACTGATTTTAAACCCTAAAAGGTACGACGAGCACCCCCGCCGGGCATTTTCCTTCCACTTGATCTTACGGCTTGAGGCCCTGAAATGTTCATCGACAAATAGCTTCCATGTATCAGTCAACATTTCGGCAACATGTCGAAAAGTTGACTTCAGAGAATAGTTATAGTTATCAAAAGTGGCCACTTTTGATAGGAAAGTAAAATTCCCTGACTTTTCACTGACAGAAAAGCGATTTCCACTGACCTGAGTCATTTGCTCTTATGATGCATCCGAAGGGAGGTGTTGCTTAAGGGAAGATTTGATCTGGTTCATACTCCCCATATCCCCCCCCCCCCCCCCCGCCTATAGTTCAGCGTGTTAGGGATCTGTCAATGCAGTAGATCTCAATCCAATATGAATGATATTGATTGTATTCAACTCGCTGGTATCCGAGGTGTTCAATGTTTATTGATGTTTGTTTGCAGCTCAAAGACAAACAGCGGCAAATGATCAAGGACAAGTTCAAGGTGAGCGTGTTTGCCTCCATAAACAGCACTAAATACACAACTCCCCTTAAGGTGGATCGACCCAGTAATTTTGCACCCATGCCAGCCAATTTTGAACCTCTCATATAAAAACAGGTTGATTTCTATCGCGCAGCCAATATAACATACCTACTACACATAGACTGAAATACATGTCAGTACAAAATTTGGGGAGATCGGAGTTAGTATCACGTGACAATCAGGCCACGCCTAATTTTACTCTCACCCCAGTTTCAGGCTGTAACGATATTTTTTCAATAAATGCTCTATGGTACCTCGAGATTGAATGATTGCCTACGTGTAACCGAAGTTTGACTAAGTTCCACAAGCCCGATTTGAAGATATTTTAGGATCTCTAAATCAGGGCTATAATTTATGTAAAATTAAGTGTAGTGAATTAACATAGCAGACTTTGGTATTTCATGATTATAAATTGAAGGTTTTTATAGCTCATATATATAGCTTATAGCTTTTTAATTGGATTTGTACTATGTTTCATTAGCATCAATAGAACGAAGCTATATGAATGATAATGACTAATTGTCCCACGGGATCAGAAATGGCAAAGGCATCGACCGTTCACAGAAATGGCAACGACCGTTCTAAAAGGCATCGACCGTGTACGAAAGGGAAATGCGCCTCGTCGTCTCACTCATGCACAAACGAGTGGAGGTGACTAAGTACAGCAGATTGGTGCAGAATTTAGGTCAAATTGTGCAAATTAATGTTACCAGCATGACATTTGGCACAATAACAGAGCTTCATACCCTAAGTAGTCTTGATGCAAAAACCACGCCCAAACGTGCGTACTTTCCGTTTTACAGAGGTGGAATTAATTATCTTATATAAACATTTTAAGCCTGACTAAACGTTATCCAAATTCTTCCAAACTTCACATAATGTTGAGATTGCATACCCTTGAAGTTTAGGCTGACAATTCACGCCCAATAGCGGTACTTACAGGTATTACAGTGACGAATGTAAGGCCTACTATGGGGCCTTAGCTCGCCGCGAGATAATTTGAGGAAAGGCGAGGGAAAGCGGGGAAAGGCGGGGGAAGGGGAAAAGGTCAAAGGTGCTAATAGGCAGGGAAAGGTGGGGGAAGGCGGGGGAAGGCAGGGGAGCAGGAAAAAAAATATATAATTTGCTTCATATTTGGTTTAAAATGTTTGTGGGGTTTCCAACAATGCAATTTCAGAAAAAAAACATGTTCCCTCTGTGGTCCACAAAGCAATTAACAGAAATCATGATACAAACATTCTTCTAATTCTTCTAGACATTACAGATGTATTGTAAGACCCCTTCCTACACTTCTCTCTGAAGGGAGTAGACTCTGAAGGGAGTAGAGGTACATATTTTCTGAAATTGCCTGTTGAACATTTCCATACAAGAAACAAAGCTTACAGAATAACAAGCAAACATAGACAATATCAGGCATTTGTTGAACTACTGTACAGTAACTAGAAGAATGTCCTCTTGCTTATCTAAAAGAAACAATTATATCTATAGTATACTATGCTGTGCATATTCTAATCACACAGTCAATTCGGGTAAAGGAATGACAAATCTCCTTTTCCTTAAAGCGTATCAGACTTATCTTGAGAGTTTCAAGAGATCCCATGTTTTTAACAACCACAATGTTATCCTTTGTTTGTGTTAAAACCAGTGAAGAAAACTCCAAGTGCTTTTTCCACCTTTCCACCAAGAAGTAATTCGATTTCTTTCAATTTTAGGTTGACATCATTTCCTAGTTGCAGTAATGTCCTCATCTCTGACACATTCTCTTTAAATTTCGAAGTTCCACTGACATTGATGGTAGTTTCTGTCCAAAAAAGAAGCATGTTTGGAATGTCAAATAAGCTAACTGATCTAGGCTTTTGTATTGTTTGTAGAGACAAAATGGGGCATCCTGAATTTAAATGTAGGATGTGCTATTTAAATTTTCAGTTTATAAGCTTACTAGTTGTTTACAGGCACCGTTTACAGGGTTTGTTTAAAAAACCAAAAATATATGCATGTTGCTGTGGGTAGCAAAATTGACCACAGGTTTCGTTTCTCAATTTTCAAATGGTATCTGCCGTCTGCATGAAAATGCCAAAGCCAAAGAACACCCCGCATTCACATGTACTAAGTACTTGTGTCACTTGTCATGGGTAGAAATTAAGGACAGTATGGCCGCCGCTCATCTACGAGCATGCGCACTACGGGGTTTTAAATCATAATTCAAGATGGCGGCCGTATAGCAATTGACTGGGGAAAAATAGAAAATCAAAAGTTTCTCGTTTCTAGCTAAACTGGGCCAACCTCTATACATCCATGCCTGTTCATTGCAGCTTTATCGAGGGCCTCCGGCTTGAGTTTACGTGTGTAAAACCGTAGTCGTCCGGCGTTTTTAGTTTTAAAAATGCAGATTTCCATCCTCAGGAATCCATATAATTATCGTACAATGCTACAAGTGCAGTCAAAGTTTTCTCTTGTAGCCGTGCAACCGTAAATCTTGAACCAGCTCTATACATCTCGGGTTGTAGTTCGATAAACAAGGATCACATCCATGTACTTTTCAGCTCATAAAACCTTAAAATCGTTCGGCGTTTTCCCGAGAAAATTTGAGCTTTTTACTTAGTAGTTTAGCTAACATTGTACCAGGTTTACAGCCATAATATTGCCGAAAACTAATTTTTTTGGGGAGATTTCTCTTCGCTTTCCCCGAGGATCGTTCTGTCGTCCATTTTGTCTCGATATACCGCGTAGGACTGGGCATAAACGATGCCTGGGCCTTTTTTCCCGTTGTCTAGAGTCCTGTGGATACTTTTTTCTCATTTTGTTATGACTATTTTTCAAAATACCACTGCTCATAGAATTCTATATTGTTAAGTGTTCTTCTCTTTGTATTTTCCATTATTTTTGCACGCAAGAAAAGCATTATTAGCTCTACAAACTGCATACTAGATTGCTAAACTACACAGGGAGCCCAAAAGTACATTCACGGGATACCTGTGTCTATTATTGCACATGCCCGAACTGCAGTTCCTGGCTGAATATGCTCTTGAAACCTGTCATTTTAGAGTTTCATGTGCTGTAAGTAACATCATGATAGATGTTCCTTTGAAATTTCAGTCACGTCCCCTTGCTATGTTTAACGAGGCCGCGTTCCCACGCGTGGTCTAGGACTATTCATGGCGGCGCTTAATGTTGGTGACTTGCACAAAGCGTGAAACTTCCACGCATCGGAAATCATTCGTACCTAAAATGAAATGGACGAAATGGGAAAACTAAAAAGGGCGATTCCATGAATGAGGTTGCTTGCGTGAAAACTTAGGTGCTGGACTGAGAGGGGCTCCTTTTGGCGTTGACACAGCCTGCCCGAGACGCCGCAAATGAGACTGGACTAGTAGTTTCTTTAGAAATGCGTCCCCCCTTTCCTATGACTACTGACACTCTTGTACAGTCAGAGTTGGATTTTAAATTAAATAAAACACCGAAGGTGAGCCCGCGTGCCACTCATGCGATAATCCGCTGAAGTGTCCTCAATTTCTAGCCATGTACTGTAGCGAAGCTGCCCACTTTTGTGATACATTCTTTGTAAAAGCATTGATTTATTTCATTCATAGCCGCGATTGAACTCCACTATTTAAGACAAAATGTGGTAAAAGAACATTTTCTCACCTCTTCATGCGTCGTGAATGCACAATATTACAGAAAACATCAACATTAGGCAACAAAAAGCCACAAAAACCAAATAGTAAAACAACTTGCGAATCCTTTAGGCCCTCGGCCGAGGGGCCCGGGACTAGTGGGTATGCGAGCCTGTTAGTCAGCGGTTTCTCACTTCATTCGCGGCGAAATGGAATGTGAATATTATTGTAGTGGTAAGCGGTGGTAAGCTCAGATGGACTCAGATTATTATTGAAGTACCACACAGAATGGAACACTGGACAGGCGAAGTAGTAAGTGCGATTTGAGGCCCATTTCAGACATCGATCTTTTACCGCGTCGAATTCAAATGCATGAATTTCTTTTCGAGTTTGCATGACTCGTAGGAAACTTCGATGAAGTGCACACAAGACAACTGGTCGTTGCTACTTAAGTTAACTTACTTGTCTAAATGCCAGCAATTTTCTTAATAAAGTGAAAAAAATTGACTCGTTGAATTAAATTCGACGTGGCAAAAGATCCCCTGAGCTAGGAGCTACTGGGCCTGACCAAAACTTGATCAAATTTCAGCAGTTTCACCTTCTGACTGGTCGAGGTGTTTTTGATAAAAGATAGATCAAAACACTTCTTGTAACACAAGCTTAATGGTCTTTTCGACCGATCAGCGCATATTTAATACTGGTGCTATATTGTGAAGATTTTAAAAGTTACTGTTGGATATTTTATCCATTGTTTTTGTAAAAATACCGTGGAATTTAAATACATTGATTATGTTCTTAGCAATTGCTTTAGTTGTCAATAATTGTACAGCCAACACATAAAGCCTGCCTGATCATTGAATATCCAATTGATTATTGCATTATTGAATTCCTATTCATCCGTGTCTGCATTTTTATATTGAAATCAGTACTTGAAAATGCAATAATGAAATTAATAAACTGAATATTCAACTTAAAGAAATCTCTTTTGACAATATCAATATCAGTGCTACTTTCTTTTCTAAAGTGAAAAGACAGAAGTTTTTGGTGTCTAGCTTACATTTTGCAAGAGAGTCAGCTGTAGATCACATGCTTATTTTCATTTTTAACACATTACAATGCCTGAGATGAGAAATTGGGCCCAAATATGTAGTGTTTCCAGTGAATTTTGAACAGTTTGGCCAAAAACTCTAAAACACAATGCATTAACCGTATTGATTACATAGCAATACCTACTGGGTAAGCAACATATGAAAAACATGTCTTTTGGATTTGAATCATCTGTTTAGTACTCTTCTCATAAGTATAGCTGAGTGGGAAGGCAGGGATTTGTGTGGAAAGGCGGGGATTGGCGAGGAGAGGCAAGATAAGGAAAAATTGGGTCATTTTTAAGCCGCGAGGAAAGGCGGGGCAGGGCGGGGGAGGGCGGGGGAAGGCGAGTTAAGGCCCCATAGTAGGCCTAATGTAACTGTTTACAAAAATAAATTAAACATGATAGTTATTATTGAAATCTTTTTTGAAACCTATTACAGACAAATTACCTAGCACCTTCACAGCTAACCACGCCCAAAGTGGCTGCTCTTGGCACGTTCAAAACGTCTTCTTGGCTTTTGAGCTAAGAAAGAGACAATTAAGATTTCAATTAAACTTTTTTTGCTTCAATTCTACCACTACTTCTGGCAAGTACACTTTTCTATACGAAAATAATATTATTTTATATAACTTCTCGTATGGTTTTCCACGCTCTGCAAGACCTCACCTACAGAAGCACCCCACTTGCCCGCCAGGCGTAGAAGAATACAGGTTGCCTAGAAAAGCGTTGTACTGCTTTTTAGCAATTCAATGTCCTTTTGGTCAGTTGTTGCTTTTGAAGCATTTTTTGTCTGCTATCAGGCGAGGGGAGAACTGAGATGTACAATCCACTAAGGGGTGGACCATTAGAAATTCGGGGAGGGAGGGTGGCAATATTTTTGCGTATGAATTTTTTTTTCGGGGATCAGGTTGTGCAGGAAATTTTTTTCGGACTCGAAGGCCATGTACGAATTTTTTTTCGCAGACACACACACAAAAAAAGTGGAAAAGGATAAACCCACGAGGGGTATCTTGCGCATCGAGCACTACCTGTTCCCGTGGCGTTCTGTTCCCACAGGCCGTCCAAATCCGCATCAACAAATCAACAAAATTTTCTTATACTATATACTATATTGGTTCAGAAATAGATTTAGAAAATCTTGTTGCTGTATGTATAGATACAACAAATTTTCTTATGATATATTTTTATTGGTTGCCGTTAAAAATGAATGAAGCTGTTAAAGGTTTTCGCCATCCCCCGGCCCCTATTTGACATGGTAGAGGTCTTTTTCTTCCGTTGCGCGCGAAGCGCGGTCGAATTTTTATAAACGCATTTCATCAAGCCTCAGAGAAAGGGTAGATGAACGTTCCGTTTTTTGTGTATAGTAAACAATGCCTGTAGGTTTTATTATTGATACCACAAATTACGAAATTATTATTATTCATTTGTGTGAAGCGGTCCACATGACGAATTTCTATACTTGTAACGTCGAACTCACGCTTGCTCGCTTACCTAAGTGTGATTCTTTCGAACAAAGTGACTGCACTGCCTGGCAGGCCTATCACTACTACAGGGCATTTTTTGGGAGAGTTTGTTTTTCCTCGGCAAGATACCACTTGTTCTTCACATTTCATCAAAAAGATCCATTATCCAAGGGAACAGTAGCGAAACAAAAATGTGCTTTACGCGCGCCGTTAATATTTTATTGATTTTTGAATACTTTCGATTGGCGTTTTTTTTTCGTTCAACTATGCGCGATGCATCTTGGGGGAAAGTTCTTCAGAACAATGGTTCCTATGACGCATGAAGAAGACATAGAAAATACAACAAAGAAGGTCATTGTTGTTCTTTCATTGTCTTCTTCATGGTCTTTGTTCTACTTTCTATGTCTTCTTCATGCGTCACAGGAACCATTGTTACCCCACAGGATGCAGAAACGCATAGTTGAACGAAAAACAATCGCCAATCGGAAATATTCAAAAATCAATAAAATATTAACGGCGCGCGGTAAACACATTTTTCTTTCGTTACTGTTCCTTTGGATAATGGATCTTTTTGATGAAATGTAGTTGACTTCTACCTTTAGTGGCACTTTAAACGGCGCGAGGGCAGTGTCTGTCGGTGCGTGAGTTCTCACCAACTATATATTTGGTGGTATTTTCAATTAGCGCGAAGCGCGCCGAAATTTTTATTAAGTGAAGTAGAAAAATGCAAAAGAGAAGTTGCTGGAAGTTTTATACAGCCGATTGCGTTTGACTGTTTAACCCTAACAGTTCGTACGTTACGTTTGAACGTTGCGTTTCTAGGATGGAACGATCGTTTCTATGGAGAACCAAAGAGTTCTTCCCTCTCTGATTGGTCAGTGAAAAATAAACATGGCGGTTGCCCATGGCACGTCTCGCTTTCTGTCTCACAACGCAACTTTCAAACGTTCAAACGTAACGTGCGAACTGTTTGGGTTAAACAGTCAAACGCAATCGGCTGTAGATGCCTCGGTAGAAATAAAAGAATCGCCCCTTTTCAAAACCGAACACGTGGACGGAGAACTTTTAAAGTTTTCAGGTTTTTGCTACAGTAGTGCCATTTCAATCGAGCGACATTATTTTATCTAAGTGTAGAACTAGTACATTTTGAAACAAAAGCAAGCTACAAGTTCGCTGTCAGTTTTATAGATGCGTCGGTAGAAATAAAAGAATCGCCCGTTTTCATGAAACCGAACACGTGGACGGAGAATTTGTAAGCATTCAGGGTTTTTGCTACAGCAGTGCCATTTCAATCGCGCGACAAAAGAACGTAGTAAATTGTTTGCAGGGAGAACTCGAAAATAAATCTGTTGTGTATGGTTCGGAAGCATTCTTGACTTTTCCTGTAGGTGTTTTACAACTTCGAATTTGCCAGGAAGAAGTAGAATTTCTCTCGCAATGTCCTATATTAGATCAAATGTTGTGCGGATGTTTTATTGACGTCACAACGTCCCAAAATGAATAAGGAATAGATGACAGAAAAGAAAAGGCCGTCAGTTGAAACGCAGTTTGGCGGAGGTTGGCTCCTGGAAACGAGTTTTCACAGAATAATGAAAAGCGCACTTTGCTGGTGCAGCGAGATGTCGGCTATCTTCCCTTTTCGGTGTGGTTCTTTGTTCAATGATCATTTAACAATTAGACCTCAAGGCCGAATGTGCTATGATGAATAGACCATGAGGCCGAAGGCCGAATGGTCTATTCATATCATAGCACATGAGGACGAGAGGTCTAATTGTTTTAGTATAAACCGACTAGTTGGTCGGTTTTGGCATAGTTAGTCTACTAACTATGGTTTTGGCAATGAATGCCATTATTTTATGTTGAAAAAGAAAGGTGGTGGTTTTGCCAGGCACGGTCTATCACTAATAGACCATTAGTAGCTCAGCCAATCAGAATGCAGGATTTGTAATAGACCATTAGTTGGTTTATACTAATGACTGTTATTCCATGTGTAGGGGTTTAACACGGAGTTCGAGGAGCTCTATCAGATCCAGAAGACTTACGCTGTCCCTGATGTTCAGCTACGGGAAGAGATTCGTCAAAAGAACATCGACCTGATCGTGCCGCTTTACAGATCATTCAGGGAGAAGTGAGTGCACACCACACGCTCGCATGAGGGCGGGATGAGTTCATACCGGTACAATAACAACAAAGGGTTGAGATTTATGTTTAACGCGGTGGGGAACTAGTTGTTTGCCGACGTATCGAGCGTTAGCCGTTAGGAAATTTACGATATCAATCCATATATCCTCTTACAGGGCGGACCCCCCCGCTCAAACTCTGGCGTACGAGCCGGTCCCATGCATAATTTTCGGTGACAGGCGAACAACACTCAAAGGCAGATTTAGGTAGCCCGGAATATGAAAGAGCTCTACGAAATTGACCAATTACAATCCATTCTCAAGATCCTGAGAATCTTTTGGAAGTTGGCGTTCAGCCGCAACGAGTGTTGGAGTGTAGGGGAACAGACGGCTGAAAATTTATGCTAAATCGAGTGCGGAGTATTTTTGCAATTGTTTATTGTTTAATGACGCCATCCATAATCAATAGCCATCGGTGGATGGTGATTGGGTAGTTTCTTAATGAGCTATAATATGCATAATTAACAAGCGAACTGCACTCAAAGGCTAATCCATATATTTTTCTGGATAAATTTTAGCCGTTCTTTTGGCTGCCATGGATCTGCCTTTGAGTGCAGTTCGCTTAGTCACTGCACATTATGCATATTATTTAAGCACTAGGCCACAACTTTCTGACTTAATCTGCGAAATAGAGCACGCGTGATGTTGGGAGACACGAGAATGCTGTAGCTCGTGATCTTAACACGTTTCGAATGTCTCTCTCGACATCACAAGTGCTCTATTTGCTGATAAAGTTGTGCTCTAATGCTTTTATGATATAGCGGGGGAGAACCATTACTTTATCGGTGAAATAGAGCATAGATTATGACCAATCAGAGCGCGCGTAGCTATATAATAAAGCTCATTAAGAAACTAACCAATCACCATCCATTCTCGAGATCTTGAGAATCACACAATTCCTGGACACGCTTTTGGTGTGTGTTGAAGTGTGGGTAACCTGAGTGTTGGTCTGGTCCATATATACATCTGAATTCTTTACATCTCTTTTTACGTCCCAAAACATATTTACGCCAAAGAACATCAACTAGATTACTATTATTATATCTTTGGAGAGCATCGAGTACAAAAACGAGAATTTATGCAACCATTATAGCAGCGGGATAGAGCCCGCCAAAATGTCATTAGAGCCCGGATAATACGCCACAATGCTCGCCAAAGTTATCATAACATTTCGTAACCGACTCTTTTTTCTTTTGCTTTTTCAACTGATTCATCCCTTTCTAGGCGTTGGTAGCCTGATTACGCGTAGTCCGTTGTTGTAGCGCGAGTAATTCATCTCTTGTACTCTCGTCTCTTCCTCAGGTACGAGGGTGTGCAGTTCACCAAGAACCCTGAAAAGTACGTGAAATATTCTGCTGATGAAGTAGAAAACTTGATGAATAAATTTTTTGATGTCTCAGCTTAAGATCCTAGTATGTAAACGAGATGTAGCCGAAACGAAATTGCCACCTTAGTGGGTATAATGAGATATAATGCACTATAGTCCAATCTACATTATGATCAATGTTTTAGTACATAACTGAATACTTAAAGCAAATATAAAATACATTTTAGTACACAAGGTGTTTTTTTATTGTACTTGGTTCCCTGTTGTGCTAAAAGTCGGATAGCCTAACGTGGATAGCCTACTTTACATCGTGTCTAAGGGTGCTAGTACCAACATCATGCACGGTCACACGTTTTCAGGCAACTCTCATACTGGAATTTCTCAGTCATGTCCTGGCTTTGTAGGCCTTGTTTTCTCTCAGAATAGTGAACCGAGCCTTGATAGACCACCACTATTTGCAAGGAACTTATTGCTCGGAGCGAGCGCAGCGAGCGGAGAGCAAGTCTAATTTTGCAGCTTTGCACGTTGGTATGCATTACAGTCCATTTACAAACGCATTACAGTCGATTTTGCAACGGATTCGCATTTTCCGTGAAAATTCGACGCGGGTTACCTGTGGTTACCTGTGGCACGCATGCGCACGACGTTCGTATTTCGAGTCGGGAAGAGAATTTCGGTGATTTTGGGGTGGCGATGCACCCTTTTTTTATAGATTCCTTCGTAAGCATTTGGATGCGAAGACGGATATTAACAGCTTCCGGTTCCCAAAGTCCTTTGCGTAGGACACGAAACTAAGGATTTGATCTATCGATCTATGAGAGCGTTTTGTTCACTGGCGTTAGAACCACTTCAGGGCAGATATCTCGATTTGGAGACGAGTTTGCATTTGCAGTGGAACTACAAGTCAAATGCGATTGCCACGGTGAATGAAAACTGGTTCGAAGCTGTTTATGTATCTCATATTTAACTTATTTGGAACTGAATCAACATGCATGGGAAAATGGCTACACAGCAGCTAGAATATTCAACCAACTGCAGAACCCAAGCTACTGCAATGGCAAATACTGCTTTGGAAATTAACTTATATTCTGTCCCGAAACTTAAGGCGATTAACAACATGCAGTTCATTGTCTACACCCCTCATATAAGCTTAGTTGGATTATAACTACATCAGAAGTCATTATAGTACTGGGAGTAGCTCGAGTGTTTCATAGAAATCAAGTCACTTTGCAGAAATATTTGCTCGAACGAGAACTTTGTTACTAACAGAGTGGCATCCCTAGAAACATCTAAACATTCCTGCAAAAGCTACAAAAACATTGAAGTTGCTGTTCTGGCAGCCTTCAGGTCAGATACAACTATGATCAGTCATTTGAAATGTATACAGTTTATGCACCTTCCAAATGTTTAAAGGCTCAGGGAGGTGGGCCCTGGCATGGTGTGGGGGACTGACTTCTGTTTAAATTTTTTTGTCCCGACTCTGAGGACAAAACTAACCGTCGATTCTGAGCTACATTCCCTACCTATGAGAAAGTATTTGACACAACAACTCTCCTTTATTGTACAAAATAATTGCACATTTCATTGTACATTACTTTTCCTGGACCCTATTGAATTAAAATACACAGGGTTTAATAATACCTTGGGTGTCACAGAACAATTCTGATGACCAAATACAACCTTGATTTGAACTAACTAACACAGCTCTATCACTAATGACTGGCTATCTAACACCTTAGCTCTATCAATTATTAGGCACTTTTCCCACAAGAACTATTCCAAACTCAAACAATGGAGATAGATACTTCATTATTGTGTGGTTCCAGAAATTATCCCTCCCACCCCCTACGGAAGGGATTGGAAATTCCGGAGGGGTGGCGGTTTGGGGGTATGGATATTTTCTAGAACCACACATTAGCCTTTTCATTCAAAATTAAAACTTCAAAAGGAGATCAGAGCAGAAGCTTATAACTATAAAGGCTGATTGCATTTTTAAACCACACCAGGGAGGTTGAGGACCTACTGGAAATTTTCCAGGAGAGGGTGTATTTGACTCTGGAAATTCCATGGGAGGGGGTGTGTCTGGTGCTTGGAAATTCCAAGGGGGAGGGGTAAAAAGGTGACTTTCCAGGGACATTTTATGCCCAAATAGATTTTCCAGGGGTAATGCTGCCATAAAAAATGGAAATTCCATGGGAGGGGTCCATTATGAGGCTGGAAATTCCAGGGGAGGGGATCTTTTTAAGGGGAGGTTTAAAAATGTAATCAGCAAAAGAATGATAATATACACTTAATTGATCAGGCTGGATGAATTTCCTTGATAATACGTCTGGACTTTTTGCATCTCACTAAAAATGATAGGCATACCTTCTCATCTGCATGCTAGCATGAACATCCAGAGAATTTCAAGTGCCCAATTTCCCTCTATCTGGATTGAGCAAGGGCAAGCCTTGAAGGTAAAGGTCCACACAATGGAGCAAGAACGCCTGTCAAACCCCTACACCATGCCCAACCCCCCTCCACCCCCAACCGGGGCTTAACATTGATAAGTGCATTAACTGTGCATTAAATTTCTTGCAATGTTTTTAAAATAATTCAGTGGCCTCATTTTAGACACTAGAAAACAAAACCCTTTCTAGAAAGAGCATTTCACTCCGAGCATTTTACTATCTAAATAGATACTACTAGTTATAGAAGAAGAAGTTTATTCTACTTATACCGTTATCGATACATGAGAATACATACAATACATCATACAAACATTTAAGAGAAATGGAAAACTGTTATATGTTTGGCCGGCTAAATTTACCCCTAATCGTCTTTGTTTACAAAAACTATACTTAAGCTTCTGTCTTTGTTTACGAAAACGAAATTGAAATGAAATTGTAAAACTCTAATTGAATCAAACTACTACCAAACTGCAACTGAATCAACCTACAACACGACAAAATGCAATAAATTTGGTTTATACAGGTTTTTTCCTGAAAACCTGAGTACAACGAACCCCCCTCCAAGAATGAGAGCTACGGGTCTGATAATATGTCCATATCAATTATCGCGGGCATCAGAGGCCTTGGGAGCAGAACGGACAGCTATGTTTTTAATCTTCTTGGTTACAAATTCAGGACTTTGCATGACGAAGCATACGGTTACGTATTATCTTGCGATTTCACGTATTTTTCTCAGGAAATTGCCAGTTTCAGTCAATTTCCCTAATGTTAGACTACATTGGGAAAGATGTATACACCTACCAAAGAAAGGGTTGCACACTGTAAATATAACGCAGTACTATTTTGTTGAAGCCTGCAGTATATCATGGGAGAATCTATTCCAAGGGGCAATATTAAATAAGTGTAACAATGGACCGCGTATTTGAAATTCTTCAGCTCGTGATGGGCTCTCCCGTGACGCATCGCGGGTCACAACAAATTGCTTTGCGTCACGCTGGGTGCAACCTTTTTTAAATAGATGTAAACAGGGTTCGTACGACTCCTGGGAAACCTTGAAAGTCCTGAAGTTTTACTGTTCTCCTGGGAAGTCCTGGATTTCCTTTAGTGACTCTCCTGGAATGCAGAAACGAAACAATTCTAAAACCGCCCCAATAGACGTCTAGAGAACAGTGCTGGGAAAATCTGATAAACATCCTTGAAAACTCCTGGATTCCTTGGCGTACGAACCCTGTTTAAATCACGTCTTGTCGTCAGTAATTTAAGTCATGATCACAACTCAAATACAACCTACACAAAAGTACACTAACAAATGAACTATTATCGGATGTAGCGTTGCATAGAATAGAATCATAAAAACACTTGGTCATCCTCATCAAACATTGTGTCAAAGTTACTAGGTCCCTCTTGCTGCTCGCTTGTCAGAAGCCTGTCGAAGTAAGTACGAAGACTGTCAAGCAAAATAACCGGGAATCCTGTCCTAAATGTTCCATTTTACCTTGTGGTGTTTCGTTCCGATGCAAAACCGTTATCCATCACTACCTGTGTATTGTTGAAGGGATGCAACATGTATTAATACATGTACAAGTGCATATTGCAAGAGAACAGGGTTTTCTCCTTGCCCTTAGGAGCTGCTCGTGATTGGGCTAGTACTGGGCATGATGATGCATGAAGAGGACCTCATTTTGCAATGACTCCCCCCATGTAAAGGGTCCACAGAAGTTTTGGATCCCGGATCCCATGCTCTGGAACCGGATCCCAAACCTTAAATTTAGCTGGATCCCGGATCCCCTTACAGAGGGCGAAATGACTTCACCCTGGATCCATAGCCTCTGACATGCCCTGTTCAGGACCAACCAAGCTCAGTACCTGTGCTTACGGTGTTGAGATGACTCATGCTAATATACAAACAAGCTGTACTTGCGCGCCTCCTCTCAATGAGCCCTTACCTGGAACAGAGTCCATTGCACAGAGGTGAGAGGCAAGAGTCGTAACATGCACCACTCATGCTTCTCAACTAATTTACCTTTTGTCCTGGGGCCACTGAAGAACAAATGTGGATGTCATCTTTTTTCTCGATATCCAGAGGGAATGATATCACCTGTTTAATTGTGTCTTCTGCAAGTGATAAATATCATGGTAACTAAGACTAACAACAGGGTCAATACTTTATAACCTTTCAAAGTTGGTGTATCGCATACTTATCAATCAACCTATCTTGGGGTTGAAAATCCTTACAAAGCTAAGCGTAACGGTATAATGTTTAACCCTATTCCTTTTGCCCGCGTAGAAACGCATATTCAGAATTTGGGATCAAAACAACAGTTTTTGACACCCATCACATCACTTGATCAACACTTGTCACACCTTTTCTCCAAAATAAATTGTCCGAGTTTATGGTCTCACAAAAACGTATAGTAGGCGATTCTAATTCAAACTAACGTACTGTCCATTATACTATTGCGTTTTCGTTTGGCTCTGTTTTCGGTGATATCGAAAATGCACCGATCACACTTTTGAAAATGGATATGTCATATGATTCAGTTAACCACGGCCATCACTGAGATTGCTAAACAGGAAAAAATCTAAGAATATCTAGGTACACTGGCGGACACAGAGTAGGTGCATTGGGTTCAGACACAGCACCTTTGCAATAAAAAAAAGACTAAGTTCTAGTGGTCCTATTGACGAATCTGGTTTTCAGACCAGAAAAGCGCCCCATCCAAAAACCAATATCCGCCCCTGAAGTGTTGTAGAAATCTTAAGAAAATTAAAATAAGCATTCTTTGTTTCATTATTTTAGCTGCATAACATACTGTTCAAGTGTCGCAAGTGAATATAGCGTTTTCAAAATAGTATCTGCTCTCAACCGTCCACGCTAAAACGATACGTATGCATATTTTCATTTCTAAACAGTTTCGATGTTAGCAGTTTCAGTAAAATATGTGCTTGCTGTCTTAGTGTAGACAGTTTCTCACCGGTTTTCAAAGAAAGTGCATTAGTGTGGACAGGGTCTAACTTTAATGCTTTGCATATACACAAGTCAAAAGTGGAACCTCATGTACCACAAATTCCTTACCTGTAAGGCTATCTTTGGTGCTTTCAACTGCAGTGTCCTCTGTATTATCCCATTCAGGACTGGATCCATCAGGTGTACAAGATAAATTCAAAGATTCTGATGTGCCAGACACCTGAAATTCAAACACAACTTTTATTTGCTTTGTTGGTGAATAATGATCCTGCTGCCCCTTTACATGCATGACTGAGTTTAGGCATTAATAAAATGTCCGTTAAAAAGTCCATATACCTGCTGAAAATTACAATAGATAATGTTACAGAGAATTTCATCACGTATAAGGCCAAATGAACTTTTGAATGGACCTGCTGCTGTTTAGTTACAACAATTCCACGATACAATAATAACTGTGTTACTATTATAGGCCTGACCCCAGATATTGACTATAGGGTGATCTGCTGAACAGGGTCATAAACACAGGGTACCGGTATACATTTTCCGGATTTTCGAGTCTTTGACCATAAACAGGATATCGATTTTTCTAAATTTTGAGTTTCATGTCACGGCAAGGGCATTCATTTCCAATATTTCTTGTCATAAACAGGGTATGCAAATTAGCAGTTTTTCATGGGTTACATTTTGCGAGCATGAGCGGAACACCCCTACCCAATTTTGGGTCAATGGGGCTTACTGCTTATTGCTATAACTTTTATATAATTGCTATTTTTTAGGATGTACATGACACACTTTTCCTGGAATTTCTATGCACATATTTTTTGTTTTGCAGTCCCACACCTTTACTGAGTATATCAAAACAACCTGAAACGATATAGAAATATGTGGAAGAGATTAATAACAACTTACAGTTCTTCTCCTAGTTGCTGTGTTATTTTCTTGGAACTGTGTGCTTGACATCTGCTCACTGCATTTCATAGAAGCTGCAACACATGTACATGTACGCATCACTACAGAGAATGGATTTACCCAGGGGGTACTCCCTCTGGTATATGGGTATGTGCCACCCTCAAGGGTATGGTTTTAGGGTTGATTGGGAGGTCTACGTTAGGTTATTGTTTTTCGCTTGTTTGGTCTCAGTATGATTACTTTATAAACAAATTTGGATCAAAGTGTGCTGCATTAAGTGATAAAGAGAGTTTATTTTAGAACAATAACATGATTAACACAATTCAGATAGGTCATGATCAACTGGGGACCACCCTGGTGACTAATTTTTTGCTGCGGTAGGGTTTATACAAAACGAGTTTTGGTCTCTGACAGCATCAGGTTTTGGAGGCCTCTGCGACATACCCCTACCCAAACATCAGTGGAGCCCCTCTCCCCGGGGCTGATTTTACTGATGACTGGTGTGAATATTGAATATTTTTGGTATTAATTGTGGTTGCTTCATTTTGTCGAGGAACATTATTTCTAATCCATCAGAAATATTGGAAAGTGAATCCACAATCCATAAATAAAAAAGTCAAAATCAATAGCCCAAAACTCAGCGCCCTCTGTGATTCATTGTGTTTTCAACACCCTTCAATCTGTTTAAGTAATCATCCTTGCAATAACTAGGCAAAACTCATTGTTCTATGGCATTGAGGGTTCCCCACATAGAATATGTCCTTACTTTTTTTACCATCATAACTAGTACAACATAATAAAATTGATAGATTTTGACTTACTTGAGAAAATATGGCAAAAGTCTCTAGACCAATCAGAAAAGAGCAAAGAAGGGAGAATCAGTATTTTATGCTAAGGTTCCCCACACACCGGTACAAAGTCTTTAGGATCCTGTTGGTGAGTACCACATGTGCAAGAAATCCTCAGAAAAGTTTTTCTAGCATAGTAATTTTACTGATTTTTATGTCTAAGCCAATGAAATTGCCTATGTTTTTAATAGAAATTAATTGCATTCCAGCTACGGGACCATAATGTTCCAGAAAAATTGTCTCGATCCAGCACGAATCTCGCTTGACACCGTAATTAATCCCCGATGGTCACTATAGCTGGAAGAGTCCAGGCCAGCCCACGAATCCCGAGCAAGAAGGAATGTTTTATGGTTTGTTATCTGAAGTCTTGCATACGGGAAGAGGCCCGACATAATAAAGCAATCTTGATCGGCGCTGAGCACAAACAAAGGAGCTGCAGAAGTAAACGCTGTCGACAAGAATAGGGGGCGTTCCCGCGACGTGAACTCTGAGCACATGTACCAAAGCGTCTATTAAGAATTCCAGCCCTGTTCCTTTTCCCCGACCCTGCTCGGGGTGGAAGAAGGAGGGTCTTACCCACGGATGAAGGACTCCACAAAGATTGAAAGCATTAGTAGGAGATTCCAAAACAATATTTGTGATCACTTCAGCCATATAAGCACTTCTCCTGTCGACTGAGTCATTCACTAACCATAACACCAACAGATCACATGAGAAGTATCCAATTACCAGTACCCAGAATGCCTCGTGTAATTAAGCCTTTTAAGCAGAGCTCAAAATATGCCCATTACTTAAACTGTTGTCAAGATCCATGTTAAATGTGGGCTAGATAAGATCCATCAATCTGTGAACCAACATGTATGCACCCTTGTTCCCCTCCCTGTGGGTTACAGGGTAGCCCTGTCCCAGAGTCATCCAATAGACCTCAGCTTAGGAGTATATATTCTATTTCAGATCATTATTATTGCTATTTGCATTTAAGCCTGGACTTTTCTGCATTGTTCAAGGTGAAACAGAAAAGAAAGTGTTGATGTTGGGGAGACTAATGTTTTGGCACATGCTGATTCAAATATAAATATTTTGTTCATGCCTTCAGAACACAACTTTGCAGCACCCAAAATAACAAAAAAATTGTGTCAACCTTGTCCAGGATTGTGGACGTACTCACTGGTTTGGCTGGTTTTACAAGAATGGCATCATAGGACACTCAGTTTAACACAAAATTAGCCCTTTACGAAGTGCAAGTAAGGAATTTCTTCTCTACAAGTTGTCCCTCGTCTGCCACCTATGATTTCATGTTTCTCAACTAACCAAAATGGTCAAATCTTGTTACTCAAAATAACCCTTTACCATCCTGGACATAGAAATATTATTATTCAAATGAATGGCATGTGATCTGAAAGGTGAAAATAGTTATGCCCAAGCTGTGGAGTAATAAACAATTATTTCTCAAGCCCGGGGCTCTGAGGCTATTGACGAGGCCATGAGGGTGAGAGGAATAAATTGTTTTAGTCAAATCACACTAGTAGGTCAATTTGTATAGCCAAAAACGTTTGCTGGTCTGGTCATTTGCCATTTTCTGGCATTTGAATCTGACACTTTTCATTTTTTGCTGAACCAGTCAGAACGCAGCATTGACAATAGACCACTAGTTAGCAATTAATGAATTCCGCTGAGTATGATGTGGAGAATTATTCAGATCGAGGGGGTGTTATCCATCGAGGCCGAAGTCGAGGGCGTGTTATCCATCGAGGCCGAAGGCCAAGGTGGATAACACCCCCGAGATCTGAATAATTCTCCACATCATACAAAAGCTGAATTCATTAATTGTTTTATTATTCATTCAAACTTTCAAATGTTTTTATTATTCATTCAAAATGAATCTCCCTGCTTTACGGTACTTCTTTAAAAGAGCAGGCAATTTTGCCAGCCTGCCTAAAGGGCAATAATTTTTCAACTTATTCAACCTTTGACGTCATCAATGGGATAAGTCGCTCGCCTTAAAAAACATCAACAATTCGCTGGGGCGCTCAACCAATCAGAAGCGGGAAAATATGTTGAATGAATAATAATGTGATTTGACTAAACCTGCATAGCCTACCACAGATTTTTTTTTAAGTTTGTATTTTCCAACTTCAACACTAAGGCTCACTAAGGGTTCCGTGGCAAACATGGATGACGATGACTGAGCTTTCCAGCTCCAGCACCCCTGTTGAGTGTCATAATCAAACTACAGAATGCTTCGCACGCTTCACGTTCATTTAAAATACCACCAAATATATAGTTGTGGACCGCTTCACACAAATGAATAATAAAAATTTCGTAATTTGTGGCATCAATAATAAAACCTACAGGCATTGTTTACTATACACAAAAAACGGAACGTTCATCTACCCTTTCTCTGAGGCTTGATGAAATGCTTTTATAAAAATTTGAGCGCGCTTTGCGCGCAACGGAAGAAAAAGACCTCTACCATGTCAAATAGGGGCCGGGGGATGGCGAAAACCTTTAACAGCTTCATTCTTTTTTAACGGCAACCAATAAAAATATATCATAAGAAAATTTGTTGTATCTATACATACAGTACAGCAACAATATTTTCTAAATCTATTTCTGAACCAATATAGTATAAGAAAATTTTGTTGATTTGTTGATGCGGATTTGGACGGCCTGTGGGAACAGAACGCCACGGGAACAGGTAGTGCTCGATGCGCAAGATGCCCCTCGTGGGTTTATCCTTTTCCACTTTTTTAGTGTGTGTGTCTGCGAAAAAAAAATTCGTACATGGCCTTCGAGTCCGAAAAAAAATTCCTGCACAACCTGATCCCCGAAAAAAAAATTCATACGCAAAAATATTGCCACCCTCCCTCCCCAAATTTCTAATGGTCCACCCCTTAATTCTCTCTGACAGATGGAGTTTTTCCGGCCCAAATGGTGTGGCAAGTTTCCGCGTATAAAGCGATTATACTCATTGCTGCCGTTCTATATATACTTTTGAGGGTTTCCGGTGCATATTACCTGTGGATGGTGATCCGATCTCTAGTTTCCTTCCTCTCCTACTATTGACTCCAACCTTCTCTCGTTGTTGCTCGTTTTGTCTTCGCCAGAAAACCCTCACTTTCGAGTCAATTTGCTTTTGTGTCAAGAAAGGGAATTTCTCCTGAAACTTTCCTCTGTTTTGACAGGCGAAAACCTTAAAAGCAACTTTCTTAGGCGATGAAGTACCGCCTCTCGAGGAATCCATGATGTTTCGTAAAGCTGACTACTAAGAATGTAGCAAGTTAAGGAAAGCTCACACTTTTTGGCGGGAGGTAAAAGACGTCATCTGATTGGTCTGTTGCGCCGAGTTCGACACCAATCAGAATGTGCGAGATAAAGAAACACAGGGAAACCACAAAGCACGACCTTTCCAAAATCAGAGCTCCGTTTCACGCAACACGCGGGAGTTCCAAAGCATTGTCCAAAGCCCGGGGGGGGGGGACTCCCTATATTCGAATGCTAGGGGTGACCGTCGTATTTTTTAGGGGTTGAAATCGGCGATCTGGTATTTCTTAGGGGTTCGAAAATAAAAAACGGCATAGTAAAGAAAAATAGGTATTTTTTAGGGGGTTCTCACGCAAATAAGGTAGTGTTTTTGAAAGTCGAGAGGATACATTTGATGTATATTAAATAAATGGCCGATAAACGGCGATTTGTTGGTATTTTTAAGGGTATTTTCAGACTGAGGGGTATTTTTTAGGGTGGAAATTTTTTCAGACCAGGTATTTTTTAGGGTCAAAATTCGAGTTTCCCGACGGTCACCCCTAGCATTTTAACCTTTGAGTCCCCCCCCCGGGGTCCAAAGACTAGTGTACCCGATCGGCCCAAGACTGGCTCCGCTTTAGGAGAATTTTAGAGAACCACTCTTATCTTATCTCTTATTGTTTTCAGAATACTTTACCGCCACGGGTTGTGAAGTTGGTTCCCAGGTTCCAAACTAAGTTCGTAACTTCGCATCTATGGTTAGATTTTTTTTTTTTACATTCTGTGGCTGTGGTCTGTCAAAATTAAAATGGTTTTAGCAGAATATTCCATCTGAATTGGCAAATCACGAACTTAGTTGGGAACCAAGTTGCGAATTTGGGAACCCGGAGCGGTAAAGTATCTCTAAAATGGTAGTAAAATACCAATACCGTGCCATAAAGAGCACCTCCTAGTTCTAGCACAGGCTCCCCAGGATCATTGAGCGAACTCCAGAGTTGATAGTTTGCAGTTTTCTTGTGTTGCTGTGTGAAGTTTGACCGAGTTCGATGAGCGCTAAAATGAAAGTACCTACGAAAAATAAAAAAATTGAAAAACGCCCTTATTCAGTCCTTTAGTACCTAAATAAACCACTACTAGCATTTATTCGGTCAGAAATGCACTTTTAAGCGAGTTTTAGCCAATTTATTGTCACCTCTTACTCTATATGTTCTGGAAGGCGGCAAACTGCAAAATTCCCAACATTCGGCGATCCAAAAATACCCCGCGATTTTTTCCCTAAATCATGGTCGCTTGCTCAAACAAACCTCACAAAGTTAAAGTACAACTATTCAGCTATCTTGTTATCTTTTTGGTGGAAATCAACCCTCTCTGAATGATGTAAATGGCGAATCTTTTCAGCCTCGTCGATTCGGCCTGAAATTCACGTCAGGTACGCCCCCACGACTCCGTGGTAAAAACAAACCGTTGACGTTTTTTTCCCGTCGAGGGGTGGGCCAGACATTTTCGCAGGCTAGAAGCACAAGTGGTGAGAGCCTGCGAAAATGTCTGGCCCACCCCTAGAAGGGAGGAAAAACGTCACAACGGTTCATTTTTACCACGGAGTCAGACGGTTTCAGACGTCTAATTTCCCAGTCTAATTACTATACTAGTAATAGTTCTCACTAGAGCTGCCCCCGTGCTTTTTAAACTGCAGATGTAATAAGTATTCAATTAACATTTTTACAGCTGTTTCAGACAACACGCGAACCCACCGATATCAGCTTGTTGGAGTTTGTCAGTTGTATTACAAAACCGTTAAGATACATGTGAAATTCTATAAGCCGAAACTCTACAAACAATTCTAACCAAAAGTACGAAAAGCCGTCAAAACTCTTACGAAACTCTAGCGAAATACCGAAAATTCTTAAAACTATTGTGTCACAATTCCAAAACGACTATTAATACACATTCTTACTCAGAAACACTTGCGCACAAAAATCTTGTTTGAAAACTCTATGAATACTTGAAAGCTTAAAGCCAATTGATCTTTCCGGAAATACTTACAACGGAGAACAGAACACAAGACTTTAGACTCTCGTTGGCTGTCTCTGCTTCGCGACTTCTCTGCTTTTGCTCTTTTTCTATCGCTGCTCCCTAATAACCTATATCTGCGTTTTTATACCAGCTATCACCTAAAGCTGCTAAAGAGCTTATAATAGAACTTAATTTAACAGAACAAAAAACGTGTTCCGCCCTTGCGAGATTTCCGGTCAACAAAGGTACTATTTAAACCTACTTAGTATACTTTAGAGGCAACCATTACACAGCAGACAGCGCACACATCGGAAGAAGACAAAAACGAGTACTTCTCCCTTGTGCTGATGCAAAAAAAATTATTCTAAAGTCCTCTTTCTAAGTTTTGTGAACTTATAAAAAGGAAATCTTGTCGGTAAATTATCACATTCTTTCGTAGCGGACCTATTGTTAAGCACAATAGCAACCATTTTGAATGCTTTACTACTATTATGAGGTTTAGAGCTCTTAGCTTTGTGAACATTCAAGTTTACACAGCCACAGCAGCTCAACATTTGCTAATTCTGAACTATGGATTGCACTGACTGACTTCGGCTGAGCGTCTCCTTAGAGTTTTTGGTGATTTATTAAATGTCAAGACCAGTTTGTTGTGAATGTTTAGAATTTTTATTTCCGCCAGTGACAACAGTAGAGGTCTCAAACCCACGCTGCGAGTCACGTGATCTGGTCATCCAATCATAAACGTTACCCAAGACCTTTTGCGGGCCCTTTGCGAGTCACGTGATCTGATCATCCAATCATAAACGTTACCCGATACCTTTTGCGGGCCCTGCTCCGACGGATCGAGATTTTTTCTGCCATATGTACCATATACCCTTATATTTTCTCTTTACGCGGGGGATTCTATAATGCCTCCTCGGGTTTTGGCCTCTGGATCAGGTGGATACCCGTTGAAATGTAAGGGGGGAGGTGAATAGGTTTGCGGATCGGCGGATTTGGGCCTAAATAGCACACGGATTACGGATTTTAAGAAAAACTCGAGCGGATTTTCGGATTCTCAAAACGTACCGGATCGCGGATCTATTGAAAATTCGACTTCGGATTTCGGATTCTGATAATCGCAACTACGGATTGTTGACTATAGGGTCTGTAGACAAATAGACCTGGATGTTCGAATTTGTAGGCCGTTAATATGCTTTCGTATTTCACATACTTAATTTCGCATATTTAATAAAAATTTCCGCGCGCTTCGCGCGCATAAAGAATGATATCTAACTTACATTTTGAGAATTCGCGCAACGAGGCGCTATTTATAGAACAACTGTATCTTGACGAGAAAAGATTACTCTCCCCAAAATGCCCTGCAGTGATAGGCCTAGCAGACAGTAAATATGATTGAAGAAGACCCCTTAGATACTACCATTTTTCATTTACTACCAATCAGCGAGCGAGAAACGCGACAAACTTCTCGTCAAAGTGTGCACGTAAACCTACGCGAAAAAACATCGCCACGTTTCAGGGTTGTTCAACGTTACAAGCATAGAAAGTCGTCATGTGGGCCGCGCTTCACGCACATGAGAATAATAATAATTTCGTCATAAATATATTTTCGGCGCGCATGAATAGCACAACCTAAAGGCTCAGGAGCCCATCAATAGGAGCTTTCATACATAGTTGAGGTAGCGTATTTCAACGTTTACCTACCCTTTCTCTGAGGCTTGATGAAATGCGTTTATCAAAATGTGGGCGCGAAAGAAAAATGTAACTCCCTCTTTCTGTAAAATGTCTTCTACTAGGTCAAATAAGGGACGGGGGATCACAAAAACCCGCTAAATAATGACACGTCCCTCAGCGAGAGATGTTCGTGTATATAAGCGATACGGTGAAATCAATTGTTTTCATAAATCAAACGTTGCGGATTCGGATTGAGGCGAAAATGTGTGCGGATCGGCGGATTTTCATGAAAAATTGAACGGTTCGACGGATTCGAGGACCCCTATTCACCCCCCCCCCCTAAGGGGATAGTATATAAACAAAAGCAATGTTGTGCGTGAATTCTGTAACTACGACGACGAGAAAACTGAGTTAAATTAAGTAATCATCCATGCAAGAACTAGGCAAACCTCCATTGTTCTACGGCATTGAAGGTTCCCCACGTGGGATTTGTCCCATTTTTTTACCACAGAAAGTTATCATGACTAGTAACATAATAAAAGTAAAAAATTGATAGATTTCGACTTGCTTTGAGAACATATGGCAACAAAAAGTCTCTAGACCAATCACATTAAAGAAGAACAAAGGAGTGAGAATCAGCATTTTACGCTAGGTTCCCCACGTACAAAATCTTTTAAAATTGCATATCCTGTGTGTGGGTACCACATGTGCTTATATATCCCTAAAAATCCTCAAACAAGTTTTTCTAGCATAATGAATTTGCTGATTTCCATGTCTAAGCCAATGAAATTGCCAATATTGTCAATAGAAATTAATTGCATTCCAGCGTGCTTTGCCGTTGGCTTGCCTAGTTCTTATACGGACCATTACTTAAACACTAAACGAGTTTTCAAAAGTTTTTCGTTCTATCCGGCTGCTATTGTTTTATTTATCGTTATTCTTCCTTTGCCCAGAGCGCCTTTCGGTCTTCTCTTTGGTCTTTTCTCTTTCCTCTTGGGCACCGAGAACGTTTCTTGAAAAAGGCTATATACTTTAGCGAAGGTAAAGAAGTAACAAGGAGTCGTAAGGGACGGACCATTAGATATTTGAGGGGGGGTTGGGCAAATACCAAAAAAAATTCGAGCACAGCTTTGCACCTGAAAAAAATATCGTGCAAAGCAAAGAGGCAAGAAAAAAAATTCCTGCACGGCTAGCTTCTATATCATGTGCGTTTTTCTAGTTCACTTAACTGAGTACAATAAAAATTTTGGCGCGCTTCGCGCGCATTAGGAAGAAATCACATAAATATGAGTTTTGAGGGCTCACACAACACGAAGACAATACCTTCATGCCGTTTAAATAGATTGTGAAGAATATGTGTAGATTCAGATTCAGAGTTTATTATTCAGCTTCGTATACTCGCTGAATACATGGAAGATTACCATACCGAAAAATGAAGTCAGGGAAAGGATGAACCTGAGTGAGAAGTAGTTACTTTTTGGTGTAAAATAGATTTCATTAATGTTCAGGCATCAGGCCATTGTGCTCTTTTTACTCAGGCCTATGCTCTTGAGAAAGTCGTCACATTTTTCTCAATGTAAAATGAAGTGAGAAGACTTCTTGTGTATCCTGTCTCTTGTGTTTCTTGGCAAGGAACCTTCCCCCTCCTAACCCCTTATATATGTAAGCGTGAGTTTGGCATTACAACATACAAATTGGTCATTTGGGCCATGTTTCACGCACACGAAGAATAATATTTTTGTCACTATAATGCGGCGTGAATGAAGAATAAACCTTGATCTACTTTTATTCCGGGTATCTGGTATGTGCTTTTTTAAATTAAGGGCGCGCTTCGCGCGCAACAAAGGAAAATAAAATCCTCTCTTTCTGTAAACTGTCATCATCTAGCTCAAATAGGTGACAGAGGGAATCACAAAAACTTTAACAGCTCTGAGAGGGATCGCGTTAAAGCCTAGTTTCCATATAGTCTTATCTGTCGTATCTGTCTCATCAGTCGACCGTGAAACAATGAAAATTGGAATTATTCTTTTGTTTCACGGTTGACTGATGAGACAGATACGACAGATACGACTATATATATATATGGAAACCAGCCTTAATCAAAGTACTTATAGAGTGGGGAATCACTTCATTTTGACAAAAAAGTATTGCCCAAAATCCTCAGATACCCCCACCCCCAGTGTAAATCATGCTGGTCCCCTTAGGCCATATCTTGTAGCTGCATTACAGTTTTTCCCCCAATATATATGGAAGGCCAATGACGGCCATGTATTTTATTCACTACAGTAAGACATGAATGTGAAAAAGTGGTGGAAAAAAAAATCGTGCAAGCAAACGGCGTCCGAAAATTCGAGCAGTGTCTTGAGTAGGAAAAAAAATTCTTGCCGAGAAAAATTGCCCAACCCCCCCCCCCCCCCCCCCCTCAAATATCTAATGGTCCGTCCCTAAGTTGAGTTTTAGTCACGCCATGTCCCGCAGATAGCTCGTATGATCCCGCAGCTCGAGGGTCCCGATGGTAGATGACTTCAGCATAAATTATGCTAATATCGTGCTAACGTAGGAGTGAGCGAGTGACGACATCGAGTCCCCACGATAACTCTTTGGCTGTTGCTACGCAACTAGCCACGGGTTAAAAAGGGTTTCAGCCTCTATAGTTTCAAGATATAGATGCAGATGCTCATTTTGCGGTATTGTGGATATTTCAATTTTCTGAAATTGCTGCGATCAGCGCATCTAGTAGTAAAAAAGCCGTTCGAACGTTCTCACCAAATTGACTGCGTTTCCCTGCTAGCAGAGGCCTCTTCTCTCTGCATTTCGCTGGCTGAGGTTCGCGAGGAAAAGAGACCTATGTCGTGGGTCGAAACTCGCTTTGTTTTGCCGCCGTCCACAGCCTTGGACGGTTTGCTGACCGTTTCTTGAGCCCACTATATGCGCACGCATATCTGCAGACGTTAGTTCCGATATTATTTGAGCCCCCCAGCGGAAAACGTCTGTTCGGTAAAAAACAATATATCTGGCTCACTCTGCCTCGGTAACGATTTTTTTCTGGCTACGGGCCTGGCATGGCACGCATTTCTATGGAATATTGCCAACTGAAAGGGAGCCGCAGTGCCAAGAAGTATCGGATGGGTACCGGGTACTGCCCGAGCCCAACCCATTAACAACGGATCGATCGCCTCGCTTTAACTTCGAGGGGCATCTGCCTCGTACCCAGGCGTCTCAGGTGTGTCAAAAAAGGGCAAAGCCCTCCGGGGGGGGGGGGGGGGGGTCTTCCGAGTAAGAGTGATAGGGGTGCTCGTCGGAACATCGGAAAATATACCCTAAAAAATACCAGGACATAAAAAATCCACCCCCTATAAAACAAAATTTGCCCCTGATGAGAGTCGATCTGACGCCTAAGAAATACGCCCGAGCACCCCTATCAGGTAGGCTCGGTTTCCAGCCTTGGCGGCTGGGAACCGAGCCTACCCTATCAGGCCGACATGTGAAGAACCCCCCCCCCCCCCCCCCCCCCCCCCCAGGGCAAAAACCCGCGGCGATTCGCGAAAGGCAAAATCGCGAGGCGCACAATGCATCATGGGAAGAATCGGGCACTCGCAAAGGACCTAAGGGACCGGTCATTATTTATGTCGGAGAGGGGGGTGGAGGAGAAAATACCTGTGATCCAAAAAAAATTTCAAGAACCCCACCTGATAGCATTGATTGTTTTCGGGAGCCCCCCTCTGATAGACTGAAACATTACCCCCCTTCCCCTCCATCCATGTCAGTCAAAATGATTCAAACAGGTCCTGAAGGGGGTCCAGAATCCCATTTCTCAGTGTAAACGTTTTGCAAGATCCCAGTCCTGAAGTTTTTCCAGTCAAAGTTTTCAAAATCCCAGCCTTAAAAAGTGACTTTTAAACATGTGTACAGTGTTTGTATTGCAGTCGTAGGGCAAAATTTTAAAAAGCAGTTCACACATTTTTAAAGCCACTCTTTACAGACATTGATATTTTATTGTTGGTTCAGTTAAAGGCAAATTGAACTTTCTTAACATTTTTCCCATTTCTAGTTCTATTGGCCAAATCCCAGCCCCAGTGACTCCAATCCTATTTCCAAGCCTAACAAAAGGTCTCCCACAATGGCCATCATGGCAAGTCACTAAAACCTCCTACCTCCCCCTCTTTTCTGAAGGCAGTATCTGGGGGTCTCTTAAAATGATCAGGAGTGTTAAGATTGAGTAGATGGCGAGCGCGTAGCGTGAGTCGAATTTTTTTTAGACTTTATGGTGATATAGACAAAGTAATTGTTTCTCAAGACCTCCCTTAACTGCCATTTTCGCCTTTAAAGACCCCCCTTGTGTTCGCTTAAAAAATTTCAGGGCCCCCCATTTTCATTTTTGCAAATTGAACTTTCTTAACATTTTTCCCATTTCTAGTTCTATTGGCCAAATCCCAGCCCCAGTGACTCCAACCCTATTTCCAAGCCTAACAAAAGGTCTCCCACAATGGCCATCATGGCAAGTCACTAAAACCTCCTACCTCCCCCTCTTTTCTGAAGGCAGTATCTGGGGGTCTCTTAAAATGATCAGGAGTGTTAAGATTGAGTAGATGGCGAGCGCGTAGCGCGAGCCGAAATTTTTTTAGACTTTATGGTGATATAGACAAAATATTGTTTCTCAAGACCCCCCTTAACTGCCATTTTCGCCTTTAAAGACCCCCCTTGTGTTCGCTTAAAAAATTCAGGGCCCCCCATTTTCTCCTCCCCCCCCCCCCCCCCCCCCCCCTCCGACTTAAATAATGACCGGTCCCTAAGGACCACTGGAATCTTTCGCTCGCCCTTCCCCGCCTTGCGCGCTAGCTTACTCCCAGTCCGCTCGCATTGAAAATCGCGAGGCATTGGATTTGCCGCGACAAACTGAAGAAGATAAGGCCCATCCACGGTCAGTATAGGTCCCCTTCTGTACACTATTAGACTGAAACAGAAGCTCATAAGTACTACTTATGAGTCGGTCGCCAGTGGCGTACGCAGTCTATATGCCTGTAGGCACGGGACTGTAAATTTTGTGGGTGACTTTGGTGCAAGTACTGTTGTGCATTCATGAGCTGGTCAGTGATTTGCAAAATATGCGTATGCCCGAGGCTGTAACTGCAACTTTTAAAAATCCTGCGTACGCCCCTGGTCGCGAAAACGGAGACTTTTGAAAACGGCTCGCGACACTTTGAACAGTATTGAAACATGCGTATCTTATGTTTCTAAAGAGTTACTTCTTAGAGTAAACAAAAATTGATAATTGTTTTCCTGTTTAGCCTCCTGTGTAGCTGTGCTTGAATCGTATCCGGTGGACAGTTGAAAAACGGTACCAACAGCGTCTCAAACGGAGCACATTAATTTCAAGAAGGGACCTCTGCGCAAACCAATCCCCCACCCTAAACTGTTCCATCCCTCAAATGATGGATTCATTCTTGGAAAAATACAATGGCATTGAAGTATGGGTGGAATTTCCTGTGTTTAGAATTTGTTTTGTTTCCTGGTTGCGTTGTACCATAAATTGAATCCTCGTGTCAGACGGAAAGTTACCATAGCAACGTCAATCTATTTGACAGCGCGCAAAAACGAACACCCAATCAGCGCTTTTGTTTTTCTATTTGCGTCATAAAACACGTGATTGAGCAAAATAGAGCATTTCGAGTCCGAACAACAACACGCCGTTTGCGAGTGTGTTTTGATAGAAGAGTTCGTTGATTTCTTCTCAAAATGGATACATTAAAGGAACAGGCAATGATAAATCAATTCGTAATGGCTGCAGGTTGTGCTAGGGATCAAGCGAGACAGCTTTTACAAGCGGCACACTGGCAATTCGAGGTTCGTCGTTTGTTTTGGTTTCGTTGCTCTCGCTGGATTTGCTTTCACATCGCACTCAAACAGTTCTAACCGACAATTTTTCTCTGTTTCAGACGGCACTGAGTCTGTTCTTCCAAGAAGCAGCCATTCCCTCTCATAGCCATAATCCAGTAAGTGAAAATAGAAGTTTAAAGTCGCCATTTAAATTTTCTCTCTTCGGTAGATTTGTTTGTTGTGAACTTGACGTTGTTATCATCATCTGAGTGATCTGGGGTTTAATACGCGAAATTGTTTTTACTTTGCAGCTTGTAACGCCGGCGAACACCCCAGCGACACCACCAAACTTTCCTGATGCTCTACTTGCCTTCGCCAAGCTCCAAGCTTCAGAAAAAACACAAAAATCGCCGAATCAAAACACAAACGAACCTGTGAGGTGAACTTTGTTGCGCAACTCGCAGAGTTGACAAAGATATTCTCTCACATTAGACTTGTAAAAAGTTCCAGCGATTGAATTTTTATCATTTAAAAATATATGTTAACGATGTACTGGAAATGGAGCCGCTGATTGCTGTGCGAAAGAAGTTGAATGGTTGAAAAGGAGGAGAGAAATGAGGAATGATGTGTATAGAAAACAAGGTGGAAAAGACACAACCGGCGAGCATAGCAGTCCACATCTGGATCAAGAGGAATTTGCAAAGGGAATCCAAGCGTCACGAGCAAGGTTGCCATTGCAGCAACCAACTGAGGACGATTCATAAACTCAGATAAAAGGGACAAAGCATCTAAACCAACAAGAATGTGTTTATTGAATAACGAGGGGATGAGGCGATCGAACGATTTAACGACGAAATGCGGGAGTTGAAACGAGTTCGTGTTTTCGATGTGGCAGCAAATTTAATTCACCATTTAAGTAATACCAAGGAACAACAAGCCTGAGATGCCACCAGGGACCCTGGCCTAACTTATGTTGTACGTGTGGCTCATAGCTTTGTTGGCTAGTTTTGCCATTGCCTGCAACTTGGACCTGAAATAGTAGAACATTGGTACTAGAACATTGGGATGGTGTTGCAGCTCTCTTGTTGCGTCGTTAAAAAACAAACATTACGGTAGGTTTGTACACGCACTTAGACGGCTTGATAAAATTGACATAAAGTGGCATTTAATAGTCTCTTTGAGCAGAATCCGTGTAAAAATCATACGTGAGCATGATCGGTAATATGTTCTGTAATTTCTAAGAAATATTGCACTATGTATAGCATGTCATAATCATCGATGACTACGGCCCAGTATTTCCGGGGCTACAAATACAAAACTAAATCGACATGGATTCGTGGCAGTAAAATCGATATAGATGTTCATTTCATATATTAAACACTCCTGCTTTCTGAAGAATTGTAGTGTTGTTATTTTTGTAGGCAGATCGTAACGTATACAATGAGGTTGTATTTGTTTTCATTCTTTATCTCAGAGTCCACGTGTTCGTTGACTGGTACTAAGCCAAGGTCATTGAATCATGACTAAGCCTTTTGCGTTTGGTTTTGAAATATATTCAGCCTAACGGTGGCCTTTAACAACGAGAAATAATCCTTGTTCTAGAATATTTTAGTTATCTAACTCACTCAATATATGTAGCTAAATTTCGTTATCAGGAGTGTATAAAGGTTGTAGTTCCGTGATGACTGAGAGTTCACGCGTCTCAGACCTTCAAAGCGCGTTATAGTTGTACATGTTGTACATTTCATTCAACCCTATCGCACTGTTGTGCTACCAACTGGATCTTGTCATCACTCTGGATTTCATAACGAAATAAGGTCTAATGTTCAAGCAGTTCGTTTACCATAATATGATTTGGCATAATTTTAAGAAGACCTGTATAAAGAAGGTGAAATGCAGTCTGACATCTCAGAGACTTGAGCTGTGCAGACATTTGCATGGGAATGAGGGAAGGAGACAAAGTTCACACGGTGGATCAGCCCCAGGGGGGGGGACTCCAATATTTTTTTTTCTGGGATGTCAGTCGTATCTTTTAGGGGTTGAAATCACGATGGTTTGGTCTCTTTTAGGGGTGATCGTGATCTTCAATAAATTTTAGGGAGATTGGTATCTTTTAGGGCCGAAACTGTGTCGAAATTGTTTTTTCTTATGATGGTGCTTCTAAAAACTGTGTAAGTAAGAGAGATTATTCGATTCGAGAAGACGATAAATTAGAAACAAACACGGAAATTTCTTGATGGGTATCTTTCACCTGTTACCTGTGTCCTTCGCGCCTACTTGGTACATAAGACCTCATCTTTTAGGGTATCTTTTAAGGTAAGATATTTTTTTAGCCACGCCATGGCCCGCCATGTTTGGTATCTTTTAGGGGTGAAACTGAAAATTTCCGACGATCATCCCAGACAACTTTTCAAGTGTTTTTCCAGCATCCCAAGTGCGTTTATCACATGTATAAATCACAGAAATCCGCTTTTTATTGCTTTTCTAAAATAGCTTTGTATCTGCCATGCGTTTATAATGTAAGAATGCACAGCTCTCAACCAATCAGAGCGTGCATACTATTTTAGCTATTTTATAAAGTATTTTAAAATGAAGTGCAGAGAGCAACCACAGGGAGCAAAGAAGCATGTCCCAATAACAATAATGCAGTTCAAAATGAATACAGTAAACACCCACATAGAGCCAATTCCACATGACTGTCTGGTGTATATACACAAAGTATATACACCAATTCTGAACAAAATGTATAGGAGTACAGTAAGGGAGAAGTACTCACGACACTCATCGGAAATCCACTCTAATATGAGAACAAGTCAGGCCAAAATGTTGCCAATAAATACTACTTATTAGCCGAGAATGGGCAATTCCATAAAATAAAGGTATCCCCCCCCCCCATGTATATAGAATTCCGGGCAGGTTAAATCCCCCTCCCCTTCAGAAATTTCAACTTTTACCCCCCTCCCCTCCGGAATCCAAATAATCACCACCTTGTTTATTATTGCGAGAAAAAGTAAAAATTTGCGAGAGGGAAACGTTGCGGAGAAAAAGGCAAAAGGTTGTTGCGGGAATTTATTAAATTGTGTGTTTCCCAAAAATATCCATACCCCCCTACCGAAGGGATTGGAAATTCCAGAGGGGTGGGGTGGTCAATTTACCTGATCTTTTCCATACAAACACTGTATTTTTCTTCGGAAATTCCAGAGGGGAGGGGGGGTCATTTCTCAACACCCTTCCGTGGGGGGGGGGGGGGGGGGGGTATGGATATTTTTTGGAAACACACATTTGCAAAGTAAAGAAAACACAAAAAGCGCACAATCTTGTTTCAGAAGTAATTAATACAGAGCATGATAGTTTGATTTTGAAGAAAAAAGTAACACCGGCATTCACAACATCCACTGAATATGAGCTCTACATTTTTAGCGTGTTTAACTAGTAGCTTATTGGCTATTTTGTAAGATTTGAATTGTAGGGGCAAAGAATCGGATGATATTATCACGGAAAAACTTGAGACTTTCGCCATTCGATCGTGAAATGGGGGAATAGACATTTGAAATGAAGTGTGGAAGCTATTCACTTGCAACACACATTTTCAATCGCTTTCTAAAACAATTTTTCCAAATATAACCAATAGGAAAACACATTGGAATGAGCTAGACCAAGCTTGGATGAAAGCCCAGTTGTTACTTTTTGCGGATCTTCGAATATTTGAGGCTTAGGAAAAACCCATAGAGAAACTCTAAACATATTATTCAACATGCATAGTATATGTACCATTTTTGAGAAACGTTTATTAAACTATACCGTTTTGTTCCGGGATTTCATTAGATATGTTAGGGAAAGTCGCGGGTTTTGGCAAAAGTTGCGCGTCCATGCAAGCTCAACGTATCACGTATCGCCAACATCCTTTATATTAATCTCAATGTGTGATTGTACAAAGTTGAACCTGATGCGTGATTGAACTAACAGTCGAAATCAGTAGAAAATTATGGAGATTCTGTCTTAGAAGGGACAAGTACGAACTGGGAAGCATTCTCTATCTATCGAATATGGCGGCGAAGACTTTTTTCCGCGCGTGAAATGACGTTCTTTTCTTTCTGAAAAACGCTATTTTAGCAGACTGAAAAACAGCGAACTCTTCAGACCCCCCCCCCCCCCCCCCCCCCCCTACCTTGTGACAAGAAATCCAGCTTCGGAATTTCCAAATGCCGCTCGTGGGGGTACCTTTATTTTCTGGAATTGCCCAATGAAGTTCCGGGGGGGAGGTACTCCCTCACATATGGGTATACCCTGCCCTTTAGGGTATGTAGGGTATTTTTGGCCCCAAGTGTCTGCGGTGTGGTAGGGTATCGTTTTTCGCTTGTTTGGTCTCTGATAGGGTATGTATTTCAGTATGGCTATACCCTACAAAAAAATTCGATCAAAGTTGTGCCGCATTTAGTGATAAAGACAGTTTATTTTAAACCTTTACATGATTAATACAATTCCACTTTGATCGCAATAAAAAAAAAGCAAACAATTTTTTTTTAACGTACTATGACACCCGGCGTAACTGATTGATAAAATTGATAATTTGTACCAATTGATTATCAATTGGTATCAGCAATTGATAGCCAATTGATAACCAAAATCTCAGTGAGTGGAATTGATAACAATTGATAAAGTTCATACCGTTTTTTCTTATATCTTCGAGGTTGGAGTTTTTGAAGTTATAGACAGGTTTCACATAGTGCATGATCAGAGCTTGAAAGTAATTTCCTCTGAATCGATCAATGAACCGTGGATATAAATCCTGTGTAAATAATGGAAAATAATTGGAATTATCCCGGCCCACTGCTCGTGATAAATTTCACTCAAGCATCAAGGGGATATTTGGCCAATAATCAGCGGACATTGTTCAATTTACTGACTAACAGTCAAGATAAGCTCTGCAAGTTCTTCCCGTGTTGGTGGTTCGAACCAACATGAATTCAATTCAATTGGTTTTTTTTTCTTTTTTCTCCTGCCTGGAAAGTGCCGGGGCGTAATAAAAAAAATGCCCCGCCCTGGTATGCCTGGTACCGATTGATCCAAATTCATCAGTCTGATACTATTGGTGCAAATTGATATCAATTACTAAATTGATTATCAATTGGTATCGGCAATTGATAACAATTGATAATGTCCAAAATCTGAGTGAGTATCAATTGGCTATCAATTGCTGATAACTATTGATAATCAATTTACTAATTGATATCAGTTGCCTATCAATTGTATCAATTGGAAATTGATTATCAATTTTTATGAATTAGTTACGCCGGGTATGACAGCTACAATCGAATAAGCATTTAAATTCAATTTATAATATTCATCAATTATTCATGAAGCAAGTATCCAATGAGAAGGCACAATTCAGGTCACATGACTAGCCTTGTAAACTGGATACAAGATCCATCAAACTAAAAGAGCGGGGAGGGCTTGAATATTCAGCAGGGAAAGGGTGGGGTTGATGAATAATAACAATAGTTAATAGATCTATTAGTATTCTGTAAATATTTATAGAATACTAATATCGATATTAGTATTCTATAAATATTTACAGAATACTAATAGATCTATTAACTATTGTCATTATTCATCAACCCCACCCTTTCACTGCTGAACTATTCGAGTAAAATTACGACTATGAAAAAACGTTACTCAAAACTTTAAGCAAGAAAAGCATTTGGCAAAACAAATGTTACAACAATTAGGCTAGTTGGTTTGACAATAATAAACTGTATAAGAATAAGTCCAAGAACGGCTGCAAGCAGACTAGTGTTCATTTGACCAGAAAGCTGTCTTATTATATAAAACTAACAGCATTAAAAAACGCATTTTCAATAAATAACCAGAGAGTCTGACTCAGTTGAACTGCTTTCCCTGCACTGCCTTTCCAACAATTTCTTGACCTCGTCTTGTTCACTTGCTCCATTGTTGTATCTTTTCCAATCCCTCTGCGTGCCATGCTTTCGAAACCAGTTTGGAAACCTTAAACACATGGAAATAGTTCGATATTTAATGTATTTTACATTTAATTTAACAAGTCTGATAAAGCAAAGTCGCTATAAAACTAACCTTAATTTCTTGCTCGATTGTTGTCTCAAAAAGCTCGACCATATAGTTCGCATCTCCTGTTACTCGTATCGGTACGAATGCCTCCAACTGCTGTCCTGTGGTGTTTTAGACTTTCGGAAAGTCCCATCCCGACACACGATTTTGAAGAGCAGAGAAAGCGACATGTGACGAGTTTGGCGTACCAAAAGCGCTACGCTGCATTTTTTTACAGTACTTAGCATCGACTGAATAAATTTCATTGCACAACTTTCGGCTAAAGTTGATAACAAAAGCCAGTTCATTATTTTGTGTATTACATCATTTACAACAAAAGGCCTATTCATTGTCATCAATGAAACAAAAGAATCCTAAAAACCTTTTCAACTGAATTGAATTCATCCTGCCTTGGATTTTCAATAGAATCCTATGATATCTCTTTTTTGTGTAAATTGAGGACGAGATATCATAGGATTTAAGTATATTCAAAGCGTTCAGTTGGTAGATTCCGTCGAAAATAGCACTCAAAAGGGCGATATCGCCCTCGTCGCTGCGCGACTCGTGCTATATCGCTTTTTTCGTGCTATTTTCTTAGCGGAATCTAGCCTTCTGAAGCTTTGAATAATCCTATAGTACTTCAAATTGTTTTCAACAAAAGAATACAAACAAAGAATTTTCAACAAAGAGTTGTTGTCTTGACATATCATAAGTCATTTACAATATTCGCGTCCGATTTGTATGGTAATCCCATACAAATCGGCCGCTCATATTGTAAATAGTACTTAAGATATCTCAAGATTTAAAACATTTCGATTCAATGTAAAGATATATATAGACAGAAGCCCGAATATAGACAGAAGCCCGAGTTCACGCAGTTATGCGTCTAGTTTTACTTTAGTATCATCCTATGCTGGCTAGCAAAGTCCATTCTCTAATACATTATCTAATTATCGGCAAATTTGCTGCGGGGAACGTTTTTGCTTTTGTCAGTAGCAATCGGAGTCGTCGGTCCGGGGAAAAAGTTGTAACAAGAAGATCCGGCCCGCTCAACAGCCAATCAGTGTGCGCCATTTCATCAGAGTGGCTGCTATATAATTAAGCACCATATTAATTAATAAGAACAGGTAGTGTACAGTAAGTTACAGAGCATATTTCGTTACTGCGCATTCTATTCTGTGTCCATGCCACAAGTGTTGTGCAGTGTCAACGCATTGGAGAAATTGGCTGAATATTCTCAAGAAGGCTGCTGTAACCATACCTTGTCCCATGCCTTCTTGCAGTTATACAAAACTCTAGCGATACTTCGCATGACATAATTGTTGGTTCACAGAACAATGTGTGTTTTTCAATCTTTAGTTGGCGCATTAGCATTTGAATGGCAATGTTTCTTATAAACACGAAGTAAGTGCTATATAAAAGCACTGGTGCTCGGACCAGCATTACAAACTCTCAAAATACAGTGGCGGTTCGAGAGCGGGTTCCACGAAACACCCTTGAACACCGGGGGACAATGAGGATTTGATTGTGATGTCCGGAACTAAAAAAAAAACACTTTAAACGGAAGTGAACCCCAAGCGGAAGTCTTTGACTGTTTTGTTTTATTTGATTATGATAACTGATACCATTTTGTAATTAGATATCTAGCGAGGGGGCCGTGCCCCAAAATTGTGAGTTAGGAGACAAACGGAGAGTTCTGTGATTAAAATTGGAGAAAATTATATCGTCTAGCGAGTTTATTTGGTTGTCCCCGACAGTGATACCCTATCAGTCTTTGAAGAAGTGAGAAGAAACGGAACCTTGATCAGTCCTGGATCCGCAACTGAAATATATTACCACTATTTTGGTAATCCACTGGCAGGAAAGGGAGGTGAATAGTTAACAATTATTCCTCGAGCCCGAATGGGCTCTGAGTCAATAGCCCATGAGGCCGAATGGGCTATTGACTCAGAGGCCATGAGGGCGAGAGGAATAATTGTTTTAGTCAAATCACACTAGTAGGTCAATTTGTATTGCCAAAAAAAATGTTTTTGTTCTGGTCATTTGCCATTTTCTGGCTTTCAAATCCGACACTTTTCGCTACTAGTAGGCTATAACTTATAGCCTACTAGTAGCTCAACCAATCAGAACGCAGCATTAATAATAGACCACTAGTGTGATTTGACTAATGGTGCATATATACCGAGACACGAAACCAATACCTAAATGGTCCCTGAAAATATCTTAGCAAAATTGTCTGGAGTGTCTACATTTCTTTGGCTTATTGCCGTTCCAGGGTCTACCGGTAAATTTTCATACATTTTCTTGTCTTTGTCAATTTGTCTTCTCTGTCAGTCACGTGACTTTTTCGAGCGCTTTCACTTCCGGCCTAGGAAGCGGTGGTCAGACAAAAACAAAATGGCCGCCGTGGTGCAAGGATCGGCTGAGATTTTATCGGAATATGCTGACGGTTTGAGGAAATACTAAGCACAGAAATCTTCAGAAAGTACAATTATGTCAAAGGATCGACCCCTACGCACTGAAAAAGAAAGATTGCGAAATAGATTTCGCTAAATTTCCTCAAGTAGAGTTCCCTGACATCTCGAACTACCTGGTGCTACAGACGTCCTTCTATACAGCAAAGCAGATGAACTGGAAAATGTGGAGGCATACAACTTCTTTGTTTGTGGCTGGGTGAAGGATCTCGCTATAAAGCCTCTGAAGAACAAATGTAGCGTCGTTTTTGCCAGTGTAAGTGAGTTTTTATGCACTCGTTTTGCGAAGACGCGTCTTTCTCAACTTCGTTCTTTCCTTTTAGGTCCACCATTCTTAAACATCAACGGAAACACCTCCTAAGGCTAAAATCCTTGTAAAGATTGGCTCGCACTGTAGGTACCGGAGCTGACCGGAGCACAGTATACGTAATTCAATAGAGACAATGGACCCGAGACAAAGGACTCCAAGTAACACAAAGAACGAAGCTAACACAGAATACAATAGTCTCCGGTACCTACAGCAAGACCCTAAAGATTGCTAGGCCGTCTTATAAATTGAATAAAGACAACGTGTTGGATTGCGTAGCGACCAAATAGTCCACGAGTAAACAAACCGAACGACACGTGTAACGATTTATAATTAAACTCGACGTCTTACAAATACTTCTTAATTACAAACAATAAACATATAGATTTGCGAGTTGTACGATCAGCAATTCGGCTGAATTTACACGGGTTTTGCGATGAAATACGCAGGAAATGCGATTTTGTTGTGCGAAGGAAAAACGGCTGTGCGAACTAGCAAACACGTGCTGTACCATAACAATATTGTCACAGGTCCATTCTCCTGGGCGCGACACAGGCGCCCTGCGCGGGTTCTAACATCCTCCCCGCCGACGTCAGCGGGTGGCAACGTCTACTCTGACTTCTGCGATCTCGTCTTTCGTCTCCGCTTGTGACGGCTTGACTTCTTGCGACTCGACTGACATGCGCACTCCCCGCCGTCGGGAGCGGCCTTCACTGAAACTTGATCTGTACTATCTGAACTACATAACTTATCTACACTAACATCTCCTAACTCTAACCTATGTAACCTCTGCACGGGTCTGTTCAAAATACCCTTTACCGTACGTATGTCAAGGTTGGGTTTCTGGATACGGAGTACGGAGTCACTGGAAGATTCGGAGGTTTAGGACTCAACAGCATTTATTCTGGCTTGCCCGGGTTCTCCACCAGAATTTCAAGGGGGTTTTCTTGACACAGAGTAGAAGTACTTGAAGACTCAGTGGTTTAGACTCAACAGCATTTATTCTGGCTTGCGCCACAACTTCCTTTTCGTATCTTGTACAACGGGTCTTTTATACCCACAAGGCGCTATTGTCTGTTACAATACGTGGCACGAACTCCGAGGTACATTTAATTGGACTTAGGTAGAAAACAGCTGTAGGAAACGAATCACAATGACCCTAACGACCTTTTGTTGGAAAAGGCATAGAACCATCTCCTGTTTAATTAAGCTGCGGCTTAAGCTGTGAAGCAAAGTAAAAGCCGAACAAAGACTTCACGCTTAGTCATGTTATGAGTAAACACATCTGTCTTAGCAGCTAAATTGGATCTTAAATGAAAATCTAAAACAAGGTCGTAAGGTCACTAGAATTCGCTTTAGAAAATAACAGAGTTCGGACAAGTAAAATATCATCGGGATATTTATCATGAAGTTCACAGAAGTAACTAAATCCTAGAAACTAACTCAAGAGTTGAGTTGTAACCTAATTTCCACAAAGCGTAGAGAAATATTTAATTAACAGCTGTTGTCAAAAGAGCGAGATCATAATTTATTCGAGTAGCAAAAGAACTCAAAAGTAAGAAAGAGTCAAGAGATTTTTCTCTTGACATTACCCAACGGCCAATTTCAAAATACTCTTGAGGATTTTTGAACAAAATTATTTCTTTCAACGCAGAAGGTTCAAGAGTCTAGTTTGTAACGTTATGTGTTTTTTTTCCTATAATATATAGTTAACCCTAAATTGAGAAATGTAAAATGGATTAAATATGTTTTTTTTTTAAATATATGAAGCATGCATTAAGTAATTATTGGTAAAACTGATTATATTATATTTGAATATGAGTTGAAATTGTAATTAATGGCAATATAAGAGTCAAGAACGTTTGTGATCTTCCTCTATGTTTTTTTTTTGGAATTTGTAGCTTATGAAAGCGGATCGCCAAAGGTCTTTGTGGAGTGAAGTTGACTGAAGTTTTTAAGCGATGTCGAAGGAAAATATCGCAATTGAAATAATTTATCCTTGCCTGAAAAATCTATATCTATATTTTTTTCGAATGAGCCTGAAAATGTCAAATAATAATTCGTTCTAGTGATATTTCGTTCTAATGGTCCATGCGTAGCAAACACCAGGACTCCTCCATTGTTTAATCCAATGTGGCATTGGCTAGGCGATTTACTGCGACGCTTGCAGCAACAGAACTAAAAGTCTCAATGAAATTCTATAATCGAATAGAAACAAACACCAGGAATTCACTACTGTGCAATGTGATAATGGCTAGGCGATTTATAGTTTCGTCCGAGAAAGTATCATTATTGAGTAAGTACATTTTGTGAGACAAGCATTTTCCCAAAATTCCGATTCTTAAATATGGCATAACGTTTTTCATTTTATCTCTTTAAATTCTTGTATCTCGTGCATCGCATTTTATATCTCTCTTTGTATCTCTGAAATTCTTGTATCACTGAAATTGTATCTCTTAAACTATTGTATCTCGTTTGAATGAGCTTCTTGCTCGCATATAAGGCTTCTAATCCCCTTTGTATATTTTAGGTCTTCCTTGACCGATTATTCTGTACGGGAAAATGCCTCTTTTTTTGTACGTTACGCCAATAACTTTTCCGAGATAACCTGCGAAAAAATTCTTCTTTGCATTTTTAAAACAATGGAAGTCTTGTTGTCTCAACTAATTGATATCTTGGTTTCTGTACTTAACAATACTAAAATTATTGTATTAAGCTGTGCAAGGCTATATTTAGGCTACGAATTTGATGTGTCCTATTGTTCTCAACGCTTAAAATTCAGTCTGGTGAAGTTTCTAATATGTGAAGTTTTTTAAGTGATCGATTTCATTCGCGGTTAAATAAGACATCTCTTAAATTGAAAAGACATTACTAGCTACTAAATTCTAGGCTACTAAATCTGTAATTATTTAATGCAAAGTCCATATGAAAAAGTCATGTTTCTAAACTTATACTTATCTAAGTTTTTCTTGTTACGATCCGACCTCCTCTTCTCTTCAAGGAGTAATCTTTCAAGAATTATATTCCTCGTCCAAGTCCATGTGAATATCAATGTTCCTAGTCCAGAGAGCGGCGTCTTGTGTCCGCAAGTTCCAAATACTGAAAACAGTGTTATCCAATTTCGAAGACCGTCTCGTGACTTTGTGCAAGTGTTTCGTGACATAAGGGTCGGGCGTTTCTGGCGATCGTTAGGACCGTTAGGGCAGATGGATAGAAGGTGAATAGTCGTCCGGTACTGCCAAGGTGCTCTGGACGAGACGTCGATAGAAGGGTCAAGACAATTAGAACGGTGGTGGTAAACACAGCCATATGGAATAACTTCGGGGTCTTCTCTGCTTTAGAACGCGTAGTTCCTTCGGTTGTCAACAGAATGTCAAGTTAAAGCAATTGTGAAAGAAGTATTGGCTACAGTACCGTATGAATCTCCGGGATCTTGCGTAGAACGAAGTTCAAACCGGGTTCTCCACCAGAATGTCAAGGTTGGGTTTCTGGATACGGAGTACGGAGTCACTGGAAGATTCGGAGGTTTAGGACTCAACAGCATTTATTCTGGCTTGCCCGGGTTCTCCACCAGAATTTCAAGGGGGTTTTCTTGACACAGAGTAGAAGTACTTGAAGACTCAGTGGTTTAGACTCAACAGCATTTATTCTGGCTTGCGCCACAACTTCCTTTTCGTATCTTGTACAACGGGTCTTTTATACCCACAAGGCGCTATTGTCTGTTACAATACGTGGCACGAACTCCGAGGTACATTTAATTGGACTTAGGTAGAAAACAGCTGTAGGAAACGAATCACAATGACCCTAACGACCTTTTGTTGGAAAAGGCATAGAACCATCTCCTGTTTAATTAAGCTGCGGCTTAAGCTGTGAAGCAAAGTAAAAGCCGAACAAAGACTTCACGCTTAGTCATGTTATGAGTAAACACATCTGTCTTAGCAGCTAAATTGGATCTTAAATGAAAATCTAAAACAAGGTCGTAAGGTCACTAGATTTCGCTTTAGAAAATAACAGAGTTCGGACAAGTAAAATATCATCGGGATATTTATCATGAAGTTCACAGAAGTAACTAAATCCTAGAAACTAACTCAAGAGTTGAGTTGTAACCTAATTTCCACAAAGCGTAGAGAAATATTTAATTAACAGCTGTTGTCAAAAGAGCGAGATCATAATTTATTCGAGTAGCAAAAGAACTCAAAAGTAAGAAAGAGTCAAGAGATTTTTCTCTTGACACGTAGGATAAGAACGTCCGGATAAGAACGTCCTTGCCAGGATGCACAGCCTCGACTCGTCCCATAGGCCATTTGCCTCGCGAGACGTTATCCTCTGATATGCGTACAACATCGCCAACACAGACAGGCGATTGCTCCTTCATCCATTTATTTCGAATGGACAGTTTATTCAGGTATTCTGCTTTCCAGCGCTTCCAAAAGTGGTTTACAAGCCTTTGCTTTTACAAGTATCTATGTATAAGACTCTTGCTGTTGACCTCGAAGTCATCAGGAACATCGTAGGCTGATTAGTGACGACTTCCTCGTCAAGTCTAGAGAGATGCAACATTTCTTCACAGCTCGTGGTTATCCAGCTGCACAATTCGAGAATGACCTTAACAGAGTTTTAACAGTTACACGTCAAGGCGCCCTTACGGCATCCCGGCATGAGGACAGCACAGACCGCGTTCCGTTGGTACTTACTTACAACAACTTTAACGCCATTACCAAACAGATACTCATAAAGAACTTTAACATCTTAACCACTGATCCAGACACACGCAGGATTTTCCCTGAGTCGCCACTTATATCCTACCGCCGCGACAAGAATCTCAGGGATATCCTCGTGCACTCTAGTGTCGGTTCGTCAACATCATCGGATGCCGGAACGTTCCCGTGTAACCTCCCGCGCTGTCAGACGTGCAAACACACCACTTCTCAGACTATCATACAGGGTCCCAAAAGCAGATACACCATCAACGATCGCTTCACCTGTCGGTCTGAGAATGTGGTGTATTGCATCAGCTGCACCCGTTGTACTTCTCTGTACATTGGTGAAACCGGTCGTTCTTTACGCGAACGAGTTGGAGAGCACCTTCGCAGTATCAAGAACAAATCTCCTGGTTTCCCTGTGGCCGAACATTTTAACTCTGCATCGCACTCTATTGACAATCGTAGGGTATGCGGCCTCCGTTTAAGCCACGGGGACAACTACCATCGCAAACACCAGGAGATGGAACTTATCTTAAACTTCAAATTCCACTATCTCTGACTGTTCGAACTCATCTAGAGCGCGCGCGCATATTGTATTTAGCGCGCGCTTTTCCGTTAGGATTTTAGCATGGCGAATACCGCCTTTTTATACACTGATGAAGGGCCATGCCCGAAACGTTTGTATTAAATTATACTGACACTTTTTCAATTTATTGATTCGATTTTATACCATGATTAGTGACCTACCGACTGCTAAGTGCGCAGGAGTGATAGGATCCATGTCCCGAACGTCGTCACTTACTGTAGTTAAAGGGCGGCTGTTGATCACCGCCTCGATCTGGACCAGTACAATTTCGAGTTATGTGTACGACAGCAATGCCTTTCCTAGCACCTTCCGCAGAGGCTCCTTCACCGACCGTACAATGCGCTCCCAGAAGCCTTCCCGCCATGGCGAACGCTCAGTGATAAACCTCCACTTGATTCCTCTTACTTGCTAAATCAGCCGCCTTCTTATTCTCCCAACCGAACATTGCTTCTATCTCTCGATCTGCTGCCTGAAGTGTCGTCGAATTATCCGACCACCAGCGACCACACTGTCACAAATACCTCGCCTCCTAATCATACGGACGAATGCCTGGAAGAATTCTTCCTGAGCGCGCACTGTCGCGATTGCAAGAAACGGGCTACAATTAACTCCAAAGGTACACGGGTCATTTGATAGACATCGAACATCGGGACGCTTAACTGCTTGTCTGTCTCTCCATACGTATCTGTGAACGGCACGATCAACCTCGGCGAGCTTTATCTGTAAGAACATTCCGAACATTTTTTCTACGTCTGCCATTAGTGCGACCTTACGTGTGCGAAAGCGCAACAACACGAAAACTAGGTTGGGTTGCAGCGCGAGTCCAAGCAGAATGCAATCATTGAGCGAGACGTCGTTCTGTCTGTCGCGCGCGGACGCATCAAAAACAATACGGCATCTACTGTTAATAGGTTTGTCTTCTCTAAAAACTGCATGGTGAGGCAAATATCTCACCACCGTCCCATCTTCATCTTTGTGTAGTAGTCTAGTTAGGTTTAAGGTTCCAGGAGCTAAATAAATTTTCTAGTTAGCTCCAGGCTATTATTAGACTAGACGAAATATCAGAAAATTGCAATATTTAAGGCGCATGAGGCATTTTTTTAGTAAAAGCTGGCAACAAGAGTTTTCTTATGTAATTTTTCACGCTGAATCCGAATTTTCTTGTTGCCATCCCTGATTTTGCATTTTAATGGGTGAAAATGACGTCATCATGATTGACAGCTGTTCGCGAACCCCTTAAAATAGTTTTGTCGCTATATTTCAAATTCGAACGAATATCTAACTTGAACAGGATAGTTTAGAATGTTCTATACGAAAAATTGTCGTATTATACGGATATGGCGCTGCTGTGATATTCAAAAATGGCGGATCCAAGATGGCCGCCATATCGTGAAATTTGATTTTTTAAAAACTATCAGACTGGTAGTCAAAAAAGACATGGAAATAAATACCTGACAATGAATTCAAGGTATCATAGTATGAAATGCAGTGCTGCTGGTCGAATGAAGCCATATTAAATATATAAAAGGCAAATCAATATGAAAAGGTGAATCAGATTCACCGCCGCTTGATTTTACGATCTAAACGATATCACCATTTTTCGATGATCATCCTCAGTCCCGGTAACAAAACTGTGCCTTTGAAGTCCTTATATCAAAAGCTCGTTCAAAACGATCGTGCAATCTGCTGCCCCTGTGGCATAATCGAAAAATAGCGGAAACCTCGGGACCAGCAAAAAACCTCAAAAGGAAACCTCAGACAAGAAAGGGGTTGGAATAGGAAAGGGCTTTCAAGCATAGAGAGGAAAGCTACTCCGAGGACAAATTAAAGTCTTACATTAGCTACTTTTGCTTATAAGTTCAAAGTTGCTACCACCAGGCTATAAAAAAAATTCGGAAAAGGCTGGAGCAACGCCTAAATTGCCATAGAAAAATTTCCCCCTTTATCCCTGCTTTTTTCTTATCATTATTATTCTTGTGTGTGTAAGAGGAATATTCTGCATGCATTTAAAACAATAGTCGTAGATGTATTTGACTCAGTGATAGGCTTTGAAATCAATAGTCATAGTGAGAACTTTTACAGTAGGGACGACTAACTTGCTATAATTTTGTGGATTGCGCTTCCTACCTAAATTCACTAACAACAATCATATATATGCCTATATATTATTCTCTTTCCACCATAATCGTCAGTTGCTACTTTTTATGTATCGCAGAATCGTTTAAGTTTTGTCTTTTATTTTTTTTAAGTTTAGCCTTTGAACGTGATGGCCTCAAACAATCAACAGATATCCAAAATGGCGGCACGGCGGCCATCTTGAATCCGCCATTTTGGATGACGTTCTACGCCCATCAATCACCCTATCCCATAATATAGATACATTTTTTGAATATCACACTGCCACTTATACATTTGAATTTCACTGGCCGTTAAAATTTGAAAAGAAAAATCGGCGAAAAATTCATTGTAGAGGTTTGTGTGACAGCTGTCAATCATGACGTCATTTCACCTCTAAAAATGCAAAATCTGCGTTGGCAACAAAACAATTCGGATTCAGCGTAAAATTTTGCATAAGATGGCACTTGTTGCCAGCTTTTACTAAAAAATGCCTCATGAAGTACGATTTTCCGAAAGTTCGTCTAGTCTATATAATAAACATTTGATTATGTAGCGACAAACTTCATACAAAACAGAACGAACAACAACAACACACATTGGCAGCTAAGGGCACTTTTAACAATTTAAAATTTGTTTTGGAAGGATAAACTGTTGCGCTTTTCGTGGAAAAATAGTAGAGGGAAGATTTCTAAGGTCTGTTGTAATTTCTCGCCATAGATCAATGGCTGCAAATTGTACCGTTTGCTGTCCAATGTTTGTTCTTGATCGTGGCTTTCTGAAATTTTGCACGACACGATCCATCCGAGGACCGAGCTCACCGCGGTCAAGGTGTTTACATTCTTCCCTTTCTTAAGCTCTCCGCCCACGAAGGTGTGATAATAATCAGCGCCGATGGGTATGTCCACGTCCACAGATCCTCTGGGGTATGTATCGGCGAACTTGAGACCTTGCAAGTGGGGGTTGGCCTTCAGGTCTACGTCGACTGGTTCCAACGGCTGGCAGATTCTCTCGATTGTAGATCTACTGGTTGTGCACGGGAGCCGGTCTTCACAGGCCGAGGCGAGCGAGATATCGACTCTCTTCATTTTCTTTGTTTCACTTTCACCGTCTCCAAACATTGACTCTTTCAAGATTTCTACTGCGCCTTTCAAACCTAACGAGTCTACGAGTCTCTTAACGATGTACGATCGCTGGCTGCACGCGAACTGGGATCACGTGACCATCGAGTGCAACTTCGCAACGGTTGTCTGAAGCAGGACTCGAGTTGAACCTAACGGTCGCGAAGAGGAGTGTACAATACATTACAATACAATATTCTTTGTTTAACGAGGGTAAATACAAGAATAACCATTAACAGTTGTCTAACTCATGGCCCTCAACATGGAAGCACAAAAAAATTGATACAAAAAGTGTAGACCATGGGTACCGGGAGGTGGTGTCTGTCCGTCATGTAACAATCGATGGTGGTGTTCTTCACAATCTCCTACTCCGCACCTAGGCTGGCGACATGTCTGGGAACAATGGTTGCTGTTGGTATTTCGGAGACAATTAAAGCATAAGCGTTCAGATCAGACTTAACACGCTTCCAACAGTGTTCGCGGTCATCGATTTTCGCTAAACAATCTGGGGGTGTTGTGCGTAGCGGTTTTGCAGAGCGCGCGCCACTTATTTTCCTTAGGAGCTGCGCCGCTGTGTAGCGCTGAGGCTGATGAGACAGGGTTGGCTTAGCATCCTCCCGGGGTTTGACAGGTGTATGACTTGATTTACGCTGGGTACCCCCCTTTTCAGATTTGGTGCCTCTCTGCACAGACTCCTGAGAAGAAACTACTTGTCTGTTCGAAAACTTAAAGAACAAACTTTACATTGATCCATTGGAGTCGTACAAAACTTTGAAGCGAAAAATACGTCATAACGACGCCATTATGACCAATATGACGTATTTCGTGACAAAAAAACGCGTCATAGCCCCACATACCTCAAATTGAAAAAACTGCAATTTTGGTTTTATACAACGTTGTCCTTGTTCCTCTGTCGAAGAATGAATTCTTCCTCACGTTTAAATAGCCTCAATATTGACCATATGGTCACTAGGCGGGAATTTTGAATTCTTTCATTAACTGTAACTTCACGCCATTTTATCCAATCGAGATGCGGTTTTCGCCAGAAATCATAAAATTGTATAACGAAAACTAATATATTATTTTTACTATTTATTTCCTGAATTTTTATTGTGATTCCAAATTTGGTGATCATTTATGACGTCACAATAGCATGCACATGGGATCAAATGACACAAATTGAAAGGTGATCATCAACATACTTTCCTGCCAAGTTTCGTAAAATTCGATGAAATCTACTTCTGTCTATGCCCTGAAACTGTGGGAGAAAAAGCCCTAGCAACCGACCACCGTGGATGAGACTACTTGCAACTACATACCTGCAACTATATTTAAACTATATTTACCTACTGGGTAACGAACCCTCGGCATGCACTGGTTCTCTTGTCCTGTGTAGCGAAGCAAATAATAGTAGAAATACACACTTTTCAGAAGACTTTTATTTATACACGGTGAGTTCTATCAGCGAGAACCGCTGGTTTACATAAAAGCCGTGAGGATAAACATTCTACATATATAATAATTAACGAATATATAATAATAATTAATAATAACAATGAACGATCGAATAATGCGTGAACGTATAACGTCATCGGGGATGATAATCGCGAGCGCATCATGCATTTGTACTTAGATATTATTGTAGAACAATTCTTTATTTGTGATTTTAAATTTCCATCGTATACTTTCCTCGTGATTTACATGCCCAGTTCACACAAATCAGTAGGGAGGGGAGCCTATATGATATGACCTCCTGTTGCGACGAATAATATAGGTGCAGGGGCGTAGCCAGGAATTTTGGTTGGGGGGGGGGGCGCTTAGTGAAAACATGGGACGAAAATTTTCAAATTTCATCCGGCCCCCTGTTTCGCCCCCCTCCCTGGCTACGCCTCTGAGGTGACATTAAAGGAGAATGGACCGGAAATTGTTCAGAGTTACTGGCTACGCCCCAGAAACCCTTGACGAAAATCCACAAATAACATCCTCGATCCTCTCAAGTGTGTTAAGGCCTGGGTCAGCATAAAATCGAGAAAATTACAAAATTTCAAATATCTTTGCTATTTATTAATGATAGAGCATGAAATTTTCAGGATAGCTAACATTCATCGAGTGAAATGTTTTAGTATGGAATTTGGGCCGATACACTGGTCACGTGTCCAGTCACGTGACATTTTCACTTTTCAAAGTTTAAAAAATTCTCCGGTGATGAGTTTCACTCCTCTTTGAAAAGTTGATGGCTAATAATATTTATATTTTCGCGTTCTATATAGTGGCGTCTTAGCTGGTTGAAAAAGTTTTCTCCTTTAAGGTGCTTTAGGGGGCTGAGATATTAAGTAGGTCACGTGACCTGATTTCGATCCTTATATCTCATTTAACGATAAATGATATCTCAGCAGCTAAAAGGGTACGATGTTTCTATCCCTGAGGCCTATCCATTTTCACCAAAGTTGTATAGTTAGATGCTTTATCCATCACCGGAAACGCTATTTACTGTTTACTCACGTGATGCCTTGTGACGTCACTCCGAACTAAACTTTTGCACCAAACTTTTAAGTTCGTCGAGTTTTATCACTGTGCCAAAAATTAGCCTGCCTTAAATAGATTAAAGCAATTTAAGGCAAATTTTGCGTTTTCCCATGCCCATTTAGAATCCCAGGCCTTAACACACCTGAGCTCACCTAGGCCAGACGTAATCTCCAACGTCTTAGCTTCAAAAGCCAGATGTAGCTAGGGTATGATCATGAATTGGTAGAGCGTCTTACCGGTATCTTGGAGGTCATGGGTTCGATTTCCGTTAGAAGCTACTCGTTTTTTCAAAAAAACAACTTTATGTATTCAGCGGGCCATATCTCGGTTGCGTTGTAGTTAGGACTTTTTGCTCTGGAACACAATGTAAACAACGGCTCCCATTCTTGGGGGCAATGAAACGAGGCCATCCATCAGGGGCAAATTAGATGGGGCGTGACTCTTCGATACTGTAATGCGTCACATCGAATTGGTTTATCAATCTATTTTTAGATTAGATCCCGCGGGAATCAAATCAAATCAAGCAAACGCGGATTAAGAAGCGGGAAAAACTGCGGAAAAAAACGTTTAATGCTCAGCCAAGTAGGTGCAGAGAGAAACTAAAAACCCTGGACTTCCATGCAAAACTGACTCAGTCTTTTGCAGTCTGTCATTTGTGAAATAAGAAAAGGCTGTCACAAAAACGTCACAGAAAGGCTTTTACGTGAAGGCTGTCATAGAAAACAAATAATGATTTGCCCGTGAGTTTATGCAGATAGTGAGAATTAAACTGGATGATTCGTGGCAATGAGATCTTATTCGACACTGTTTGAACTCTAATGGAAACCTTACAAGCGTAGGAGAATCTTAAAACTAGAAAACTCTTTCTGATATGCTTTAATTTAGTTTCTATGAAGCGAGTCATCTGAATCAAAAATGATTTTAGCGATGAATCCAACGGCAACAACCCACGGAGAATCTCGCGGGGGAGTTTTTCCCGCTTGTTCAGTTCTTTCAGAAGAGCTTATGAGCTCTGATATTACGGTGTAATTTCTTCTCCATTCAAGTTCGTTGTGATATCCTCTCTTTCTTGTGTTGTCTTGAATTTTGTCGTGAAGATTTGCCGCCTGCTCGTACTACTTTTTTCAAACAGTCAGTTAAGTCTTCCTCGCTGCAAGATTCCTCTATTCCATCCATCTCAGTCGCCTTCATGATCGCTAAGATCATTTGATTCAGATGACTGGCTGGATTCTAGTCTACATTTAAGTCCAAATCTTTGTTAAAACTAGCGCAAAAGAAGAGTGGATTTCATCTCCCTTTGCAAACTTTGAAAGAGGCGCGAAGGGCGGAGAAAGTGCTGCATTCTCATTGGCTAGTTGTTCTCGGCCGCTCATTGGCTGATTGCTGCGGGATCTCGCGGGATGCAGTTTCTAAAGACAGGTTGATAAACCAATTCGATGTGACACGTTGCCATATCTAGTATCACGCCCCATCTAATTTGCCCCTGCATTCATATATCACTCTTTCGTGTTTCAATAAAGATTGGCGGAGCAAACGCGACCCCCTTGTAAAACAAGGAGAGAATCATAACAATAACCGAGAATAAAGTACTTATCTTATAAATATGTTCGCCTCGTTAGCTCTTTACCCATATTCCCTAGCGAGTACGGCTCTCTCGCTAAAGGACGACGTTAAATAGGAAACACCCGGCTGTCAGTCGTTTATGTCATAAAAATAAAAAATATCAAGAACGAACGAAGACGGCACCCATTCGAATTCTGCCTTGATTGACTTGATAAAATGTATTATAAAATAATTAAGATAGTCCGCCTAAATTTCTCGCTCTACCGATGTCGCCCGCGCGGGCAACACTTTTTTAATTGTAGCCCGCGCGGGTTACATTGAATTTGTAGCCCGCCACGTGACCATGATAGAACCAATCAGAGCGCGCGCTTTGATCGAATAAACACGAGCTATATAATAAAGCATATTGAATTCACATAAAAATGAGACTCGTAAAATAACATTGTTTTCGCTTCTTTACCTGAGCTGAGTTCGGCACACAGTTCGATAGTCACAAGTCAGTTCGATCGGCAGTCTCGTTTTGCAAATCTTGAAAAAATGCTACTGGATCCTCGAGTAATGTTTGACAAGCCCACAAGATGTGGATTCCTTTCTTCTTTGCCAAGTTTGCCAAAAATAAAGCGTTCAAATTCGCTCTTCGCTTGCTAGAGCATCAACATATGCCATAGTTACTGAAAAGCCTGTTACTGAAAAGCCTTTAAAGGAGTAATTATTAAAGTATTATTACTATTATTATTATCCGCTGCCAAATGCCAGTTTTTGCTCGGGAGAGATTTTGTTTCAGCTTCATAGATAGATAGACAGACAAATAGATAGACAGACAGATAGATAGACAGATAGATAGACAGATAGATAGATAGAAAGAAACTTTACTAATGTGTCAAAGGAACCTTGTAGCCTTGGCTAAGCCTATACTAATGAGGGGACACACACACAAAAAAGAAAAAATTACTAGCTAAATAATTGTATATATAAAAATATATACTATGTAAAAGATGAAATATATACATATATATTATTAAAAATTGTGTAACTATACATAATTGTACACGGTATCCCGCGGCGCCGATGGCAACCCCGTACACACGGGCTGCATCCCCCACTCATGCCCGAGGGATCATATTGAGCAAAGAGTACAGCCCGCGCAACCTGAGTCCAGCAGCGCGGCGAGATCCCTGTCACGCATACATATTTTAAGCCACTGAGAGCGTGTCCCATAATTCTTGTCCTAAATGCCAAGTAGAGTGTTTCCCATAAGTTACAGTATTGCACCTAGGAATGGAGAAATCTGCATGCCTAAGATTATACTTTGACTTCCATGAAAATGTTACTAATATTACTGGGGCAAAGCTGATGCTTGACTTTGTACATAAGAATACATATATCCCGTAAACGTCTATTCATCAGTGTAGGGAGTCCAGCCCTAAGAGTTGCGAGAAACTGGCTTCTTTATCCTTGTATACAGCCCTTAGGGACGTGTCATTATTTAGCGGGGGGGAGGGCTCCTATTTTTTTGGGGAGGGTCCTAATTTTTTTTTTCGCGTGTCTAAAGGGAGGGTCCAAATTTTTTTCACTCCTGTTTGGGGGGGGGGGGGGGGGGTCATAATTTTTTTAGCAATATTTGGACGATGAAGAGGGTAAAACAGATACCGATAGTGGTTATTTCAACAACTCTATAAAAATGAAATCTAATATACTCTTGAGCAATGAAGACACCGCCCTCACGCCGTTTACAAGAACAAGTGTATCTTGATGAGGAAAAGCAAACTCTCCCAAAAATGCCCTGCAATGATAAGCCTGGCGGGCAAGTCGCTATATGTTTGAAAGAAGACCCTATAGGTAAGCGTGAGTTTTCGACGTTACAAGCATAGAAATTCGTCCCGTTAGGCAACGCTTCGCGGCACATGAATATTAATAACTTCGTTATTTGCGGCGCGCAGTTGTGCGCATGAATAATATAACCTTGTTGGCTCAGGAACCCATCAATAGAAGCTTTCATCTAACCTATATAGTTGAGGTAGCGTACTTCCTGGGCTCCTGACAGGCTTTGTTTACTTACCTATTCTCAGTGCGCATAATTAATTAGAATGGCGAAAGATCGATTAAAATCATCACCACGTGACCAAAGGGCATCACATGACCACGCTAGTACTTAATCCTGCGTTCCTGCCATCTTATCATTCTGCCTTCGACCAGTTTGACATAAAGTTCGAGAGTGAAGTTTGATCGCCAGCCAGTATTGCCACTGAGTTGCAGCACCATTATTCCCTAGAAGAGCGGAGTTTTGTCATACTGTATGCTGTACGGATCTTCATACTACAGAGAGAAAGCGAGATTTTTCCCATACTGGAAATGTTTACCTCGAGTCTCCCGACCTTGCGAAGCAAAACTCATAAGTAAGTTAAAGTATACTGCACTACTGTTCAGTTTTACCCTGACAGTGATTTATATGCTACCTTTGTATCTAATGGTCCTACTTCCATGCCTTGCTTATACAACGCTTGTACAAGTTTATACTGTATCTGTCGGTAATTTCTAGTCCATTGCTACTCTAGTCTCCTACGCGCCCGTGTTTTGTGTCGGTCACGCAAAGGAGACTATTGCTACTCGTCCGGATTTGCATATTTCTTCATGCGTTTATACGGAGAGTTCGCTTCCCGTCGCTTTCCTTCGCCGTTTAACTTTAGTCATCTCCTGCCTGTAGTTTTCATCCCTTGTATTTTTAAAATGTTCTTCTTTCTTGCTAACTTTTACTTTGTATTTTTAGGTACCATGTGTAGTTAATATTCTCTGCCTCCCCGGATACACAGTAATAATATGAATTCAATAAACTATACTTGTTAATTGTTCTTTGACTGCATTCTGTTTGCTTTATAACCATTATGTATCTTACATAATCTTCCAGCACTTTTTAAATCGGCCGGCTCATTTTCTACGCCGGGATGAATCCAGCCTTACAATTTCTAAGGTTTGGGCCGGTGTAAATTTTCTACCGGGTTGTTAGCCAGCCTCCAATTTCATCAAGGACTGGGCCGGCAATAATTTTTATGGTGCCGGGTTCTTATCCTGCCTTAGCAATTTCTAGTAAGGTTAGGACCGGTGTAATTTTTATACCGGGTTGTTAGCCAGACTTCAATTTCTTCAAAAGTCTGGGCCAGCACTAATTTTCTTGTGCCGGGTTGTTATCCAGCCTTACCAATTTCTAGTAAGGCTAGGGCCGGTGTAATTTTTATACCGGGTTGTTAGCCAGACATAAATTTCTTCAAAAATCTGGGCCAGCACTAATTTTCTTTTGCTGGGTTGTTATCCAGCCTTAACAATTTCTATTAAGGCTAGGGCCGGTGTAATTTTTATACCGGGTTGTTAGCCAGACTTCAATTTCTTAAAAAGTCTGGGCCAGCACTAATTTTCTTGTGCCGGGTTGTTATCCAGCCTTAACAATTTCTAGTAAGGCTAGGGCCGGTGGAATTTTTATACCGGGTTGTTAGCCAGACTTCAATTTCTTCAAAAGTCTGGGCCAGCACTGATTTTCTTGTGCCTGGTTGTTATCCTGCTTTAAAATTTTTAATAAGGCTAGGAGTAGTGTAACTTTTAAACCGGGTTCTATTGACCAAAGCTTGAGCCAGCTTTGATTTTTCTATGCCGGGTTGTTTGATAAAATACAAATAAAATGAAATGAAATGTTTTGAACTTGATCCCTCAAAGATATTATGAATTTAGTATTTATAGGTATGTCAATCATATTTTCGGTCATTTCGGACTTCAGACTTGCACCCCACTGGTTCTAAGATTGGGCTGACTTAAGCTGTATCTCCGTTTCGGCGGGGCTTTCTTGGTTCCAGTGGCGTGTATGCCTGCCTTCCAACACACCAATTATATTTTCCCTTAGTACAGAAGTATACTCAGCTCCCTTTGTTCCAAAAGGCAATTACAATTGATTGTATAACGGATTATGTCCTATATGATTATGAGCTGATTACTTATTGCAATTTGTAAGGCAGGCCTACTTACGCCACTGGACCAAGATAAGTCCGCACTCAAGGGCCATAAGTTAGAAACCTACTTGTATGGTTACTATGAAAGTCTTAAGAAATAAAGTTTCTTGTATTGTATTATATTAAAGGAAATCATCATATCCTCGGTAACAGTAGTAAAATCTTGTATACTTGACTGACATTTCAGTTTCTGTATGGAGATGCACTTCTCCTCAACTTCGCATTAAAAAAATGTATGTCACTGTAAATGTATCAAAATCACACACTTTCCACTTATCTAAAGTCGTAAGGATATTGTTGCAGGTGACAAGTCCCCGTTTCTATTTATCATTTTATTTCTCTCGGCCAAACTAGTAATAGTCCAATTTACCTGGTAGACCCGGTAAACAAACTCATTGGATATTGATACGTAATTATTAAATTTACATCGTCAATTCAAGGAGATTGGCTCAAAAAGGGGATCCCATGACGTTTACTCTCTCCCATTTTGTATTGACTATTTGCGCTTCTCGAGGTATTTTGCGCTTATTTGAGGATAAAGCCCTGAAAATTTCGGGACAGTTGGTATAGGTACACAGCCACTTTGTTGCTTAGTACAGCCATGTTCTCATATGCCAAGTTTCATGTTGCGTAGTTACCGGGCTTGTAGTCACGTGTTGGTAAAAACTCTATAATGACAATCCTAACATTCGAGGAATTTCCCTGCATCAATATACACACTCGCACCAACGTGATTGTTATTATTTATTTTTGTACCTCAAGACACCATTCTTCATCTGTATATCGATCCAGTTTCTAGCAGTAAAGGTGGCTATGAACTCGCTTTCAAGCTAATATTGACATTTTTTATTTTCAAAATTTTGATTCTCAACAAAGTTAGCTAAAATTTGAAATTTGATAATTTAATTAATTAATTTGCTCCGGGAGTACCCTTTACTTTTGCAAGAGGGCTTTTTCGTGGTATACTCCGATTGAATTGATATTTTGTAACAAAGCTTTATGAATTTCACGAAGGGATTGCCACTGCAATTCCTTCCGCTTTATTAGAAAAATATATATATATATGTTGCCATAAAAACCAGCTTCACCTCGGCATGTAATAAAGTTTTGACCCCCTAGGGTCTGCATCCGCCACTGCTTATTTAACTTGTCAACTCTCATTATGAAGATGTCACATCCTTAACCCCCTCAGTACTCGTGATTTTCCCAATAATACGCATTCGGGTCATCACCGAAAAAAAAATTACATATACATTATTTTTAAGAATCCTAAATATCACGAGGCAACGGCTCTCACTAAGGAACGTTCCAAAATTTAAAACTGGACGAACATTAACTAGCTGTTAATTATACTCTTTTTGAGTATATTCAATTTCAAATCTTTATGAAGCTGTAAAGGTGATTTTATACATTCACATATCTCATTTTATATAGGAGCCATACCTTTAAGCTTAATCGTATTTCTTTTACAATTTGCAGCTCATACTAGAGACTCGCTGCAGTCGTTTAGGCAATATTTAGCAAGCGCATGCCAAAGAGGAAACAAGCAAAACGCGGGTTTAGTGAAATTAATGCCGTCATTTATAAGGGGCGTTTTCTTTCAAAGCCAACGGACTTCAACTTCAACTTTATTATGTATATATATATATATTTTAATATTACAAAGACAGCACACCGCCTGCAAATAGCATAGCTAGTCGAGTCAGCCGGTGAGAGGACAAAGAAGCAGAGAGAGACGAAGGGTAAAAACGTAAAAAAAAGAAAACCGTTAATAACAAGCGAAAAAGAAAATAATGTAAACTAGAAAATAACACAAAAGAAAATTAGAAGAAAATTCGAGACAGTTTATAATAGAAGTAAAAGTTTTCTATGTTTTTTTGGGGGGTATTTATGATCACAGTTTATTTTCAAAAACTTTCTTGAAAAAAAAAAACATGCTACGTATATTCAAACAAAAACAAGGAACTAGAAAGGCCGAAACTTATTTGTTTACAAATGAATAGTTAGTTATTTACATAAAAATATAAATCAAAGAGTTGACAAAGACGACAGTGAGATTTGAAAGTCGGTATTATGTGGCAGAGACTTAAAGGGTTTTGGACCTGACTCGCCATCGTCACATTCTCGTTACATTCCGACTCTATGCTTTCCATGCTTCGACTATGCCCGATGCAGAGGTTCTTCAGTTCTTAAGATGAAGAACTTGCTTATAAGATTTCGGCGGTCTTATGGACGTTGAGGCCGGTGAGTGATCAAAGAGCTTGCTCATAAGGAAAACAAGACATTGAAGCACGTTTTATATCGAGTACCTTCTAGGTCTCCACTGGCAACAGAAAATTGCTTAAGAGCAAAGAGACGCCCATGTCTTTCTACAAATAGCAACTACATCGCAGTCGTAAACCCAGCTGATGCCCTGAGAAACGTAGACCGCAGACACCTAGTAGGTTGAGACGCATATTACTAGAAAGCTAAAACTTATGTACGCCATATTCTATATACCGTTATGATATAATGAAGGCAGTTTAGAGGTGCAGAACGATTATATTATCGAATATGGCCAAGGACGAAACATTCTCATTTTAGGAATTTTACTACGCGTCTCTCTCAACACCTAAACGGGCTGGAACACAATTGTTCCATCATGCCCAATTTACCCTATAATTGATTACTCGCCCTTCATGGTACCTACTAGCCTTGCTTTAGTCTTACTAGCTACACCTGCAAAGGTACTTGGGGCTCATACGCGTGCAGAAAATACTTTTGCCAATAACTCAAATACGAAAATAGAGCAACGAAAGTTTGCTCGTCAATGTTAATTCCGCAGTGCTAGCAAAATTTTGGATAGTTGATGTTTCCATGGCAACCAAATTAAAGGGACCTACCCCATATTTTTCCTAATGTGGGACTTAACAACAAAATGCAAAATGGGGAACAGAAAAACCTCAACGTATTATTTTCCTTTACTGGGTTGATTCCTTCGACATATCTTCTTCTTAAGGCAAACCACCTGCATAATTAACAGAAACAGTTCTTTTCGATCTATCACGTAACCCTGGACAAAATAAATCTATCACGTAACCCTGGACAAAATAAACAAGATCATGCTATCAACTGCAAAAATTCATGAAGATTAGGAACCTAGGGTTAAAAGTTCGACCATAAGTTTTCCCCGTTTTTGATCGAAAGTTAATTGTAAATGATACTTAGCTACAGATAAAATGATGTTTCCATAGCAACTAAAAATATAAACATTTAATGCTGGTGACGTTTTACTCATACAAGTTCCACCTCTCTATTGTCCTAATATAGTTGTTTGCAAAATTGCTGAGAAGCTTACTCATTGACGCCCAAATCTGTCACTGCAGTTCTGACTGTAACTACAATACTGATAGTAATAATAAATGGGTCCCGGAGCGTCATGCCAAGTTTCAACATCTTGCATCTTATTGGGCTGTCCCAAAAAATTGCCATACCTCCCCCTATATCGAGGAACTGCATATTTTCAAAAATTGTTCTACCCCTGTGGAAATTCCATACTTTCTACAACCCGTGTGGAAACTTGAAGCAACCACTGTGGAAATTCCAAATCTGCAAATAAATGCCCACGTAAATTTTGGAATAAAATAAATGGCCCTGTGGAAATTTTAGGGTCAAAATTTATGGCACCTGGATGAAACACTAAACACTATTAGCCCGGTGGAAATTCCAGTTCCTCGATAGTGAGGTAATAACAGATATAAAATGGAACAGCCCATATAAAACATACTTAACTCTGGAACTAGGCATGGAATACTGGTTAGTTTACCACGGCAGCCACACACCGTTCTAATCGGCCGTTGCCTAGCCACATACTGGGGACATTTTCCTAAATTGAAAGGCTACGCTTTTGCTCAATTGACTACTACTTTTGCCACAACATATGCTCTCCTTACTCAGACTATATCTGTGCTGTTATATTATTTGGTCTAGTATGAGTCATGATTATTATTCGATTAGCAAATCATACTCTCATTGACAAACGATAACACCATCGTTAATCATTTACTTCATTCTACTATAAAACATCTAGTCCATTGATGATGTTTTAAGTTACAGAATTGGCTGGTCCCGATAGTTTGCATATAAAAGTGGATTAAATTTTGTTCTCTAATATTGTTTGTACACACCGTCAGGTCATTTTGCCATTTTACTGAATAAGCATCCATAAGCAGTCTTGCACTGCTCTTGCGCTTTACCCCTTTTTAAAAAAAACACACACAAAAAAAACAAGCACATCTGAAAACAGGCACATCTCAAACAGCTTCCATGATATACGCCTTGGGACGGACAAGATGAGACGTCAGTTATTATAGGTGTGGGAATTATGCGGAACATTTAGATTTTTGCTATAACTATCCTAATAAGCCAGACAAGCTGAAGGCATGGCATTCATGGTGTAATCCCTTTTAGGTATGGGAATTAAGTTTTGAATTAGGTTTGGGATGTTTTAGGTATGGGATGTTTGGTATGGGTAGTATGGGTAGTTGATTGGTATGGGTTGTTTGGTATTGGATACCACCAGAGGGCGTGGTAACGTATTTGAAGACTTGGGCAAGCCTAGCCGAAGGTAGCTCGCCCCTCTCTCCATATCTTCTTAATTAGCTCTGGAGCCATTGTATTAATTCTAGCAATGAGAATATTATACTATTCTCAGTGCGCATAATTAATTAGAATGGCGAAAGATCGATTAAAATCATCACCACGTGACCAAAGGGCATCACATGACCACGCTAGTACTTAATCCTGCGTTCCTGCCATCTTATCATTCTGCCTTCGACCAGTTTGACATAAAGTTCGAGAGTGAAGTTTGATCGCCCCTCCCACCTCCCGAATAATGGTGCTGCAACGCCACACCCTCAACTCTATTGCAGGACCCCGTCCTGCACCTAGCCTCCAGAGCTCGCCCCTCTCTCCATATCTTCTTAATTAGCTCTGGAGCCATTGTATTAATTCTAGCAATGAGAATATTATACTATACCGTATCTCTGAGGCTTGATGAAATGCGTTTATCAAAATTCGGGCGTGTTGAGGCCACATTTGTAATAACCTGCCACATTTGTAATAACTGCCACATTTGTAATAGCATTGTGCCACATTTGTAATAACTGCCACATTTGTAATAACATTGTGCCACATTTGTAATAACTGCCACATTTGTAATACAGGTTTTACAGGTTTTATTATTCTATTTTTTACATATAACAAAAATAAATAGCCAGTGCTCGCAAATAGCTTAGCTAACGAGGCGGGCAGAGGGTTAACATAAAGTTACAATATAGGACAATGAATTACAAAAATTACAAAGCATTACAAAGCAAAGCAATGAAAAGAAAAGAAAAGAAAAAGGAAGTATGGCTACTTAGTATTATTTTTGTAAAGCTAATATATTTTTGTTTATTTTACTTTTTTGATAATTTATCAATTAAACTTGATACATCAAGATAAGTATCCTCAGAACGAAAGATATTCAATAAATATTCTTGAAGGATTGATGAGAATTTATATTTTGATGAAATCTGAATAAAATTGGGAATACTGTTCCACATTCTAGCGCCAATGCGTGAAAATGAATTTTTTAGATGATTGGTTCTAGAATGCTTAATATATAATTTCCCCATCGCTGAGGATCTCGTATTGTAGCTATGTATTTGAGACGTGTGGGTGAATAGATTAGATATGTTTACCGGTGCTGCATTATTGACAATATCGTGCATTAGTATACAAACAGATTTAAAGTAGTGAAAGTGTAGAGGAAGAATGTTATAATGGATAAATAATGGTATTGCATGTGATCTATAAGGGGCGAAATTAATAAGGCGCAATGCACGCTTTTGCAAAATTAAAAGTTTTTCAAGAATAGTCTTTGCTGCTTGTCCCCAAACAGTAATTCCATACGAAATATAGGGCTGAATCAAAGACTGATAAATTTTCATCAAAGTAGAGGTAGGAACAAAATGCCTAAGTCTAGAGAGAATGCCAATAGACTTACTGATCTTGGAGGAGATAAGGTCAATGTGTTGTTTCCATGAAAGAGTACTATCAATCATTACCCCCAAGTATTTAACATAATCTTTCTTTTCTAAGGACACAGATTTATTTAATTTATGATCAAAAACTTTTAAGTTCACATCGTAATTAAGTTGTTTTTGGTATGCTCGAAAAATAACAAAATTTGACTTTTTAGTATTCAATGATAACTTATTGGCCATAAGCCAGTGACATATATTATTAAGCTCAGAGTTTACAACTTTTTCCAACATTCGTAGATTTTTGTGGGCATATAGAATGTTTGTGTCATCAGCAAATAAATGAAAAATTAACTTATCAGAGGATCGATAAATATCATTGATATATATTAGAAATAACAGCGGTCCTAATACCGAACCTTGAGGAACACCACAGGGGCTCATTGCCTTATCAGAGATATGTGAACCGACCTGTGTAGTTTGGCATCTATCTCTAAGATATGCGCAAAACCAGTCTTTAACAATGCCTCTTATACCATAATGTTCAAGTTTATAAAGTAAAATCTCATGATTTACGGTATCAAATGCTTTTTTCAAGTCTATAAAAATTCCACACGAATAAAGTTTTTTATCGATATTGGATTGTATTCTATTGACAATGTCAATAAGAGCATGTTGAGTAGAACACTTTTCCCGGAAACCATACTGCGAACGAAACAAAATGTCATGCTTATCCAGAAATAATTTTAGACGATTATAGATAAGTTTTTCAAAAATACGATTAAAAATTGATAGAAGGGATATCGGGCGGTAGTTATTAGGATCAGTCTCGTCATCATTCTTAAAAACTGGAATCACTTTAGCATACTTGAGTCCCGGGGGGGGGACTCCCTATATTCGAATGCTAGGGGTGACCGTCGTATTTTTTAGGGGTTGAAATCGGCGAGCTGGTATTTTTTAGGGGTTCGAAAATAAAAAACGGTATAGTAAGAAAAATAGGTATTTTTTAGGGGGTTCTCACGCAAATAGGAAGTGTTTTTGAAAGTCGAGAGGATACATTTGATGTATATTAAATAAACGGCCAGAATAAAATTTAATCTGTCAAAATTGTTGGTATTTTTTAGGGTATTTTCAGACTGAGGGGTATTTTTTAGGGTGGAAATTTTTTCCGACCAGGTATTTTTTAGGGTCAAAATTCGAGTTTCCCGACGGTCACCCCTAGCATTTTAACCTTAGAGTCCCCCCCCCCCCGGGACTTGAGTTTAGACGGATAGGAGCCACTCTGTACCGAGTGGTTAATTATTAAGGCTAGAGGTAAAGAAAGACTATGGGACGCGGCTTTTAAGATGCGAACCGGACAGGAGTATAGCCCCGAGGCTTTATTTAACGGCAGCTGATTAATCTCATCCTCCACTTCACAAGGTAAAACTGACTGAAAAACGAAAGATTCTGAAAACGTTTTCCTTGGAAGATAATTTGAGAAATGAATTTCCCCGTCTGGTATATTGTCCGCCAGAATAGGCCCAACAGAGGCAAAGTGCTTATTTAAAATGTCCGATATTTCAGACTGTTCCCTTGTTATGGTGTTATCTGGGCGCTTTATTTCAGCAACCATTTTGTCATTTTTCTTTTTACGATTGATCATTAAATTAATGGCTTCCCAAGTCTTTTTCATATTATACATGTTTTCTTGAAAATAGTCATTGTAGTATGCCTTTTTACTAATCCGAGTGAGTAAAAGTACCTTATTTCTATAACGTTTGTATTTCTCTCGGTCTCCAGAAAAAAACAGCTCATTTTTTGTTTGAATAGATTTTCTTATTCCTTTAGTAATCCATGGTTTGGACAATTGCTTTGATTTACGTTTTGATAAGGTGCGAAAAGGTGCATGCTTGTTGATTAGATTATTAAGCTTATTATAAAAAGTAGTAAATAGCTTATTAGTATCATTACTAGACAAAAGAGATTCCCAATGGAGTTCTAGCAAGTCTGCCTCAAATTTCCTTTTGCAAAACTTAGAGTAATCCCTTACCATAACCTTCGTTGGCTGGGGCCGCTCAAAAGATGATTGTAATATACAAAACTGTGAGAAATGGTCAGTAGTATCTGAAACAATATTCCCACTAATTGAATAATCACTTAATTTATTAATAAAGATATTATCAATTAGCGTCGCAGAATTATTATAAACCCTTGTTGGTTTGTCTATTGATGGCATGAGGCCGTAGCTCTGTAAGCAATTTAAAAATTTCTGAGCGTAATTGCATCTTTGCGCTCTGAGGATATTGATATTGATGTCTCCTAATACGCAAATTGGTTTCCCTGTGGAACTGTACCGATCAATTGCCTCTTCGAAATAATCCAAAAAGTTGTTTGCTGAGTTATGCTGTCTATAAATGGCACCACATATGACATTGCTTTGTTTTGCTAATTTGAGTTCTATCCACAAAGCTTGAAAATCTTCGTTTGTAACCCGTTCAATTACAGTGTATTCAAGGGTATTGTTTATGTACATACCTACGCCTCCAGCACTGAGAGGCGTGGGTACAGATTCAAAATTATAATTTGGTAGTGCATGGTTGAAATCGACGGTTCTGTCATTATATATTCTAGTTTCTGTCACTGCAATTATACTGAAGTTGAAATTTAGTTCACTAAGGACATGGTCCACAAGATTATCTAGATTGCTTTTTAGACTTCTAATATTGGTATGGAAATAAGAAAAATTATTACTGGTTGTATTGTTATACGACGCGGCAATCTGCTGCGTAAAAGTGAGAGGCGAATAATATTTGCATCGCATGCTCTTAAATAGGTAATTAGTATCTGGGTCTATCAGAGATTTATCGTCATTGAAACTAAAAATATCAATGTCATGAATGCTCGTTAAGCGTTCCAGATATCTTTTAGATGGTACTTGAGAAGAAAGACTATTATTGAACTGTCTATGAGTACCTATAATATCATGCACTTGATAATAAGGCAGTTCTCGAAATAATTGTTTATTCTGTTTAGCAAAACTTTTGTCACGCAAGGTCATTTTAGCGAGCGAATATTATACTTATCTGACTAAGGTTTTTAGGTAGACATCTCTTGCTCTTGTAGTTCAAGCTTCCTGAGGGCGTCCAGATCCTTTACCCTGACGACATCACTATCTTCAGAATACCTGAGAAAAACTCTGGAGTTCTTTGCCCAGCAGAACGCATATTCGTATCTAGATTTGAATTTCTTCGCTTCTATGAGAAGCTCCTGGATTTTAGGAGTGAGATGATCCAAAACCAGAGCTTTGGCTAGGCTTACGCCTTCGCCAAGACCAACTGCCCGCGGGTCAACCTTCGAAATCTCTTTACGGTTGTTCATTACCTCTTCACGGACAAGTCGCCGAACAAACCTGCAGACAATCGGTTTCGGGCCGGAGCTGGCCTTCCTGGTAGGCACTCGGTGCGCGATATCCACATCATTTATTGATACCTTGACACCCATTCTGTTAAAGAGACGAACGCACAATTCTGTAGTCTCGAGTGATGTTTCTTTTCCTGAATCGTTCAGTCCCGGTACCCCGAGAAGCTTCACATTAAAGCTGTAACTGTGTTCAGTGAGACTGTCAATCTCGGCTTCCATTTCTTCAATATTATGGGCGACTACATTTAGACGGCTGCCAAAAGCTTTAAGATCTTTCCTCGCTGTACTGCAGAAGAGTTTAAGATCATCATATTCGGCACTCATAAAGTCGAGCGTCTTCTCCGTTTCAGCATTAGGTCTTGGGCCGCCATTAACTCTTGTCGATTCCTCGTGATTTTTGAGGGCCTTTTGCATTTTCTCAAATTCTTCTTTTAAAAGGGATACTTCCCTTTTTAATGACTCATTCTCCTTTTGCAAGGAGGTAAGATTCGCTTTTGATTTAGTCATCAGTAATAAATTTGTCCTAAAGACAGAGAGCTAAGAAAAGTGCGTCTGCACAGTACCAGAACACAATAACATTGTGCCACATTTGTAATAACTGCCACATTTGTAACCCAATTCTGTCACATTTGTAATAAATTCATAACTAGGTGGAAAGTAAGGGGGAGGTACGTTTCGTCATCGATGACAAAAAGTGAAGGGAAGATTCCAAGACAACCAAACTTGGACAACATGGTAAAGGTGAGTAGAGAAGCGCAGCAAAATGGTCATGTGATGTGACGTCATCAGTGACGTCATCAAAATTGGAAAAGTTAATATCTCAAGAAGGCAACATCGCTAGGTGGCCAAACTTGGGTAAAGTTATCTTGGAGGCAAGGGATTGCACCCCAAGATCACGTGGCATGATGTCACAACTATGAAGTCATCAAAACAAAGAAAACTCAATATCTGGAGAAGCAACATTGCTAGGTATAACCAAACTTGGATTAAGTTTTTTTGGAGGCATGTGGGTGCACTTCCAAGGTCACGTCATCTGCTCTCCAAGCACCGGAGGTATTTGGCTTCTTGTTGATTAATAACCCTTTTTTCACTTGAAGTGAAAACAAAATGAAATTGATTGAAAACAAGCTTAGCACTCGAACGTTCGATTGTAAACTTCTCTGGAAAGTTTGGTTATGGTTGATTACCGAATTCAATCGATCGAATGGGGTTTGATTGAGTTTGATTACCGAACGTTCGGTTGATACGTAAGGTTTGTGAAATTGTGTCATTGTACGTTTGTTTGTTTGAGTTTCTCATCTTTCCCTTTTCAATTTTGGATTTGTAATTAAAACATTTTATCAGCTCAAGACAATCAATTAGATTTATCTTTGCTCATGCCTGCACTGTAATCTGTCAATTTAGCTCCCATTTTAAGGCTTCGCGACATCATTGACGTCATCGATGACGTCACATCACGTGTCCATCTTGTCAGTACTTTTCTAGTCACCTACACAATTTCGAGATCTATTCTCATTCTCCTATTATGAAGTCATTGATGACATCATACCACGTGACCAGGCAGTTACACCCGCCTGCCACTAACGCAACTCCCCCGTCACCTACATTGGTTGTCCTGACTTCATCCCTTCCTGAGATATTTATAAACGGAGGGAGGTCTTGGTTTACACCTGTGGTGGATGCCCAGGCAGCCACGGAGGCGTCCGCGATACCCATATGGGAATACCGCTGAACCATGAGAAATGAAATCGATCGTATACCTGAGTTCAGGTTTGAATTATTGGATTTGTCCTGGGATAGCTATGGTGCTCCGCTCTGCGGCCTTCGGCCGCTGAGGAGCTCCGCTATTACAAATGTGGCACAATGTTATTACAAATGTGGCAGTTATTACAAATGTGGCAGGTTATTACAAATGTGGCCTCAACAGGGCGCACTTCGCGTGCAACGAAAGATATGCGACCGCCCCCTTTTCTGTAAAAGGTCTTCAGTACTAGGTCAAATAGGGGACGGGAGAGGTGGGATCACGTTAATCATTGTACTTATACTGCATTTTTACCGTGTATTACCAAACATCCTCACGTAAATAAGCAAGGCGATAAATAACCCAAGCACTTCATATATTTCATTTTTCGCTCAAATAAAGTAGAGCAACAGTGTAAGTGATAATGTACTAACATTTAACATCTTGAAGTCTTGCAACAACATTATTTTTAACTGAAGTAAATGGAGGACGAACCACTTGACAGACTCAACTCGTTGGTTTACGCTGGACCAATTTAATAACGGTCTCGCCGACAGTAAGATTAATAAAATTTAAAATAAGAAAAGTCGGCGTTACAACGTAGGTTTTAGTTGTATTTTAGTACAATATTTCGGCTGGCCAAACCAGCCTTCTTCAGGTACTGTGAATACATAATGGCATGATAGGACTTATATATAAGGTGAAACGTGATACAATAAAAATAATAATGATGATGACGTTTGTGATGTGACACTAGATAAGAAATATAAAAATGAAAGGAAAAGATAAATACAATATAATCTAAAATGAAGTCTCATCTCGTCGATTCAATCCGTCAGGCTCAAGGGTACCAGCACGTAGGATGAGTGTGGCCTCTCTTGACTTACGAATTGAATCTCGATTAGTCATTAATTTTTCAAGGGGAATCAATTGCATGTCAGATGTTTTGTAATTGGGTGTCGATAGAAAATGTTCAGCGGCGGTGGTGGGTTTAGATTTACATTCGGGCTTGTCTATTTTGCGATGATCATTAGCGTTGTCTAAGTTGGCGTTTAGTTTCTCCTATGTATTGCAAGTTACAGCGTTTGCATTGGATCATACAAATCACATTTTTAGTGTCGCAAGTTATGTGAGAGTTTATAAAGCGAGTTTCACCGGTCGTGAAAAAAGTATATGTTGTCTGTCCGTTTTCTATATATGGGCAGGTTAAGCAATTTTTGTCGCAGCGGTAAGCGCCTGGTGAAAGGTCTGAATCATTAGAGGTAGTAGTAGTAGAGGGCAATTTAGCTTTGACAAGAGTGTCTCTGAGATTAGAACATCGTCGGTATGCTATGATGGGTGGTTCAGCGAAAGCTTTTTTGCAGCGGTCAGATGAAAGAAGTAAATTAAAATTACGCTTAATGATATGATTGATATTAGGAAGTGTGGGGTTATAGGTTATAACAAAAGGGACACGGTTACACTGTTTTGGTCGATTAGTGGGGCGTAGAGCATTTATGCGAGGAATTGCTGCAGCGCGTTGTATTTGTCGTTGAAGAAATACTTGTTTGTAGCCTCGTTTAAGAAGATAGTTAGTGAGCTCGTTACATCTTTTTTCGAAAGAGTCGTCAGTAGAACAGATGCGGCGTAGGCGAAGAGCGAGACTGTAAGGTATAGCCTTTTTGGTGTGGTGAGGATGGCAAGATGTGTATAGTAAATGCTGATGTTTATCAGTAGCTTTAGAATAGAGATCTGTTTCAATTAAGCCATTATTTAAAGACACATTAACGTCAAGGAAAGGTACGCAATCATAAGAATGTGAGCTTGTGAATTTAATAGTAGGATGAATGTTATTAAGATAGTCGATGAATGTTCTGAGATTATCTGGGCCTTCTGTCCAGATGACAAAAATATCGTCGATATATCTGAGCCAAGTGTGTGGTTTATAGGGTGCATTAAGCAGAGCGTTAGTTTCAAAATGTCCAAGAAAAAGATTAGCGAACGAGGGTGCCATTCGAGTGCCCATTGCGGTGCCATGGACTTGAAGATAAAGTTAAATCTGTTCAATTGTTTATTCTGCGAATACTCCGCAGCTTGCAATTTATGTTTGTTACACGTCAACTCACTTGTATGTTTCTGATAAGATCTAATAAGCAAAAAAGCCAGCCATCACTACAAAAAAGCAACCGCAATTCGTTATAGCTTTGAACAGAAGTAAGAAAAAAGTATTTCTTTAAGAAGAATGATAGAGACATTGCTTCACTCGGACAATAGTCTATCTGACAGGTTTTTCAGAACATATAAATGATACGGGGGAGGGTCCCAATTTTTTTTCCTACGACTGGGGGAGGGTCACAATTTTTTTTGTTATGTTCAAGGGGAGGGTCCTAAATTTTTTAGCCTTGTTTGAAAAAAATGCGAGCCCCCCCCCCCCCCCCCCGGTAAATAATGACACGTCCCTTAGGCCTCTTTCCTGTAAACGTTCAAGTTTGCGCGAGTCACTAGCTCTACAAAAGTGGCACACCAATAGACGAAGAAACTCGGCCAACACACATATCTAAAGCAACGGCTTCTGTATCAAAGTCTTTGTTCACCTTCTGTCATTCATAATTATTTTGTATTTTGAATGAAAGATAGCCTCCATTTTGAGCCACAAAACGTCATTTTAAAACCACTTCGCTTGCCGCCATCTCAGAAAACTTGCAGTCCGATCAGAGAGATTGACAAATCATGCGATAAAAGGAGCACTCTGATTGGCTGATGCAGCCTTTTCAGCCAAGCAAATGTTAAAAGTGCTAAATGGTATATGGCTCCAAGTTGCCTTTCCGATCTGTTCATCAAGAAACAATCACAAATTATAACCTGAGGGGGTCCTCCACGTCGCTTCAGTTACCACTCCCTAAAACCGAAAACATGAAAAAGAGCTTTAGTTACGACGGAGCAAAGCTTTGGAATTCCCTACCTGAAGACTGCCGAAACAAGGAAAATATTAAATCCTTTTCAGACAAAATGAACTCGGGCTCCCACCCTTAACAAGGCACAACATCTATGAAATTATTGTACATATGTATATACATTTTTCTATATTAGAATTAATATATATAGAATTAATAATATAATATATATTAGAATTAATAATATATTGCATAAGCCTATGCAGTCACGGGAACTGTGTTTTATTTGTTAAATGTCTTCGTATGGCATATCCGAAACTCTGAGTTTACACGACTAGACAGGCTGCATCTCATTTAATCCCTCTTCATTAAACCTCCGCACCTTCGGCCCATTTCGCGCGCGCTGTAGCCAATCATTTGGCGAGGATTGTAAACACGTCAGGCTCGTCTGGTGTCCGTTTTTGTTTCGTGTTCTTTCGTAGTAACATCGAATTTGCATTTTTCTCTTCGCTTCACTCGTTCTATGTGGTGTAACGCGATGAATACTGATTATTTACATTTACTAAACGGCTTGGTCTCTCAAGTTGCTGTTTTGACAGAGTCCGGTATCCTTTTCTGAAGGAATTTTCGTGCACTTCCATAAACAGAGCTGGCAAAAATATCGAGTGGTTTGTGTGATAACTGACCTCAGACTTAGCGGAGAAGAAACCCTTGAATCTCTTCAAAATCTAAATTAAGGTACGACATAACTTTTATACTAATTTGTTCTTCCTGTCTGTATAAGTGAGACGCTGCTCTCAGCTACAACTTTTGCCACAATCGTATGGATATATAAAGTTACACAATCCGGCAGGTCTGTGAAGTTTTTCAAAGATATCTGCTGAATAGCTGAGTTTTGTCATTACTTTTTATACAATGTGTTCTTTCAAAGGAAAACAAAGCTACAGCAGTTGATAACTTTACAATTCCTCGATCTAAATGGCAGAATAAAAGTTGGCGCCATTAACCTGATGCTGATAACTGTCCCAAGCCCGAGGCATTATTCCCTTAAAGATCAGAAACTCATTTAAAAAGACAGAGGTTAAAAGCGCTTCAAATGGTTTAAGCTTAGCAATGACAAAATACACAGCCATAGATTCCGTTTTTGTTCGCACATTTCCACAAACAAATACAACAAAGCCCGTGGGGCCTATTGGTCCTATTGCTAGACTGTTGATATTTCGGTTGATTCGCGTTTGAGGCGTTCGGACAGAGTTTGCACGATTGAGGGCAACCTTTAGGAGATTAATTACATTTTATTAGTGTTGCATGTTGGTGCTTTCAACATTCGTTTTCGGAGATTTTTAATTTCCTTCGTCGTTTTCTGGATTACAAGTTGTACAAATAACCTGGAGTACTAAAGCCGTAGCAACACAGAACTGTCAAATTCTGTCGGCCTTGTCTAACCATTGGATATTATTTTTACACGGTAGAATGCTATAGACAAAAAAAAATGGAATGTTGTAAGAGAATAGGAAGGAACTCGTATTTTTGCTTGGAGGAAACATTTAAAGCTGATGACAATTGCATGTGTTGAGCACAGACACAACAATTATTGCTATATTGCTAATTATTGCGTATTGCTATAAAGGGCAAAGATCAATGAATATGTCGATAGGGATATGACTGAGTGATGAAGACAGATTTCGACTAGTTACTACTTAGTGAAGTTCGTGTCTAGTGATGGGAGGGATGCTCGTCGGGAAATCAAAGGAAACACCCTCAAACGTGACCCTCAAGGCCATGCCTGATTGTCGAAAAAAGTATAAGAAACTTGGTTGGTATTATACCTATAGTATTGTTTGTGTTCTAGTTAATTGTGATACTCGTGTAACGCTATCTGAAAAATACTCATCTAGGGTTTTATATTCCGAACAAATACTGCTAGTTCTCTCTCAGCATACCCCTAAAAGGAAACTCGCCCAGTGAATAACCTTAACACATCCGAGTCCCAATTTTAAACCTCTAAAAATTACTTCGAGCATCTCGGGCATGGTGACACGGGTACCTCCGAGTTGAGCGTGACATGTCAATGAGATAATTGAGATGACATCTTGAGCACAAGATCTTCCCATATTGCTGATGACTCCTTATATGCACGGTTTGTACTTCTGTTTAGGATTGAACCCTGTGACTTTTCCGCCCAGGTACAACACGATTTACATGCCTAGTGTGATGTTACACAGGGCACCAAATGACATTTTTTGGCTCTCGACAGGTTGATCTTGCTCAAATTTCGTCCGTGATGTTTCTTCTGCACTGCGTCTTCTTTCGAATTGCATAAAAACGTGGAATAAGTGCGACATTTTTGGCAAAATCTGCAGGTACTGAAAAAGGTCTCAAAACCTGTTTTGACCCCTAGAACCTCTCAGCTGGCAAATCCGAACAGATAAATCCAGTGGTATGTACTCTTATTTTCCCACGCTTTACGTCATCATCGGCGTGATCAACATGTTGTGGAGTCCACCATTTTGAGTAAAAACATTCTTATGAACATGGTTCTTATAAAACCGTGCAGTACAAGCCGACTGAATACATTCTTACAGGGGATAGGTTTCCCTCTTTGAACCGATGACATTAAATGATGCGAAAGCCACACGCGAAGAAGGCCAATATGATTTCCGATTTACTTTAAAATTAAAATTAGAACTAGAAACACGCCTATTCAGACTCTTTTAGTTGGCTTTTGAAAAGACTGGAAGGGTTTAACTTTTGTCAAGTTAATGGCCTCCATTGCTTCATTTAACAAAGCAATTCAATTGTTGCATTGTTCTCAAGTTATGGAATCAGCGAAAAGATTTTGTCTCCTAATAACAAAAATAGCTTACATCGAGATGCAGCTGAGCGGATTATGACCATTTCAATAATGCATTAGTTGTGACTATTGAAAACTCTGCCTTGTTGCCCACCAGCAAACCACAATATCTGCGGGAGAGACCGAGCACAACTTTAGCAGTCACATACATCAACTCACATTTGTTTTAAAGATAACATTCGACTGCACGTGGAGGGAGGTAAGGTAGTCCTTGACATTGTAGATAATCTAAAACGAGCCCTGACTAAACTCCATGTTACTGCAGCCTTTGTAGTCTATACTTATATATGAGTTGCACAAGCCCTTTAAGGCCTCTTCCATTGTATATTTTTCTATTCTCAGTATCTACCCCATGGTCCTATGAAATTTTGCAATCTATAAAGTTGCACACAACCTTTAAAGGCCTCTTTCGTAGTTTTTTCTATTCTCAGTATCTACCCCACGATCCTACTTTGCAATCTATGCCATAGATAGACCTTAAAGGCTTCTTCCGTAGTAGATTTTTCTATTCTCAATATCTACCCCATGGTCCTTTGAAAAACTTTGTAATATATACATACAGAAGTTGCACAGCTCTCAAATGCCTCTTCAGTAGTAAGTTTTTCTATGAAACGGATGCAAATAAATTCTAGCCTGCGTGTAGCAGTATAATATATTAGACTTCTTATTTGGGTAATATATTCTCAATGCGACCATTCCGCGCAATATTGCCGAGTTCCGACATGCAAAACAGATCCTTTCATGTCTATAACAAGATTGTTATTACGGATAACAATTTCATATTATTGTTTATCATAAAACTATTTGAAGCCAGATTTAAAACAAAGAACTATGATAAACAAAACGTCCAGCTCAGAAAGATATTTGTATTTGACGCCATACGAACTTTCATGCAAATGGTACAAATACCCACTAACTAATTTCACTATATTTTAATAGCGGAATCGCAATTCAATATTTTTACATCAAAGGACTTGCTTGATGTCTAGACACATTCTTGTATAATTCGTTTTCGGAAATCGCACAACAAAACAGCCTCTGCTCTATTGTGTTTTGCTTAGTCAAGTGGCACTTTATTTGAGTATGAATAGCACTAGAAATTTCTCGTCTTGTTTTGCGGTCTATAAATCGAGGGGTGTCCAGGCTAGGCATAACTGATCCATGTGTCATCCTAACCGGTAGGTTGCAACACACTTCCCTGGTTGCAAGATTGCTTTCAGCTTCTCTACGTAAGAGTAACAGAAAGTAAATACTCACCGCTACTGTAATTCAGTGGGCTTAAACACGAGGTTCCGGTATAAAAGGGATAACTCCTCCCACCCCGGGGCTCGAGAACAATCAGTTATTAATCAGCTGTCAAATAGTGAACATCTCACTTCGTCTCTCTGTACCGCGAAATTCAAAATTTAGAATTCAAAATGCGAGCAAAAACGGCAACAAATGATTTCCTACCTGTTTAAATTTGTATTCCTTCTCATTTCTTGCAAAATAATTTTATTCGAACCTGATTTGGTTCGGATAAAAACGCTTTCCTTCGCAGCACAGAATATTATTCGCTCTTTTGAATACTAATTAGTCTCGCTCTCCGCTGAGAATAAAACATCGCTTTTGTTCGGTCAGAAATAGGTTCGAATAAAATTATTTTGCAATAAATGAAAAGGCACATTGGTTTAAAGAGCTAGGAAATTATTTATTTGTACTTTTGCATCGGTTTTGAATTCTAAATTTTGAATTTCGCGGTACAGAGAGATGAAGTGAGATGTTCACTCGTTGACAGCTGATTGATAACTGATTGTTCTCGGGCCCCGGGGTTATCCCTTTTATACCGGAACCTCGTGTTTAACAACTTGTCCAGTTAATAGTTGACGCATATAATTTGAATGCAGTAAATTTTCTTATATATAGATTTAGGCAATGCCAATCTATAGCGGAACTCCAATCATACACACCCCACCTCTTACTTTTTATTCTTATGACAATGTGTCCCTTTTGAGGAGCCAAGCTTGGGATGCCCAGCCTGGAAGTTCAGTGAATTTTGAAATAACCACCCTAGAATTTAAAGTTATCCAACCTGGAATTTTACGCTTGTGAATGACCAAAAATAGAGTCTCTCTTCCATCGCGGGCTACAGCAGCAAAAGAGAGTAGGCAAATATTTTCCCGTCTCGCTATTAGTTCAGTCCCTTTTTGTCTCCTTGAATCTCTGTTTACCTCTTTCAAGAATCCAGATCAATCTCTGTGATTATCAATGTATTTTGGGGGGTGTTGGCGTCAAAATGCAACACTAGTTTTAGCAGTTTTGAGTCAAAACCGAACGCCGCGGCACTGTGCTGGATGTGGAGGACGAAGTGCGCTTTCAGTGATCCAATACGGACTGCGATTGGCTGTGTACACGGGTCGACACTAACGCAAGTGCGCATGCGTAAATAAGAGCCTTCGGTGTTTCCGTAAACCGCTGAACGTTCCGTTTCGGCTTGAATGGGTTGCTTTCTCGTGCGACGTTGAATGATGTGTATGGGGCTCTACTCCACGCCTTCGGCCAGGGAGTTCCCCCGCTACAAAGGAATTATATAAATGACAAGTCATGGCGTTATGTAGGTGTTCTGTAGATCGCACAACAGGGGCACCTTAGGAGCCGTACTATAAATAAATAAATAATGTTGGCAAAATATATACCACAAATACCCATACTGTATGTACTATGTATATTCCATTATTATAACTTTGACGAACATTGTGGCGTATTATCCGGGCTCTAATGAGCATTTTGGCGGGCTCTAACATAGTAGAGCCCGCGCGAATCAATCGGCGTTTTGATGGTCGCCATATTCTAATTTTTGTACTCAATGTTCTCCAAAGTTATAATAATAGTAATGTTGAGCACTGAGTCGGGCCCCAAAACATATTTTCGCCCGCGAACATCAACTATATTGTTTTAGTAGAAACCCACTCGCATACTATCACGAATCCTGCAATCTGATTGGCTCAGCTACTCACTATCTATCACATATTAGTAAATATAATGCAGAAAACACAATTCGGTTGCCAGGGTCAGAAACTGTTCGTCGAGTTTTTAAATTATGCAACTTTTTTGAACAAGTGATTTTCAGTGAATAAAACTGTCTGTTTGTTTTATCTTCAGGCAGGATCGTCATGAGTCTGACGCGAAGCTACGACAGCCGCCACTACCAGCCTCGTACCTATGACATCGGAAACAAGCCCAGTTACCATGGTTACAGTGACGAGTACTGGAGCAGGAGGAGCGAAGGCTATTCGTCTTCATACAGTTCCAGGTTCTCGGACCGGAGTGATGAAAATCCATTTTCTCCATACAGTGACAAGTACTCGTACTACTCAGACAAGGTTGTGAGAAAGGACCACGAGAACCTGCCCCTCGAGAGTACAAAGTACGGGATTAATAACAATTATGAATGGAACCAGGAAGTAAAGCACCCACAAGGCGACCACAAAGTCGGCTCCAAGGATCAAGAGGTTATTAGATACATGAGCAAAGAAACCGAGGAACAAAGCCCCGGACCTAAATATGGCCATCATTTTGACCCTAGATACGACCATGGCAGTGACGGCAATGCAAAGGGCTCATCAGGGTACCCGAGTGAGGAAAGGTACGAAATGGCGGATCATCTCATGACCATGGAAGACGACAATGATGTTGACGGGGATGATGACGTGGGGCGTGGTCCACTCTCACGCCAGGATGAACATACCATCCTGAACCATAATGACCATGACCTCCTGTTTGAGAAGCAACAAGATGAAGTTTTCACAGATGACACGACGGATGGTATTGATGGAGTAGAGGACAAGCATGCTTTGATTAGCATAGATGGCTACACCAGGTTTGTCAGTGTCATTCCCGAGGAGAAAAGATACCTCAGCTCTGTTAACTACCTCCCAGATCGCATAGAACTGCGACTGATGGCTGCTGCGCCTCTGCATAAGCCTCCTCCTAAATGGCGCTCTATCCCTGACCTTTACAACATAACAATAAGACCCATGGCAAGTGTCGGTGAACAGATCGTACCCCAAGAAACGCACATGGATTACGCGTTTAATGATACTGATTGCACTCTCCATTACCATTCTCCCAAACACGACCACCTCAAGGAGATGTACGTGACTCAGTACACTCACCACTTCGACCCTGAACAACCTCGATCTCATATTGCCGGTTGGAAGGTTGATCTAGAGCCGAACGAAGTCCCACATCAGAAGTCCCGCATGTGCGTCCTTAAAAGCCCTGTGGTATCGGGATCCAGTAAAAAACGGCCTAGTCGCCCGAAGAGTGCCCCTCCGAAACTTATTCCATTTGACAGCTATGAAGATGATGTATTTGAACTACAACGAGTCGACGTGGCCGAAAGCCTTTCGTCCTTCCCGAGAGACGACGACTTGTCATCGATCGGATACGATCCAAGCGACGAGACTTCAGAGTCCTCAGCGTTAAACTACTCACCAAGAAATAAGTCAGGCAAGCTCGGCTACAACAAGCCTCGGCTGATCAAGCTCTCTGCCGAGTTCCCTGGTGTTCGAAACCTTGACAAAATGCGACGCAAGAAGCAGAGCATGGGTTCGACATCGTCAACTCGATCACTATCGTCACTTCCACTCTCAGAGAGTCGGCCAATCTCATCCACTCGCTCGCTCCCTCGCGAGGAAGAGAATTATGGGTTTTACCTTGCGCTGACGTCACCAAACGTCAACCAATCGGATGGTAGAATGGCGTACTCCTATTCCGACCATTAGGGTACTCCTGTTCCGCTAGTTACAGCTAGACATGCCGTGATATGGAGGAACGAGCCTTGGGGATCCAGGTAGTTATGACATAGCTAGTAAGCATGCCTTGCTTCGTTTGTTGTACACCTACAATTATCGTTGAAATTCTATAGCTTCACTTTCACTTTTATTGTCTCTGCCTTTGTCTTGTCTGAGAAGTTTTAAGTTATTGAAATATCGCACTCATTCAAGAGAGAATTAAAGGTTTTATATTCCCAGGGGCGTAAGCCTGTTGTCGTGTTCTAAAGGCACCGATAATCATATTTATCATATAGACACGAGTGTTTTCAGGGAAATACTGGGAAATACGCCACTCGTAGATCTCATACGAAGCTACATCCGGGTCCTGAGTGACATATTTTCCATATCCTCACTAGTGAGGATATCGGTCAAAACAAAAGTGCTTGGAAATCAATTTGCAATAATTTTTTCTTGGTTGTCTATATAATAAAAAGAAAATTACACGGTGTCTTGAAGATATGAATTTTATTTTCTCATGTCAAAAGCAATATTTTACTCACTCGGTGCGCTCGTTCGTAATATTGCTTTTGCCACTCGAAAATAAAATTCATATCTTCGCGCCACCGTGTAATATCCTCTATATATTACAAAATTGTTGATCTGTAGGATAGGTGTGGATTATTGGGTGTGGTACTTATTCGCAATGGTTGTCATCAGAGTCCCCCCTCCCCCCTCAGCGAGATGGAGAGCTCTGTCTTAGAGAATGCTTCTTCTACAATCTCGTACCCAGAGCCCGTCATCTTTTGGCCAGCGGCAAGATTCAGGGCTCTGAATCTTGCCGCTGGCCAAATGATGACGGGCTCTGGGTACGAGATTGGCTTCTTCTATAGACCGTTAGTCATGCGCGCGCTTCCCAAATCAAAGGCCGTACGGAAGCGATGTTGTATTTCTTTGGCGGACCACTGTTAGTAGCTAACATGGCGGATTGTATGGAGGTTTCAGAGAAGGAAGAGAGACATTTACATAAAACATTCTTATTAAGGTGGCCCACGGCCATTAATTTGTGTGACGAAACACATTTTGCAGTCCGTCTTCCTTGACGAAAGTGCTTGCTAAGTTTTAGCACGTTTGCACCATACAGTTTCAAGAAGTTGACAAATTAAAAAAAAGTGTAATCATTTGTTACAGAATTTTTCAAGAAGTCGAGAATTTGGAAAAAAAATTTTTTTTCTGTATCTGGCATTTTGGCTCTGTGATAACCTCAGAATGCGCGCGCATTCTGTTATGCGAAATAATAATAAAAACTTTATTTAGACACGATGAATATGAAAGCGGTGCCGCTTGTGGGGTCTTGTATAGAACAAATCTTTTAAGTTAAATCTAATATGTAATCACATAAAAATGTGATTATGGGCAGGCATAACAATTTATATAGTTAAAAATATAAAAATCATGTCGAAACAATATGGTTTGTGGGGACGTATATTTAAAATCCAGTAAACTGAGGTTTCTGGATACTTTTTTTGCCTTTTTAAAATATGCCTTAGCGCTATGCACATTAGGGACGTGTCATTATTTACCGGGGGGGGGGGGGGGGGGGGGGGGGAGGCTCCCATTTTTTCAAGGCTAAAAAAAGTTAGGACCCTCCCTTGAACATAACAAAAAAAATGGGACCCTCCCCCAAGTCGTAGGTAAAAAAAAATGTGATCCTCCCCATTTCTCCCCATGTAATTTATATTTTCTGAAAAACCTGTCAGATAGACCCTTGTTCGGGTGATGCAATGTCTCTTTCATTCTTCTTAATGTGGCCCGCGCCTGTTTCACAGGAAAACTATACTAACATTTGATCGCCGGCTATTTCCAGAAAACGCGTTCCGATTGCTAAATTGTGCTAAATGCTGCTAGAATAGTGGATTACTAGAGATTACACTGCAAGAAAATTTTAATAGAAAAGTTACACCGATTACACAAAATAATCAATTTTCTGAAGGTAGGCATATAGCAACAAAAGTTCTCCTTAACAGAAAGACGAGACACTCATCAAGCAATTTCCATGAGGCCAATTGCAGTATACAACTACATATACAAACTATAATACTTAAGTAATTTATTGAGCCTACTAAAAAGAACATTTGTCTCTCTTTCTGTTAAGGAGAACTTTTGTTGCGATATGTCTACCTTCAGGAAATTGATTATTTTGTGTAATCGGTGTAACTTTTCTATTATAATTTCCTTGCAGTATGATCTCTAGTAATCCACTATTCTAGCAGCCAAAAATATTAGCAATCGGAGCGCGTTTTCTGGAAAAAGCCGGCGATTAAATGTTAGTATATTTTTCCTGTGAAACAGGCGCGGGCCACCTTAATAACAGAAATACGTTTTTCTTACTTCTGTGAAAGCTAAGGAACCGCGGTCATGATTTAACGCCTCGATTATTTACGTGAGAGGCATTTGGGTAATAAACGGTAAAAATGCAGTTATCCTCCCTCTATAAGTACAATGATTAACGTGATCTCGCCTCTCCCGACGTAGTACGGAAGACATTTTACACAAAAAATGGTGTCGTTACTATTTCTTTCGTTGCGAAAATTTGATAATCGCATTTCATCAAGCCTCAGATAAAGGGTAGATGAACATGTTTTGTGTATGGTATAGTAAACAAAGCCTGTCAGGAGCCCAGGAAGTACGCTACCTCAACTATATTGGTTACCAAGGTAGATGAAAGCTTCTATTGATGGACTCCTGAGCCAACAAGGTTTATATTATTCATGCGCACAACTGCGCGCCGCAAATGATGAAGTTATTATTCATGTGCGTGAAACTCGGCCCAAATGACGAATTGCTATGCTTGTAACGTCGAACTCACGCTTACCTATGGGGTCTTCAACATATAGTGACTGCCCACCAGGCCTATCATTACAGGGCATTTTTGGGAGAGTTTGGTTTTCCTCGTCAAGTTCTTGTGAATGGCGTGAGGGTAGTGTCTTCGTTGCTGAAAGAGTATAATGTCCTTTATGCGCGCCAAGCGCGCCGAAAGTTTTATAGAGAAGTTGCTGAAATAACCACTATCGGCATTTGTTTTACCCTCTTCATCGTCCAAATGTTGCTGAAAAAAATTATGACCCTCCCCCAAAGATGAGTGAAAAAAATTTGGACCCTCCCATTAGGCGCGCGAAAAAATTTAGGACCCTCCCCACAAAAATAGGAGACCTCCCCCCGCTAAATTCCCTAGGGACGTGTCATTATTTACCGGGGGGGGGGGGGGCTCCCATCTTTTTCAAACAAGGCTAAAAAAAATTAGGACCCTCCACTTGAGCATAACCAAAAATAGTGACCCTCCCCAGTCGTAGGTAAAAAAATTGTGACCCTCTCCATGTAATTTAAATTTTCTGAAAAACCTGTCAGATAGACTCTTGTGGAGCGATGCAATGTCTCTTTCATTCTTCGCTCAAAATAGCAGAAATACTTTTTTCTTACTTCTGTCAAAGTTATGAAACTCCTGTTTAACAAAAAGTCATAAGTGGTGCGTGACACTCACGCCCCCACTATCTGTCTACCAAAAACATGGCGAAAATCGCCACATTTTCATACTCTTTGTACAAAATTACATATTTCTTTGCTAGATATAAAAAACCTAGGAACGGATTATTAAAATATAACATCTTGTTTCGTAGTTTTGAATGGTATTAGGTCCATAGAATTAAAATTACCCCGGTCAATCTGCGAGTGTTTGTCTCCGGTAGGGTCCAAATCTATGTGAGGATACACCATTTCACGTCACCTACATGCACAGAAATAGCTATAAGTAGCTCGAAAATTAACCAATCAAAAACCTAGGAGCGGAATTAAGTAGAGCATATAATTCCCCGCGTGTTGATGTATAACTGACCTACATCAGTTGAGGTTTTGCGCGGTCAATATGAAGTCGAAAATCGACAAGCTGCTCGAGTATCTCCTTATTGTCACTATCATGAGGAGCTTAACGCGACTCGAAAAAGTGGCCCCCCACAGATTAGGGAAAATATTTTGCCCTAACCTGCGGGAGATCACACTACTGCGTGTGAGCAGATTCTGTCAGAACGCCGACTTAATCCAATAAAATACCTCGGCAGTTTCGCAACCCGCTTTAGGTTAGCTATTGCTACGTGAATCAAAATATCGCGCTCAGAACACCATGACCAAGCAACAAAAAACCTTGCTAACCGATTAATTTCATGGTAAAAAGCGCACTTTGGAAATCGAATACCGTTATAGATTCATAGAAACATTCATTCCCAGACCCATCTGAAATAGCGCGGAATTCATTATATACTTTGTTTACATTTGTTAAGCCCCGTTTACGAGTTCTACAGAAAAAACATCCTACAATTGTAACTATTCCTCTTGGTTCAAGTATAATATTTCCTATAACGGCGCGAAGTAATGATAAATAAACAGGCCGTGCAGCCAACAGTGTATGCGCTTCAGCTACTAGTATGAAACAAGCAACAACTTCCTGTTTCAACTTTTGTGCCTCCCGGTTTGAAAACAAACGAGAATCATGAGCAACAATATTGACAACTAAAGAATAAGATTGAGGTTCCATATCCACTATAACCTGCATCCCTCTATAATTCTATGGAAGTAAAGAATGGTCACTAAGTTATATAGTTATAGGAAATTTAGTATTACCGACATGTAAATAAAATACCCATGTAGGCCCTGTAATATAAACTAGGACCACGTGAAAACTAAAACAGATCCCGACAGGTAAATAAATGCCCAGGTCGGCCCTGTAATTGGCGTGAAATGTGAAAACTATATGACTCTTATATGTGAAAACTAAGGACAGCGGAACCCGACAGATAAATGAATACCCAGATCGGCCCTGTAATATTGGCGTGAAATGTGAAAAACTATGACTCTTGTAATGTGAAAATCTAGGACAGAACCCGACAGGTAAATGAATACCCAGGTGGGCCCTGTAATATTGGCGTGTAATGTAAAAACTATGACTCTTATATGTGAAAAACTAGGAGAGAACCCGACAGGTAATAAATACCCAGGTGGGCCCTGTAATTAGCATGAAATGTGAACACTATGACTCTTGTATGTGAAAAACTAGGACAGAAACCGACAGGTAAATAAATACCCAGGTGGGCCCTGTAATTAGCATGAAATGTGAAAACTATGACTCTTGTATGTGAAAAACTAGGACAGAAACCGACAGGTAAATAAATACCCAGGTCGGCCCTGTGATCAGCGTGCAATGTAAAAACTATGACTCTTATATGTGAAAAACTAGGACAGAAACCGACAGGTAAATGAATACCCAGGTCGGCCCTGTGATCAGCGTGAAATGTGAAAACTATGACTCTTGTATGTGAAAAACTAGGATAGAACCCGACAGGTAAATGAATACCCAGGTGGGCCCTGTGATCAGCGTGAAATGTGAAAACTATGACTCTTGTATGTGAAAAACTAGGACAGACAGGTAAATGAATACCCAGATCGGCCCTGTGATCAGCGTGTAATGTAAAAACTATGACTCTTATATGTGAAAAACTAGGACAGAAACCGACAGGTAAATGAATACCCAGGTCGGCCCTGTGATCAGCGTGAAATGTGAAAACTATGACTCTTGTATGTGAAAAACTAGGACAGAAACCGACAGGTAACTAAATACCCAGGTAGGCCCTGCAATGTGAAAACCACTGTACACTATAAACAGAAACAGCCACATGTAATTTGTAATGTGAAAAAATGATCATTAAATTGTAGCAAAATTTTACTTGAATTGAAACTAGAAACTATCCGTTGTGGCAATTTTGTGATTTTCGTATCAAAACGTTTCTGGTTTTCTGTATTGCCATAGAATGATCTTACCGAATTTCTGCGTTCTCTTCACTGTTAAGTACTACTTTTGTTGTGTGGTTAATGATTTCCTTCGCCTCCTGTTGTTCTCTAGTCCCGCACCGAAAGGATTGCATTCTAAGGATTTCTCAAGCGAGCCTTATCCATGCACTAATCGCTTGCAAACATCGCTCACGGCTTTCATTGCCGTCGCCTTGACATTTCATCATTTTCTTTTATCATTTCATGGTACTTCATAATCGAACAGTTCAAGAAGGAATAACGCTCCATGCACAGTAGTTTTTCAACACTCTCGCCGCTTCCCTGTAACTAAATTTTAACCCGTTTAACCAAAGCACACTTCTTCATATCTGCAACGTTCTTTGAAATACTTACTGTTTACGAAACTTTTGCAGTGCAAACGGCACTAGAAAACGCATACAAGCGTTTCCCTTTAGGTTAGCTGTGTGTTTTCCTCGACGGACATATCTAGATAGGTCGTACTCGTCTTGTATACATGCCCTCGAGTTTGCCGCCGAAACAACAAAACTATCTGACTGTTTATTAACAAAGTTGTAAAGTATTAAATCACTTGACGAGTGGTCGACAGAAATCACTTAAGCCATGACACTTTAATGGTGTAACTGAAATATCATTAACAGGCGCCTCAGCCATAATCGCGTTAACTGCTTACGTCATAGGACTCGCGTAAAGCTCCTCTTGCTACTTGCTCTGGCCGGTATCCGTACAGTCGAAGCGGTCGGAGAATTCTCTCAAAATGCTGGATCGAGGGAAAACGCAGATTTTCCATCGTTTATCCACGAAATTAACAAGTAAGTAACAGTGAGTTATTGAGCCGAAAAATAAGCGGGAAAGCTAATTTCCTTGCCATATTTATTTCAGCCTCCTGATTTATACAATATCGAAAGCGCAAGACCAAGATGACCCCGAAAATTACGAATCAGCACTGGCGAACATCGTGGAGAAAATTATTCATAAATCAGGTCTTCGGGGAATCATTATGAATAGCAGGATAGTGAACACACTACAAACTAAAATATATTGTTTGCGCGCCAAAGTGAAGGCAGCACGCGTGAGAGGTGGCGGGCGACTTGTTCAGAAAATTCTGAATGGATTGAAAATGGGAAACCGTATCAATTCAAGGTGTATTACCATGAATTAGATGTCGAGCACTTAAGGCTAGAAAATAAAGACCTACGAGGAAGAAAAAGACAATTGGAAGGTTCACTGGTGCAGGAAAAAGTTAAAAAGCTGAACATCGAGGAAAAACTATCGGATGCCTTAAGTAGAGTGGAAAAAGAACGGGATTTTTACAAGCAGAGATTTCAAAATTTGGCACGCAAGGTTCTGAATATGAACAAAGAAAAGAAATGCAGAGGTCCCGAGAAAAATAAAAGTTTCGATCAATATTCGCCCCAACATCAAGCAAGAATAAAATCGAACTTAAAAGAAGAATGCATGACAACTCTGTCTTTTCTGGGTCTGTACAACTTTATTGCCACTCAAGTAGAACTTTACAACCCGAACACGGACATGTACGAAACTTTTAAATTAGTCAATGACAAGGAAGTGGAACTCACTGGGGCGCAAAAAGAACTAACAAACGATGAAATTGATGATTTAAATATGTGGCTTTATATCAAAGATAAATTTAATATTTCTAATTTGGCGTGGCACGAGTTAGCTCAGAGGTCTGGGGAGATACCAAACAAGAACAAAATAATAAAACAAATTTATGAGCTAAACAGTAAATGGGATGTACAGCCAACGCCTGGAGAAGCTGAGGGAATCCAAATAAGCTTTAAGCAAAGCTTGGAAGAACAAGTAGCAAGGCTGCAAGAAAAAGGTGAACTAGCTGGTGCTAAAACAATACAAATAAAACTCAGTGGAGATGGTACAAATGTCGGCAAAACATTAAAGTTAGAAAATGTTACCTATACTATTTTAAATGAAAAAGATGTTGCAATGTCAGAGAAAGGTAATTACCTATTAGCTATAGTAAAAATGGACGAGAATTATGATAATTTAAGGATAGCCCTTTCAGACCTTAGAAATGAAATGTCCCAATTAGAAAAAATAACTGTAAATAATATAACGTATAATATTGAATATTTTCTGGGTGGGGACTGGAAGTTTCTAGCTTTAGTTTGTGGGGTAGGTAGGGCAAATCAGGATTATGCTTGTATATGGTGCAAGTGCCCACGTATGAGCAGGTACGATACAACTAAAGTATGGTCAATAACAGATGCAAGACTAGGAGCAAGATCTCTTACTGAAATTTCACGTTATGCTTCATGTAAAAGATTCAACTGCCGAGCTGTTCCTCTCTTTCCTTTTATCCCTCTGGACCATGTTATTATTGACACTTTACATTTATTCTTAAGAATTTCAGATAATTTAATAGAATTACTGATTAGGGAGTTAAAGCGACAGGATGCAATAGGCAAGAACAAATCATTCGCAAATGGCTTCCAGAGGGAAAAATTCAAGCACATGGCAAACTATGAATCATTCTTACACAGTCTTTCCATACCTTTTGCATGGAAAGTCAATATAGACAACAAGAAATTAGAATATAGAGACCTTACTGGTCCGGAGAAATTAATCCTTTTTCAGCATATTGACATTCCTTCACTTCTGCCCAGGTTTAAAAGCAGCAAAGATGTTGCTAAACTTTGGAAGGACTTTATAGATATAATAGGTGACCTTAAACTTTCATTTTCCACAGACAGCGAAATTTCAATTCTGAAGGGTAAGATCAAATATTTCTTTCAATCATTTCTTTCTTTGTATCAGAAAAAAGATGTAACACCTTATATGCATGCACTTTATGCCCATGTTCCTCAGTTTTTATCACTGTACAAAAACATAGCTTACTTTACACAACAAGGAATGGAAAAATTTAATGATACAGCTTCAAAGGATTTTTTCAGATCTACTAATCACAGAGGTATTTCAGCACTGAGACAGCTTTTTCTGAAAAGAAGCAGGATCCAGTTTCTTGCAGCAGAAGGCTATGAGAGAGTCAAAGACAGTTATCACTGTAATAACTGTTCACAAGCATCCCACAATATCAAAACCTGCACCGCAAAATGCAGTAACTGTAACTTCGAGACTTGTTGTGCTCACCTTGTAAAAATTGATAAAGTTTGGACCAAAAAATGTATGATACTGCAATAATATGATACACCATGTAAATATGTAAATAGGAATAGAGCAAATACATAATCACATATTCCTTGAAGTGTAGTTGTTTTGGTTCCCATCACCTCTGACAAATGTGAAAACTAAAATTAAACTGTCCTCTATCTCTGATCGAATATATTTTTTTCCAATGACTTTATATTCTACAATTGGAGATTTCCTTGATAGCCAGAAACGTATAGTTCCTTCAACTACAAAAGCAAAGTCACCATTTTCGTTGAAAATACGTTCATCCCACTTAATTCCAAGCAAGGGAACCAAAGTCTGGTTTGAATCGATTCGATAAACTGTTTTGCCACGTTCTTGTTTCGATTTTGCAATCAGAGGGAACTCTTCGTCGAATACATCTTGGTCCATTCTAATGTCAATACGCACGCTTGGGTCATCCCTTTTGCCCGAATATAACTTTCTTTTAATTTCTCGAGAAAGCTCCCCGATTATTAATTCCTTTCGATCAATAAAGGAATAGGATGATGGCACTCGTAGAGGCTCCAATCGCTGGAACACGTCGTTCACTTCAGATTCGCAAGCTCTCCATTCGTCGTAAGAGCTCTTGTACCCAACGAAGTGAATTTTCACTCTGTTGTTCACTTTGTCAACCTCTGTCACAGCGACAGGATACAGCTTACGATCTTCACGTTTTCTTTTAGATTTATATACTCCCACTGAAGTTGAAGATTCGCCAAAAAGCTCGTTAATATAGCGTTTTACTTGCTTTGTTTTTCGCATTCCCCTCGATGCTGCCATGTTTACGATCACTGTATAATAAGAGCGCGTGACTCGATTACCGCAATACGATACCATAGCGCACGCGCAGTAGTGAAATATTTGGCCGCGTAAACCTGGACTCTAGTTAGAGCAAATGTTCGCAACATGAGGATATAAGTTTGATGGCCGCGGTCATTATTTATCGCCTCGATTATTTACGTCAGAGGATTTTGGGTAATACACGGTAAAAAATGCAGTGATTCTCCCTCTATAAGTACAATGATTAACGTGATCCCACCTCTCCCGTCCCCTATTTGACCTAGTACTGAAGACATTTTACAGAAAAAGGGGGTTGCATTTTTCTTTCGTTGCGCGCTAAGCGCGCCGGCGAATTTTAATAAACGCATTTCATCAAGGCTCAGAGAAATGGTAGATGAACATGTTTTTTATACGGTATAGTGAACAAAGCCTGTCAGTAGCCCAGGAAGTACGCTACCTCAACTATATAGATTAGACGAAAGCTTCTACAGATGGGCTCCTGAGCCAACAAGGTTATATTATTCATGCGCGCCGCAAATGACGAAGTTGTTATTACTCATGTGCGTGAAGCGCGGCCTAAATGACGAATTTCTTGCTTGTAACGTCGAACTCACGCTTACCTATGGGGTATTCTTTCAAAACCGCCCGCCAGGCCTATCATTGCAGGGCATTTTTGGGAGAATTTGTTTTGCCTTGTCAAGATACACTTGTTCTTGTAAACGGCGTGGGGGGTAGTGTCTTCATTGCTGAAAGAGGATATTAGATGTCATTCTTTATGTGCGCGAAGCGCGCCGAAATTTATATTAAGTAAAAATGCAAATGATAGAGAACTTCCTGAAATAACCACTATCGGCATCTGTTTTACCCTCTTCATCGTCCAAATGTTGCTGAAAAAATATGACCCTCCCCAAACAGGAGTGAAAAAAATTTGGGCCCTCCCTTTAGACACGCGAAAAAAATTAGGACCTTCCCCACAAAAATAGGAGCCCTCACCCCCCGATAAATAATTACACGTCCCTAAGGATTAAAACAATGTGTTACTTGGGAGTCAAGGTCAAGCAGTTCGGCGGCGATTGCTCTTGAAAGTGTCACGCCCACATTTTAAATAAAACCTTCAAAAAAAAATATATTTAGTCCATTCTATAAGCTTTCCAACGATATATAGGTTGACATGTTTTGGTTAAACTAAGGAGGTGTATGATTTTTCTTCCGAGGAGGTGCGCGAAGGTTCTCCTTGCTGGCGAAAGGAACTAATCCAACATCCCGAAAATCTATCGGCCCACTAAAACGTGATGGTGGTACTCTAGCAGTAGACGATAAACGGAAAGCAAACTTTATGAACAGCTACTTCTCTGAAATAGACGTGAAACTGTCCGAAGGACACCAGCCTCGGTTGAACTGTCTAACGAGATACGATATTGTGATACAACGAGAGGATGTTGCGAAGAAGCTGGAAAAACTAAAGATGAAAAAGGCCACCGGACCGGACGGCATTGCGCCCAAGTTTCTAAAGATCTAAAGCGCACGCTATTCGTCCGAAAATTACGCGATGGTGTATCACATTTAGCACTCCGTTCCGAAAGCCCTGTATTTTTATGCGCATCCAATATAACAGGGCTCTGGGAACGAGATTGCACATTTATCAGGGATGGGGGGAAACTCGCTCTTTTCGAACATGCGTTGTCAATCGCTTCTGAGGAACTTGCGTTGTCAGACCCGCGCCCATCAGTGCAGCGAATTGGCTTCTGTCTCGCAAGGAAAGCCAAGCTACTGCACTTGCAGAAAAAAACATCGCAGAAAAAAACAATTGCCAGCCTCCACAAAGCCGAAAACGGTGAGGTCGCGTGTTAGCTGAGTGCTCACATGTTCTGCGCCCGCGATATACCTCGAACAACCGCATTTATCACAGGATAATAACCAAGTGTTTACAACAACAATATCAACAAATATATGAGTCCACAAGTTTGAATACAAAGCAATTATTGGAGAGGTTGAGCATGACATCGTGAGTTAGCAAAATCGAGGGCCTGTGTTATCTTCCCATAATTCAAAACGCAAACACGAATTACGAGGGCATGTCAAGTTCACGCGACAGTGAGAATTAATTGTGTGCTCTCGACCAATCACATTTGCGATAGTGAGTTCAATGTATAATAAGGGACGGACCATTTGATATGTGATAGAGAGGGTGGCTTTTGGCTCGATATTTTTTTCGCGTCCAGTTTTGCTGCTAGAATATTTCTTTTGATGGTTTGGTGGTTTCAAGCTCGGGATCCTGGTCACCGGATTTCGGATTTTCACTACTATGGAGATCTTCGGTTCCGGATTCTCTTTCATATCTAAATGCTCTTTGATGAACAGTACCAAGCCTTGTGTAGGGATTTTGATGAAAATCGTACACCCCATGGATTTTGTTAAAAGTCTGCACTGATCAGTAGATCTCCTACCCCTACAGCATACTCTTCGCGCGCTGCAATTTTGGACTATATCAGTTAAGAATGGGAAAAGTCCAGGTGTACAAATGAGAACTTGATGCTTAACAATTGCGCTTCCTGTCATTTACTCTAAGTAAACCTTTATTTTTCGTTGCTGATAGTAAATTTACAATTTTAAAGAATGTTTAAATGTAAGACATTTAATGTTGTAGATGGCGAGCGCGTAGCGCGAGACGACCAAAAAACCACTCCTTAAAAAAACAGTTAAAAAAAAAACAGTTATCAAGAGAGAGTTTTAGAATGAGCTTGCTCGTTTCCGCCAGCAGCTTTGCTTGCGTGATATCAGAGGGTTGCGCTCGATTTTTTTTTTTTTTTTTGGGGGGGGGGGATTAGCTCCCCCCCTCCCCATCGAGTATCAAATGGTCCGTCCTAATATATATGAACATTATATATTTTATTTCAAAGGAAACCAATTACTACAAAATGTTAGAGCGGATTTCAGATGACTGTCGTGAGTAATTACTTTGCGATTGGTTTTACTACAGTCATATGAAAACCGCTCTAAAAAGTACAAATACTTAGGCCTGCACTTTTCGTCTACGGCACATTCTCCCTTGCTAAAAAGGAGATTAAGAAAATAGCGTCGAAAGCGCTGTATAAACTTAGAAGTGAAATGTACGAAGCCGATAGAGGGCGCTGTGGAGCTGTCGCTGCTGATTTGTCGCTGCGAAGTTGTCGCTGCCGAGTTCTTAGTGTTGATTCTTCGTTTAAGTTTGAAGACTTATTATATGAATTCGAATCAATGAATATTTTCAGTCATCCAGTAGCCCGAATGATAAGAACTGCGATGTCGTACCGTTGCTCTCGTTATTATCTTTCTTTGAAGAACATTGTGCAAGCGAAAATTGCAGAACATAATTTTCACAGCGACATAAAATCAGAAGATCGCGAACATACGGAAGCCGATGAGGGTCACGAGTTGTCGCTGCGGAGTTTTCGCTGTCCAATTGTCGCAGCGGATTTGTCGCTATAGTTACAGGGGAGGAAAGGAGTGCAAAATTGTATTTATAACCTACTGTATGGTTAGAATGAATTAGAATAAGAATGAATCAAGAGAGATTATAGAGCAGATTTCGTATGACTGTGAAAAGTTCCGCGACAAAGTTGTACCACTCCGCGACTACAGCAGACCAGGTTCCGTACCGCCCTCGCGACAGTACTGCGCCGTGTCACGGTACTTTTCACAGTCATGTGAAATCGGCTCTATAATGAGGCAGGGCTCCCCATTAGGCCTTTAGTGCTACAAACCAAAGACTAATAGGTAGAATTAAAATACTTGATAGATGTTAGATGTATTGGATTTGCAGCAATGAACTGTGTGGTACGCTCTGTGCGACTGTGGAGTACATGTCCAATAGCCCGATGGGGGGGGGGGGAGACTCCCCCGCGGGAGTGCTCGTCGGGAACTTTCGATTTTACCCCTAAAAGGTACCAAACATGGCGTCGCCCAGTTGATTTTGACCCCTAAAAGGTACCAACAATGCGTATTTTCCCTCGTAATTTTCTCTCATATTTTTTACGAGGGATCAAATACGTCTGAAATTCAGGCTGCCAACAAGTGTGATTTGCTTGATTTGCTATTACGGCAAATCAAGCTTGATTTGCTATTACACGTTTTCGAATTTTACCCCCTAAAAGGTACCAGAGGCCTGATTTTAAACCCTAAAAGGTACGACGAGCACCCCCGCCCAAAAAATAGGGGAGTCCCCCCCCGGGGTCCAATAGGGGTCACATCATACGATAAGCGAAGAAACTAGTTTAGCATCAATTTGCTTTATTTGCCAAATGTTAATTCAAATTTCATTTCAAAATAAAGCTCGTTAGCTAAACGCATACAGTGCGAAATTCAATGAGATACGAACATTCTTTGGTGTATTTGCAAATGTTTTAGTAGAAATGAGAAACGTACGGATTTTACTATTTTAACTTGTCATTAAAAACAAGGTTAAAGAAATAGTCAAAGCGTAGCAGTGCTTATGTCCGAACGTTCCAAGGGTTCGATGCCCGGTTCGATGGTTTGTGAAAGCAAATTGTGTAACGCTAGGCGTGGGACTCTTCCTCGGAATCGTAGCTGTCATAGTCATCATCCAGATCATCGTCAACATTGTACAGGACTTTAGAGGATGATCCACGAGTGCCCTTCTCATCCTCGATTGGCTCATAATCCGAGCCGGCGATATGAATGCCGCTCCTAGATGACGAACGCGAGTCGCTCAGAGTTGATTGACTCTGATAATAACCTGTTAGCCGAGCGCTAGCTGACTTGTCTACTGCCCCGCTCGATGGTCTGGTGGACTTGCTATCAAACACATCCATGTATTCCCTCATTTTTAGTTCGTACTCTTTGTTTGCCCTTTTCAGTAGCTCGAGATCCGTTTTAAGGCTGCTCTGCTTCTCGTCGTACTGGTTCGCTTGTTTGTAAAGACGTTTGATTTCTAGTTTTATACTCTCGAGCTCTTCATACAGATGATCAAAGTTGTTCTTCCAAGATCTGGGAACTTTGCTTTCGTCGTCTGACATCTGCAAGAAAAGTGAACCCGTTTAGTTTGATTTGAATTACATCTCGTTTTTTACATCAAATGCTTCCAGGAATGAGTTAAACCAGCGCTGTGCTTAAAACATTTCATGATCCAGATTAACTTTTACCTTTAGATTTCCACTTCAATGTCCTTGCCTCCAAGTTCGCATAGAAATGATTTCCTAACTTGGGAATAGGTGGACGAAATATTCATAAATCAAACAACAAATCGGGCCGCAAAAAGGAATAAAAAGCTCATATATCATCACAATAAAGGCATTGTTGACATTTTACTCCCCAGAGACTTGACTATTGTAGTGAAACAAACCAATGCGATTTCGAGGGCCAATAAAACGAGGATATCAATCATGTTTGCTCAAGCAATGGAGGCCATTTGATTTAAGTGCTTCGTGGTATTTAACAAAAGCATTTTATGAGCTATTGAGTTGTGCATAAGTCAGAGAACAGAAACGGCCTACGAAGACTTTTATCTTCAAAATCCAAACGCGAGATTTGGAGTTTCATGTGTCAAAGTACTAGCGTCGTAACCTTTTCGCTGGCCCCCCTCCTGCTGTTTTTTTTAATTTATCAACTAAATGCCCCACCCACCTCTCCACAGATTCAAGATGACCCTTAGTCAAAGGGGAGTCATATTAAACCTGATCACACGCACAGTAAATATAGTATCCTCAGGGCACCAAGATCATGTCTTATCATGCAGGGAATTGTCAAACATGCTGAAGCACATACATTACACTCTGACACAACGTACAATGTAGAAAAAAAAGTGCTCGTGATCTCGTGATCTGTTTCATTATGTCGTTTGAGCGAAGGGACCTCAAGTCAACCTCGAATGTATATTCTGTAGTTTTGCGCTAGCTGCGTTAAATCTGCATTTTTGTCCTTGCCATGGTAATAATGCACATGATAATACGGTGGCCCGTATATGTCACACGAAAATTAGAATCAAACACGCTCGCAAAACTTAAACACATTTGCAAATGGCCAAAACACATTAACTAATTACCAAAACACATTCGCAAAAGCTCAAAACACATTCGCAAAAACTCAAAACACATTCGCAAAAAGCTCAAAACACATTCGCAAAAAGCTCAAAACACATTCGCAAAAACGCAAAACACATTCGCAAAAAGCTCAAAACACATTCGCAAAAACTCAAAACACATTCGCAAAAACGCAAAACGCATTCGCAAAAAGCTCAAAACACATTCGCAAAAACTCAAAACACATTCGACCCAGGTCGTCTCGGTCGACTTAGGCTTGCAGGCACGGTTACCAAGTTCTTCTGGGGATCCGCCATGTTTTGTTCCACGTGTGGTCAAGTGCTAGAAGAAACCTTTCTTTTTGCCCGAAATGTGGGACAAAACGTATGCTAGGTTTAGCGAAACCAGAGAAGGTTCAGACCTTTAGCTCGTTCTCAAAAGAAAAAGAAAGGGAAAGAGCGCAGTTCTTTCGACCGAAGTCGAAAAGGGGTGGATCAAAATCCAAGTCTGTTCATGCGAAACGAGAAGACTTCTCTGAATATGTTAAAGTCAATATTGGAATTATGGCAAATAATGGCTCCGGTCTCCAACTTCTTCGAGGAAAAGGCCTTCCAGTTTCAGTAAGAAAAGATTGCAGAAGGGACGAACTTTTGAAAGCGGCTGCAGACAAGCATAAAGCTCACTCGACCGACATTATAAATCCCTTATGTAATAATTTTACCCTCCTGTACCCTGATGGTACTGAAGTCGAGAAGCTTAAAGAAAGCAATGATGACTTTGTTCTGCATAAATATAAAAGTGAGTGTGGAAAGGCCTATCACCGAATCACTTTTTGTCTTTGTTCTGCGCTGGATTTTTCAAAATCGAGACTCAGTACTGTGTTGGCAAGTTCCTCTTCGGAAAACTCTGATTCTGAACGCTCAGATTCTGAAATAATTTGTGTAAAGGCTAAGAAGCGAAGAGAAGACACAAGAAAATCAGATGACACTGATCTTTCTGTTATATTTGACACTAAAGCACTAAAAGGCTCAGATTCTGAGATACATGTACAATCGAAGCAAAGAGAAGATACCAGTGAGTCAGATGGCACTGACCTTTGTAATATGTTTGACACTAATACAACTGCCACTTCAACTTCTGTGTCAGCTAATCCTAGTATCCAAGGGAGCTATCAGTGTCCCACTTGCTTTGAGCATTTCACTTTGAATGCCATAGAAAATCATGCAGATGAATGTGCACAGGCCTGGGTAGACCCAATTGGAGAGTGTGAAGTACAAGTTCAAGAGGATGATCATGAGGGTGATCACTGGGATGAAAAAATGCCTCCTGCTGATCAGCCAGAGACCAGTACAGCTGGGTTGCTAGCTGATATCAAAAATGCTGTGACAAACATTAAGTGCGTTCTTTTGTCAAACGTTGTGACAAATCGAATCTCTGTCCGAAGATCATGCCTTTTTGGAGACTATGTTGCAGCCAGAAAGAAACGATGGTTTAAACCTAAAGGATTATTGAAAGTAACTTTCATTGGAGAGGCAGCTGTTGATGACGGAGGGCCCAAGCGGGAATTTTTTACAGGTATCTATCTGAGAATGACTTAAAATAATAATATTATAAGAAAATAATAACAGTTTAATGATAAGATCTAACCATTATAGTAATAACTGAAACTATTGAAAAATAATAAATGAAACAGAATGGGCACAAGACCTGGGAACCTTGAAAATGGCTTGAATGACATTGCAGTAAAGCAAAAAGTAAAACATTGAGTCAGTCTTTTCATGGTAAAAGTCTGTGTGTAACCTGAAACAACTGTAATCTGTATAATTGCTCTTTTTTTACAGAAACTTTGTCTCACATAAGGTGTAAGCTTGTTGATATTGATGGCATTCCACACCCTGATATGAGAGCACTTGCAAATGAAGAGTTCAAGATCGCTGGAGAACTATTTGCTTGCTCTATTATCCAAGGAGGACCAGCTCCGTGTTGCTTTGCAGGAATTGTTTATGACTACATTGTAGATGGAATTGGAAGTGTAACCACAGAGGGTTGGACACCAGTGCTACATGACAATTCTTTAAAGAAATCTATCAGACAGGTGCACCTTATTATAAGTAATGTTTATCACCCAGTTTGGGGTTGGGGAACCAGTATACAGTGTATGTGCTTATTGTACTGTAAATCTACTGTACAGTACCATGACAAAACACATAAACATTAATGCACATGACTTGGACATATTGTTGATTCATACCAGATTACATCCTGATAGCAAAGGCCATACACTAGCTGATGAAAAACAGTTACTGTAACTCCTCAAGCTTATAACCCATTTAGGTCACATACATCACATATATAATGCATTTTGGGGTATGGCAGTATCATCTTGTTGTGATAAGGCATGATTGATGATGATGATGTCATCAAAATAAAAGTTACGAATCAAGGCTTGTAGTGTCACACAGCCTTCCATATAGTCCACAGTAAGCAATAATGATATTGAAATGTGTTTTCATTGTTGTTTTGTACTCCTAGGTGACTGGCTGTAAAAGTGATGAAGAGCTGAGAGAGCTACTAAGCCAAGATGCTATGCTTGAAACCTTACAGTTGATAGGTTATAGAGGAGTGCCATGCAGAGAGACGTTGGATTCAGTACCAGCCATTACTAGGTACAATAATTTGTCAAATAACAGTTCAGTTGCAGGCTTGCTTATATTCTCCCCTAACAGGAGAATGTTTCATGGCCTATCATGCGTTGTTGCAAGTATATTTTTTCAAGACCATGTTTATATAAGTGAATATTTAACAATTATTCCCAAAAGGGGAGATGAATAGTGGTGGATACATATATACCGAGATGTGAAGCGTCAAGCCACTAGTTATCGACCCTGAGGGGAATAATTGTTTTAGTATTCCCAAATTAATCAGTTGGATAAAATCAGTAATTATTGTAAAAATTGTCAAAACAACGTTTGAGATTGACATGAGTCGAAGCTTGTGTGCGATGCAAAACTTGGAATATCATTGGATATCCCAAGTTTCAGGAGCAAATCAGAGCGTGCAAAATTGGATATCCACTGATTTGGGGAATACTAAAATTATATATAAGTGAATTCCTCAATAAACAGGGCATCTCTCTGTCTACATATCTAGGGCGCACAGTATCTCTATCTATGGCCTAAGGCCATGTCCGTTCCAGAAATCAAGACTTTGTAATGCAAGTTGGGAGAGACAGAGAAAAGCAGATCATGTTTGTGTAAGGCTCTCCACCTGAGTTGTATCTTTGAACAATTTTAGTAATTACCCTGAGGAAGGACTCAATTCTTTGGATCTAGAAATGTTGCTGTTTGGTTCTCTTTTAGTCTTTAGCCAAAATAATTGTAATGTATAAGATGAAATCTAACAATAATATTATTCTGCCTTCAATAACAGGTCAATGGTGGTCACAGGGATAGCAAAGACACTGACAGTCATTGACCAGCTTGTTGTTGGTATGGGGTGCCTAGGAGGTTTGTTTGTGGACTATATTCGAAACCATAAAGCCATCATGAAGCCCTTGTTTACCATTGAAGGAGCCAAACAGTTCATCCCAACGGCAGAACTTCTCCTTGATGGAATGACCCCAGAGTACAGTGTTGATGGCAGCAATCTCAAAGCACGTGAAATCGATGTGTACAAGTACTTTAACGATTATGTGATGGATCTGGAAGAATCAGGTAAAATTTATTATATAGATGTGTTTTACGTACAAGCTGGGATATCCCCAGTTATGATGTTTTCGTAAACAGCTTATTTTAAATGTCCCATTGTCTAAATAATGCATTTTCGTGATGAAAAAATGTTTAAGTCATTAGTTTTGATACAATTTTAATTGTTAATCCAAGCCTTGGTGCTGCTTGCTCTTGATTTAAACCCCTTTGAGGCATACTGTAGCCAGCCAGTTGCGAATTTGAATTGCATACAGTACAGCTAACTCTCAGTACAGCTACAGCTACTGTCTTGCATCTACTGTAACTAGAAAAAAAGACAAGGGCTGAATCAAATGGTCAAGGAAACTCCACTTTTTTCATCAGCCCAATCTTGACACATGTTGTGATGTTCTAGCCTGCTAGCTGGTTCATCAGTGGGTTAAAAAAGAATCATTTTCTGGCTTGGGATTTTATGTCGGAAAATCAAATTCAAACTTTGGATTCCTGCCCCAAAATATACTTTTCCAAAAAAAAAAACTGGAAGCCAGCTAGCAGGCTACACCATAGGTTACTGCAAATTCTATCACAAAAGGTTGTCTTTATGTATGGCCAGAACAAGACAAAAATCAAGGCATTTTTCTAGGCATGAGAGGGAGACCATTTTGTATTCGCTAGCCAGTAAGATAATATATATCACTAATAGTGGTGGCACAATAACAAGCAGTACAAAGCTTAGAAGTCATTCAAAATTTCTTCAAACTACTGACGTGAGGTCCTTGTGCTTAGGACAATTAGTACTGTACCTTTTTTTGTCTGTGTCCAGGATATACACCTAGCACATTATTGGTTCTAGCTTGCTTTTCAGAGGATTTAAAAAAAAACTCTAAAATATGCTCAGTTTCTTGGTTCATATTTTTTAACAGGTGGACCACAGAAGCTCTACAAATTCATTACCGGGAGTGACAGATTCACACCCCTTGGTGTGGAAAGACTGATAACAGTCAGATTCAAGTATGGGTGTGCAACAGGCTGTAAATGCAGGCCAACTGCATCAACTTGCGACCCAAGCATCACATTACCGATCCATTACCAAGATCCAACTTCAATGGAGCAGGCATTAAATTCTGCAATGGATGAGGGAGCTGGGTTTGGTCTGGTTTAAGTTCATGCCAGTGCTACGTATACAAACATAAACTTGTTCTCACATGGGTCTTAGAGTAATTTTTTTAAGATGGTGGGTCATCTTTGACAGTGAGACTAGAACAGTTGGCTGAGTGATTACAATCTGGATTTTAAAGCGTTCTTAATTCAAAGGTACCCAAACTGTGTTTCAGTGATAAACCAGGAATATGGCTCTAAACGTGCTGATGCAAATCACTTTGACATACGTCTTATTTCTCTAAATGCGCTTCTAAATCACATAAGAAAAAAAAAACACACAAGGGAAAGAACATTATGTCTGATATAAGCTTCCACTGCTCTATAAATTCATCTGTGTTCACGCGTGGATGTCTCGATGGTGTAGTGGTTAGCACGTCTGGCTATGAATCCAGAGGACGTGGGTTCGATTCCCACTCGGGACAGCTATTTTCTTTATATTCTTTGTGTTTAATTATATTTCCTTCTTTGGCTGGTTTCAGCTCCCTTGTGATTATTATGTCTGATATAAAGATATGTTTTGAATTCATGAAACTTTTCCCTTCATGGATCGATTCAAAGTGTTTTGAATTCAGTCGCCTTTTGATTAGGGAAGAGGTCAAAACAAGTGCCCTCTGGGAGGACCCAATTTGGGGGAGGGGGTGGGTGGCAGCAGCTAGCCTACCACCTAAAATTTTTAAAAAACTCAATATTTAAAAATTTTCCTTTTTAAATAGCTCCTCCTGTTATGAAACTAAATTCAATGAAAACCACATCAAACAATCCGAAATGTCCTATCATTTCGTTTAATGCACTCAGATTTTACACAGCCCCCCTAGAGAAGGGGTGGGAGGGGGGGGGGGGGGGGGCACCAGGCGGTGACCATCACCTCCTTTATCCAAATTGGGTCCTTTATCCAAATTGGGTCCCTGTCGAGGGCAAGTGTTTTGACCAGCTCCCTTACTGTTGCTAAAATAAAACTGCTAAATTTACACCTACATGTAGCACATACAGTATGCCGTTCTTATCACGAGAATCTCAGTAAAACTATATTTTTCGTCAATCTCTTGTTTGTTTGTTTGTCACATACTGTAGATTATTATTAAATAGAACCGGAAAATGGAATCAATGTACACAACACGAGTTTCAAGTTATTCATGGCAACATATAGGATTGGCTCATGATAAGAATGGCCTATGTACAGTAATATTATGTCTTATTGCTTATCTGCGTTTAAATATCAATGAAAATTTTAGAAAACATCAATAACATTGTTATAACCCCAAATTGGGTATTTTACATTTCTTAAATTGGAGCTTAGCAAGCTTGTGTTGTGTTTTTTCAAAAAATTATTTCCCCATCATTTGTTAATTATAAAATGTTGTATTTCAATAAGAGGATTGTTATCATTTAGATAAAAACAGACACTTTGTGATCAATGTCATTTGTAATGGCAAATTGTTTACTGATCAAGTAATATAAAACGTTGAAAGAGGGACAGGGCTTGTTGCCAGTTTTGTGGTGATTGTATTGACTCTTGCTCGCAAACATACTTGAAATATTCTTGATGATGGTTATCAAGGATGGAACTGTCAGTACAGTGGACAGCAACCTCATTTATCTGCCGATCTGTTACATACTGGAGGTGATCCTCAGCATTTGTCCTCTCAGGAAGAAAAACAACTCGTCTGGCTTTCCAGGTATAGTATCGTGTCTAGATTGCCGAATATAATGCGTGTTCCAGTGTAACATCACAAAGTCTAAGTCTTTCTGAAGTAGCTCACTGAAACAGAACCAAACACATTCTTGATGGTAAATATTACCATTAAGAAGTATGCCTCTATCTGAGAGATCTTTGAAGAAATTAATCCACCATCCTGTACGTGTCTTTTTCAAATGTGACCACCAACATTCAATCCTCTGATTCCCTGTTGATGCTCCGTAGCGATGGGCCTTTTCTCCAGCTAACTCATCATTGTCATTGGATCTCAAAAAACATTGCATGGCTGCCATAGTACCATTTTCTGTACCTGGATCAGTTCTGACAAGCATCGGGCAGCCTTGAAGTTCTTTTACACATTCCAAATAAAAATTTGCTATAACTGATGGATTATTATTGGTATGTGTAACTTTAACCCACAGCACACGTCGGCTGTAACCATCTATGGCGGCATGGACAGGAAAACCAAATGGTTTTAGTTTGTCATATCCATCTACGTGCCAGCATTGGTTAGGCCCAGAAGAAGTATATTTTCTTCTCTTTAAGCAATGGCGTCTTCTTTCTTCGACACCAATAGGGTCGAGCTCCTTTAAGATATGCTGGACCATTGCTCTAGGTACACACATTCCATACTTTATCCTTAATGTGTGCCACATGGCTCTGTATCCCATCAAACAACCTGGACCATCGAGCTCCTGTTTGATAGTTTCTCTAAGATCGTTGTCATTAACCTCCGACGCATTTCTCCTCTTCAAACCATACGAATAGAGACGCCGTTGTAGTGTTGACATAGACATGCTCATCTCATGATTTTTCTCAAGGAAACATAGAATGGTATCATATTCATACCCAGCCAGAAAGTAGCTTTCTATTGCCTGGCGTTCCGTGTTATTATTCATTTTAACTTTGTTACCACATTTCGGGCAAAAAAGAAAGGTTTCTTCTAGCACTTGACCACACGTGGAACAAAACATGGCGGATCCCCAGAAGAACTTGGTAACCGTGCCTGCAAGCCTAAGTCGACCGAGACGACCTGGGTCGAATGTGTTTTGAGTTTTTGCGAATGTGTTTTGAGCTTTTTGCGAATGCGTTTTGCGTTTTTGCGAATGTGTTTGAGTTTTTGCGAATGTGTTTTGAGCTTTTTGCGAATGTGTTTTGCGTTTTTGCGAATGTGTTTTGAGCTTTTTGCGAATGTGTTTTGAGCTTTTTGCGAATGTGTTTTGAGTTTTTGCGAATGTGTTTTGAGCTTTTGCGAATGTGTTTTGGTAATTAGTTAATGTGTTTTGGCCATTTGCAAATGTGTTTAAGTTTTGCGAGCGTGTTTGATTCTAATTTTCGTGTGACATATACGGGCCACCGTATGATAAACCACAGTAAATTTGCATATAAACAGATGCTAAGTATAAAATATTAGAAAGCATTGTTTGCGTTGCACCGAACTTTAGTTCAAAATTTAGTTCAAAACCAAGACCTTCGTGGACCTGCGTGTGGGACGTTTCTGTGATTTAATTGCGAATTCGTCTATTGTCCAGTGTGTGCTAATTGAATAACAACAAGGTCAAGCGGCATGCATCATGCAGTGCAATCCGAAACCTTTTTATGGCGCTCAAAAATACAAACAAATCAAATTTCGCCTTGGATGATAGAGTCTTCACGCTTCTTACTAAGTAGTTCCTCCAATAAACGTATAGTTGGGCCCCGAAGTCCGTTCAACGGTCCTTGAAATGTTTACATGATTACAGATGTCTCTGAGGCCTATCTTCCACATAACTAAGATAGTTTGCCAAATTATTCAGCTCCGAATGTTGACACGGAGATTTGTCTTTGTAAGGTAAAGAGGAGTCTCACAAAAGTTCACTTAACAAGTTGTATCTAAGTGATATTCACTTTAGCTTGGGCGTCTGTTAGTTATTAGAATTTCACAATCGATTAATCGCTGGAGTAATATAGAATGTTTTTAATTATACTTGCTACTAAGACAAATTCCTACTCGCAGTTCTAGTTCGTACCTGTGACGGGATGAAAAGTCTTGAAGAGCTGTAGCTGTTGCGAGTATTCATGGCGGTCCTCAAAGGTAATCCCACGGTGAAAAAGTGAGTTTGACTTTGACTTTCGTTCTTATGTTTGATCACGTGACAACGCTGTTTGCAGGGATGGGACTTGTTTGATCAACTATTAGTTGATAAGACCCCTGGGGGTGGGTCAGCGGGAGTTTGGCTTCAATGTTACAGGGTAGCCAAATCCCATGTGAGTAGAACGGACCTGTCAACCAGTTGAAGATAAGAACAAAACAAAAAAAAAACGTATGTGGCAAGCTTGTGACAATAAAATTATTTGGACGATATTTCGATCGGCCACTAACGAGTCTAACGAAGTAGGTCATACTTGGGTTCCCACGATTCCTTGTGTCGTCTTGAAATTCAAATTTAGGATTACGGTTAGGGTGAAATTCAGGGGGCATCTCAAAAAATAAACTGGGGGGATACAGAAATGTTTCCAAAGAATGAGGGGGACAATGCAAAATTTAAGAAGTATCTTGCACTAAGTTTTGATACATTTCCAGCCATCTCGGCTGCGCCTCGAGCATCTCGAGCTTACGCTACCTTCGTGCTCTCTCAACTATCCGCGTGCATCAAGAAGTATGTAGAAGTGGATGGACGCACGTTAATATTGTCCATTCCTTAAAGAGTAATCAATAATTTCGTTATTTATTGTCGGGTTCTCACACAGCAATCGTATAAAACAGTTTAGTAAGTTTAGTAAGTCTTGTATTTTTACTTTTACTTGTATCAACTGATGGTTTTTACCGTGTCTGGTAATAGTCCAGTCAATCTACAAAAATTTAGGGTCTCAGTTCACTGCTAAATGAAGGTGCGAGGAGACCTAAACAACATACTAAAAATCCCAAAAAATCCCTTCGGAGGAACATCAAGAAACTTAGTGATGAAAATATGGAGCTGATACCACAGGGTACCCGCGTCGAGTAAAATCAGCTAACTACTAAAAATCAGTCAAATAACCGTTTCTTTCCACGTTTTTGTGCCCATGAGCTGAAAATAGATTGATTGTGTTTAAAACAATTGAAAAATAAACGTGTTGACCGGAAAAAAAAGACGTGTCTTGTATACCACAGTACTGACACCACTCATGAAACTGAGGATAGTCAATTTCTTTGAGAAGCTCAAGTTTTTTGCAATTTCTTTTACAGATTTGGGTTTGAAAATTTGGGTTTTAAAACATTTATCTATTATATTTAATTGGAAACGTTTTTCAATTCGCTGCATTTGCATATCAGGCCGAGCCATGTCGAGTCAGTGGAATCACCAGTGATGGTGCCACTTTTGTTCAATCCCATGTTGCTGTTTCTCGCAGCATTCATTTATCAAACCAGGTGAGTTAATCTAAGGAAAATTCCAGACAGGGCCGAACTTTCTGCTTTAAAGTGCATATCACCCCATCACCCCTGCAAAGAGCAATAGGAGTAGTATAAGGCATTAGAAGTAACTTACCGAAAACTATTTTCGATTTCATTGAAAAATGAATATTTTACAGATTTTTAAATTTTTTCCTTCGACGAAGAGCAAATTTTCGAGAAAATTGTGCATTTTAGGCTAAAGCGTGATAGTTTTCAATGTATTTTTAAATCGTAGATATGGAGGCACGCTAGAATTCTTTCGTAGCGAATGCTAGAGAGGTTTTAGGGTGAACAATTGTTTTGCTCAATAGCAGCCATTTTGAATGCTTTGTTATTCAAATGAGGTTTAGAACTAGTTAGCTTTGCGAACTTTCAAGTTGTTCTCTAGACTGCACAGCCATAGCAGCTCAACATTTGCTAATTCGGAACTATGGATTGGTTTGACTGACTTCGGTTAAACGTCTCCTTAGATTTTTTGGTGATTATTAAATGTCACGACCAGTTTATTGGGAATGCTTATAATTTATATTGTAAAACAATAGCCTGACTGAGATTTGATGAAATGTTTCAAGAATGACCAACAAATTCTAAAAAATATCAAGATAATTGGTACCTCATGTGTCGAATGTGTAAAAAGAAGCTTGTCTCAGAAATTTTCACGTGATATTTTCTACCTAGTACTGTGCTATACTCCATAAACACGGACGATAGAATATTTCATAAGTGCCACAGAGCTCATGAATAACAAAGGATTCAAAGATGGCTGCCAATGGCAAAACAATGGTTCACAATGGTTCCTCGAGCCCGAATGGGCTCTGAGTCAATAGCCCATGAGGCCGAAGGCCGAATGGGCTATTGACTCAGAGGCCATGAGGGCGAGAGGAACAATTGTTTTAGTCAAATCACACTAGTAGGTCAATTTGTATAGCCAAAAACGTTTTCTGGTCTGTTCATTTACCATGTGAATGTTCTGGCTTTCAAATCCAACACTTTTTCGCTACTAGTAGGCTATAGCTTATAGCCTACTAGTAGCTAAACCAATTAGAACGCAGCATTGACAATAGACCACCAGTGTGATTTGACTAATAAGTTATATTTGTTATATGGCATTTTCAAATTAAGTTATCGTAATAAAACAGACTCGATATTGTGTCACAGTCAGACATAATGTAATACTAAAAAGAAATCTTGTCTGGGTCATTGGAGCTTTAAAGGCCCATCACCAACCGGGAGCCTTTGCGCCCCGTTTTCTTTTGTTTTCAAATTGATCCATTGTTTTTCGGGTGCTCTGATAGTCCGCAAAGGCTCTCGGTTGGTGATGGGCCTTTAAAGGCTGGTTCTCACTGGAACACAAGCGCAGACCCGGCGCAGGCTCAAGCGCAAGCTAAGGATATCAAACTCATACATATCTCTTATGTTGATTGCACTAAAACACAAGCGCAAAAGGAAATCGAGACTTTGCTTCTGCTTGCGTCTGATGTTAACGCAAGCACCGCCACTTATCAATGCTGATTTTAGGCTTGCGCTTACGTCGCCTTGATTCACACAATTGCTTTGCGCTTGCGTTCTGCACGTACGTTCCAGTTAGAACCAGCCTTGATAGTCTTCCCGACCTTCTAATCAAAGCCTTCATGTGGACGGGGGGCAGGAGATGGACGCAGTTGGAGCCCGCTGGAGATCCTTAGTGAAGGGATTGGAAGGACGCCTGGCTCGTCGGTCTTTTCTTTGGTATAGATAAGCACTCGCTTGTTTCGTCCAATCACAGAGCTTGGCGCAGTCATGTTCTGGGGTCCAATGTCCGAGACAAATGTGTTCGGTTCTCCGTGCAGGGCGAAGATTTCACACGTGACGTGTGATTGCAGCTAAAATTGTTGACGGAAGTTTCCGAAACTCTAACGATCGACTGGCGTTCAGGTAGTCGGTCTGGTCTAACTCGCAGAGGTCCGACTCCATGGTTGGTTTGGCAATGACAGCGTCACGAGGTGCTCCCTCGACTCTGGTCTTAGCTTTGCACAGGGGCGGCATCTGTTTATCATTTGCTATATGTGGTCACCAGACGGCGTAGCTAGCGCGTCCTTGACATTTGGTTATCCCAAAATGGCCAAAGTGTATGACTTCTAACATCTCGAGCTGCATCGATGATGGGACGCACCTCTGGTCATACGTCAGGAGTCCACGGGTTACTGTCAAGTGTTGCTTCTGTACCCAGAGGTTTGAGAAATGGTAGGAATGGCATAATTGGAGGCCGTCTTGAAATAAACCTCTCTCTCTGCCAAATCAAAAATGAAGTGTAGTGTTGTCGTTTCTCTTCAGTTTCCCAGGGTCCGTTGGGTAATTGGCATATTTTGAGCTCAGCTTAAAAGGCTTAATTACACGAGGCATTCTGGGTACCGGTAATTGGATACTTCTCACGTGAGCTGTTAGTGTTATAGTTAGTGAATGAATCAGTCAACAGGAGAAGTGCTTATAGCTGAAGCGATAACAAATATTGTCTTGGAATCTTAGTTTTCTAAGTTTTCTAGCTTATTTGTTTGTGGAAATAAACTTGAACTTGAACATTGTTCAGAAAATTGGCTTTTTCGCAAACTCAGTAACTTATTTACTGAATTGCCATAAAAATTTCAACATTAACATCAATTATCAAGGTCTTTACCAAATAAATTCCATCTGCGTTGTATTAAAAGTTGCTCCATTAACAGCCCTTTGATGGTTTGATTGATATTGGCCTTTCCTTTCATCGTGTTACTCGAAGAGGTCTGGCAGGCTTCCCTCGAAAGTTATATTCTACCAAATTCCCTTGCAATTCCCAATTTGGAACTCCAATAGAGTTGAACATTTCCCTGTAGTTCACCTGTTCAATCCATAGTTTGCTGCACCTGACACTGATATGCATTTTATTTAGGGACGTGTCATTATTTACCGGGGGGTGAGGGCTCCCATTTTTTTCAAACAAGGCTAAAAAAATTACGACCCTCCCCTTGAACATAACAAAAAAATGTGACCCTCCCCCAGTCGTAGCTAAAAAAATTGGGACCCTCCCCCATGTAATTTATTTCTGAAAAACCTGTCAGATTATTTCTGAAAAACCTTCTTTCATTCTTCTTAATATAGAAATACTTTTTTCTTACTTATGCCAAAGCTAAGGAACCGCGGTTATTATTTATCGCCTAGAGTATTTACGTGAGGATTTTGGGTAATACACGTGAAAAAATGCAGTGATCCTCCCTCTATGAGTAGAATGATTAACGTGATCCCACCTCTCCCGTCCCCTATTTGACCTAGTACTGAAGACATTTTGCGGGAAATATCTTTCGTTGCGCGCGAAGCGCGCTCGAATTTTGATAAACGCATTTCATCAAGCCTCAGAGAAAGGGTATATGAACATGTTTTGTGTACGGTATAGTAAACAACGTCTGTCAGGAGCCCAGGAAGTACACTACATATATAGGTTAGATATAGGTTAGATGAAAGCTTCTATTGATGGGCTCCGGAGCCAACAAGGTTATATTATTCATGCGCACAACTGCGCGCCGCAAATGAGGAAGTTAATATCATGTGGGCGAAGCGCGGCCCAACGGACGAATTTCTATGCTTGTAACGTCGAAAACTCACGCTTACCTATGGGGTATACCCTCTTCATCGTCAAATGTTTGATGAAAAAAATTGTGACCCTCCCCCAAACAGGGTTGAAAAAAATTTGGACCCTCCCTTTAGACACGCAAAAAATATATATATTTTTGCCTTCCAGCGGTTTAGAATGGGTTCTTCAGCAGGCCTGTCCGCCATTTTGTTTTGAGGCAAAGGCCTGGGGATGCCTAGGTGGATCGTTCCATTGACCTTGACAAGTAGCGTTATCTCTCCCGGTGTGCGAAAAATGTAACGTGTAACGTATACATCATCTGCAACGCTTAAATATTTTCTTGTGAACGTGTGTAGGATAGTCCATGTCTCCCCTGGTGTTTGATATGGAAATAGTTGACCGAGAGCCTTCAGTAACGTGAAACGAAGCAAAGCTTGCGGACGTGGGTCACAAATATCGCGAAGGTGTGAAAACAACGCTAGAAAATCTCCAGTCTTGTGTACAATATTCCGCGAGAAAATTTGAGCCATTTTTAGTTACCCTCGACCAGTTACCCTCACCCTCGACATGTCCACCCTCGACCCTCGACTAGGTACCCTCAAACCCTCGACCAAAAGGTAAACTCAGCAGCAGTGAATCGAAAGGCCACAGAGTAGAGTGAAGACGTGTTGGAACACACGAACTTATACATTCACGAACTCGAGCCCAAGTCGAAGAAGAATTATAGAGGAATAAAAATCCTTTGACACAACTCACAAGAACAATCAATTGAAACGAGTTGCAACTTGAGTTCGCTTGAGGAATGGTTCTTCTTTAGCCAGTTTCGATAAGCAGAAGAGTGTAACTTAAAATCCTTCGTTTCCTGCAACATCTCTTGGAGAACTCGTAAATAAACGGCTTTGATCAAGTCACAGCTGAATTTGTTCTATCAGGAGTCCATATGTATAAATGTAGCCATATTTCTAGGTTTTAAGTCGGCTAGCAATAGCTTTAAAACTTGACTTTAGGTAGCAGTTGAATGGAAACCACACTAGAGTAGAAACACACGAACTTGTACAGCATCATTGCGTTGTTGCTATGCAAAGACCAATCAGAGTACAGCATGCCGGAATGCAAAGAATGCCTGTAGCTCTATACGGAAAACAAAAATACGCAAATCTAAAGCGGGCCTCACACCGCACTAATAACATCGCTGATAGGGCCTTCAAGATGGCATTTCTAAACATTTGCATGTAGTATTCCTAAATATTTTCACGAGATCAGAGTTGGCGGGATTTTTTCAAGTCATTTGATATTTTAGCCTTTAATGAGACTATGCTAGACTCTTCTAAATCAGATGGCGAAGTTTCTCTCTGCGGCTATGATCTTATTAAGAAAGAAACGGAGGGAGGAGTGTATATAGTTATGCCCAAGTCTCAGGGGAATAAAGCAAAAGAAACCGCATCGGCATCGAAAACTAAATAATTTGTTCCTTTTCTTTCATTCCCCTTTGCCTCGTATCCAAGTTGGAATTTTAATATATTTAAATTGGTCTATTCGATCGTAGATCAGGACTTCAGGATCTCCCTCTTCCTTTGCCCCATTTCCTCCCTCTCCCTGTGATTCTAAGCTGTCTTTTCTCTCTTCTCCCTTTTATGCCCGATCTTCCTTACCCCTAAATTTCAAAGTCATTTCTCCCTTATCCCAGTGTTTCTCCCTCCTCCCTGATCCGGTCATCTCCGCTCCTCATTGGTCGGGCCTACGATTCCATGACAACACAGTAATTACATACATGTACATAATGGATGAGAAAATCTCGTGGCGAATTCAGAAGTGGTGTACGACGAGAGCGAAGGGACGGCTGGAAGTCATGGGACATTATGCAATTCACTTTTCGATCGCCGATCGCAACAAACCGCTACAGTGGCGGATGCAGGCATTCTCAACGGGATCACAAACTAGAGTTGCGGATGTAGCATGCATAATAAGGAGATCACTACAGTGGCGGATGTAGGCATTCTTAAGGGGATCACAAACTAGAGTGGCGAATGTAGCATGCTTAAGGAGATCACTACAGTGGCGGATGCAGCATGCTTAAGGGGATCACAAACTAGAGTGGCGAATGCAGCATGCTTAAGGAGATCACAAACTACAGTGGCGAATGCAGCATGCTTAAGGGGATCACAAACTACAGTGGTGGATGTAGCACGCTCAAGGGGATCACAAACTAGAGTGGCTGATGTAGCATGCTTAAGGGGATCACAAACTATAGTAGCGAATGCAGCATGCTTAAGGAGATCACAAACTACAGTGGCGGATGCAGCATGCTAAGGGGATTACAAACTAGAGGGCGGATGCAGCATTCTCAAGAAGTCACACACTAGAGTGGCGAGTGCAGCATTCTCAAGGGATCACAAACTAAGAGTGGCGAATTAGTCCGGTCAATTTTTGGTACTAATTGTCAAAAACATATGTAGGAATTACATATACAAGGATCATAAGGGAATTTGTTAAAACTGAGGATTATTTAGTTATTATTTTGCAGAATTGGTTATAAACAAACACAAAATTCACATCTATGCAATCACATTATGCAGTAGAAAGCAATTGCTCGATATCTCGTTCAATATCACACCGAGTTACGGCTCTACAGTCTATAGCCCCCCCCCCCCCCCCCCCCCCCCCCTCGAATTGTTCGCTTTTATTGTCTAAGTGCCACCGAATACAACAGGCTTTTCTTCGTGCAGACGGAAAACCCCAAATTTAACCAACTTCCCCCTAACGGATTTTCACAAAATTTGGATATGTTATTCCTACATATGTTCCTGAGAATTTGCTGTATAAAAATCCCATGTTTCAATTTTTTCCAGGTTAAACGCTAAATTGACCGGACTAAATGAAGCATGCTTAAAGGGGCGACGGATGTGATGGAGACCATACCAGGGAATTCAGAAAACGAAGTAGAGACGATTAGTCGCAAAACTTACACTAGAAGTGATTGAAAAGGAGGTTCGCCCACTATTCACCTCCTGTGAACTTATCCTGTTTTCGATACAATCACACAACCAACCAAAACAGATTTGGTGTACTAAATCTTACGAGTCACTCGACCAATAAGTAAAAGACAACTAAGAATAAGTATTGAAGCAAACAGTTTGATTTATAGCGAGAAACCGAAATAAATTGACCAGTTCTGATAAACGATTTTAGCTTGGATCGAGCAAACATAGACAAATTGTATAGAAACGGGTGTGGTTTACTGAGGGTTTCTTCGTCTCTTATCTCGTCTCCTTTGCTCTCTAGATCTGTCGTTGCGCCTAGAGTCTGTCTTGCCTCGCCTTCTGTACTCGTCACTCGATTGTTTGTAGTGTCTCCGTCGATCCCGCCGTCTCTCTGTCTCTTCACTTGAGTTCTCGCTATCTCTTCCTCTCCTCCTCCTCCTTCGTTCACGATAGCCTGCCTTTCTATCTCTTTCCTGTTTTCGATTTCGCTTCCTCCTTCGTTCTCTTCGGTCATGAAAGGAACCATCAGTGTGCTTCCGCTTCCTCCCTTCTCGGTATTCATCACTATATTCACCCTCGTAACTCCGCTCTGTCCTCCCGTCTTTCCGGTGCCGTCGTCGTTTGTCCCTCGACCCTTGACTGTCTGCATACCTGGATTTCTTACGCGCGCGTCTCCTGTACGCATCACTGGACTCGTCCTCACTGCTCCAGTATGTGATGCGTCTTCTCTTTTTCCGGCGCATTCGTTTTCGCTCACGTTGGCGTTTTCGATTCAGAGCCATGTATCCGAAGTACAGTAAAATAGCCAAGGCTAAGGCTGCCACGCTACCTAACGGCACTCCTATCAATATTCCAAGGCGGGAACGTACGGCACGTGTCTTGAGGACGCTCTCAGAGCAACCCAGGGTTTCTGAAGAGAAAAATATACACAGTCACTACGACTTTGTCTCGCCGTGCATGTTACAGAATATTGCATCCAATTCTTTTGGCGTGTTTGTGGTACAAGCGACGAGACATATATATATGGTGGCATGTAAGAACAGGAAAGTGTGAGTAAGAACAAGGCAAAGTGTATCTTCCCACGGAGATCACTTACTTCCTGTGCATCCAAACAGCCTTAATTTCATGCATGCCACTTTTCCCGCGGGCGTCTCGGGGTAAATCCGGAGGTGGCGCGTGGTGAAAGGGACTGGGAACTCGTGTGCTTCCTTACCAGGGGTTACATATGGTATCTGCAAATACACGATCGCGTAAAAAACTTCGATAGATCATACACAAATCAAATGGCACGACTTCTCTGACCTTCTGTTTCCCTTTTAGGGTGGTGTTAGTCCAAGTTTTCCTGTCTCTGCTGTAGCTCAGAGTGTAGAAGTGCACCTCAGGAACGTTAGACAGGGAAAGTGGCTCGTTACGATACGCGCTAATCGTCATCTCGGATGGGAACCTTACGGCAAAGTACAACGCGTACGGGTCAAGTTCATCTGTGCACCACAAGCCTGGAAATTTAAATAATTCATAACAGCGTATTAGTCAAATTCCCATAGTAATAAGATAACGTGCGTGCTTCGCCCATCGAACCAATTGAACTGGGCCAGATTCACTGGCGCTTTGCCTCGATAACTCAAACTGCACAAATCACATATGCAAAGTCATTTGCATAATAATAATGAATGCCCTGGAATATGCAAATCATGAATACAAAAGCCGAGGGTCACGCGGGATCCACCCATTGTCACTCCACTCTTGGTCGTTGGAGGTATACGGGTCTAGCGGCCCGCCCGATGAGGAAGCCGGGATTTGGAGTGCAGTAAAGCACACTTTATACAGGGTCCTGAAGGGGGGTCCCTATCCCGTTTCCCCGCCGTTTGTTTCGCAAAATCCCGTTCCCAGTAGGTAAAATCCCGTTCCCGGTAGGACCAGTCGGTAAAATCCCGGTGCACGAAAACTGTGATGTTAAAATTGAGATTCTTGCTTTTATCGGTACTATCTCTTGGTCCTGTAAGTTTTATTGTTCATGCACACGCCGCATATGACGAAATTGTTATTATTGCAACCAAATGACGAATTGCTATGCTTGTCGATTTCTTTCCAACAACGTGATTGTCTAGGCCTATCACTATAAAGGCTTTTCGTGATCCCCATATTTGAACATGGGATATATTTTACAGGAATTTCTCTTCTGTTGCGCGTGAAGCGCGCCATGTTTTAATTGATAAACGAATTTCATCAAGCCTCAGAAAGAAGGTACATGAACATTGTTTTTTTTTTGTGTATAGGGCAAATAAAGCTGTAGTTTGTATTCTTCGTGCACGTTGCAAATGACGACATCGTCATATTTGCTATGTTTGTAATGTCGATCTCACGCTTACGGGCTTCTTTCGAACATAGCAATAGGCCATTTGCACTAACTGGGTCACGTGACCCCAACTACCTCTTAACGAGATGTTTTGTCAAAATCAATTCCAGAAATACAAAGAACCAATTGATATTAATCAGAAACCCAACTTTCAGAATAAAATCTCTAACCTGGAGCAAATGGCAGCGAGTTGAATTTTCAAGATTTTATTCAGAATGTATGGGATTTGGGTCACGTGACCCAGTTAGTGCAAATGGCCTATTGCCTGCCAGGCCTATCACTGGAGGGCTTTTCGCGGGGAGTTTTTCCTCGCTAAGATACAAATGTTCTTGTAACGGGCATTCCATTTAAACGGCACGAGAGCATATTGTCTTTGTTTGCGGGAGATCTCAAACGCAATATTACATGCTTCTTCCTTATGCGAAATGTTTTAACGTATTCAAAGAAGAGAATTACAAAATGCAAATGATATAGAAATTGCTGGAAAAATTCCGCAGAAAATTTCCTGTGATCCCCCCTTCCAGGGCTTCAGGTTTCGAGAGTTCCCCCCTTTCGCCAACCCCAAAATGAGATGATCCTCTGCCCGTATGATATCTCGTCCTCAATTTTGATACAAGAGATATATCATACGATTCTAAAAAGTGGTTCCGCCGTTTTGAAAATGCCTGTCAAGTTATCAAACCGCTGACCAAAACCTCGCAGATTCCGAGGGACCAAAAAAAACAAAATGAGGGCCTTAATTCAGAAGGGGCGAGAAGTGAAATTCTATTTTCAGGTAGCCTGCTCTTAGGATAAACAGTCTTAGAATGCGAAAAATGGTATAAATTGACGACTTTTTATTAGGATGCACAGGATATACAAGGAGAGATTTGAAAAATCTCGTTCCCGTTGAAACATCTTGATTCCCATTCCCGGTAGACAAATCCCGTTCCCGGTAAGCCAAATCCCGTTTTCCCAGCCTAAAAAAGGCGAATCCCGGCTCCCGTTTTACCCCTTCAGGACCCTGTTTATACTCGTTTTGGTTTGGGCTTGTCCCAGGCCAGAGCGTTTCCACGTACCTTATTGAAATATCATGAATAACCAAGGCGGAATGTTATACTAGGTAATTCAGAAGAAAATAAACACTAAGAAAAATTATGAGCTCCAAGATTGAACTTGGTATGGTGGAATGTGACTTACCTGTTCTGTTGAACCTCAGCGGCGCTGGAGTCCCACCGCCAACCTGGGTAGACCCCTCCTCAAGGTCGGTATTTTCTGGAAAGGCAAACAGCAGCAAGATCAGGTTAATCTTAAATGTTTAATGAAGCCCTCTAGTCATGACAATCCACATCTAACCGGTTTTCTAAGCAATACTTGCAAGAAACTCTGTTGTTTGCTCTGAGAGCGATTCAATAGCGCCGTCACGCAATACCTACCACTGGTATGCCTGATGTTCAACTCTATCTTGCTCTGGCAGCGATTGAGTACCGCCGTCACGCAATACTTACCACTGATATGAGTGATGTTGAACTGTATCTTGCTCTGGCAGTTATTTATATAGTACTGCCGTCACGCAATACTTACCACTGGTGTGCCTGACGTTGAACTGTATCTTGCTCTGGCAGCTATTTATATAGTACTGCCGTCACGCAATACTTACCACTGGTGTGCCTGACGTTGAACTGTATCTTGCTCTGGCAGCCATTGAGTACCGCCGTCACGCAATACTTACCACTGGTGTGCCTGACGTTGAACTGTATCTTGCTCTGGCAGCTATTTATATAGTACTGCCGTCACGCAATACTTACCACTGGTGTGTCTGACGTTGAACTGTATCTTGCTCTGGCAGCTATTTATATAGTCCTGCCGTCACGCAATACTTACCACTGGTGTGCCTGACGTTGAACTGTATCTTGCTCTGGCAGCCATTGAGTACCGCCGTCACGCTGTACGAGCCATAGTGATGCTCTTTCAGGTCACTGACAACCAGTGACGTCACCACACTCTCACCACGGGGAACTCGGCGGAAACCCATATCCGGGTCGTCAGGGAGACTGCCAATCACCATTGCATCGAACACCCAGGTGACCGGCTGGAGCTGGTCGGTTTCTATGGTAATGGTAACCACATCACCAGGCAAGGAGTACTGCGTCAATGGGCTGATAGCCTTAAGCAACGGTTGGTCTGTAGGAAATAATGCGGGAAAATATAGCTTCGTGCGCACAGAAGAAATGCATGTTGTAGTTCTCAGGGAAATAAAACTAAACAGCCATCAAATATGAAAACTTAAATACACTAAAGACCTACATGTCAGAACAAATAGATTAAGAACATTATAGACTGAAATTTGTCATTTAGATACGCCTGTTTTATAAGAATCTTACAATGTATGTATGGAAGTTATATTCAGGCTGACCCTGAAATGGGTTGTTCTTATATCGATGTGTTGAATAATAATGTCAGGTGGCGCTCGAGGAAGAGACTCTACTGTTATTTACCTTTCAGGACAACTTGCGCATGCGCTGATGGCCTCCCTGAATATGTGCGCCCAGTCACGCGTACCCATAATGGCCTTGTGACGCTCTTCACAACAAGCCCTTTAGCATTGGCTGTAAGCTCGAACCGAATGTTTTCTGGAGTGATCACGTGTTCTGCCTTCTTTCTCTGTCTGCCATGATACCAGACCAGACTATCTTCGAGAATATCAAAGTGGCCTTTTTGGAGCAAATTAAACTTCCCTTTTCCTTTGCGACAAACCCTCAAAACACTCGGGGTTAAAGAAAATGACGTCGGTTCCTTTACGTCAAGTTCAAAATTTGCTCTGTACACAGCCAGATCGACTGCTGGGTCTGCCTCAGGGAACCTGTAAGTAAGTGAGTATTTTCCGCTGTATGCTGATTGGACGTTGGGGATAATAATCTCACTCAGCCTGTCGGGGGGTCTGCGCGCCACTAGCTTGAAGGATTTCACATGTTCGGAGAGTCTGTAGTCTTCGCTGCCTAGTTTGAGCCCTTCTGGGCGGTGGATGCCAAAAGCGCCAAATTTTATCCGCTCCTCTTTTCGTCCCCTGACGAGTATAACTTTTACACCCTTAAAGTTCGATTGGTGTATGAATGCGTCGCCAAAAGTATTAAAGAAGAGAAACCAAACTTGTCTGACGGTACATTGGGGTATCTTGCACTCTACCAATTCTAGATTGTCATTAGGGACTGTCTTTATCTGTTTTGTGTCGGCACCTTTCTTCACGACATAGCAATGTGGTTTAGACTTAACTACAGTGTAATACTCATGCATGTCTTTAGTTTTAATCTTCAGCTCCGTACGGCACACATTATCCTCCCAACCCACTCCCTGCAGACAGTACACTCCTGATCGTTTAGTGGCGATGCTGCGCCCTAGGTATGGAGGGAACTTGCGGCCAGGATACAGACTAAACTTGCTGCCGCCACTCCCATACATGCAGTCGGAGCATTGCCTTACTCCACAGTAATGGACTCTGTACTCTCCCTCTGTCGGCTCGGTATCCGAATAACACCATGGTTGGCTCAGGACCCTGTCACGACACTTGTCCACATCGTTGTGTTTCAGGAAGCAAGTCGGGTTGATGGGGATGTTTCTACAGTAGTCGTGCCCCCCTTTGGTGTACCACCCCATAAGGCGGGCCAACTTGTGTGAATTGGGGTGTGGGCCACCTGGATAGAAAATATATGCTTTAGTAGATCATACCTAGATTTGTTTATTGTACATTTGGAATGTCGAATAGCTCAGCTGACAAGTGTTGCGCACCCGGCAAAAATGGGATGAGAAGGATGGTTGGCTGACTTTGATGCTCAACGGCTCTCTATCAGATCTGCGCATGCGTCAGTCGCTGTCCCCAGACCATCTCCTGCGACGTGACAACGCCTCTCTGTTTTCATTACCAAAAGGCTTGTACACCAAAACGAGTCAAACCTGCCTCTAGCTATTGTTATAACAACTTTCATAAAATGTTCAATATTGATAACAACGCCATGGATGTGCTCAGAACCCAATCTCAGTGTGACCTCGAGTTCGACCTATGAGTTGACATGACTGTGTGTGCAATTAGAACAGCTCCGTCGACTAAACGGTCTTACCCTTCATGTGCCAGTATTTGCATTTCTTATCCTGCATGGCGGTACTGAGCCCCCCTGTATAGTCGAGGCCCTTGTTGTAGTAGCAGTCGGTGCTGTACGTCCATTGGTACCATGTACAGTTGGTGTCATAGCTCTGAGAGCCATAATCACACACTGAGGGGTCGGTCGGGTACCCTAAAGGTGAGTGAAGCCTAAAGAGAGAGATGAGCCTGTTCAACACAACTACCACAGCCGAAGGGACAACTAATCTAACGATTACAAGAAATATTGACTAATGTAAAAGTACATGTAAGATATATAGGGAGGGGAATAAGTAAGTAAGGACGCATCCACCTCTACCAGGGGTACTCGCTGTTCTCGACACCTGAAATGTTTGTAGCTTTAGTTCAATTCAATTGAAATTTATTGCCGACGCGTTTAATATATTTGATTTACATTGTTTAAAAGTAATAACAAGCTGAGGAAAATAAATAGGTCAGATTGGGAAGTAGAAAAGAAAAATCGTTTTGGAATTGTGCGTGCTAGCCAAAGTAGCACAAGGTTTCAAGTTGGCGGCACCACGACTCGTCAAAGTACATGAGGTTAGAGTATTAAGGGGTGGACCATTAGAAATTGGGGGAGGGAGGGTGGCAATATTTTTGCGTATGAATTTTTTTTTCGGGGATCAGGTTATGCAGGAATTTGTTTTCGGACTCGAAGGCCATGTACGAATTTTTTTTTTCGCAGACAAACACACAAAAAAGTGGCAAAGGATAAACCCACGAGGGGTATCTTGCGCATCGAGCACTACCTGTTCCCGTGGCGTTCTGTTCCCACAGGCCGTCCAAATCCGCATCAACAAATCAACAAAATTTTCTTATACTATATACTATATTGGTTCAGAAATAGATTTAGAAAATCTTGTTGCTGTATGTATAGATACAACAAATTTTCTTATGATATATTTTTATTGGTTGCCGTTAAAAAAGAATGAAGCTGTTAAAGGTTTTCGCCATCCCCCGGCCCCTATTTGACATGGTAGAGGTCTTTATTCCGTTGCGCGCGAAGCGCGCTCGAATTTTTATAAACGCATTTCATCAAGCCTCAGAGAAAGGGTAGACGAACGTTCCGTTTTTTTGTGTATAGTAAACAATACCTGTAGGTTTTATTATTGATGCCACAAATTACGAAATTATTATCATTCATTTGTGTGAAGCGGTCCACATGACGAATTTCTATACATGTCGAACTCACGTTTACCTAAGTGTGATTCTTTCGAACATAGTGACTGCACTGCCTGGCAGGCCTATCACTACAGGGCATTTTTTGGGAGAGTTTGTTTTTCCTCGGCAAGATACCACTTGTTCTTGTAAACGGCGCGAGGGCAGTGTCTTCGGTGCGTGAGTTCTCACCGACTATATATTTGATGGTTTGCGCGTACGCGCCGAAATTTTTATTAAGTGAAGTAGAAAAATGCAAAAGAGAAGTTGCTGGAATAACTACTTGAGACATCTTTTTAATGAGAACCCAAGCCATTGTCTTTGTAGGATTTGTATTTCCTAGCTTGAATCTCTGCAAGATTTTTTTTTTGGAAGGATTGGCCTTGCGCGAATTTTTTTTGGGGAATTGCCACCCCCCCTCCCCCAACTTCTAATGGTCCACCCCTTATTTAATTATATATTCTAGAATTCAAATAGTGTGCAATACAGTAGTGGCCTGTTGAAAGACTAAAGAAAGTGAAGAAAAACAAAATAGCTTAGTGAATAATAAACTGCTAGGTTTGATTAGAGAGTAAATGCTGGGTATCTGAGCTCGAAAAACATTATTAAGGGATTGCCGGGAAGATTTGATGTTTAGAGAGATTATTTCCCATATTCTTGAGGAGCAAGCCCTGAAAACTCGAGAGACCAAAATTTGTTCTGGAGGCTGGCCTGTAGTTGTTTAGTCTCGTTGTGTTGTAGGGACTTTATTTGCTCGTTCGATAAGGTTAGAAAACGATGGGGGAAGGGTTTCGCTCATATATTTAATTTTAAGAACCAACATACGAATCTTGATCATTCTCGAACCCAGAGCTCCCCGGCTCGTCTCCTCGCGGGGGAGGCTCTGGTGACAGCCACTGACGCATGCGCGAGATTTAATACAGAGCCGCTCAACCTCGTACCCAGAGCCCGTCATCTTTTGGCCAGCGGCAAGATTCAGGGCCCTGGGGAATCCGATTTGTGAGCATGCGTGGTAGGTCAAAAACGTAACGAACTTTATACAACAATCAAACCGGAAACCCAGAATCTGGGTTTTAAAAAAATCGATTCCCCAGAGCCCTGAATCTTTGCCGCTGGCCAAAAGATGACGGGCTCTGGGTACGAGATTGAGAGCCGCTGAGAGAAAGACCTTTCAGCGCATGCTCCAACGTTCAAAATCAGCCAATCAGCGAAGGCCCTCAAATGGCCGCCACCAGAGCCTCCCCTGCGAAGTGACGAGCCGGGGAGCTCTGGGTACGAGAATGAATCTTGATATTAAAAAGATTATTCAGTTTTAGGATTTGAAGTTATTTGTATTATGGTGTTGGGGATTCGTATTTTTTGGCAAAAAACATTCCACGGATGCATTTGTTTTGCTTGATCTGTACACTCTTAAGTTATTCTACGTTGCGTTGAATTGCCCCAACTCACAAGGCCATACGTTAGGTGGGGGAAAACTAGTGTATGTTTTAACATAGTGAGGGGCAAAGTAATAGTAAGCTTAGCGATAATTCCTGTATTTTTGGCAACTTTATTATTTAATTCGTGATAGATTTGTGGAGGTGTTCGTCATAACAGCCGAGCGAGCGAGCCTGGAGCGAGCGAGCAAGGCATATTAAGGAAATATAGGGCCCGAAAAGCTGAAGCCCGCAAAGGGTTGTGGTTGAAACAAAACACTCAACCACAATCCTTTGCAGGCTTCCACTATGAGCAATCCATTGTGTTTGGACCAATCAAAGAGAAGAACATGCCTATTACGTAATGTTTACTAGTGAAGCTTCAAGCACTTCAACCACATGGGTGGACGGCGTGTCTCTACTCGCTAGAAAGTAGAGAGAAGAGAGACTGGAAGCAGCGAGGTGGTACTCACTACCGTCACATGCGAGTTTTCCGACGTATTTTTCTTTACTTATAACGTTTTGCATTTGGCTACTTTGCACTATGGATTATAGAGAAACACGTCGAATTATCTATTTTTCAACTGATTTTGATCAATATTTCTGATAATATGAGCAATTTTATCTCCTTACCGGGTGGGGTCTGGTAACTAGTCAAACGCAAGATTCCTTTCTTTTGCAAAAAAACCCACTTGCACTCTCCCAATATCAAAAATTCGAACGGTACATAACAGTTGGAAAAATCACCAGTCACAACGTTTATAATAAAAACCTTTCTTTTAGAAATGCCATTTGCAAGTGTTTCTGATAACACCTGACCCTGTAGGTTCAAATCTAGTGAGCCTTTGGCAGTTAAGTGGGCTGCGTAGTCAATCACAATCATGTGAGCCAATCGGATCCTTGTTCAGTGCACTCCTTTGGCTTGTTTTTCGAGACATGTCGCAACAGACATGTCGCACTAGGCGAAACTAGGAAAGGATCTGATTGGCTCACGAGTTTGATTGACTACGCTTGATTTTCTTGACAAGAAATGGTCTTCGAAACGCTCTTGGCCTATTTCTTCAAACTTATAGTCTGACCTCATTGGCGTTGGTATTGCGAAAAGTTATCTTGCATGTCTGGGTGGATTCTTCAACTCAAAAAATGGAGGGCCGCCATTTCGTTGCCATGGAAGCGTCAATTTAAACAAAACATGTAAACACATATAACGATCAATTGCATGTTCAATTGCAAAGTGGCTTGCCTTTCTGTGTATGTATAGTACGTGAGATACAGTCCATACCAGACCGAAGAGTCAACTAAAAACTGCTATAAGCCACCTTAGAGTGCAAATTTTCTTAGTTTTTTTATTAATAACACGCAATGGCAGTGGTTCAAAATACCTATTTTTTTTGCAAAATACAGACAACGCTTCAAATCTACTATGATACCTATTGTCTTGAATAAATTCCCGTTGATTTGCGATAAATGTGAAACTAAAGCCCGGTGCACACTAGCGACATAACGACATAAGGACGTTATGTTGCAACGAAAAAAGCACGGGGAAATAATTAAAACAATCAATATTTTCCATGGATCTTCATTAGACTACTTCACCAGAGCAATCTTATGTTATTTTTTGACGACTTCAACTTCCTGAAACCACTAAATTTTGTTCGCTTGACATTTTTCTTATGTCGTTATGTCGCAAGTGTGCACCAGGCTTAATCGCGCGCTAAAATTATCTGAAAAACAGAAAAAATGAAGAACTTTTTCTAAACTGTAATGAATTTCTTTCGAATTGCATAAATTACAAAAATAACATAGTGAGTTTTAAATCTCGTGTGTTATAGCCGAAATCTACCTCGTCGGTGCGAATGGAATCTCGGATGTATAGGTTTAAATAGTTTGAGCAAAAAACCTTGATTTTTTTTAAATGTAAACGAAGAAATTAGAAACAAACTTCGGTAGCAATCACATTTGCTGTCGTTTGTTTAGATATGTAAATTTTATGAAGTGGGGGACAAAACTTTCAGTAAACTTCACGCCATTGCTAAACTCTCTCAAAATAGGCTAAAAGTCCGGGCAATAGACCAAATGACTGCAATTTTACTAGACCACACATCTGTAGTTTCTTAGTGCAATAAGGCTTATGGTTATCTATATATTAGAGGAAATGCAAACCCCGGTCGTATTATTATGCTTTAAATTTTGGTGGGGGACAATGCTTTCAGTAAACTTCGAAATTTTATATTTCCAAGAACTTATTTCCGATCTCAGTCAGAATGCCACATTTCGACATAAAAATCTATAGACCACAGTTGGCTCAGTTTGTTTCATTGCGGCGTTGCTTATTTTGACAATAAATCTAAAAAACCTGAAATACGCTAAAATTATCAAGTTTTTGGGACACGAAAATGGCAAAGACGTTTTCACTAATAATATCGAAGAAGATGCATATATTGAAGAAAATACCATATAAGTTATTTCATTTAGGATTGGAACTTCGATTTATGGCAAATTTTGCGTTGTATGTTTTATCCATGAAGAAATAAGTAAAAATATTTTTACACCAGGCGCTGAACGTGTGACGCTGGGACATGCAAATTTGCATAAAAACAGAGATATTTATATTGATTTTTCGATCCTAAAAAACTCCTTTTCACAAAAATTATTTTTCCAGGGAAAGATGAGTATTAGGTGCATAGACTTGTGCTTAGAGAATAAGCTTACTGCAAACCGATGCTTTAAAAAATGATTTTAACGGCAAAAATTGGCGAGTGAGTACCACCTCGCTGCTTCCAGTCAGAATATTTTTTCATCTTGGGAAGTAAGCTACGCAGAAAGTCTAAAAGATACCACTTGTATCTTCATTTTTGGGTTCACGGGTTCAGTCAGTCAGTCAGTGGAACATCAGAGAGTTTTTTCGGAGAGTTTAGAGTCAAGAGATTGGAAACATTCACGATTTGTCGATCGCTTTACATATTTGTCAAGTTTCAGGAGATTATCGGTAAGTAACAGTTATTATTGCAGGATTGGCAAGGTTTTCAGAAAAAAGGAACAAATTAAATGCATTCTTCTCATTGAATTTCAAAGTTGTGACAAGGAGTATAGTTTACAATTGAAAAGGGTAGCGCATTCTGATAGGAACTATTGTTAGTTATTTAGCTGTTTCATAGAAGTACGTTCCCCAGAGAAAATGAATGACAGGTTTTATTCAACCATGATTGACAAAGGTCCAAACAAAAAATATACAGCTTGAGTGCATTCATTTGTTATGCACCAGTCAATTGTAACCACCACCCCCCCAACCTCGGGGAAGGGTGGGGACATGGATGTTCAGCTGCGCCATACTAGATTTTTGTCCCCACCCCTGAGGCGAAATGTGTTGGAAATTCCCCCACCCTGCGGGGCAAGGATTGAAGTGATGCTACCATGCCAATATATACTGAGTCCTTTCACCGGAATAAGAAATTTTCTAAGTAGTTATTCCAACAAATTCTCTATCATTTGCATTTTTTTTACTTCACTTCACTCAATACGTAATAAAAATATCATCTAATAATAGTCTTTGGCAACTCGCGCAACGAAGATACTACCATCGCACCGTTCACAAGAACAAGAATATCTTGGCGAGGAAAAACTAACTCCAACCAAAAATGCTCTGCACTGATAGGCCTGGCGTGCAGTCACTATGTTCGAAAGAAAAGTAAGCGTGAGTTCGACGTTACAGAAATTCGTCATTTGGGCTGCGCTTCACGCAAATGAATAATAATAATTGCGTCATTTCGGCGCTCAATTGCGCGCATGAAAAATAAAACCTACAGGATTTGTTTACTATACATAAAAAACGGAACGTTCATCTACACTTTCTTTGAGACCCCGTCCACACGCGATTTTCTAACGCGATTTCGTTTGAATCCGTATACGTTTTGATACGTTTAGGCCTTCCGTCCACAATAACACGCTGATCGTTTTCATCGAATCCGTATAAGTTTGAAAACGAATACTTTGGAAAACGCGTTAGTGTGGACAGGGCCTGAGGCTTGATGAAATGCGTTTATCAAAATTCGGGCGCTCCTGAGGTGGTTGTATTTCCAAGGCGAAGAGAGTATAGATCGTTTTCAGCGTTAAATCAGATCTTTGCTCGCTAGATTAAAACACATTTCATTAAATGTATCTGAAAGAGGACTAAAAACTATGCAATTCTGCCAAGTTTTATCCGCATAGAATGTTTTGTATCCGAGATATACACATTTGAATACCAATTTTATTTACAGTGAAATGTATGGCGCCGCCATCTTGGTGCACCTAAGTGGTGCACCAAGATGGCCGCCAAATGATCGACTGTCGCAAAAGTGTAGAAAAACGACAAATATTCACCCAAATTCAGCTGTAATACATAGATATTCGCTTATATAACAGTCGGGAATAGTTTAGATTGTTAAACCGATGAATTTGAAAAAAATATGGCCTCCCAAAAATCGTGACAAGTATTGCGTGACAAATCTTGTTTTATTCGTATCTTCAAGGCAAACTAACAGATGTTCATAAAATTTGGCATGGAAACTCGCTAGAGGTGGTTAGAAATGACACAAAAAGCACAAAGGGATAGCGATCATAGTTTCAAAGTTAGAAATTGTATGACGTCACATGAAAACGATCTATTGGGAATAGGTTCTATCCCCCAACTAATCCCCCACACTCAGGGGTGGGGGTCCATGACAAGAATATCCCCCATGTAGTCGGGACCAAAACCTGACCGATACGACTAAATGCCCCACGTTGCCCCCACCCTCCCCCGAGGTTGGGGGGGTGGTGCTTACAATTGACGGGTGCATTAGCAGAACACGAATTATGTCTTTTGTTTTGGAACAAAACAGCCAGGCCAGTCAATCGAGTGGCTTTTTGTAAAAGCGCAACTCATTCAAACGCTATTTTCGTTTGTACCACGCACTGACTGCTACAAGTCAATTTGCATAACGCTGAGCAACAACATGGATCGGAACTGCTTCAAGCTGGAGTAACTGAAGGCAAGTTTCAGGTATTTTGCACTCGTTGGTTGTTCTCTAAGATAAGATATGTAAACGATTTCATCTGTATTTTCAGGTTTACCTGATTGAACACACTCTATGGGCCAGGAAACCAAGCAAGTAGGCTGGACAAACGCTTTATTGTTCAAGTCGGTTCAAGTGAAAGCGTTTCTCGGATATGGTGTTTTGTGGCGTTCAACGGGATTCGCGCATAAAGGATAATCATGCAGGAGCAAATAGAGCGAATTTGAGATGACTGGCGTGAGTTATTCGCAATTACTTTGTAATTACTCCTATAAGTTTTATTCAGAATTGCTGTAATCACGTTGCGATTGGTCTCAGTACAGTCATATGAAATCCGCTCTATTTAACAATTAGACAGATAGTCATATAGATGCATAAACTGAGATTATTGGTGTTTTTTCTCGGGATAAGTGTATGGATTTGAATTCACTAGGAAAACAGTTTGGGGGTGACTAGATTGGGTAGCGGTAAGTAGAATGTCCATGTATTTAACTGAGTTAAATACCTAATGTTTATTTAATGAGGTATTTAACTCTGTATATACCCGGGATGTCCCACTTACAGCTATTCAATTCTTTTCATCAGCCCCTCTCTTCCCTAGAGAATTTCAAATCCCTTCCCGGGTTTAAGCTAGTTGCGAGGTATGTACGTTAGTTGGAGACCTCAAAAACACAATGGAAACCGTGTTAATCATGTAATAAGCCAGTTAATTACCTCGATTCTCGGCAATAACCCAAATACATCCCGCGGGCCTACGGCCGTTGGGACAGGGTGGGGAAGGGGGGTAGCGATCACGAATCACGGACCGATTTTTCGTTATTTCACGGATCACGGAGTTATGAAAACGCTTTTCACGAATCACGGAAGTAAAATTTTAAAAACGATTATGCAAGTTGTGTTTCAAAATATAGTGATATAAGTACTGTGCTCGATCTTTTTTACTGATATTTCTTTTGATGGTGTGAGATTTCACTTAAATTATATCGCCACAAGAGTACATAAATAAGAGTGCACAACATGACAATAGGGCGTGAGAGAACCTTTAGACACACCTAGTTATTTTTAGATTGGCACTTAGTCTTCTCTATACATCCCCTAAGGCCACGCACAGAGAAATTGATTTGCTCATAGCATCCAGATCAGAATTTTCGTTACTATGAAGAAGGTTCGGATCAGTACCGAGCCTTGCTTGTATGTTTCTGGATGCGCGCGAAGCGCGCTGCGATTTTGAACATCAATCTACGCGGTTAACGAAATTCTTATTTCTGAGACATATAAATCACGCTGAAGAAATGGAGTCACGGAAAAAACATAATAGAAATTTTCGAAAATCAAAAAAAAACTGCGATGCTTTAGTTTCTAAATGCTACACCAAAGTATCCTCTTTATGCGCGCGAAGTGCGCTGCAAATTTTGGACATATAAGTTGAAAGAATGGGGAAAGTCCAGGAGTAAATGAGAACTTGATCTTTAACAAATGCGCTTCCTGACATTGCTGCACCTTTATTTACTGTTTGCTGATAGTAAATTTACTCAATTTTAAAAATACATTTTGATGTTGTACATGGCGAGCGCGCAGCGCGAGCCGACAAAAAAAATCTATTTTTAAGGACGTCAGGTTCCCTAAAAAGCAGTCAGGAGAGAATGAGCCTACTCGATATTGGTCCAAATGGTTTGTCTCTAATGACCAGCATTCACGTTTCACGAATCTCTAGGCCTGTAATCACGAGTCACGTAAGAGAAATTCGTAAAATCACGGGTCACGAGGGCATGAGATTTCACGGATCACGGCAATAATTTTCCTGTTTTCACGAGTCACGGAGCAAATTTGGGGTGAATCACGGATCACGGAGAACCCCTTCCCCACCCTGTTGGGATGTATTTTGGTTATTGCCTCGAAAATCGGTAATTAACTCTTACTTAATTTCTTTTGTCAGTCTTACCATGCATGTATTGCATTTGTAGATATATTTTACAACCATTCCACGGAAAATTTGCCGACTTGAGAGCGAGTTTCAAATAACTCCAAATAATTTCCCACTCTCAGGTCTTAAAATCTTGTACATGAAGCTTTTTTTGAGTTTTTAAAATAACTTACCTGTCAATTTCATGACTGTAGTGAAACCAATCGCAAAGTGATTGCACCTGATTCAGAATATCTTGTCATGTTGAACCAGAGAGGGGAATTCCCCCAAAAACTTGTACCATGCTAGCCCTGAGCGAAATACATACAGAGAAAAAAGCCCTCTGCCAGCAGGGTAATGATTTTCAGCTTCCATTTCATCCATTCAGCTTCCCAAGTGAATTGCAGTGTTATTTCCAAATGGTCAAATCGAAAATGTTAAAACTGGACTATTCATTGTGAATTACAACGGCAGCACTCACTGCCATGTTGGTATACTAGTATATAAGACTTCTGCTGAATTTTGCATGATATGATATTTATGTCCACTTTTTAGAGGTCATAAATTCCAGGTGTTGTTGTCGCCCGAGTGGGTTCGTTGGGACGAGTCAACGAGAGAGCAAAACACTAGATTTCATGCCCGAAAAGGGCTCTTTTAAGACAATCACCTTATAAACAAGGAGCAATTACCTTTTAATATGATTTCTATTATTTTTCTCAAAAAGCGACATTTCACGTAAGCCCGCGGCGTCGCTAGTTTCCCTTTCGTAAACCATCGTTGCCTTTTAGAACGGTCGTTGCCATTTCTCTGAACGGTCGATGCCTTTTCAGAAAGGTCGTTGCCATTTCTGATCCATTGGGATAATTAGAAATTATCATATATATATAGCTTCGTTCTATAGATGCTAATGAAAGATAGTAAAAATCCAATTAAAAAGCACCTCCAACCCAGCGAATTCACTCGTAGCGCACTGGTAATGGTTTGGATTAATAATCGGTTTACCGGTTAGGGTTCTAAACATGGTGGAATTGACATACGATTTTTTTTCCTTTTACCTTTACTGAGACAACGAAACTAAACGTGTAAATTTTCTACGTGCCGTCCAAAAGGCAACGATGGTTTACGAAAGGGAAAATTGCCGCGGCGTCATCTTGAAAATCAGGATTTTGAGAAAATGACATGGCAACAGGAGAGTTAGATAAAGTTCTTGGCCATTTTTTTGCAGAAGTAAAGAAAACCAATAGCGAAGACTATGATGAGCCAGAGTCCCTCAAGATCTTGCAAACTGTAATAGAGAGGTTTTGAACGGAGATAAGCTATCCACTGAGTATTTTCTCCAGCCACAAAGACAGAACTCTCCAATTTGCCACATGACTTTTCTGCATACATAATGAGCTGTTTTTGCAAACGAAGAGACAATCCCATTTTCGCCTTTTCGAGCAAAACCGACGAAATAGAGTTTATGAATTGATTGATAAGCCCGAGATAAATGTGATTTCAAAATAGATATAATATATAATGAAGTGGTAATAGACCTCCTCGTCTTAGGCGTAATGTTGTGCTCATTTCAGATCACGTGACTTCATTTGAATAATTTTTCTTTGTTTCGGTCGCTTCCATATTCATATATTCTTCGGTGCGTAGCAGAAAAACAAAGAAAGAATACTCATGGTAATGCCACATGATCTGAAATGGGAAAACATTACGCCCAAGCCGAAGAGGTCTATTGAACTTCGTGTCGTGGTTTTGGTCTGAAATCGCAATTGTCATTTCAAATCGACCTCGCGCTGCGCTCTCGGCCGATTTTGAAATCACGCGTGCGATTTGTATAGGTAATCATACGACTTCGAGTGGAATTTGAAATTAATTTGCACGAGTGAGTTTTTCAAAAAGTATCAAAATTGCACGAGCCCGTTAGGGCGAGTGCAATTTGAGCTTTTTGAAAAACTCACAAGTGCAAATTAATTTTAAATTGCACGAGAAAAGTCGTATGATTACTTATTAATAATATACAAAAATTTTCAGAGAAAGACATGTTTCAAGCGGCCACATTATGCACCGAACGCATGCCAGACAAACGAGCAAAGTTTACTAAACCTAACTTGACAAGTTTGAATAAAATGAACTTGACACAACAATTTCATTTAAAAGGAACAGGTGGAATTCTGTTTTGTCAATCATCAAATTTATTTCCGATTCCAAGGTAAAATAACATATCAGCGCCTGAATTTACTGGTAGGTTTCTTTCAGTTTTGATTTTGAATTGATTTTGAATATTACCAAAATAATTGTTTGTGTTCGGTCAACCAAAACAAGCAAAATATTGTCCAGGTAAACATAGCTTCCACAGATGACATACCTGAAGTCTTAGCTCTTGTGCAAACTTTCTTGTAACAGCTAAACAACGAAGTTTTACAGGAATTTGACCCCGGGAATCTTTCCGTATCAAGTGCTTTCGTGTAGACTTGTGCACTTCATTTTTCCCGCTAGATTCACAGTCAACGAAGATTTTCCTTCATTTCCTTCCATAACAAAGAACCCAAACTAAAACAAGTCTTGCTTAAGTCCATAAGGAATTCACATTTTGCTTTCCACAAGTTTCGGAAGATGAATTTCATGAAAAGAAACCGATTTTTCTCCCTCCATGCAATCGATCTCCATCTTGGCTGGCTCAACAGAATCGAGTGGCGTGATTCAGCTAGCGCGCATTTGATTGGCTCGTACGCAAAATCCATTGTTGTATAAGCCAATAAGAAAGCGAGAAATTTGTAATTTGCACTGAAATTACATTTTTTTGCACTGAAATTACATTGAAATTGCACTACTCTCGACCAATCAGAATCGATAAATTTTTGCGTGTATATTATTAGAGACCAAATTGCACTCCACTCAATTCAATTCAATTACCATTAGAAAATAAGGGACGTGTCATTATTTACCGGGGGGGGAGGGCTCCCATTTTTCTCAAACAAACCTAAAAAAAATTAAGACCCTCCCCTTGAACATAACAAAAAAAATGGGACCCTCCCCCAGTCGAAGGTAAAAAAAATTGGGACCCTCCCCATGTAATTTATATTTTCTGAAAAACCTGTCAGATAGACCCTTGTTCAAGTGATGCAACGTCTCTTTCATTCTTCTTAATAACAGAAATACGCCTTTCTACTTCTGTCGAAGCTAAGGAACCGCGGTCATTATTTAACGCCTCGAATATTTCCGTGAGAGGCATGTGGGTAATACACGGTAAAAATGCAGTAATCCTTCCTCTATAAGTACAATGATTAACGGGATCCCGCCTCTCCCGTCCCCTATTTGACCTACTACTGAATACACTTTACAAAAAAATGGGGTCGCTATTTCTTTCGTTGCGCGCGAAGCGCACCGAAATTTGATAATCGCATTTCATCAAGCCTCAGAGAAAGGGTAGATGAACATGTTTTGTGTACGGTATAGTAAACAAAGCCTGTCAGGAGTCCAGGAAGTACGCTACCTCAACTATATAGGTTAGATGAAAGCTTCTGTTGATGGGCTCCTGAGCCAACAAGGCTATATTATTTATGCGCACAACTGCGCGCCGCAAATGTTGAAGTCATTATTCATGTGCGTGAAACGCGGCCCAAATGACGAATTTCTATGATTGTAACGTCGAACTCACGCTTACCTATGGGGTCTTATTCATACATATAGTGACTGCGCCCAGGTCTATCATTACGGGGCATTTTTGGGAGAGTTTGGTTTTCCTCGTTAAGATACATTGTTGTTGTAAATAGCGTGAGGGTAGTGTTTTCGTTACAGAAACAGTATAATACATTTCCTTCTTTATCGCGCGAAGCGCGCCGAAATTTTTATAGAGAAGTTGCTGAAATAACCGCTATCGGCATCTGTTTTACCCTCTTTATCGTCCAAATGTTGCTGAAAAAAATCATGACCCTCCCCCAAACAGGAGTGAAGAAAATTTGGACCCTCCCTTTAGGCACGCGAAAAAAATTAGGACCCTCCCCACAAAAATAGGAGCCCTCCCCCCCCGCTAAATAATGACACGTCCCTAACACCTATGTTGTATTGTGAATGTGCGCATTCTGATTGGTTAAAAAGCGTGTTTGTAAGAGACCTGAGAAACACGATTGTCACGCAACGCTGTCGCGCGTGTGTATGTTATTTTCTAAAAGCAATAAAAATACTTTCTGCGTGCTCTCTGGTTTCTTACAAACACTCGGGGAATGTTGGTCGAACTGATAAAACTTGAAAGACACTTGCCTTCGGCTCGTGTCTTTCAAGTTTTGATCAGTTCTCCCAACATCCCCCTCGTGTTTGTAAGAAAGCAGAGAGCACGCGGAAAGTACTTTTATTGCTTAATTATTAAAAAGTATAGTTTAATGGGATACTTCAATTGCCTTTTGTAAATCCATAAACAACAGTTAAGGAGTGTTTGATTCAGAGTGCAACAAATGCTAGTCAATTTGGCGTGATTTGATTGGAAGTAGATGTATCTATTTACCTTGTTATGACCCAGATCATTTTCATACGAGGATGAAGACCAAGCATGGCCTCGCATGTTACCACCATTAGGTCGTTGACGAAGGGAAAGGTAGCATCTATGCGCAGCTCTGATTGCGACTCCGGGATCTTATCACCCGTCTCCATCATGTACGACTCCCCATAACCTTCCTTGCTCGCAACGTTCACCATTGCCCATCTGTTTAATACGTTTTACAGGAAAACTAGGTGGTCTGCGTCGGCGGGGACGTATGGACAACAACAACCAAAGGTTGAGATTTGTTAAACACCGTGGAGAAGTGGTGTTTTGCTGACGTTTCGAGCGTTAGCCCTTCGTCGGAGCAAAAAGAGGGCTGCCGATCCAAGTCAACTACTCTCCTATTTCATTACCTGTCTTCTCCACGGTGTTTAACAAATCTCAACCTTTGGTTGTTGTTGTCCATTTACAATTTCTAAGTCTCTAAGGGTAAAATTTGCAAAATATAAAAGTACAAGCGAGGAATAAAATAAGAAGAGGTGATTTTGATGCAGAAGTTGTCATTTTTTACAAAATGATAGCGCGCATCACTTTGTAACCTTTTGTAACGCAGCGGGTGCGGTTTTAAAGAACGAGAAACCAGATTGAAATGGATTTTGTCAGATGTGTCTCACTCGCAAAAGCAGAGCTGGACAACCACTTGGGAAGAGGTTAGTTATTTTCAAGATTTTACTTTGGGCGCGCAAGACATTGCGAGTGTGTAACATCCCCGCTGCATTTCATTCACCATTTCGCCATTTCATGCGTTGCGAGATGCAAGAAAAATTGTCTCTTGTAAAAGCGGGGTCGAGCGACCCCGCTTTGTTATATGGGAGTCTTCCCAGGGCTCCCTCTCGCGCGCGCCTCCTGCAACATTATCATACCTTATGTGGTACAAGAAAACAAGTCAAGTTATCTCTAGTACGCATAAATATCATTTCCGGATAAGGAAGGATAAGGTGGTGCTAACCTGTATTTGGTAAATCCTGGTACTGAACACACGAGGGTGCCGTTATCAATAACCCCGACATACTCAACATGGCGCACGACTACCACCACTGGCCTCCATTCACTTCCGATTATCTCAACCTCTTTGTCATGCAGAAAGCCGGTACAAGATGAAGTCAGCATCACAACAGCCAGCAATATGGCTGCACATACTTGGCTCATCTCATTTTGGTGTCACTTTAGCGAGAATTCCTACAATCTAGATGTCACTAGACCATTGTTTTAGATGGCAATTCAGGCGCGCGCACGCTTTCATTATATACGTCGGCAATCTAGTAGTTGTTTACATCATAATACTATGGAATCACATAACAATTATCAGACTCTTATAAACAGCTGTCCCAGTAAATAAAGTTTATCATGAGTGTCAAGTGTCAGTCAAAGTGACTAGAAAAACCCGCAATGCACAGAACACTTCTTGTCCTCACCCGAGTTCTAGAACGAAAAAAAGAATATATAGAATCTTTAAGGCTTTTTAAAATGCTTTTTATGGCCGAAACTAAATCTGACTTCGTTGAAGTTTGGGGCGCGCGCGGTTTTGTTATTTCCCCGGTAGACAAATATTATTATTTCCCTTCCAGATCTGTCAAACAGGAATAAGGAATTTCGTGCCTTTCACGTGGCCATTGCCGGATTTCAAACCGTAGATCCCCATCCAGAGGAAGAGCATATTAAACTATACAAAATCCTAAAGTTTGGCGCTGATTGCGTAAAAAAGAGGAAAAAAGCCACGAGTTGGCCTACGGCGGCGTGCCTTTGAATGTAATTGTCGGCGCTCGGATGTTTCTTTTTATTTTTCGAATTTCTCATAAATTTGATTGCGCAGAATTTGGCATGTCTGAATGCTAGGGAAGAAAAACATTAAACTAAATTCGAAAATTTCGCGGAACACCAAAAACTTGTACTGTACCAGCGGCCTCGCCCAATTTTGGGGATATGGTTCTCCTGAATTAAAAAAATCCTGTTGTTGAATATCGCAATAACTAACTCCAACTTTGTTCGGCATCACTTTTCTTTTGAATAAATCTTCAACATGTTGTTTCATAAAACATATTAAAGCTCTAGCAAAATGCTAAAAGGCATTATCCAGATTAAACTATTATCTTTGACCCTGAGAACATATCACAACAACGCTGCGTGCATTAACTAGCTGATGGGTAAATGATATAAATACTGTGAGCTTAGATGCTAAACAACATTGTTTACAGACATCGTTAATGTTTTAAATGCTGGTCACACGAGCCATGCTGGGGCTTAGCCAATCACACAGGCACACAATTAACCATTATCCTGCGAGATTGCGCAGAATATCGTCTGATACTTAGCCGACGAGGGACGAAGTCCCGAGTTGGCTAAAATCAGACGATATTCTGCAAAATCGAGCAGGATAATGGTTTTATTATTCAGCACATAGATAGCACAAAATAACCCGAAAAAAAATTACTTTTGTGTATTATTTACGAGCTCAAAACATCATATTTCCCTCAGAGACGGATATCGCAGGATAGCTGTCATGTACAGAAGACAGCTATTGGCGTTCCAATGACCATATTTGGGCAGTGCATCGATGTGCTGAATAATAATAGAGAATAGCTGAAGGAGAGAAGGAACACCGGCTAAGAAAGCAAGGTCAACGGTACTAGACAGCTCTTAAGTACAATGCTTATTCACATTCCCTATCCTTGCTGTGGGGCTGCGACGACCAACTGGCTCAAATATTTGCTCTTTGTTTTCTCGCCCCTTAGTTTTCCCGACCGAAGGCGCTTCTTCTTGCTTTTCTTGCCCTTCTTCTTGCTATTGAAACCATTAAAAATCTTTTGGAGCCTTTCTAGCATTCTCCTGAGGTCCTGGTCGATCTTATGTGCCTCATACTTGCAGCACTTCTCATAGAAGGCCTTGTAGCGCTTGCATCTCTTCAGCAAGCCAGGCTTGACAGGCCTTTCCTCTGCTGGTAGCCAGATCTTTGTCTTCATCTTGTGGTAGTGTCTGTAGTTCGGCAAAATACTCGCCAGGCTGGTAGCATATGTACACGACTCACCGATCTTGGCCATTTCCCGTCCCAAGTGACAACAGCGTGCCTTTCTGGGCGCCTTTCGTTTCCTGACGGTTTGGGGTTTACGACTGAGGAGATAAGATGGCGTCTCGTTCACAGCTTCATCTGCACAACATTGGAAATGAACACAAAACTATCGGTCGTTAGTTATCAAAATTACGTCATTAATAAAATAGCTGTGTGCATAATAACAATAGGAGAACCGAGCAAAGTTCTTATTCGAGTTTTTTAATTGCAATATGGAACCTTTTTCAGTATGTAAAGCTCATTATATTGTGAAGGATTATTCCCGTGTTCGTGTTTGTTCAAACTCTCGGAAACTCACCTAGAGATCCCCGGTCCATGTGAAACGGCTGAGAACAATCTGCTACAATGGCGGACAACACAATTACCACACAAAACAAGCACAAAGCGTTCATGTTTTGTCAGACACTTGCAATCCAACTTTACTCGGACTGTGCCTGTGTTTTTGTACGCGGACCACTGGTTTAACCCGCGCGGAATCGGAAGTTTGGAGAACCCTTCTGTCAAATGTTGTCAATAATAAGTTGATGTTTTTCTTCAGGTTTTACAACATTATCAAAATATCATGCTGTGGACATATCTTGTGATATGGAGACTTGGGGATGGCTTCTCTTTGCTCTACTTTCCCGCGGATTAAAGGTCGTAATGTGCAAACAAACAAAGGAAGGAATTTGTCATTGACGTCATTTAAAGACGGCAGAAGCTGGAGAAAATACACTTCTCTTGTTACTAATATAAGGGCAAAAACTACTAAATAGCTGGAAGACAAGCTCTGCTAAAGAGCTAAGAATGTTACATGGATCGGATAAAATGGTCGCATACCAGTTGACCGCCCCTAATTCTGAAGGTCTTTGTCAAGGATATTCTGGCTCTCGTGTCACGTGGTTGAAGTGAATGGTCAAAGTCGGCTAACGGTGTTTACGTCTTGTTGCCTCCCAAGTCAGATCATATGATGGTTCATAATGGGTGATCTGCATTGGGTGGCAATAAGAGGTAAACACCGCGGTTAGCCGATTTTATTCAGACAATGCCCTCCGTGCTCCTTTTCACACATTCCCCGTTCCTTTGCGGTTGGTAAACTCAATGGCTAAATAGAGAATCCAAAAAGCCCCCATCGCGCTAGATGAGCAAAGCGAAACTCTCCGGACACTTTTTCAAGTAAAAAGTGGGTCCATGTCCTCTAGGAGACTTTGCACGGGACCAAACTTATTATGTCACCATCTAGGCATGGAATGAGTTTCCCAAAAATTTAGAGAACAAAGGGAGCTATTCCATCTACGGTTGGTTGGCACATTGGCATAAGAATGGAATGTTGATAAACAGTGAATAGCGCTAAGGCTTCACGGGCCGGTTGAATGAGTAAGGCCTACGGCACACGTCGAACTTAAGGAGGCTCATAGCAGTTTTTCATGTCCTCACCCCCTGAACTTCAATTGTCTGTATCTCATGCGGAAATGCACAGAACGGAAAGCCACTTTACCAGTAAACATGCTATGGATGTTTTGTTTACATTGATGCTTCCATGGCAACGTAATGGCCACCCTCCATTTTAAGCAGCAAAATTCACCCAGACAAAGAGAAATTTCGGCAAAACCCTCTTAACGCCAAAGACGTTAGGTAATCTTTATTATAGTTGTTTTCTTTTTGTAGTGTAATGTAATATAATATGTGCTAATAAACTGAACTGAACTGAACTGAAAGAACAAGCGATGATTAATAAAGCTGTTTTTGAAACGTTCCGTCCTGACCCTCAGATTATACACAGTTTTCTTTTTTGTTGGAATGAGTTCTCTAAGGGGATGCTTCTTAGTTATTCTGATTGGTCGGCACGCTTTGTCTGTGTCGCGTTTATCTTTGCGAGTTCAAGATAGCTTCGACAGCGAGCAAAGCTAGATCGGTCGATTTGAAACCCTATCAAAGAAGTGGTTTTATATTGTTGCAAGTGTTTTTAAGTTGAGCATTTATACAAAGACCAGTTGCAGCACTGCACAGACGTGTTTGTTGACCAGGTTAGCCACTCAAGCTTACCGTATTTGTTCGAATAAAGCGCCGCGGCGCTTATTTTTTTTCCGTCTCAGATGCGGCGCTTATTCGAGGGCGGCGCTTACTTAAAAGTTGCATATGACATACCGGCAAAGTTTACAGCATTCACCCCGAAACTGAGGCATGCAAGGATTTTGGAGATGGAGATAAGATGGACGTGCTTCAAACTATAGCCACTTTGAACTTAAAAACATTTCTATTGATGAAAATAAATTTCCAGTGCTGCTTTAGAATCGCGTTACAATGTTTTTCTAGTTATATGAAATTCCTCGAATAAGCGAATTAATTCCTTTGAATAACAAAAAATCAATCGAACCACCAATCGAACAGATTGGATTGTTCGATTTTGTTCGGTGTTACAAATGTAAGTTATGAATAATATGTGACAGGGAAAATAAGTCTAGTTAACATCAATTAGGGGAAAGAGGGGACTCCAAAACCTTTGGGATGGGGATGCTTGCCGTCCATGTTATTTTTAGGGGTTAAAATCGAATCGTTTACCTTTTGGAGGTAAAAAAGGAAAGGCATTTGTTTACCACATTTTTTCCGTCTTAAAAGATCAGGCAGCACATTTTGGCGTGAAACATTTATCGACATTCGGTTTACTGCCTTAAACATTGTAGCTTAAAACCTCTAGTAGTTCAGGAGTTCAGGTGTGTTACAAATCTACACTATATTCGGACTTGGTACTTTAGGAGACAAAATCAGCTAAAACCACTCCCAATTTGGTACCTTTAGGGAGACAAATCTACAAATCTAAGTATGTTTAACGTTCGATTTCCGAACATTCGATTTTGTTCGATTGTGAAGATTTTGGCTGTGAGTTCGATTGCCGAACAAGTCGACAATCAATCGAACGATTTGAAGTCGATTGAGTTCGATTACCGAACGTTCGATTGATTACGCCGGGTAAAAAAGAGTCTGTCTTAAACAGATGGGGGCCGGACATTTTAATTTGGTGTTAATGTCTCAAATGTCCACTCGAGGAGTGTGAAACTGTCGAGTTCGAGTTTAGCATCGCATGTTCAAGTACCATAAGAACTAAGATCAATGGACTTAAAGGGGCACTGTCACCACTTTACACGATTTTAGGGTTATCAATGGACTTAAAGGGGCACTGTCACCACTTTACACGATTTTAGGGTTAATTTAGGTTGCTTAAATGCAGTCAGATTCACAAGAACTGAACAAAATAATTATTTTGTTCAGTTCTTGTGAATTATTTTGTTCAGTTCTTGTGAATCTGACTGCATTTAAGCAACCTTAGGTTATTAACCCTAAAATCGTGTAAAGTGGAACATACTTGAGTATTGTCTAGGTTTGTTAAATAACCTTTCAGCTACAAGATGAGTACACATTTTGAGTATTTTCGAGCGGATGGAATTGAAAGCGAAAGCTATTAAATCTTACTCAAGAATGTTCATAAAATGGAAGTTTCAGTTCCTTTTTTTTCTAGGACATAACAGTATACATAGGATTCCAGATCACTGGTCTTATTTTATAATATGTTGTTGAAAACAAGCCGGTGGCTCCGTGACAGTGCCCCTTTAATATAATCAACATTACTGATTGCTTTCTGAAGCCATCATGAGCACGGGCCAGCTCCGTTTGAACGAATGGTACAATTTAAAATAAGATTGACTTTCCCGATCACGTAGGCTTGTTTACAAAGACTTCTTATCCGCATAGAAATATGTACAGTACAAAGCCATCTTGAACTCACAAAGATAAACGCGACACAGGCAAAACGCGCCGACCAATCAGAATCACTACCCAGATCTGTGCAGTGTCATGCCACACAGTACGTGACATCTGGTTATAGCGGAGCTCCTGCGCGGGCCGAAGGCCCGCGCAAGCGGAGCCCCATACCTAAGGAAATAACGTCTAGCATAACTATGGAGCATCCTCGCGCGCCAGGGTCCTTCCCTCACCTCCCCCCAGGAGACAGAGGAAAAGGACCCTGGAATGGTCTGGTCACGTGTCACCCAGATTTCGGGTGGTAACAAAAATCAAAACTTGGGGTGGGGTCCCAACGGAAAATTTCTGACAAAAAGAGACTGAAGACATTTTGTCAGATGTCTTCATTTTGCCCAAAACTATTATCAAAAAATATGGAAAATAAACTTTCCGTTGTTTTTCCAAGAACTTTTGAACTAATTCCCAGGCTGACTGACCCATTATTTCCCAGTTGAGAAATATAAACTTTAAGTCAAAGCAAGACAACACGAGCAGAAACGACAAGGATATTGAGCAATTTATTTTAGCGTGCTAGTTTATTTTAAGTTTGTACATTCATTCAAGTCAACTTACCTAAGAAGTAATCTATACTTTTAGCTACTACATACAGTATTTCTTGTCAGGATTTGAAACTGTGTTACTGTTTGTTTCGCCAGGAAAACGAGTCTTTTTCTCAAATGTGAGTATTTGCCAGCTTTCGTTCGGCGACAAGCGGGTTTTTGCTATCTAGTTTTTTCCACTTGCTTTCAAGAGTTTGCGAGTTTACTGTCTTTACCGAAAATATCTCCATGACTCAAGCTTGTAGCCAAACAACCATGCAGACGAGCAGGGTAGTTTTCCCAGCTTGCTAGGGCAGCAAAGGTAAACATTTCCACCTTGCGAAGAACAATCAAAACGAAACCGGTCAACTCTGCACTCAAAATCTGGGCCAGAGACGAATGTTCTCGGGTTTGCAATCATCTTTTCCACTTGTTTTTATGTGTTCACGAGTTAATATTGTCTTTATTGGTACATCTTACAGGGTGGGGAAGGGGGGGTAGCGATCACGAATCACGGACCGATTTTTCGTTATTTCACGGATCACGGAGTTATGAAAACGCTTTTCACGAATCACGGAAGTAAAATTTTAAAAACGATAATGCAAGTTGTGTTTCAAGTAAATATAGTGATATAAGTACTGTGCACGATCTTTTTTGCTGATATTTCTTTTGATGGTGTGAGATTTCACTTAAATTATATCGCCATCAAAACGACAATCACAATTCAATTTTATCATTTCGCGAAATTGGTGTGCTCATAGCATCCAGATCAGAATTTTCGTTACTATGAAGATGGTTCGGATCAGTACCGAGCCTTGCTTGTATGTTTCTGGATGCGCGCGAAGCGCGCTGCGATTTTGAACATCAATCTATGCGGTTAATGAAATTCTTATTTCTGAGACATAAAAATCACGCTGAAGAAATGGAGTCACGGAAAAAACATACTAGAAATTTTCGAAAATTAAAAAAAGAACAGTACGATGCTTTAGTTTCTAAATGCTACACCAAAGTATCCTCTTTATGCGCGCGAAGCGCGCTGCAAATTTTGGACATATAAGTTGAAAGAATGGGGAAAGCCCAGGAGTAAATGAGAAGTTGATGTTTAACAAATGCGCTTCCTGACATTGCTGCACCTTTATTTACTGTTTGCTGATAGTAAATTTACTCAATTTTAAAAATACATTTTTGATGTTGTACATGGCGAGCGCGGAGCGCGAGCCGACAAAAAAATCTATTTTTAAGGACGTCAGGTTCCCTAAAAAGCAGTCAGGAGAGAATGAGCCTACTCGATATTGGTCCAAATGGTCCGTCTCTAATGACCAGCTTTCACGTTTCACGAATCTCTAGGCCTGCAATCACGAGTCACGTAAGAGAAATTCGTAAAATCACGGGTCACGAGGGCATGAGATTTCACGGATCACGGCAATAATTTTCCTGTTTTCACGAGTCACGGAGCAAATTTGGGGTGAATCACGGATCACGGAGAACCCCTTCCCCACCCTGATCTTAGTCTTCAAGCTTGCTGCCGGACAAGCTGATTTATTAGACGGCAAAAACGTTTCAACTTGTTGTCTCGTGACGAGCAACCGACGCAATGAACCCTCGAAGGACTGCCAGTAGAAAGAAACACGAAACTGAAGCCACTCATGTACTTTTCCATAGCAGGATATAAAAGCTCTCCATCCAGAAAATCCTCAGCAGAAACACTAAGTTGTTTAGCTTTGGAGGAAAAGTAAACTGTTTCTCAACAAAGCTACTTGTTTCGCAGTGTTTTTTAGTCGCTGTTGCTAGTCAGTCACGAGCCGCCATTTTTAGAAAACGCAACGTGCGCGTATCCTACCCCCGCTTGGGAATTTTTGTTATCACCCGAAATCTGGGTGACACGTGACCAGACCATTCCAGGGTCCTTTTCCTCTGTCCCCTGGGGGGAGGTGAGGGAAGGACCCTGGCGCGCGAGGATGAACTATGGAGTTGATTTTCAAACGTCACGGGCTTTCTCATATCAAGAAAATTTCGCCAAAAACTGTCGTTTTGCCGACCGTTTTGCCGACTTCCTTATTAGGAAATTCCCCTTACCTTATTTGGAAGGTCTGTAAGTACTTTTCCTCATTTCTCCGTGAAAAAAAGCAGGAAAATATACCAAAACTTGCAGATACTCGAGAAACATCGTTCTCTTGGTCGCCATTTTGTTTTTACCCCCCGCCGAGGGGCCTGAGACGAGCTTTGAATACCACAGGCAACCCGCGCGGATTTGCCATAAAAACGACAGCACTTTCTTGATATGTGCTCATTTTGCTTACGTTATTGACGGCGCCAAGTCAAATAATTAAGGCGTTGAAATGGTATCGCCCAAAAGATGAATGTGTCCAAGTTTGGTTGCCATAGGTTGTTCCCTTCTTGAGATATGATTTTTTTTGGTTTCTTCCTGGTATTAAAGGTATAGCGTACGTCCGTCCGGCGTCCGTCCGTCCGCGAAAACTCATGGGAACCCTGTGGTATACTAAGAAAACTATTTCTCTTCAAGGGAACATGCTAAGACAACTTGGTATATTTTCTCTGTGCTACCAGGGGGGTGCTGTAACATGATCACGTGATGTGACGTCATCGATGACGTCATCAAAGAGAAAAAGAATATATCTCTGGAAGGGATGAACCTCAGACAACCAAACTTGGGTGAAGTTATCTAAGTGGCAAGGGGGTGCAGCTGTATGGTCACGTGGTATGACGTCATCGATGACGTCATCATAGGAGAAAAAGAATATATCTCAGGAAGGGATAAACCTCAGACAACCAAGCTTGGGTGAAGTTATCTAAGTGGCAAGGGAGTTGCTACTGTATGGTCACGTGGTATGACGTCATAGGTGACGTCATCATAGGAGAAAAAGCACATATCTCAGGAAGGGATAAACCTCAGACAACCAAACTTGGGTGAAGTTGTGTTCGTGGCAAGGAGGGCGCAACTATATGGTCACGTGGTATGACGTCATCGCTGACGTCATCAAAGGAGAAAAGAACATATCTCAGGAAGGGATAAACCACAGAAAACCAAACTTGGGTGAAGTTATCTAAGTGGCAAGGGGGGTGCTACTGTATGGTGACGTGGTATGACGTCATCGATGACGTCATCATAGGAGAAAAAGCACATATCTCAGGAAGGGATAAACCTCAGACAACCAAACTTGGGTGAAGTTATCTAAGTGGCAAGGGGGGTGCTACTGTATGGTGACGTGGTATGACGTCATCGATGACGTCATCATAGGAGAAAAAGCACATATCTCAGGAAGGGATAAACCTCAGACAACCAAACTTGGGTGAAGTTGTGTTAGTGGCAAGGGGGATACAACTATATGGTCACGTGGTATGACGTCATCGATGACGTCATCACAGGAGAAAAAGAACATCTCGGGAAGGGATGAACTTCAGACAACCAAACTTGGGTGAAGTTATCTAAGTGGCAAGGGGGGAGTGCAACTGCATGATCACGTGGTATTACGTCATCGATGACGTCATCATAGGAGAAAAAGAAAATATCTCAGGAAGGGATAAACCTCAGACAACCAGACTTGTGTGGTGGGGGTGGCAAGGGGGTGCAAGTGCTTAGTCGAGTGGTATGACGGTGCAAGACTACGCCTATGTACAATGGCAACCCTTCTGCCTCGTTATAACAGAAAAATATGTAACCTGGAGCTCCGCTTTTAGCCAGTGGCTAAATCTATATATTATTGCTCAGACGTCTTACTCAAATCGTTTGATTTGAGTGGGCGTCTGTTAACTCAGGCTAACGGCGTACTAGAGTCGAACCAAACTTTCTTATAATTTATGTGAGTTAGCAAATAATGAATGTAAATTGCACTTTGTTGTGTCAGAACCTGAAAATCGATTACCCCTCTCATATCAAATGTCACCACCGATAGAACATGCGCAATGCCATACGACTCAATGAGTCAGAGCAGTCAAAAGCAGTCGAAACAAAGCAGTCGAAACAAAACTGGTGTTTCCCGAGAGGGAGTAGTCATTAAGTGTTTTGTTATATAACAAAAAATACATTTTCTCGCTCTCAAACGCGATGCGCGAAGGCAATATTCCCCAGTCGGTCAATAATTTTCGAAATATTGACCGATCGGGGAATATTTGATTTGTACTTCATCACGTGACCTTGATTTAGCCAATGAAAGCGCGCGCTCGGTTGGAGTGAACACTCGCTATATAACAATACAAAATGGCGCCACTTGAATTGGAAATGATTTCAACCTAAACTCCATTACAGTTCCTATTCATTTCATATTTCTAATCGTTTTTCAAATGAAACTGATACAAATAATATTAGCTCAAAGACTGTCTTGAATTTATGGACTCTTAATGCAGATCCGACATTTCAAAGAGAGCAGACAGCTTAGTACAATCCCAAACGTTTTCGGATACTGCGAAAGTTTCAATTTGCTTTGAGTCCAGAAAAGTTCATTATGTTCAGGAGTCCGTGTGATTTAATTAGAACCTGAAGGAAAGTTCGACTCGGGTACGACGTTTGCCGCCGCCAGTCGATCTATTGTCGAACCAATGTTTCATTGGTACAGCGCGACCAAAGTTCGACGTTTGTCGTAGGCCTAAGCGTTGTGGTACGACTACCATATATTGATGTCCGTATAGGGAGCTCTCATGCTGCTCTCATGTCCATATAATCAGCTTGGTTGACAATATGGAAATGCGAAATAAATGTATTGTATTGTATTCTAAAAACAGGGTTGAATGCAACAATTTCAATAAAAGATTTTTACTACAGCGGAAACGGTACAAAACAGTGAGAAAATAAGAAAACAAAGCGAGAATAAGGTACTAAACGTGTGCTTTGAAATATCTAGAAATATTTTCATTACTTATTTCGCACTTTACCCATATTCCCTAGCAGTCTAGGCGCGTACGCGTGAGCGTTCTACCAGCGTTTCGTGAAATAGCTGTATACGAGAGGCTTCTATATTACGGGCAACATCTATAGATAGTAGTTGTACGATGCACTCCCATTGGTTGAGTGACAGACTGGCCTTATCACTGAAAGAAATCTGAAAATACACACCAGGCGCAAGATAGTAATATGTACAATATTCCATTTTTATTATCAAATGTACGCACTGTACGTTCCATTGCCTTTGCACACCAAACCAGGGTATACAACTAACGTTCCACTGCCAATCAAAAACACATGTCCAAAGCGATTGTTCAGATGAAAATCCTGACTCCATGGAGATGCATGGAATGATACTGTATTAGACAAGTATTAGAACAACTCGTCAACATGAGGGACATTAGTGACGTCACCAGCAGCAGAAAGGCACGGCTTGCTGGACATCAGACGCTTGGCAGCCTGTTAATAAAGGAAACGTGGTGTAACTGATTTGTACAAAACAGTCGGGCCCGTCCCACCTTTCTTTTGACACACGGACAACTAAGGATAACAGGCGGACCGTCACGTTTTAATGTATGTAAGTTACATAATTAGACAACTTCGTCCGCTAATATTAGAGTTCAGGTACGTCTTCTTTGAAAATCTCATCAAAAGAAATAACGATAGGCAAGCGAACGTGCAGGAAGCATGTGGGTATAACAAGACGATCACGTGCCAATAGCTTCATGTTGATAGTTGACGATGACAAATTTTTCATCTCTCGTCGCATATTACTCTAACGATTTTACAGACAAATTTCTAAATTGTTGTCGTGTAAGGTGTAAAATAGTGATGTTAAAAGTCAAAAAAGCCAAGCGGTACACATATAAAACCTCGTACAAACTGAATACGCCCCGTTATCCTACAAATGATAGCGTGATAGCGCTGATTACGTGACTTTACTCGAATAGTTATACGGCAGAGGATCTGCTAAAATCCATTCTTCATGACCAATAGAAAGTTCACTGCATGCTTTGATTTATGCTCATATACACATTCGCTACTTACACTTAGTAAATCAGCTTTGGAGATAGAGTCCACCATGGCTACGGCATCCGACACAGGACTGTACGAACCGTTAATCAACAACTGGGGAAATCAGAAAAAAACATTATGTCATTTGCATTGAACCCAATTTGTCGTAACCGGAGATGAGGAGCATAAACAATAGACCGATCCCTATTTTGACGATAGCTCCGCCCACTCATAGCAAACAATTTAACAATTAGACTACGAGTTCGAGTTTTCTATGAGTCAATAGATAGTTAACGAGTCGCGTAGCGCCGAGTTGACTATTTGACTCATAGAAAACGAGATCGAGTAGTCTAATTGTTTTAGTAGGAACCCACTCGCACACTACCTTCGAGTTGTTGCTAAAACGTATTTATTTTCATGGTTTTAGAAAGTTTTGCGCTAGCGTTTTCGCTACTCACTATCTATTACGTGATAGATAGCGAGTAGCGGAGCCAATCACATTGCAGGATTCGTGATAGTATGCGAGTGGGTTTCTACTAAAGGAAGTTAGTGTCCGAGCAACAAACTTGAATATCGAAGATTTTTCAATAATTGGTCAGCTTTTCAAGATAAAAATATAAAATCCAAATTGCTTGCAACAACTTCTAACAGCTCCCTGCAATCGGTGTCTTTTCCGCGCTCTATGCCAAAGATAAAATTTGGCTTGTCCGACGTAGCAACAGTAACTAGGGGTATAACAATGAATGCGGAATCGGTGAATTCACAATGTAGTTTAAATGCAGTTAAGTGTCTGCATTAAAATGCGATGACGGAAGTTTCCTAACCAATGAAATATGGCTAGCCCGCGCGGCATATTGCATTTCAGGGAAATAAATATCACCCATGTGCGTGGATCATCCACCACAAAAAAAAGATAATAATAATAATAATAATATGGATGCAAAAATTTCTCGATTCTGATTGGTCGAGAGCAGTGCAATTACAAAAGTAATTTGCACTCCAAAAAAGTAATTGCACTCAAATGAGTGCAGGTATAAACAATGGATTTTGCGAACGAGCCAATCAAATGCGCGCTAGCTGTCACGCCACTCGATCTGTTTGAGCCTTGTCAACAAGATGGGAGATCGATAGATGGCTTTGGATGGAGGGAGAAATTCGGTTCCTTCTTATGAAAATCATCTTCCGAAACCCTTGGAAAGCAAAATGTGAATTCCTTATGGACTTGAGCAAGACTTGTTTTAGTTTTCATTCTTTGTTATGGAAGGATATGAAGGGAAATCTTTGTTGACTGTGAATCTAGCGGCGGGAAATGCCAGCGATGAAAATGAACTAGAAGTCTACAAGAACACATGCGATACGGACAGTTTTCCGGATCAAATTCCTGTCAATCTTGGTTGTTTAGCTGTTACAAGAAAGTTTACACAAGAGAAGACTTCAGGTATGTCTTCTGTGGAAGTTTACCTAGCTATGTTCACCTTTCTGGACAATATTCTGCCCGTTTTTGGTGACCGAAAATGCACAAGCAACTAAGTTAAGCTTTCAAAAGCAATTCAAACTGAAAGAAACAAACCATTTAATTAACTTAATACAGGCTCTCTTATGTTATTTTACCTTGGAATCTTGATTGTCAAAACAGAATCCACCTGCTTCTAGCATAAAATAAATTTGTTGTGTCAAGTATATTTATGTCAAGTTAGGTTTTGTAAACTTTGCTCGCTTGTCTCGCACGCGTTCAGTGCATTTGTGGCCGCTGCAAATAAGGTCTTTCTCTGAAATTTTTTGCATCCATATTATTAATAAGTAATCATACGACTATTCTCGTTCAATTTGGGATTAATTACACTCGTGAGTTTTTCAAAAAGCTCAAATTGCACTCGCCCTAACGGGCTCGTGCAATTTCGATACTTTTTGAAAAACTCACTCGTGCAATTAATCCCAAATTGAACTCGAAGTCGTATGATTACCTATACTAATAACAACAATAATAATAATAATAAGGACATCTTTATGCAGTACTCTGCTCTAACCTAAATTGCATAAGTAGACAATTCCGAGAGAAAGGTTTATTTCCAAATGCTTGCGAGTGTGAAATTTGGACGTTGAGTATGGAATTTCGGGTTGAGTCAGAAATCAAATATTAAAATAACCTGAAATGGCCAATACTTAGAAATAGAAGAGAGGAACACAATTTGAAATTGTCGAAAAAAAGCATAAATAGGCGATGCCCGCAATATTTTAAGAACTATTTAAACTTCAACAAGGATACAAGCGTACGCACCACTCGTCATATGACCACTAGTTCACTATTGAAGGACTCTATAGCACACCCTATATCATACCTGCGCACCAATATCTTCGAAGCTTGTGTGTTGTGTTTCGCTTGTCATGAGAAGACTTGCCTTGAGCTGGTTCCTAGCAAGTGACGAAGTGACATCTTAAAACACATGGCACCACATTCCCCTCATAACAGATGGTCGGTCAGTTCTGATCACATTCTCAAGTCCCTCCATCATCGATTTATTTACCAACTAGTCGCCTCAGACTCCATGATTATCGGCAAATAGTCACCGAGACTTTTCTTTAATTGCCCAAGATTTCTCGCACAAAACTCGCACGCGTTTCAATCATTTCAATGTTATATCACCGGTAGGTGACTATAGAGACACATACTCTCGACTAATCAGCGAGCGGCATTTCTTGTAGTCACTTGTAGTCACTTGAGTTATTATACAAAACGACAATATCAAGAGGGATGGACAAGGGCTTTGTCGGGGTTTTGGTTGCGCAAGAATATTGGGGACCAGAGAAAAGTGGACGGAGGAGGAGGGGTAGGAAGAGAACCTCAACCCCCCTCTCTATCGCCCACATTACTCGCATTAGACGTCACTACCATAATCACAACCACCATTAACACTACTATAAATAACCAACATCAGCACCACCATCATCGTCACCGCCATTAACACTACTATAAATGACCAACATCAGCACCACCATCATCGTCACCGCCATTAACACTACTATTAATGACCAACATCAGCACCACCATCATCGTCACCGCCATTAACACTACTATTAATGACCAACATCAGCACCACCATCATCGTCACCGCCATTAACACTACTATAATAACCAGCATCAGCACCACCATCATCGTCACCGCCATTAACACTACTATTAATAACCAACATCAGCACCACCATCATCGTCACCGCCATTAACACTACTATTAATAACCAACATCAGCACCACCATCATCGTCACCGCCATTAACACTACTATTAATAACCAACATCAGCACCACCATCATCGTCACCACCATTAACACTACTATTAATAACCAACATCAGCACCACCATCATCATCACCACCATTAACACTACTATTAATGACCAACATCAGCACCACCATCATCGTCACCGCCATTAACACTACTATTAATAACCAACATCAGCACCACCATCATCGTCACCGCCATTAACACTACTATTAATAACCAACATCAGCACCACCATCATCGTCACCGCCATTAACACTACTATTAATAACCAACATCAGCACCACCATCATCGTCACCGCCATTAACACTACTATAAATAACCAACATCAGCACCACCATCATCGTCACCGCCATTAACACTACTATTAATAACCAACATCAGCACCACCATCATCGTCACCGCCATTAACACTACTATTAATGACCAACATCAGCACCACCATCATCGTCACCGCCATTAACACTACTATTAATAACCAACATCAGCACCACCATCATCGTCACCGCCATTAACACTACTATTAATAACCAACATCAGCACCACCATCATCGTCACCGCCATTAACACTACTATAAATAACCAACATCAGCACCACCATCATCGTCACCACCATTAACACTACTATTAATAACCAACATCAGCACCACCATCATCATCACCACCATTAACACTACTATTAATGACCAACATCAGCACCACCATCATCGTCACCACCATTAACACTACTATTAATGACCAACATCAGCACCACCATCATCGTCACCACCATTAACACTACTATTAATAACCAACATCAGCACCACCATCATCATCACCGCCATTAACACTACTATTAATGACCAACATCAGCACCACCATCATCGTCACCGCCATTAACACTACTATTAATAACCAACATCAGCACCACCATCATCGTCACCGCCATTAACACTACTATAAATGACCAACATCAGCACCACCATCATCGTCACCGCCATTAACACTACTATAAATGACCAACATCAGCACCACCATCATCGTCACCGCCATTAACACTACTATTAATAACCAACATCAGCACCACCATCATCGTCACCGCCATTAACACTACTATTAATAACCAACATCAGCACCACCATCATCGTCACCGCCATTAACACTACTATAAATAACCAACATCAGCACCACCATCATCGTCACCGCCATTAACACTACTATTAATAACCAACATCAGCACCACCATCATCGTCACCGCCATTAACACTACTATTAATAACCAACATCAGCACCACCATCATCGTCACCGCCATTAACACTACTATTAATGACCAACATCAGCACCACCATCATCGTCACCGCCATTAACACTACTATTAATAACCAACATCAGCACCACCATCATCGTCACCGCCATTAACACTACTATTAATAACCAATTAACATCAGCACCACCATCATCGTCACCGCCATTAACACTACTATAAATAACCAACATCAGCACCACCATCATCGTCACCGCCATAAACACTACTATTAATAACCAACATCAGCACCACCATCGTCACCGCCATTAACACTACTATTAATAACCAACATCAGCACCACCATCGTCACCGCCATTAACACTACTATTAATAACCAACATCAGCACCACCATCATCGTCACCGCCATTAACACTACTATTAATAACCAACATCAGCACCACCATCATATACATTCCCCAAAAGTGATGACAGCTAAATTTTGGACCTAAATGATCTTTAATTTTGGTTATTCGTTGAATAAAAGCCCAAATCGGACCTCTTGTGGGATTCAAAGTTTAAAAAGAGGATTTTAGCTGATGCGACACGAAAGCCGACCTTGTTTTTGAAACACGAATGTTCCGCGCATTTTTGTTTTTAGTCCCTTTAGCTGCAAAGAGACCTCAAACACGTTGCATAGAAAGGAACTGTTCAGGTGTAAAAGTGAACTAATTGGTCAACAATAGGAACACTGGGTTCCTATTGGAGTAATTAGGAACTACCTGTTCCTTTTCAATACGTTCCTTTTTACTCGATTTGTTCCGTTTAAAAGTGGAATGGAACAAAAGCTCCGTACTGATTTCTGCGAAAAGGGAATTCGGACCAAGTGTTCCTAATTTCTTGCGATAAAAAGGAACACCTGTTCCGATAACTGTTCTTTTTGTTCCCCTATTGCCATAATTAGTTCCGAACAGTCCTACAAAGGAACTATCACTCTTGGCATTGTTCCTTTTCATTGAATGTTCCTTTTCTACTAAATGTGAACTTTTGTTCCTATGTGAAGAAAGCACGGATTACAGCATAACTGAGGGTCGAGTGATTGTAGAATTAAGTGTAGTGCATACATCACAGACTGATAATGTTAGGGTGCTCGGACAGCGGATGTTACAAGCAAAAAACAAGGTAAGTTGGCTAAACTATTTATAAACAACTAGCACGCCCAGGCTTGTTTGTCTGCTTATGAGAGCATGCGCAAGCCTGTTGTCTTGCCCTTTTGTTAAAAGTGGACTTGCCTGAACTTGTTCGGTTGTTTAAAGCTCAAACAAAAGGACAAGTTTGGGCAAAGCTTTTGCCGATACAGTTGTGATTGGCTAGTAAAATGTGTTACTCTCTAGGGAGCAAATGTGAATATAAGGTAAGCCCGTTCTAGTTTTCACGCATTTGCAGTCTTGGTCTCGGCGAAGGATGAGCAAGAGCGAAGAAGTGGTCAACTGATCAAAATTCCCAAATGCTTCGCCTAAGCCAAAGAGGCTTCACTTAGAAGAAGATGAAACAGACGGCCATTTTTACTGTCCAGTTCAAGATTGTAAACACGATGGATTCTCCACCCAGCGAGGTTGCAGAAAACACGTAAAGAAAAAGCATCGGTGGTTCTATTATTTGGATGAAAAGCCCAACTGCAAAGCTGTCCAGGAGATCGTAGAGCCAACTGTTAAACAAGAACCTCCTGAAAATACTGTGCGCAATTCGAAAACCATTCCTTCATTTGACACTTCAAGTGACATTGCCAAGCAACTTAACTCCTGGCTGACTGGCACGGGAGGAGGGTGCAAAAGCAAGCGTCAAGCCAAGCAAATGGTCAGCAGGTGCTTAAAGTTTCTTAAGTTTTGCTGCGAAGACGAAGAGGAATTGACATTTGACATAATAGACTTTGGTTTGTGTTCTCCTAATCTTCTTTTCAAATTTGTTGATATGCTACAAGACGAATGGAAGCTTGGCCATGCAGGACGACTGAGTTACATCGACGCTATTGGAGAATTGGCGGACTTCCGAAAGGTAAATGGCGCGTCAAAATCAGTGATAAGCAGCCTTTATACGACAGAGGTCTACTTGAAAAAGGTGCGCAGAACAGTTTCTAAAATGATGCGCATTCAGTGGAATGGCGACCTCGACATAGAGTCGTTAGAGGCTAAAGGTCATTGGGCGACATTAGAAGAGCTCTTGGAAGCGGTTGGGCGTTACTTGCCGCGCTACGAAAATGTGCTTAAAATGTGCAAAGAAAAGCCACGCGCAGCATCGCCTCTGGATTTATCATTCGCTACTAAATTCCTCGCGTTGTATTTGTTTATCAAGGTGAAAGGTTCTCGGCCAATGACCTATCAGTACTTGACGGTTGACGGTTGAAAAGCGCAAAGACCAACGGTGGATATATCGACCAGAAAATGTTCAAAACTGCTGGTAAATATGGCTTTGACTCGCTGTTTTTGACAGACACAAGCATGCAAGTGCTAGATGGTTTTATCGCTCACATTCGTCCTTTGCTAAAGCCCAGTTGCGATTATGTTTTGGTAACAAGAAATGGTGGTCAGCACAGCAAACTTGGAGAGTCAATGAGCAAATTGGTCTTTGACGCAACCGGCAAATACGTCCATCCTACGCGCTATCGGCAAATAGTAGAGACTGCAAGCTCGTTAAAACTAAGCAGTTCTGCGCAAAGCACCATCTCAGAAGACCAGAAACACACTTCTGTGGTTGCCAGGGTACACTACCAGAAGCAAAGATCGCGCGATGTCGCAACGAAGGCGCACACATTTCTCAAGGAATTACAAGGCGATAAGGGCACGGAAATTGACAAGGATGTTCGCGCGCGCCTCTCGGACAAGTCTGCATCTTCGCAAGAACAAGAGGAAAAATCAGACGACTCTTCTACCGACGAAGTGGAAGCCATCAAGGAAGTCACGCCCCCTGCCAGTCCTGCTGCTCTGTCATCACTGAAGCACGAAAATGCTTTCAAAACTAAAGGAACGAGTTCTTCGAGGAGAAAAAGTCTGCTGTTTACTCAGGAGGAGGACAAGTATCTAAAAGCCGGGATCAAAAGGTATGGTTTTGGACAATGGAAAGTTATCCTCAGGGACTCGGAATTTCACTTTCAAAAGGGAAGAACAGCCAATTCGCTATTATGTCGAGCAACACGACGATTTGCGAAATATTCCAAAAAATAAATGGACCAATCACGAACTTTTAGAAAAGCATGCTGGGAATGTTGCGCTTTCATAAATGCAAAGGCAAATTTAAGATTCGACCTCTTTTGCTTCTGGACACGAACATTCAAACATGGAAATTCTTGTGGATAAACACCCTGAACTCGCTTTAAAAGATATCAAGTTCGCAGGCGAGTTTCTTGAAGGGATTTGTGCCCTCAATTTCCCCCGAAGCACGTCTATGTTGGCAGAAAGTCCAAGGACAGGAAAAAGTCTACTCTCAGAGAACTTATCTTGGCCTGTTTGTTCATCGCAGTCAAATTAGGGGACAGTGATTCAGCCAAAAATAACTTATTCATGGACATTATTTCTTCGCCGGTGAAAAGGGAAGATATAATCGAGGAAGAGCTTCGAGTGTTAGAATCTGTCAACTGGAGACCCCTGGAACATTACGATATGATAGGACTTTAAGCGTGTAGCGTCACACTTGATTCAAATAAATAAAGAGACATGATTGTGAAATCTAATACTAACAGTTTATTATCAAACTTGAATGCATGGAATTCAACATGCCAGTCATACTTCAAAAAAATGCATTGTATCATTGCTGCGATAGAAAAATGTCGTTTGATTGTAAACACTACTACATTATCTACATTATCTCAAACGTTAATTAAAGTCTATAGGCTGAACTGATCTTGGCTAAGGTAATATGTGATGCGCCCCCTTTTTGGCACTAGCGCGGAGGCTCTTTTAGAGGAGGGTGGTCGTTTCCTCGGCTTGTCTATAAGGAAGCCTTCTTCACTGAGCTGGGTGTCACGCTGGCTTGAGTGAGGGTCTTGGACAGACGTACTTGCTTGTGTGATAAACATATCTCGATCTTCATCATCTTCTTCGGGGTCTGGAGCTTCGCTAGTAAATGGCATTGGATCCCAGATGCTTTCCACGACTTCCGCCTAACTGTTAGACAGCCATCTCATCTCTACTGCTTTCTTCTTGCGCTCTTGTAGGACATGCTCTTTCAATCCGGGTAATTCTTTCTCTTGAAACTTGAGGCGTAGCGCATTGCTGACTACATCGATCATGTACCTCAACGACCACTTGACATTACCGTCTTGCGCTGCGTTTTCTCGCTTTTGAAGGTCTCTTAACTCTTGTTCTTTTTCCAACACCCACGTATCTGCATAATATGCCCGAGCTGTGCTGTCCAGTGGTCTCAGCTCCTCTTCCCTCTTTCGCTCAAAAAACTCACTTCTGGAGCGCTCAATATTTGGATGGAAAGGACCCACCACAGACACCAGCAGAGGGGCATCCTCTTCACGCATCATTCCCAGTTCAATCCAGCGGCGCTTCGTTTGTGACAGAAAGGCGCTTTCGTTGTCTTGGAGTTGATTTTCACATTCGTCTGATACCCTCTTTACCTCTGCGCCAATTAGCTCTAGCTGACGCTGGACAAGGCTTTGCTTGGGCTCTTTCGCTTGCTTCGCACTGATTTTCTTCAGATTTCTTTCAAAGAATTCCGATTCTGGTCGGTTTGTTTTGTCAATCACCTCATTGTTGCCGTTTTCACTATCAACCCCATCAGATTGGTTCGCCTCGTCGTGGTCGGTACCTTCGCTCTCGCTCTCCAGATTCAGATTTCCGATTCTTTCTTTCTCCTCCTCAGTTATGACTTCGTGACTGTTCGGATCTGTCAAAAGTTGCTGAGGCAATTCGTCTTCAGGTGTTTCTGCCAGAGAACTTGCCCACACTAGGCAATCCATGCAGTGATCTTTCAGGGACTGCTGAACGCCCGCCTGTGTTGTGGTTGGTAGTTTCTTGAAGTGGAACTTCTTGAGACGAACTTCCATTGCCATATTGTGTTCTTCTCCGAAATCGATATCCGTCTGGCATGCTATAAACATCGGGCATCGTATTTCCAGCGGCTTCGCCGACCGATACTTTTTGTCATATGCAAGAAGGCCACCTTGAGTCAGCATCTGTCAAGAAATTAATCTTCAAATAAGTTTACACATTCGCGAACTCAGGTTGTCTGATTTTCCTGTCGATGAACTACCTACACTGGTCAGTACTCGGTAAAACAAAATAGAGCATAGAATTGGCTAAGCATTTACCTTCCAGTCATCAGGCTCCAGCATATTGGCGTATGCTTCATCAAGAAAGATTATTTGGGTTTGTTGGTCGATCATGCTCTTGTTGAAAGCTTTTTGCTTGGAGATCATTGCAATGTACCTGAAACAATAGCAAATATCAATGATTAATTTAATTTGTCAAAAGTTGTAGACCACGTCGATAACTATGTTTTTACCTGCTAGGGATGATTGCTGTTAATGGTGCGAATAACGACGTTTTTCCACTGTTGGGCTCGCCAACCAAACAGAGCACTTTCTCTTTGTGTTGTTTACCACCATGATTCAACAGTCGTAGATAATATTCACAGAATTGACGCACTTCGTTCTCCTGGAGGCTGTTTTCAAGGATTTCTTTAAAATAACCAGGTTCTGGTCTTTTATCGTAAGCATAATTGATGAAGGCTCTTGGAGATACTTTCCCGACTTTATCAATTGCATTCTGGACGAACTGTCTGCCATCCAATGTGAAGCACCAGCCCTCCGCGACTTCTATCAAGTTGTGGTTAATCGCAATTTGGTCAAACATTTCACTCTCGGGATCTCCAAGTACGGCTACAAGCTGGTTCATATGTCGAACTATGGGTTCTTTCAAGTTCTTGTTTCTGCCAAGTAGCGTTAGGATTTTTTTTACATTACAGCAATGCTCATAAGTGAACCGGGAGCCCTGGACTTTTTTAAAGACCTCGCCCTTATGAAGAGCATATTCCAACTTCTTCATTGCTCTCTCTATGTCGTTAATGGCCACGATAATTGGAGATGCGAGATCTTGATTTGGGCGGACTAGATCTGTATACTCCTCACTAATGCCAAACACATCAAACACCAACCCGGCACGTGACATCGCTGGTATGCCTTTGTTGCGGAGCTCAGCGGCGTAAACGGGCGACACGACCTGCAGCCTTACAACGTGCTCGCTGCCTCGAGGCATTCCAATTGGCTCTTCCAAAATCTGCCCCGTGATCTCCTCCAGACTGTGCGCGAACGAGCCATCCACTTTCTTTTGGAGAAATGCATTATTGTGATCCTTTAATACTGTACACAATGGGGGCGCACAACTTTCTTCTTTTCCTTTTAAACATGCGGGCAACGCCTTTGGGTCTGCCTCGACTCCACATTCGAGTAATGCTGCGTGGAAGGGCACGGTTGATACACGCATCCCATTTGTGGATTTCAATGCTATCCAATAGGATATGGCTGGCAGGAACACTTTGCTTTCTTTTGAATTCTCTCCATCTTCTTGTGCATGACTTGGGACCTTGATTTCTTTTGCTGACACGGCCGAAAAAAAGAATGCCACACCTTTCACTTTCTTGATGGCTTGGTCGCATTCGTCTCTCTTTTTACAGACGTCTCTCCACAAACTGTCGGCATTACGAAAATCGTCCTCGCCATTTCCACACGCGATTTTAGCGGAAACTAGTGAGCACCCATGCACTGCAGTTAGGATCTTGCTGACTATAGCACTTCGAATTTTCTGTCGAAAGAAAATAAACAAACACTCATTTAGCCACATTTTAGCCCATAAAGTAAGCGGCGCAAATGTCTGTAGGGTAGAAAACCTCTTACCTTGCTATTTAGCTGTTTAGCTGGAACGCTCGCCATGACTTCAACTGAGAACTGACAACGGCGTCGTTTTGCAGCCAGCTTTTATAGACGAATCGATTTACATCCTCCTGGGACCGAATAGTCCTACTACCAAACTCGCCAATTTAGCAATGCTCATTAGCGAACAAAGAGGTTTTCCATTCATTGCTATGTCTTACATAACCTCTATTATGCATTATGTCATCTTGCTCGAAGAAAGTATTGATGCGAGTTTTTTTTTCATATCTGAAATGCATTCTCACAAGTTTGGAATAACATAGTCCTACTAACGAACTTGTCTAGTGAATCAAAGCTCATTAGTGAACACAGAGGTTTGGCATACATTGCCGCGTCTTACATAACCTGAACTACTATGTATTGTGCCAAATTACTTGTAGAAATGCAGTGATCTGCATGGATTGTCAAAAATTATTCAAACTATTGATCTTAGTCAACAAGGCCAGCTGATTATCGAAGAGCAGCCATAAATAACAAAATATTTGTTACTTCATTTGAATGCTCCGATAAATGAAGGTAAATATATCCTTGGAATTGTTTAGAACAATGAGCTAGTATAGTCTCTATGAGCCATTATAGTCTATCAATGCAATTTCTATAGCATTGACAATACAGACCAATACATTACAGCGTTTCCGATATTTCCAATGTTCCCGCTACACTTCTACTATTTGTGAGGCAAGAGCGATTCCCTCAAATAGATAATGCTAGATGGGTTGGGAACATCGGATTTAACGGGAACACGGGGAAGAACTTGCAGTCGCAAATGCATGTAATGTCAAATCAATGCTCTGGGTTAATGTATTACAGTATTTGTAACTGGAAGTCTGTTCCCACTAATTCCACTGTTCCCAGTATACTGAGACCTTTTATATGACGGTGGAAGGGATTCCCTCATATAAATAATCTCAGATGGGTTGGGAACATCGGATTTAACGGGAACACGGGGAAGACCTTGCAGTTAATAAGACTGGAATATACTTAAATCTTTATTTAATACATACTATATTACTGTAAGTAATTAATATATTAACTAGTAATACATACATTACTATTATTATATAATAATAATAATTAATATTATATTATTATTAATATTAATATTTAATAATAATTAATAATAAAATAAGAATATTAGTATAATTTAATATAACATTAATATTAATAATTATATTAATTACTTACAGTGATATAGTATGTATTAAATAAAGATTTAAGTATATTCCAGTCTTATTAACTGCAAGGTCTTACCCGTGTTCCCGTTAAATCCGATGTTCCCAACCCATCTGAGATTATTTATATGAGGGAATCCCTTCCACCGTCATATAAAAGGTCTCAGTATACTGGGAACAGTGGAATTAGTGGGAACAGACTTCCAGTTACAAATACTGTAATACATTAACCCAGAGCATTGATTTGACATTACATGCATTTGCGACTGCAAGTTCTTCCCCGTGTTCCCGTTAAATCCGATGTTCCCAACCCATCTAGCATTATCTAGAAGAAGTACAGTGGGAACATTGGAAATACCGGAAAAGCTATATAAATGTGATGATCTTTTCAAGGGAATTGCTCACATTTTAGCAAAATCGATGTGTCTTGTTGAAATTAGGTCAACCGTTTGAACATTTCCTACGCTCAAGTTTTCCAACGCTGAAAATCCGTAAAGGAACACATGTACCGATTAGGGCAGTTCCGTTTGCTCGAACCCATCGTCTAAAATCCCTTAGTTTTCTTTAAAACAGTACTTCTCTTTTATTTCAAAAGCGCTGAGGGCTCAAGATAAGGGCACTCCAAATAGCTCAAGGTGGTTATTTGAAATAAATTCATGCTTGCGCTTCTGTAAGAGGCCCCCCAAGAAAAAGGAACCGAATTTTTGGGGAATGGTCACCGCCATTAACACTACTATTAATAACCAACATCAGCACCACCATCATCGTCACCGCCATTAACACTACTATTAATAACCAACATCAGCACCACCATCATCGTCACCGCCATTAACACTACTATTAATAACCAACATCAGCACCACCATCATCATCACCGCCATTAACACTACTATTAATAACCAACATCAGCACCACCATCATCGTCACCGCCATTAACACTACTATTAATAACCAACATCAGCACCACCATCATCGTCACCGCCATTAACACTACTATTAATGACCAACATCAGCACCACCATCATCGTCACCGCCATTAACACTACTATTAATAACCAACATCAGCACCACCATCATCGTCACCGCCATTAACACTACTATTAATGACCAACATCAGCACCACCATCATCGTCACCGCCATTAACACTACTATTAATAACCAACATCAGCACCACCATCATCGTCACCGCCATTAACACTACTATAAATGACCAACATCAGCACCACCATCATCATCACCGCCATTAACACTACTATTAATAACCAACATCAGCACCACCATCATCGTCACCGCCATTAACACTTCTACAAATAACCAACATCAGCACCACCATCATCGTCACCGCCATTAACACTACTACAAATAACCAACATCAGCACCACCATCATCGTCACCACATTTTCATTAATCAATCCAAAAATGCATTTTTCAATTCAATATTAAAAATGTTAAATGTTCAAATTTTGACTTCTGAATAAGCAATTGTTCACCCAGACTAATAATTTAGATTTAAAAAAGTTCAATATTGAATTGAAAATTGCATTTTTGGATTGAATAATGAAATCAAAAATGGAATAATGAATTGAATATTCAACTCTAGGGGGGCACGCTTCATGTCTTTTGACTTTAACACTACTATTAATAACCAACATCAGCACCACCATCAATAAACAGCAGGTTTTCATAGCGGAGCTTCCGCGGGCCCAATAGCTACATGTAGGAGAAAAGAAAACAACACAAAAGTGTATATGCATCGAACCATTCTGTCATGGACTTCCGGTTTAAGGACGGTGCACACAAAAAGAATATTTTTTCGCACTTAATGACTATGTGGTAATGAAAGGTAATGTAAAAGGCTATCTATCTCCGATAAAAAAGGTAGGGTACCCACGCAAGTTTTCGAGATAACCCATCCCCAACACCTTAAAAACAGCAGAATTAGCGTTTTTTTTAGAAATTACGAAAAATAATAATTTCACTCAATAGTTTTATTTAAATTCTACTTTCACTCGTAAAAGCGGCAGCTGTCATTACATTTGTTGGATTCCATAACAAATGTTTGTAAATTTTGGCTTTTAAAGGTATTTTAGGGGGTACAATTTCTACAAAAGGCCCCAAATCTACCCTGACAATCGCTACTTTATGCGTTAAAAAACAGCCTCAGCATATTTTTCGCACTTTAAAAAATTGCAAATACGCTGCGGAGGTTTTATATTTTCGAATGATGTAAAAAAATATAGGGGTATAGCCACGCAATTTTCAGAAATATCGTGCCTTTTAACAGCAGGTAGAATGGTTAAGTGACAAATCTGCGCACCCCTCCCGTGAGTAGAAATTGACATTCAAAATGGCGACTCTTTAAGCACGAGGGGAAAAGGGGAGAAATAAAGGTAACTACGTGGTACATTGACTAAAAATAATTTAAATATTGATTTAAGATAAAGGTGTAGTGTATTTGATTCCACAATTAATGACAAGCAGGTCGAGATTATTGAAAATAGTAAGGCGAACTTACGAAGTCGGGTTCACTTTCAAACGATAACAACATTATTGAAATGAAACTCCATTTACCCCATATAACTTACAGTGTAAATATACATTAAGTTTTCTGATTCATTTGTTGTTATTTTGCGTTAAGATATCTAGACGTTTTACGTATCAAACCTACGGCTACTTTGAATCAGGGACAAACCCCGATACTTTTACTAAATGTAAACTTTTGTAGGTTATTTTTCCAAGAAATTTTCAACTGAAGGTAATTTACAGAGAAAAACAAAGAAAAAAAGAAAAAAACGGAGAAAAAAGAAAAAATTTCCACGGCCGCGAGTAAGTTCTAAACCCGGGGTACTTGCAGTCCGTCTAGCGCCTTAACCAACTGCGCCATCGAGCCTTATCTGAAAATGAGATTGTTAAAAATGCTAGATATACAAAAATCCGTATAGAATGCGCGAGCAGGATGCGCAGTAACATTAGTAGGCACCGTCCTTAAGTACTTCCTTTCGTGGTTCCGTCGTCGCACAGGCAACCCATGACCAGTTTTATAGCGGAGCTAAATAAAAGGTTTATATCTTGGGAAGGGATGAGCCTCAGACAACCAAACTTGGGTGAAGTTATCTGAGTGACAAGGGGGGTGCAACAGCACCATAACGTGGTATGACGTCGTCGATAACGTCATCAAACGAGAAAAGGTATATATCTAGGGAAGGGATTAACCTCAGACAACCAAACTTAGGTGAACTTGTCTATGTGGCAAGGGGGTGCAACAGCGTGTTCACGTAATACAACGTCATCGATGACGTCATCAAAGAAGAAAGGTATATATCATTAGAAGGGATGAACCTCAGAGAACCAAACTTGGGTGAAATTGTCAAGGGGAATGCAACTGCATGGTCACGCGGTATGACGTCATCAAACGAGAAAAGGTATATATCTTGGGAAGGGCTGAAGCTTCGACAACCAAACTTGGGTGAAGTTGTCTATATGGCAAGGGGATGCAACGGCGTAGTCATGTGGTATGACGCCATCCAATGACGTCATCAAACGAGAAAAAGGTCATATCTTTGGAAGGGATAAAAATCATTCTCTAAGTGGCAAAGGGAATGCAACTGCATGGTCACGTGGTATGATGTCATCGATGACGTCATCAAACCAGAAACGGTGTATATATTTTGGAAGAGAACCAAAGAGCTTCAGAGAACCAAACTTGAGTGATATCTTCTAAGTGGCGTATGCAAGTGGGGTGCAAGTGCTTAGTCACGTGGTATAGCGGTGACAGGCTATGTACAATGGCAACATGGGAAAAATATGCAACCGGGAGCTCCGCTTTTAGCCAGTGGCTAAATCTATATATTATACATACTTGGCTCTTCCAATCTCCTCGTCCGTTACTTCTCCCTTGGCGACCAAAGCAAACTGACTCAGACTCGCTTTCATCACCTGTTACAAGACAGGGACAAGTTTAATATAATGTTGATCACTCGCCACAGTGCAGGATAGCGCACATGTAGATGATGCAGTTAGCACGCTGTTTTTATTTCATGTCATCCTGGATACATCAATCCATTGATTGATCGTAGCGCCGCCATTTTGGTTAGTGATCACCACAAATCTTCAAATGCTTGAATTTTTATGATTTATAATGCGCTGCCTTTCAAATGGCGCCAAATAATGAAAACGAGCAAGAACTTCACAGCAATGACTACTTGTACATTTCTTTAGAAAAAAAATATTCCTAAAATAGTAGTCAAATCACACTAGTGGTCTATTATCAATGCTGCGTTCTGATTGGTTGAGCTACTAGTAGGCTATAAGTTATAGCCTACTAGTAGCGAAAAGTGTCGCATTTGAAAGCCAGAAAATGGCAAATGACCAGAACAAAAACATTTTTTGGCAATACAAATTGACCTACTAGTGTGATTTGACTAAAACAATTATTCCTCTCGCCCTCAAGGCCTCTGAGTCAATAGCCCATTCGGCCGGGCTCGAGGAATAATTGTTAAATAGATTGAGTGGGGTTTATATATTATATCACTGATATGAGAATAGTCCCCCATCTTCTGGTTAGGTGTAATGAATTGACAGACGGGACCCTAGTTTCTCGTCTCATCCGAAAGACGTGAAAAACTGGAGAAACGAAACCCAAGATGAACCAGAGACAAATCTCTAGCAAACCCAAGCCGACCGAGATCGAGCCACTCGTCAGTGCAATCTCAACATACTAATGAAGAGACATTTTTAGTCCCTGGTCATTTTGATTTACAAAAAGGGTGGATTGTGTGGAGGTTGTACTAAGGACTCACCTTCTCGATGTCACTAGCAGATGCAATGAAGTAACATCCAAACAGACCGCTATCAGAGTAGCTCATGTTTAGTGCTGAAACCTAGAAAATAGAAGCACGGAACTCCGTATTCACTCGAACAACAGAAAGGTTAGGCGAGGCAGTAGTTAGCTATAATGTCCCATATGTAAACTCATCCCTTTGTAGTAGGCTCTTGGCTGTTCAAACATGACTGGACCAAAATCCATTAATCTTTGAACGTACAGCATTCTAGTCCGGCAGTTATGTGCAAAAATCTAAAACCTTGATGTAAACTTTAACACTTTTAGTCTTACTGCGAATTATGAAAATCGCAGTAATTGAGGTAACGCGTTGAATCGGGAAACAGTTTCACTATCCATATTCGGAGAATCGAACTTCACAACAATATAGCTCAACCGCTCCAGTGTTTCAGAATTTGCCGGTTTTTATTGAAAATCATTAATAAAATCCCAGTCAAGCTATTGTTTTCCATCTATAGGCCTTTATCACGTTAAAGGATCCGTCTCACCCTGCCCACAATGCACTGCGTCGCCGCCATTTTCAATAGACCAAATCCGAAACTTAGAGACCGCGCCTTATGCGTGCATCAAAACGAGGCTTATTATGTAAACCCCGCCATTTTGTACTTGCAAACCTTCTAAAACGTTCGGTGGATCGGAAAGGGCCTCAAGTTTCGGGTCAATTTCTGCCGAACCGTGAGATATTACATGAAAAGCTTTCAAGAACATACTAAAAGAAGAACAAATTGGCGAAAGAAAGTGTAAAGAAAAACAAGAGTAACGGAATAACTAGAAAAAGGCCGCGAACAAAGTCTGCTCGGAGATCGTGATAACTTTTTGCCAAGAGAGGAAGTCGAGTAGGCGAAGAGATTTTAAAAAAGCAGGTAAAAAAGCAGGTACAGATGGAAATCTGAAGGGAAAAGTAACAGAAGGCGAGTCAAAACATGTCATCTCAATGATGTAAACTATTAACAGGACGAAATATCAGCAAACTTCTGTTTTACGTACAATATCATGTAAACAACTGGTGGTGGAATGACACAGAAAAAGAAGAAGGAAACAATCGATGTACTTGTAAGCAAGGTCACGCAAAGAATATGCACATTGAGACTGGACAAACTGGCGATACCTAAGAAGTTCCAGGTGGATAAGCGAAAGCTCGTAGTTCCCAAAAAGCCCAAAGTAAAGTTTAACCCCAACAGTACTACTCCAAGCACATTCTCAATTTATGTTTTCAGTCGAATTCTTTGATATTTCTTGCTACAGTGGCCTTGCAATCGTACTACAAATTAATTTCTCGTAGTCCCAAGTCCCAATGTATAGAATCTGAAGAGTGTTGAATTTTCTACTGACATGGTCACCTAGAAAACACGAAAGTAATTATTGTCATAAAATGCAAAAATGAAATTGGAAAGTTAGTTTGAAGGAAGCAGTTTGGAAAATTCCATGGGATTCGGATGTGAAGGATTGCTAAGATTTGATCAAATTAAGATGCCAAAGTTAGTGTGTTTGAAAAAAAAGTTTAGGTCGATTTCAAAAGATTTAAATTTCCTCTCTTAGTGTGACAGAGTCAAATTGACAGTATTTTAAAGAAACATTAGCTGTAATTATTATAATCCCTGAATATCTTTGCGAATTTGTATATCTCCCACATTGTTCACTGTGTCATGCCAAAAGTTATTGAAAAATATTATGCAGATATCATACTACTTCTGGCACCTGGAGAACAACCCAATCATCAGTTGTTGGTATTTACAACCAGACATGGTAAACCTAACTAATAGTAAAACTGACATGTCACATTTATCAGAGTGTACATGCTTCATGCTACAGCTGACTCACAGAAATCACCATCTATTTTGAAACTGCAAGTAAAGAGGGGGTAAATTGCCAAATTGTGTAATTCAAGAAATCATTCATACTATCAGCACAGGGTGAAGGGGGATTTACCTTAGTACCCCATCCATCCCCTTTATGGAATTTCCTCTAGGTAAGAGTTGTATTCACCCCTCCACCACCTACATGTGAAATTTCAAAACTTTCTCCATTACACTGTGTGGATAACCAGTCTTCTTCATCAATGGACTAAATATTCATCAGATGTATTTCTTTTGGAAACTGATCTGGACAAACCTTCCACATTGTTTATACAAATTGCGCCTAATAAATTCTATGTTGTCAAATAACTCTTTCCATGATGGCAGGCTTTTACATGATATGCTTTTATCCCAGGAGATTATAATCTCTTGGTTTAAACACAAATATGACAGTCCATTTCATTCAAAAACTAATGACAATGGAACTATGTATCAGATTTTTTTGGTACAAAATCTGTATCCAGGAATGTTTTTGTGTATGAAATTTTGGGCCTGTTAATTTTTTGGGGTGGGCAAAAAAAAGCTCTGTTGGACCCTTACTGTCATGAGTTTACTTGACAGAACTACCCTTGGGGTGCTCCCATGTGCAAGCTGGCTGTAAGGCAAGAGTCAGCTGTATTACAGATTTCCGACAGTCATGCCTTCAATTCCCCCCTCTCACACATACCCAAACCCCCTTTCTTCGAGGAACAGAACAGCTACATAGTCTATATAACAGCACAGTCATATTATGGTATGTATGCGCATGACAATAATTCAGAGATTTGTTTTGATTCAAGTTCGAGATTTTTTTTCGAGTTTTTTGATTCAAGTTCGAGTCAATAGATAGTTAACGAAGCACATAGGAACCACACAATTAATAGATTGTCTTTGTTTGCAACATGACATATTGTCAAGGGAAGATCTAGGGGGGATGATTAGGGTGGCTAGCCACCCCCCTTGTTCTCATATTTCTTGTAAAAACCTTAATATTAGCCACCCCCTGGTCTGAATTCTGCAGTTTATCCTTTGTATTAGCCGCCCCCCTTCTTAAGGGTCTGCATCCGCCACTGATATTGCCAATATCATTATCAAACAGTTTTTCTGCTCTCTCATTTTATTCATCTTTCCAGAGTCCTAAAATGTTTTCAGTTCCATGATGGTAAACAAAGGGCAGGCCACTAATAAAACTTGACAGCACACCTCCAATAATCACCTATAAAACAAAAGGAAAACTAAAATTGTGGTGTGCCCACAGTGGTGTATCCAGGGGGTCCCAAGCATTCCAGAATCTCTTTCTTGGGTACCAAACATATAGAACACTTTATTGAGTGTCAAACAGGCATGGAATCCCTATCTGAAAATTATAGCAAAGGTATCTGAGGTACTGATATTCGTTTTACTTTTCTAAGACTACTGACTGAAACTTTGAACAAAACAAATGGAATATGTTGATCTAGAGGTTTAGAATTTTTCAACAAAAATACAACAATTTAATAGCTGAAATACACTGTAAATTTAACTAATGAATTGAACACAAGACCTTTATAAAAGCTTAGAATTTTCATGGATGATGAAAGTACTTTTAATAGAATTTCCAAAATCAACTTACCATTCTCATAATCTCGTGATATCGTCGTTAGATTGACAAACTTGCAGCCCATTGCTGTTGTCCTTTTAGTTCTTTTCCAACACGGCAACATTTTGCCATATTGTATGATGTTAGTATGTCAAGTTTGACTTCTGTTCCAGGGAATTTTTAGAAGTAAGCTTTGTAGATCGAGGCGCCATTTTCGCCCGACATGATTTCGTGAAACTCAATATCGATGAAAGCGCATTTTTGGTGTTCCTTCACCGTTAATTTTAAAATTCGTCTTCTTGGCTACTTCCTTATACACGTAGCAAACTGAAATTCAGCTAATACGAAAGAAAGTTTCCTAAAACTCTCTAAAAAAGACAAAATACACGAGGAAACTCAATTTGCGGTACTTTTCTATGCCTTTTTTCCAGCTGTTTACATAATAAGCCTCGCTTTGGTGTTCTAGTTTGCTAAGCCACCAGGCCTTTAGGATTTGGTCTATATCAGAGACTCGACAAAGTGTTCAGGTTAGAGCATTTTACTGTACAAGCGCAAGGAAACTAGTAATAGTAGAAATCATTTGCATTAAGTTTTTTTTGATGGTAATGAATCATGTGAACAAAAACAAAGCAATACATTATGGGCAGGGTGAGACTACTTATGAGCTTCTGTTAATATTGATTTTAATAACATATAATAGTTATCAGCAAATGGAACCCAGTATTCAATTCTACACATCCATATTAGTAAAATTTCAAAGGTTTGGTGGTGGCATCAATGCCCGTCCAGCCAGTTGATGTTTTTGCCGAAAAATTTATTTGTCAAAATAAGTGTCAGCCCTCGTGGATAACAATGGGCAAGACAGACGGCTGACATTGAGACAAAACAGGGCTCCGCTTCAAAACTTCACAACTCAAGCAGGTTCTATGCTTACATTTGCTCATTCCTCCTTGTCTTATACTTTACTATGCATTCAAAATTATCACAAGGCAAAATTTGGAGCCTTTAAGCCTAGTTTCCATATAGTCTTATCTTTTTCGTATCAGTCGACCGTGAAATAGAATAATTTCAATTGCCATTGTTTCACGGTCGACTAATGCGACATATAAGACAGATAAGACTATATGGAAACCAGGCTTTACGCACATAACCGCCGTGCTTGTGTACACGTGCTAATAGTGCCAAGTCAAGTCTGCCAAGCAAACACAGTATTCAAGATGTACAGTGACACCAAGATATCGTACTTACCGAGAATGGCCCCGTCGCCACTTCACTTGCTGCCTTGTTGAGCCTAAAAAATACAAATGTGTGCTAAGTAAGTAGGTGGGACATTTGTCTGCGCATGAGCAGGCTTGCACCAGAGGAATTGCACCAGAACCAAACTTTGACAAGTTCATTCTTGCATTGAAACCGAACTATTTTTGCTAGTTTCATCGGCTGAAAACATTGGCTTGGCATATTTTGAGGGCCATATCTACCGTCATTCGACACGAAATCGAGCTTTGTTTGCTCCTACACGTTCTATCATGCGAAACTTCTTTTGTAAGGCGGTCTTGACTGCAAAAATTTATTGGTGCCGATGCAATAAAACAACGAAAATTTGCCAGAAATGTAAAGTTCGCGCAAACTCACAAGCCTGCCCTCTTGGCTGTGCTAAATTCATTTGTCAGCGTCGACAAATTTCCCACCTGCTTGGTAAGTACAAAAGAAGTAAAAAGCGGAATAAAATAGTTACGACACAAATTTACTCTGTCCAGTACCTCGAGGAGGCCAAGTTGCTGCCCCATTTGACAGAAGGCGTGCTACCCATGATCCTCTAGAGAGACAAACAAAACAAGTAAGACGCAGCTCATGCACTCCTACAACATGCAATGTGTTCTCTACTACCTGAAGGACTCCAAGCTGAAGAAGGTCTTTAGTGCCCAGGCTAGTGGAGGAAAGCAAATAATAATAATAATAATGATAATACGTATAGCATTACACAAATGCTACTGTGATCAGACGATACATAACCCAACAGGGTGCTACCATAGTCCAATCAAGCATTCGTAAAAAGGTTATAAGATGTCTGCACATTTTTTTACTTTATTTTTCACGCCACTTACAAGAAGAATTGTACAGAGCTGTACAAATTAAGGCAATGCATTCAAGAAAACGGTAGGAGGGAGGGGGGAAAGAATACCAAGTAGAGCTCTCGTACAAACGCACCGTAGAGTGTGCGTACTATCTTTGTTATTTTATAAATCTCAGTTTATATACTAGTTATACAATGTTTTCGAGTGGTATACTGCAGAATATCCCGCAGGCGTCACTTGTATTTTCTGGTATACACACGATCCCTTCAGGCTAGTGTGCATGCTAATCAAATACACGTGGCAAGTGGGATATTCTGCAGTATGCCACGAGAACTCATTGTATAACCACTTCATACAGGTTCGTTCGCTCAGAAATTGAAACAAATCCAGGAGTTTTAAGGAGCTGTTTCAGAATTTTTCCAGGAATTTTCCAGGATAATTTTCAGCCTTGTCAGTCCATTTTCGATAACGAATGAGGACCTAGTTATTACCCTAGCGGCTCGATTTTGACGTGTTTGGAGCAGTGAACTATTGATAAAGTTTGGCTGTTACCTGGCTTTGAACTTTGCGTTTACTACAGAAAAAAACGTGTTTTGACGAAACAACACACGATTTCTGACATACCAAAATACACGTTCGAATTTACGCTCCAAGGGCTTCATTTGTTAATTTCTAAAATAGACAAAAACAACTTAACATGCAGCATTTTGTTTTACTTTTATTCTTGACTTCCAAACGCAAGTTTTCAGATTCCAAGTGAAGCAACAAGCGAAACATAGCGCTTGAAGTTTCAAATCGACATGGGTTTCAAAAGAAGGCGCCTACCTTCACTGCTGACCACCGGCAACTTCAAAACCCCAGAAATGAATTTGCTCTCAATAAATTTCACAATTATTAAATAGTACAATTATTCTTAAAAATGATTGATGCAATATATCAAACACTAGAGAGCGTGTTTGATCAGCATTTCCAAACACTGAGAAGTGAGTTGAAAAAACACCCGACTTCGAGATTTTTAAAATCCTGATGAAAAACGCTATCTAGTGTTTGATATAGCTTCTCAAACCAATGATTTACAGCTGTTTGGAGTATTCTGCGAACTCCCGGATCGATTTTCAACCGTCAAACCGCTTTCTGGCTTCCGTCAATCAAACTCTGAAACTCTTTGGAATACATAGAATTCAGTTATTTGCCATCCTATTAAAATGTCCTAACACACAGCATCTTTTACTATCTCTAAACAAAGGGCATAACTTACGGTCGGCTAAGACTCAAATTAGACCCGAAAGTTTGATTGACGGAAGCCAGAACGCCATTGGAAGTCGAACGCGAGAGTTCGCAGAATACTCAAAATACCTGTAATGTCGAGAAAAAGAAGGAATAAAATCTCAAAATTCTATGCAAATTAAGATCAGGGGGTCGTTTCTCGAATTCGCCCGATATTTTCGGGCCCGATAAACTTTTCGGGTGGTTTTTCGGGCGAGATTTAGGAGTCCCGAAAAGTGTTTCTCGAGACTCCCAAAACCCCCCGATAATTATCGGAAACCCGAAATCAAAATTATAATTTCCAAACTTTGCGAATACTTTGCATAAATAAACAATGAAAACATAGGAAACTTATCGATTCGTCGCTGTCAGGGCACAAAGTTTATCGCCATGTTGGTATTTCCATCGATAAATGCCAAGAAATTAGATACAATGTGCGAAAAAGCAACCGTTTTGCACCGAATTCTTGTAGATGCATTGGTACTTTGTTTACAACATGTCAAAACAAGTTTGACAGCCCCTCGTCAAATTTGACAGGTGAGCTGTCAAGAGAATGAAATTGATTGGTCAAGAAGCGAGATGCTTTCACCTGATTGGTGTATATCGGGATGGCGGTAAAAGCAACTCGGGAGAGTTACCGGGAAACCATTTCGCGACAAAGAAAGAAAATTTTGAAAACAAAGCAAGACACCTTCGTAAATGGCTGTTTTACGAGAAGAAACATGCACTTTCCGGGTAATTCAAATTCGCAGGTACTAGACGGATAAATAAAGTCGCAGGAGGAGTGAAAAATCTTAGTTAATTTTGTTATTTTTCTTCCTTATTCTGAGGATTTTCGAAAACCCGAAAGTTTAGGGGAGAAGGGTTTCTCCCCTTATTAAGGGGCGAAAAATGACGCAATTTTATCGGGCGCGAAAAACTCGGGAGTTTCGAGAAACGCAAAATTCGTCATCCGCCCGCTTTTCGGGTAATTTATCGGACCCGAAAAGTTTTCGGGCGTTTCGAGAAACGACCCCCAGGTATCAAACCCTCCTCCACGGTTGTGATTTTCTTTGTTCAAACTTGATGAATTATTAATGAGTTTGAGAATTTAGAAAAAAAAGTGAGTAACACATTTGCATCGTATCAAAATACTCGGACCAATCAAAGCAACATTACCAGTTGACAGCCTTGTACACGTACCTTGCCCCTTGCACTGCTAACGCTGCATGTACCAAGCTTGTAGGTTTCTGGACAACTGACTCGCCTTTTCAAAAATAAAATCATGCAAGAAAACCTTGTGACGAGAAAAGTTTTAAACATTTCACCTCACTGAAAAGAAATGTTCAACAGGCTTCGTTATCTCAATTAAGTACAAGATATGGTGGGCTTGCTGTGTTACCAGGAAAAACTCAGCCATCAGAAACTATGCTATACAGACCCATCGAAAATACACGGTTTTCTTTAATAGATAAAAATAGCAGAGATACATGTATGTTTGCTACTCTACAGCAAGGGATTCATAGTTCAGCACTAGTATATGATAACTTGCAACGCGAAACAATGTCAAACAACAAAATAACGAATTTAGTCATAATCGATTTTCGTAAATGCACACTGTTACTGAGGATGGTCACTCTCACGTCCCCTTGCACAGATTATATGCACACTGTTACTGAGGATGGTCACTCTTACGTCCCCTTGCACAGGTTATATGCACACTGTTACTGAGGATGGTCACTCTCACGTCCCCTTGCACAGGTTATATGCACACTGTTACTGAGGATGGTCACGCTCACGTCCCCTTGCACAGGTTATATGCACACTGTTACTGAGGATGGTCACTCTCACGTCCCCTTGCACAGGTTATATGCACACTGTTACTGAGGATGGTCACGTCCCCTTGCACAGGTTATATGCGCACTGTTACTGAGGATGGTCACTCTCACGTCCCCTTGCACAGGTTATATGCACACTGTTACTGAGGATGGTCACGTCCCCTTGCACAGGTTATATGCACACTGTTACTGAGGATGGTCACTCTCACGTCCCCTTGCACAGGTTATATGCACACTGTTACTGAGGATGGTCACTCTCACGTCCCCTTTTACAGGTTATATGCACACTGTTACTGAGGATGGTCACGCTCACGTCCCCTTGCACAGGTTATATGCACACTGTTACTGAGGATGGTCACGCTCACGTCCCCTTGCACAGGTTATATGCATTTGCTTTCTCATCAATGCAAACTTAGTATGGGAAAAGCTGATGGGTAACAGTGACTGGTGACCTATTCATGCCTCCAGATTACGTAGAGAGTGCAAGTCGAAGGCATAGTAGGTTGAAAAGACGACTAGCAAACGAATTTTGGTGTTATTATAGTCAGATACGTTTATCAAAAGCGATAGATCTGGTTTTATGTGCGCATGCGCGCCGTTTTAGCTAATGAGAGCAGGCCCTCAAATGGCTGCCACAAGTGCCTCCCCCGCGAGGTGAGGCCGGGAGGTCTGGGCGAGAGGACTGGGACTAGGGGGGATTCCTTGCTTACCTCTGTGGTAAGTGGCTTTGTCTTTAACAACCTCTCCACCACTGCTTGGCAAGGAGGAGAATGCTGCATTAGCAATTTCCACGAGATTACCATGATCAACACCTGCAAAGAGTTGCACACACGTTGAAGGTATAATGAGTCACACAGACTAGGTATAATTAGTCAAGGTGTAGGTAAATTTAGTCACGGGGTAGGTATAATGAGTCACGGGGTCGGTATAATTAGTCACGGTGTAGGTATAATTAGTCACGGGTAGGTATAATGAGTCACGGTGTAGGTATAATTAGTCACGGTGGAGATTTAATTAGTCACACAGTGTAGGTATAATTAGTCACGGCAAAGGTATTAGTCACGGTGTAGGTACTATTTGTCACCGGGTAGGTATAACTAGTCACGGGGTAGGTATAATTAGTCACGGTGAAGGTATATTTATTTAGTCACGGGGAAGGTATAATGGTCACAGTGTAGGTATAATTAGTTAGTCACACAGTGTAGGTATAATTAGTCACGGGGTAGGTATAATTAGTCACGGTGTAGGTATAATTAGTCACGGGGTAGGTATATTTCGTCACGGGGTAGGTATAATTCGTCAATTCGGTTTGAAAGTATGCGGTTTGAAAGTATGGCTACAAATCTACATTTCAAGCCCAACGGACACAGGCCCGAGGGACTTTCAGTCTGTTTTAGGTTGTTTACTAAGGGGAGGGATCCCAAAAATGATAGAATCCCGTCAAATTCATGGCCAACAAGATATTAAGAACGCGCGCAATGCATTCTGGTAGTTGTAGTACATGTAAAGGGCATGTGTCAACATACTTATACAGATGAAATCGTACATTCTTGACTTTCAAACATTGCTTCTCACATTCTTGCAAAAAGCATAGCAGTGTTCACATCCTGGGAACAAGGAACAGGGAAATGTTTTTTTTTCCAAATGTTGGCAGCTCGATACAATGGGGAGTACAACCAATGCAAATAAACCCCGAGCATAGCGCAATTTGCAATTCAGCATAATTCAGCTTACGGACTAGACGTCTATACGATTACATTTACATTTTGAGCACGTTTTGTATAGTTTGGGAATTCCTTGTTCTAGGAAAGAAACGACTACAATACAATACGTACCCACACCAACAAGGGCCATTCTCTGCCCCACAAAGTACTTGCTCTTAAATTCCAGAAGCTATTCCACAAAAGACAGATGTATACTTGTAAGTATTACATTAACATATCACATGAAGCCAAAAGAAAAGAAAAACAATTTTATGAATAGCATTAGGGGTGCCCCCCCCCTTTTCTCGGGAGATTTTCCCATACATTTACTGTATTTGCTGGAGGAAATTTGAAAATTTTCGTCCCACGTTTTCACTATCCGCCCCCCCCCCCCCCCATCCCCCTTCAGAAATTCCTTGGTCCGCCCCTGTTTTGTACTGAACATTACTACGCGTTGCCTGGCGTTTTATTCGTTTTTACCATGTTATATGTCTCATAAGAGCTAAAAGGATAGACAATCAGCTGCGATCATTCATTTACTAACAAAAAAATTACTAGCCTCGTAGCAAGCGTTTCCGTGGGGTTTCAAAGGTCAGAGAAACGGTTTTCTCTGACCCCGATTACCGACGGAAGCGCTATATGTACGCACGCTAGATAAACACGAGTCATACCAAACGCACAATATTTGAGCCGGACGTTGACATTTTCTCCTTCTGAACTAGTTTTAAATATGCCCAACAGGGTGATTCGCTTAGCATTCGAGGGTACCTTTTGCAGAAAAAATAATTCGTTTTAATATCTATATTATAATATTTTAAGCCGTTTGAAAAGGCTCCGAGGTGGAAAGGTTGTCGAGCTAACTACCACCGTGGATGTGATACATATCACTCACAGGGGTGCAAGCTGGTTTTAGTTTTTTGAAATCGATGCGAGGAGAGAAGCTGCCATTCAGGCATTTTCTTTAGCGGGGAGACGCTGTCTGCCATGTTTTTCGTCTAAAACTCCACACGAGTGAACACGAGTTGAAATTTGAAGTTAATAAAAAATACAGCCATATTTTTATGCGGAGCCCCATAGCTACATGCAGGAGGTAATGAAACAACACAAAAGTGTAAATGCATCGAAATGTTTTCTGATGGACTTCCGGTTTGTGCGTCCGTCCGTCCCACACAGGCAACCCAAGCATCATCAAACGAGACAACTTTTAGACAACTTTCCCCAAGTTTGGCTGTCTGAGGTTCATCCTTTCCAAGATACCGGTATAAACCTTTCTCGTTTGATGATGCTTGGGTTGCCTGTGTGGGACGGACGGACGGACGCACGTTGTCTACAAATACTTTTCTTCCTTTGACAAAAATATTTAACAATTTGTTTTGCCATCCACTCAAAGACACCCTTCAAAGGCTGAGTGAATCACGGGTAATTAACTAGTGTTTTATATTAAATTAGAGAAAACATAATGGGGAACCAGGTGGAATTATTAAAATTTGGTGCTAAATAACAAGATTTTGCTCAAACTCGTCTTTAACCCCCCCCCCCCCCCCCCCCCCCCCCCCCCAGTCATATAGTCCGCACCAGGTTACTTCTAGTGTTTGCTGACACATTTTCTTGCCAACACAACAGTCATATGGCTGTAATGCATGGAATGAAATCTGTTCATTTTCATACATACATGGTTAGTTGTTATGCGGCCTATTCTGTGTGGAAGACAGTAAACCGAATTCCCAAGATTTTTCCTGAAAGAAGAATAAAAAAAAAATAATGAGAACAACTATAGACAGTTTGATAGTAAAATGAGTGTTCTGATTGTTGGAATTATAATAATTAATAATAATTTTCCATACAATGATCAAACGCGCATTGTGCAATTCCAGAAAATATTTCCGGGCAGGTTAAACCTCCCTCCCCTTCAGAAACTTCAATTGTTATCCCCCCTCCCTTCCGGAATTCAAATAATCACCGCCTTGTTTATTCAGAGCTTCTGATATTTCGCGCGATCGCGGACCCGCAAAATTTGGGTATATCCGCGAAATATACCAAACAAACCGTCCAGCAGATCGTACTTAACAAAGCGATAGCCGGTATAATTTTGAAATAAAAAAAAGGCTAAAATAGAACGTGAAAAAGGCAAATTCGAAAGTTATATCTCGGTTGGTAGGAAAGATACATCTTCTTACCTTAATGTTTCCGAGGTCAAATGGCAAATAATTGAAAATTGGTGGAGCGTATTCGGGAGCAACTGGCCTCCCGAGACTTTTCGGGTTATCTTTCGTCGATTTAAGAGTTTGAATGTAATCGAAAATTTCTTTTTTGCGACGTAAACAGTATACATATTCACGGATAAGAAGTTGTAGACTATTTGAATCATCAGGGTAGAAAAGAGAACGAACAACTCGGGGATCAATCTATTAAAATTTCAAAACAAATGTTTCGGGCCCGATAATTCTCCGGCGTTTCGAGAAACGGGCGCCAGCTCTGATACAATTTAGTGCGGCAAAGCGCATATACACCCGAGCCGTGCAATTAAATTTGGTACCCGTACCACTTCTTATCTGAGCCGTACCAAAAAATCCCTTCCGTGTAAATGAGCCTTAAGTGCAACTTCACCAGTCAGGGCGTCTGGGGATCAATAGATGTAGCAAGGAAAGAAATAGTACTGTTTAAACAGTCCCGGGACAATATGTTCACAGGGAACATTTAAGGCTGGTTCTCGCTGGAACCCAAGCGCAAGGATATCAAACTCATACATTTCCCTATTGTGCTTTACACTAGAACGCAAGTGCAGACGCAAGCATATGAACATCAAGACGTCGCGTCCCCTTGAACATGAGTTTGCGTCTAGTGTGAATCAGGTGAAGCGCAAGCAACTAATCAATGCTGATTTTAGGCTTGCCCTTACGTCGCTATGATTCACACTTGTCTTGTGCTTGCGTCCTGTGCTTGCGTCCTGTGCTTGCGTCCTGTGTTTGCGTCCTGTGCTTGTGTCCTGCGCTTGCGTCCTGTGCTTGCGTCCTGTGCTTGTGTCCTGTGCTTGCGTTCTGTGCTTGCGTCCTGTGCTTGCGTCCTGTGCTTGTGTCCTGCGCTTGCGTCCTGTGCTTGCGTCCTGTGCTTGCGTCCTGTGCTTGCGTCCTGTGCTTGCGTCCTGTGCTTGTGTCCTGCGCTTGCGTCCTGTGCTTGCGTCCTGTGCTTGTGTCCTGCGCTTGCGTCCTGTGCTTGCGTCTTGTGCTTGCGTCCTGTGCTTGCGTCCTGTGCTTGCGTCTTGTGCTTGTGTCCTGCGCTTGCGTCCTGTGCTTGCGTCCTGTGCTTGCGTCCTGTGCTTGCGTCCTGTGCTTGCGTCCTGTGCTTGCGTCCTGTGCTTGCGTCCTGTGCTTGCGTCCTGTGCTTGCGTCCTGTGCTTGTGTCCTGTGCTTGCATCCTGTGCTTGCGTCCAGCGCTTGCAAGAAGTCGGAAGAGTGGCGTGACTCGCAAACTGTTCAGGAGATCGTACTGAACATCCCTTTTGCCGGTTTAATTTTTTAAAAGGCTAAAATAGAACTTGAAAAAGCAAGTTCGAAAGTTATAGCTCAGTTGGCAGGAAAGATACATCATCTGACTTTAATGTTTCCAAAGTCAAATGCCAAATAGTTGAAAATTGAGTGGAATTCGGGGCCTCGAATACAGCTGGTAGCGTGTTTGTCGCGTGGTATTTGTCAAAATGGCGTCTGAGTTGCCAGCCTTCCAAATCTTTATAGACCCCGGGAGCAAATGTTTTATTGTCAAATGTCACTATTTCAACCCAAAGTGGCATAAAGGGAAGGAAGAAAGACTCAAATGAAGGTATGTGATATAAATATCTTTATTATATAAACACCAATGAAATACCAGGTGATCTCCCGCGCGAAAACTTGATATCTTCAAACGTGAAAATATCACACTTGCCTTTGCTGAATGCTCGATTTTTAAGCCTAACTCAAATAAACTGTGAATTTGGTATTTCATTGATGTTTATATAATAAACAGAACATTACATGACCGCTTGGAGATACGAATATTATCTTCTCGTGTTAAAAATTTGTCTCACTCGTTCGCTGCGCTCATTCGTAAAATATTGTTCTTGCCACTCGAAAATAAAACTCATATCTTCGCACCACCGTGTAATATCCTCTATTTATTTTCTCTGATAAACGATATAAAATTCATTCTTACAGTTCCCACATATTTAATACAAAGATTGCAAGCTTGGGCTGCCTGTGGTTCGACGTTTGCCGCCACCAGTCGATCTATTGTCGAACCAATGTTTCTTTGGTGCGGCGCGATTGAAGTTCGGCGTTTGCCGTAGGCCTTAGGGAAAGTTGCGGGTTTTGGCGAAAGTTGCGGGTTTTGGCGAAAGTTGCGCGTCCGTGCTAGCTCAACTTATCTCGGCACTCACCATCCTCAACATTCTTTATATTAACTTAAATGCGTGATTGTACAAAGTTGAACCTGATGCGTGATTGAACTAACAGTCGAAAGCAATAGAAAATTATGGAGATTCTGTCTTAGAAGGGACAAGTAGGAACTGGGAAGCATTCGCTATCTATCAAAAATGGCGGCGAAGACTGTTTTTGTTCGAGCAAGGAATTCGAGCGGAAATCTAATCGAAACGAGCAAAACTTGTGCGGACTCGTATCCTGCCTAAATATATATATATGCGCGCGCTGGTATTTATTCATGAGCCCACATTGTAAAATCTATATGTACAGCTGACTTTTGTGTAAAAGCTGAAGTCAAACTCCAAATTGCGTGATCTTTTCGATCCGAAGCGAGAATTCGAATAGTGTTTACGATTCTGATAACACATCGAGTGAATGATTCCGAAGCGATGATATCATATTTGAACAACAGAAAATGATATTTTTTCTCTTGATTTGTATTAATAAAAGAAAATATTGTGTATGTTTTCAGAAAGTCCGCGATTTTCTGATGTGTGCACTCTTTATAGCTAGAAGTTTCTGAATGTTTTTGTGATAGGGTGGATATGGTTCTAATTACGCTTGATGCAAACTGCGCTTGAACAAATTTATTGCGGCCAAGACTAGAGGCGATTTCTTGTATTTTTCTAAACTAATCAACTGAAAATGCGGCCTACGTAATGTCAGGAAACACACAAATAGGCTGTTGAGAATACTTTGAGCCTTTCAAGTGCCAGCACTCCAGGCAATGACTTCATCGCCGCTGGCGACAATAACTTCGCAAGCCATCCAGCTAGGAAACTTTTTATTGCCAATCAATCCACTTACAACAGTGCTATGTTTTATAGTGCTATGTTTTTATGTTATAATCTTCCCGAGATCTGCTTCGCTATGGCGCTGGCTATACTAGGAACCTAACTCGAAAACCAATTACGTCTACTAATTAGACTCTAGGCATTTCCGGTCATATATTTCTATTGATGTTTCTTGTTCATATTCAGTATGTTGGACATAAATTCCAAGAACCACTCCACGGCGATACGAACGAATGTGGATAGCAGAATATCTGTGCTGACTCTCGTCATGGTACTTCGTGCAGTTTTTCCACAACAAAATATTTAACTTTCACCTGAATAATTACTTGCAATGCATTGTTAATTTCAAGTTGGCAAGCGAAGAATATTTGAAATCTCGATATGCTTTCCCTTGAAAAACTCAAATGTTTCATATCTCCAGTGCCTCAAAGTCCTCGTAGCATTTTATTCCATACGACCGTCAGGGGGTCACGGATCAGCGAAGATCTCTGAATGAATTTTTTGGAGCGTAATTGCAAATGACATTGCTGCACTGTAGGAAGAATACTTATTTGAATGATTTTCTTTTTAGTTGGACACAAATTCCAAGAACCATTCCACGTCGATAGGAATGAATTTAGATGGTAGAATGTATGTGCCGACTCTCGTCGTGGTACTTGGTTCAGTTTTTCCACAACAAAGTATTTAATTTTGACCTGAATAATTATTGCCACAACATTGTCAATTTCCAGATGGCAAGTACTACACATAAATTCCAGCAGAATACACTTTCGTGATGCTTTTTCTAGGTAAATTAATACCTTCTACACCTCGAAGCATTACATGTGCCTTTCCATTGCTGTTCAAAGTGCCTCGGATCAGCGAGGATCACTGAATGAATGTTTTTCATTCGAAATACAATTAGAAACGACCGCTTGAAGATAATAAATAAATTAAATAACTTCGACATGAATTCCAAAAGTCACTCCACTTTTGCTTGAATCCTCCAAGGAAAACTGAATGTATTTGGAATTTCTAGCGTGGTACTTGGTTCAGTTTTCGAGGAATGAGACGTGAAAATATCCTTTCTCGAATCACATGGCTCATCTTGCGAAAATATATATAGCCTCGGTCAACATTTTCCAGCCCTCGGTCACAGTTTTTCCCTATACGGACCTCCCAGCCGGTAAATAACTTATTTAATTTTTTTCCAACTCTAAAATTTGATTTTTTCGATGAAAACAAGCGCGCGCAAATGGTTACCGTGACCTACAATCAGCGACATAAATGCTTGATAAAATGCTTTCAAAATCAGTTTTCTATACTTAAGACCCAATATTTTAAAATAAATCTAAGTAATCCCCCCTCCCCCTATTCAATGTTGATCCCCAAGGTTTCTAGCGTCGGTAAACAACATTGAAATGGGGGGCTGGGGGTTTAGGAGTGACAGAGGCGAATTTTAAACTGGTTGATACAAGACTTTGCGATTCTAACAGAAACGCGGGTACGTGCGTAATTTTTATCAACAATTTTGTCGCTGATTGTCTGAAAAATCGATTTTTGAAAATGACGCATAAATAAGGTTTTAACGGCAAACTATTGGTAGCATAAGAGTAGGCAGGACATTTTAAAGTGTTTGAAGCTAATATTTCGAGCATTTTACAGTAAACAATCAAGAGAAATTCCACTGGAAATTGGGGTACTTGAAAGAAAATCTCTTATAGATGAGCAATGAAAAATATTTCTAACCTGCATGTTCAAGCTAAACGTTACATTTGAAATCTCACTGTCAGGAATGTTGAAGTCGGACAAAATTCGGACACTTCCTGTGTCAGCGATGGTTTGTAGGAATATAGTTCTCTCAAAAATCACAGTCAAAAGCCGTGGGGACGATGACGTCATAGCCCTCGTCTCACTTCCGGTTAAGTAAGAAACGCGCGAAGATGTGCTATATTTTGAAAAGTTTGTCAAATACGGACTTAAAATCACCACCAGTTAAAGGCAAGTAATAAATGCAGTATAACGTGAGCAAAAAAGTAGGATAAAACAACTTTACCTGGCCGAAATTAATTTCCTTGTCTAATTTCACGCTTAACCATGGCGAACACTATAATAAGAGAAGTTGAGACTCTTTGTTTATATTGATAGCCGATGGTTAAGCGTTAAGCGTGCACCAGTTTTTGGTTTAAGTACGAAATATTGCTAGATTATAACTATTTTTCTCCAAGAGAATGTCAGCAATGCATATATTCTCGTTCTCTAGCCTTTTTCATCCTAAAATACTTGAGAAATATAAACAAATTTTGGGAAGACGGCATTTTTCACTGTCTTCGGTCGCCCAGTCTCACCAAGAAATGTGATGAAAATCGGGCTAGGGTCTTATTGTTTCCGAATAGTTGCAATATTTCCGAAGACCTGTCTGAAAATGTTTTATGCTATAGCATCAGGAAACCAGTTTGAGAAGATATCCTGAAAATATGAGGTCCTGTATCGTGTTCAGAGCAACTCATCTGTCCATTTTTCCTGTAAGCTGAAATTGAGATTTTCGATGTTCGTTTTTAAACCCTGTATTTCAATGCTAAGCGTTCGATTTCAATGTACTTGGGCATTTATCCTAAACATAAACTTTTAATGTTGTTAGGTCGCTTCGTTAAGCATATGCTAAGTTTCCAGCAGTCATAGAGGTTCAATTGATAGCCTTGTTCCTGCGCGCGGGATTTTCTACGTCATTTTCAGCAAATAAAAAATGACGATTTTTTCCCCTGAACTTCAGCACTTCATAGAAAATACCTCAAAACAACGCCTCGATTCTTGCAAGCATCGTTCTCTTTAAACCTATGGAGTTTTTAATTGATCAAACCCGGCCCTTTAGACGTAAACCGAGAGAAAAACCGCGCGCACGGGAGCTCAGACAATCAGCGACATAAATGCTTGATAAAATGCTTTCAAAATCAGTTTTCTATACTTAAGACCCAATATTTTAAATTAAATCTAAGTAATCCCCCCTCCCCCTATTCAATGTTGATCCCCAAGGTTTCTAACGTCGGTAAACAACATTGAAATGGGGGGCTGGGGGTTTAGGAGTGACAGAGGCGAATTTTAAACTGGTTGATACAAGACTTTGCGATTCTAACAGAAACGCGGGTACGTGCGTAATTTTTATCAACAATTTTGTCGCTGATTGTAGGTCAGAGATAGGAAAATATTGCCCCCGCGCGCGCGCCTTGAGAACCAATCAGAATGCGAATTCGTTACCGTGCCCTCGAGGAAAAAAATAATTCAGGAATATTCAGTGAGTTAAAACGCGATCCCGGAAAATGCAAAGCTTCATCATTGATCTGGATGCAAAGTACGGATTTTCATCAAGATTAGTTGAAGTTGTCAGCTTTCCTCGTTTCTCCGATCAGCTAAAATATAATAATAAAACTCCGCTGTCGTTGCCGTCACATTTCAAACAGAATTGCAACTTCAGAGTTTGACTGTGGGGAGGGGGTTGTTTTTTCTTACTGCGCATGCGAAATGACAGCAGGTCAGCAGCTTCACTGAGGGCTCAGCTCAAGATTAGTTTGCGAAGAGATGTACGGCTGGAATTCCTTGTGACGTTCCGCGTGGAAATGACGTTCTTTTCTTTCTGAAAAACGCTAGTTTTAGCAGACTGATAAAAAGCGAACTTCTTCAGAAGTTGGACATCTTCAGACCCCCCCTTTATGACAAGAAATCCAGCTTTGAAAAACCCCCTTGCAATCAGAATTCCGAGCTATTAACGCCACCATCCCCTCGGAATTTCTAAATGCCGCCCGTGGGGGGAGGGGGTACAAAAATTAACAATTATATACATCTAGACTGGATTGCAGCCATTCCTTCGATCTCGATCGACTTTGCCAAGTAAAAACCGTTATTTTTTACAACGTTTCCAAGACAACGCACGCCTTCTTCGACAGTTGTGGCGCCTGGTTGTCTGGATTGTGAGTTTTTGCGCGCTTTTTTTGCTTGGGGAGCGTGCGTTCGCCTGCACGTCTTATTGAGAAACTCAACCAATCAGATTCTATTGACAGATTTTGGGTTATCAGTGATTACGTAATGGATCAGCATTTCTTTTGAATAAAATGACATCCCAGTCATACAATAAAAACTGTTAGTAGTACAATCAACAATGGAAATGGAAACACTTACCTATAGGCAATCTTGTGTAGCTCCTCTAGAACACCTAATAAATCAATAAAACATTAGTAACGGTTTCTCATAATTAATTACAATAATGAGAACATCCTCATAATCAAACTAAGGTCCAAAAATGGTATGACTAGTTTTACGGGAAAACTAGGTGGTCTGCGTCGGCGGTGACGTAAACATGGACAACAACCAAAGGTTGAGATTTACCTTAAACGCCGTGGAGAAATGGTGCTTTGCTGACCGCGTTTGAGCGTTAGCCCTTCGTCGGAGCAAAGAGGATCTTTGATCCATTTCTTCACAGTGTTTAATAAGAATCTCAAACTTTGGTTGTTGTTGTCCATGGGGTCCAAAAAGAACCTTCACTTTTCACTTCCCTGGGTATTGCATATGGGGTTGGGGGTCGAACTGTGTACCAGTAGATACCTATTGGGGGCTGAGTATCAGCAATAGCAAGATCCAGCTTTACACGGCCAGCAACTTCTTCGACCTAAACACAAAGCACATAGTCAGTACTAGTTCCACTAGCACTAAATTTGACACTTACAAGTACTGATCATCAGGATTTTCAGCACTACCCTATTCATTGCGCCATATGTTGAAAGGAAGTTAGTGTTTTGAGATGGCAAAAATCGCAACAATGAAGAGTTTGTCCTAGAACAATATTTATGACCCGAACAGTTTGTCCAAGGTCTATCAAAAGCTTTTCCCAAGATACCCTGCACACTTTTGGGGCAACTTATTCCGGTAATTGGCTACAGTTGGACACTTGTCTGAGCTCTTTGAACAAAAACGGAAGAAGATTACCTGCACTGTGAATAGTCAGCCCCTTGGTCTCATGCTAAGTACAGGATTGAACTGGTCATTCACACTACATGTATATGCTTCTATTTAGAAATTACGTTTAGTTTAATTTGATCTACACAGTTTAATTTAATAATACATGTATTAGCAAACATTAGCACACCCACTACAGTGTAACTTACATCCCAAGGATTATAGACAGAGTTGACTGTGACTTCTGCTATACTGTCCACAATGCTGCCTCTGCAACAGAAACAAGACAACCATTTTACACTTGAACTTACAAGGATGCCTGAACTAGTGGTTGTATCTAATGTGCAAAGCAATTTTCTTGAAGATATCATGGATTTCTCTGACAAATTTACAATTTCCTTTAAAATGGAGGGTACAAGTAAATCCATGTTGTATCAAATCTACATCATTCGCCTGTGGCTCCTGTTGTAAATCTGATACAACAAGGCAGCTCATGTTGTAAACATAGAGCATCTTACATGGCCATGCAGAGATGCAAAGTTCATTTTTGAGTGTTGAAAAATTATCTCACGAGTGAGAGGTGTTATTATATAAACATCAATGGGATACCTTAAAATCGAGCATGGAGCACAGGCAAGTACCGTAGTGTACTTGCTATTGTTATTGCACGTGTAAAGATTTTGCATGGGAGATATAAAAAAAATACATAGGTATCTAATGTTCTATTAGAAGTATTAAACAATTACAACTTACACACTATCTCTTAAACAGTCAGATGCAAACATCAAATAATCTCTTGTGCATGTTACTCTGTGGAAAAAGGAAGAACAACAATTCTTAATTTCACATACTGTGTTTTTTTGAAACAGCTGTATATTGACTTTAATAACTACCATCTGACTAACTAGAAAAAAAACTGAATCATTCACTAAAACAACAAAAATCAGTTATAGTTAAGAAATAGAACACATTTTTCCATGTACCATAGCCTGATGGTAGCACACGTGAAAGGTGGGAGAACAACAAAGGCTGTGGGAACACGAGCCCCTCTGGGGGAGAGGGTTTCCACAGTTATTTGTTGTTCGATATGACAACAAAACGTGCATAAAAGAACAACATTTATGCAGAGTTTTAATAGAACTCAGTGTGGCTCAAGTCGCTCAATTATTTTATGTTTTCTGTTTACTGAGCCCATTCAAAACATGTAAATTAATTTATAAAGGACTTTTGTTCAGCTTATAACGAAAGATATTTCATTGAGTGAATTGTCTTCAATGGAAAAATGCCTTGAAAATGGATGTATTAAAATGCAAAATCGTTGAAAAGTGACCACATACAGTTTGCAAAAATTTCTAAAGAAAATTTTATGTGAGTCGTTGTTTTTGTCTGTTTTCTTAGCACGTCAACTTGAAAGGTTGTTTAGACATAAAGAACCTAATGCCCACTATTTTGAATGCAATCCTTCTTGTATAACTATCATAAACTGTGTAAAATCCTAATTTAGGAGTGACAAAACTTAACTAACTTTGCCTTTGCCATCAATTTACCAGTTGCATGTTTGATTTGATCGTTTTCACTTGTGCTAAATCAACAAAGAATCTCGCTATTTCCTCATGCGCCAATCTTTTCTATTGTTTTCTGAAGGTTCCATCATTTCATAGATGCTTGTTTTAAAGATTTAGATGGAGAAAATAATAGAAACTGCTGTGTAATAGTTTTGTCAAGCTTGGCGAGTGGTCAAGCCATGTACCATAAGATTACCATAGTGTTACTGTAATTGGTTTTCAACCAATCAGAGGGTGCATACTATCGCAGCTATTTTATAAACTACAATTGTAGATATTCTTGATGTTTGTCTCGAATTGTGCAACTAAAGTCTAAAATGAGCTGCAAAATTGCCACTGTTACTGAAATACAGTATCTCTGATTTTAGCCTTGTTGTATGCACAGGGAAAAATTGCTGAAAAACATTTAAGGTGACTCATGCGAAAGTCAGAGCGCATTTCGCGAAAATATATTTTCGTCTACAACTTTAAAAATATACTCGCTATGAACTTCAGTCTTGGAGAATATAAGCAGGTATCTTTTGGCAATATGTACGCATTATCAGATCTCCATTAGTGTTAATACTTTTAAAAATATCTGAGCTTAAATGGACCCCTTCCTTGAGAGATCAACCCCGCGCAAAAAATAAGTTGCTGGTATTTTTGAATGAACTTTGAATGAAGCAAAGTGCCTATTTTAGAGTTTTAGTCGTGTTTTTGGCCTATTTTTTTCAAAATAGGCACTTTGCTTCCAACAAATTTCCTGAAACTTTGTTAACACTTAGTCCAACTGACTTCTAATGATTAACGGAATTTCGTTCAAAAATACCAGCAACTTTTTTTTTGCGCAGGTAATGATAATGCGTACATATTGCCAAAAGATACCTGCTTATATTCTCCAAGATTGAAGTTCATATCAAGCATATTCTTAAAGTTGTAGACAAAAATATATTTGCGCCAAATTCGCTCTGACTTTCCCACTCAGTCACCTTAAAGAGCCTCTGTCAGCCTCCATTTTGTCAGCCTAGTAACATACTGAAAGCGTACTATAATTGAATTACTGATTAACCAAATTTTCAACGGTCGAATTAAAAAATGGCGCGAAAAGCTCTGATTGGCTGACGGCCCGCATCATGCGTTTCTATTGGTCAGTTTGAAATATTGGCCACCTTATCAAAAAACCTCGCTAAACCGGCCATTACATCCTCATGTCACGCAAGTAGCTCATAAGTTAGTTATGAGCTAAGTGATCACGGGATAAACCAATCGTCCCAATAAATCGTTGTCATCTAGAGCAGATTGTCCACTCTATATAATATGCACAAGTTTTTCTGCTACCCATCGCACCGCAGGATATTTTACCAATGTCTTCTATTTTCCGTGGTATGTCCAATTTTAAAGATAGATAGATAGTTTATTTAAAATCACTTTGCAGCCCGTGGGCTGAAATACGTAATTTGTACAAACTTAGTGAAGAAAATATATGTATATATAGTAATAATAAGTTATAGTGATAAATTCTATATATTTACTAAGTTCGCTCATTTGTAAAATATTGTTCTTGCCACTCGAAAATAAAACTCATATCTTAGCGCCACCATGTAATTTTCTTTTTATTATATAGACAAACCAGAAAAAAATGTTCCAAATTGATTTCCAAGCACTCTTTTTTCACTAGTGAGGATAATGGAAAATATGTCACTCAGGTCCCGGATGTCACAAGCTTCATATGAGATCTACGAGTGGCGTATGAGATCTACGAGTGCTCTGACAGGAATTAGAGCAGCGTTTCATCACCAAATCACATCTGCACCGGTCGAAACCTCAACATCGTTCAATATAGCGAGTTCATGCATGGCAGCCAACAAGATGTTCGAAGCAAAGGCGAAGTTGTTTACTAAAGAAAATAATGTGTAACCGAAACATAAACTCGCCATTCAGTCTGGGGAATCAAAAAACTGGGGAACTAAAAAAGGAGGGATCTGGAGGCATTGCTTGAATTTATCTGGATTTTTTTTGTGGTACTTTCATTTCGCGGGTCGACGTCGGGAGGGTTGGCGAGAGCTGACTAGAAGTAAGCCTACAAAAAAACTGTAGTTAAAAACAATTTGTATTGCCTTTTGGGATTTTTATTAGCCTGCTAGCAGAGTAGATTTTTATGTGTTTTTAAAAGTTGTTTTATGTATTAACCTAAGTTTGTAATCTCAACGGGTGAAATAAATTGTAACCGATACAACTTTTTTGCCTTTCATCTACAGTATTCAATTCGGTTGGATCATACTATCATACTTTTATTATTTGGCCTTGTGTAGTGATAATAATGATAATAACATGACTATTGTCGGGCATATAAATGTAGTTTATTTGTGTCCCTCGTAGCATCATTTGCACCCTTGCTGCACTCGGACGCAAATGATGCTACTCGGGCCACAAATCATGTTATTACTCGGGCCAAAAGTCACGTTATTGTCCTATCAACTGCTCAATCAACCTTCCCACTGACACTTTGACAGAGCTGGCGTGCACTAATTAGACAGTGGTGCTAATTACGCAACACATTGCTATTGCACAACACCTCCAGGGGTGTCTGTAAAACCCGGAACCCACCCGGAACACCCCCAAAACCTATCCGGAAACCCTGTCAAAATTAAAAAATATACACATTCAGAGAAGGGAAGATCGCTAGGTGACCAAACTTGGGTAAAGTTATCTTCGGGGCATGGGAGGTGCAACACCAGAGTCACATGACATGACGTCATCAAAACTAGAAAAATTAATATCTCGAGATGAACATCGCATGGATAAAGTTATCTTCGAGGCATGGGAGGTGCAACGGGGACATCGCTAGGTAGCCTGCTTGCAGGTGGTACTGGGTGTTTTCATCGCGGAAAACCCGGTCTGTTCACTGATCGGACGCCATCCTGGATTTTGGGGATGCGCCCAATCAGTGAACGGGCCGGGTTTTATCCGTGACAGGAGCTCCTGCCACGATAAATATACCCAGTACCACCTGCACACCTGCAAGCAGGCTAATCGCTACGTTATCCAAGTTTGGTCACCTAGCGATGTTCCCAACTCGAGATATTAGTTTTTCTAGTTTTGATGACGTCATGTCATGTGACTCTGGTGTTTCCCCTCCCATGGCTCAATAATAACTTATCCAAGTTTCATCATCTGGCGATGTTCCCTTCCCAAGAGCCCTTTTTTTCTACTTTTTATAGTCAGAATGTATATATTTTTTAATTTTGAGGGGGTTCCGGGTAGGTTTCGGGGGGTTCCGGGTTTTACAGACACCCCACCTCCAGTATATATAAGCCCATCTGTCAGATATTTTTTCACTTGACTCTGACAATGACTTCCGATCAGGTTGTTGAAACATCAGTCACCACCAACAGTCCTTCTCAGGACTACTATCACCAGGATGATCTCTCTGCTTCCAACATTAACCTACCAGTACAGTAATTAGAGCACTAGATCTAAGGCGGTGATTACATGAGACTGGTACAAACTCAGAGCGATCAGAGTTTGTATTGGCTCTTATCAATTTCTTTACATGCGCTAACATGAGGCCTGCAAATCCTGACTGGCACATGCTGACCCGACAAGAATTACTTTCGAGTCTGTACCGGTCTCACATAAACACAATGAAAAAGGTGGTGACTACATGAGGCTGGTATGAACTCAAATGCCTAAGAGTGTGTTTGTTGTGTACATTATAACTAATGTACCGTAATACAAATTATTTGTTTTGTTGCCATGTTTAAAAAAAACAAACCTGAATAAATTAAATCTGAAAAATAAAACACACTCTGGTTTGTTTGAGCCGAATTGATGACTATTTAAGAAATAGAACACATTTTTCCATGTACCATAGCCTGATGGTAGCACACCTGAAAGGTTGGGAGAACAACAAAGGCTGTGGAAACACAAGCACTTTTTTACAAGATCTTTGAGGATCTCTAATAGATTTTTACCAGGAATTGGTTTAACCCAACTTAAATCCCAATCATTGTTTTCTTTTGGATTTCAATTAATAGGCTGCTTCACCCTGTAATGGTATTTGTTACTAATCCATTTATGGGTTTTCAAATATTTTTAAATGGTTTTAGCTAAATTTCCTGTACATATCTCACAACTATGAATGGTATGTTTTTGGTTTCCAATGAATGTGAAAATGACACAAAAGATGAATGTTTTCCCCTCATTTTCCATGTATGGAAAATCAATAATTTCCATTCAAAATCTAAATGGAAACATGTTACCAAAAGCATTAAATGCTTTTAATCATCACTAACATTAATGGTTTTTAAATTAAACCCATGGTTGCCACAAAACCATTAATGTTAATAGTGATAAAAACAATAATGCTTTTTGTAATTTTTGTTTCCATTAATGGAAATTGTGAATGGAAATTATTGATTTTCCATTGAAAATAACCATTAATGTTTCTCTATAATTTTTCCGTGTATGTATGAACAAAAAGCCCAGCAGTAAAACTACCAAAAAGTACAATACTCACTCTAAGCTAGCACCTTGTTGTTCTGCATCTCTTGCTAGTTTGAATGCTGTACAGTTGGGGGTGCTCTGAAATCATAGTAAATTTACTATAATATACAAAGTTTTTTTTTGCAAATGCTCTAAAGCTTGTTTTTGGCCTTTTTAAATCTCACTCTTTCTTCTGAAAGATCTTTCAGATTAACTGAACCCCATAACATTTGCCTTTCTTGGTAGTCACATGGTCATATAATGGACTAAGGAGGAAGCATAAAGGCCAAACGTTACTGGCACCCTATCTACTGATAACAGGGCCCTCTCCTTACCAAAAGCATAGACTTTGTTGGCATAACTGAAGTGCCGGTAGCATAAGTGTATGATACATGTAGAAGCTATTACCAAGAATGCAGCACTCCTTAGGATGTGAGAGATTCCCAGGTTGTCCTCAGTTTCATATCGGCTTCCAGCATCAAAAAACACCCCAATCCTTGCCACTGGTGAAAATGTTTCCAGGGAAGCTACTTTTAATCCATTATCCAAAGCAGTTACCTGGAAAAGCAAGGGAATGTTCACGCTATGGGCACAAAATAATAATCTCTATTTTTTTATAAGACATCAGGTTCCTTAAATCAAAGGCACGGAGTGCCTCGGTGAAATCGTGGATACCGTTTATCCAAGTTTGGTAGTCTGGTGATGTTTCCTCCCCGAGATATCAATTTTTCTAGTTGTGATGACGTCACAGATGGCGTTATTCCACGTGACCTTGGTGTTGCACCTTCCATGCTTGAAGATAACTTTACCCAAGTTTGGCCACCTAGCGATGTTCCCTTCTCAAAATATTAATTTTTCTAGTTTTGATGATGTCATTGATGACGTAATTTGTCATGTGACTTTGGTGCTGGACCCCCATTGTCACAAAGATAACTTTATCCAAGTTTGGTCACCTAGTGATGTTTCGTTCTCGAGATATCAATTTTACTAGTTTTAATGATGTCATCAATGACATGTGTCATGTGACTTTTGTGCTGGACCCCCTTCTCATGGAGATAATTTTATCCAAGTTTGGTCACCTAGCGATGTTCCGTTCTCGAGATATTAATTTTTATAGTTTTGATGACGTCATGAGCTAACACTTGAGTGACATTTGGCCCACCACAATAACTTGTGTTTACACAATTTAAAAACAGTATTTTGTATTAAATAAAAGAAAAAATCCAGAGTCCCCTGGCACACCCATTATTTTTTCTGAGCCCCCATTAGCAAAAGGCAAAACATTTAGGAGCCTCCCATTAACATCTCCCCCCTCTCCCCCCCCCCCCCTCCCCCCGACCCCCGCTGCATATTAAAATGAACATCACACTGGCTGTTTACATGTTTTATGTCAATCTTGGCTTAGGTCTATTTCTTTTGGCATCCCAAAATCTAAGATGGTGCTCACGACAATGAACTCCATGATTGCTAGAAGGCTGCACTGCGAAGATATACTTACTAGCACAACTATTTAAATTTTGTGTGAAATCGCATGTAGCATGAGATTTATTATAAACAAATAATATGAAGAAACTGTCAGAATAATGCAACTGTTCGTGGTGAGTACATATTATCATGAGGTAATTACTGTAAATACATATGGGTAAATACGATCCCGGGGACTCCCATGGTCGGGGATGATCGTCGGGAATTTTCAGTGTTTTATCCCTAAAAGATACCAAAAAGGATGGGGTAAAAATGATTTTTCTAGGGTAAAAATAACTTTGACCCTAAAAGATACCAAATCAAGAAATTTCTGTCTCTGATTGAGATGCTACCTTGGATGTTGTCTAATTTATCATCTTGTCAACAAGTACTCTCTCTATCTCTTTCTTGAAGGTTTGCCGCTGTGTTAGAGCCCTAACTGATACCAAATGAATCTCCCTTAAATTCTATTGCAGATCAAGGTTACCCCTAAAAGAGACCAAAACCCATGATTTTAACCCCTTTAAAGATATGATAATCATCCCCAACCAAAAATTATGGGAGTCCCCTCCCGGGAATACGATATTCCAACCACCACAACATTAGACAATTTGTGGACTTTTTACTGTGATGGCATCAGGTGCTGACACATATTAAATCATTGTTATTAAATCAGTGTGTAATATATTGTCAGTTAAACTCACCTGCCAAATTTTGTTTCTCTACAAAGATGCTTTCATGAGTTTTGAATTTGTTTATTTTTGCCTCGCACTTAGCAACAAATGTTGAACACCTCTAAAGTGCCACTAGCACCTAATTTGCACCTGAAATTCCACCAAATTCGGTACACAAGTACTAGACATCATGATCTTTAGCACTACGCCATTTATTTTTCCAGATGAAGAAATCCATCAAGGAGAGAACTGAACATGAATTCAACAGAATTGAAAGGAAAATAGCGTATTTTCATGCCAAATTTCGAAGTTAATGAGCTCTCTTCCTCCTCATATCTGTACAGTACTCCCAAGGGACACAGTGCATGTGACATGTGATCCCAACACAGGGAGCCCAAACTGCAGATCTTAACTGCGTTTTCCCCTATTGTGTGGTTCCAGAAAATATCCATACCCCCTCCACGGAAGGGTGTTGAAAAGTGACCCCCCACACAGTATTTGTATGGAAATGATCAGGTAAATTGACCCCCCCACCCCTTTTCTAAAACGCCCCAAAAAAATTCAGTTTTCTGTTGGTCGTGTTTCTACAAACCATGGTCTGTTGGTTTGACTTCGCTGTATCTTTCATGCAAATTTGGATTCTTCAACATTCCAGCATACGGAAGAATCTATTTATAGTTGTCACACCACAGTAGAAGTCTGTCACGTTTTTTGTTATTGCATTTCTTTCTTTCTTTTCTTTTTTCTTCTTCTGGCAGTCAAACAGCCAGAAGAAGTGTGTCAAAATGGTTAGTTTCGAGGGCAAAATTTTGCTGTGATGGCCTTACACATGGGCAGCTTCGGCCTGCTGGAATGTTGAAGGTGACAAATTAGGTACTAGTGGTTTTTATACTGACATTGTATTGCATGATTTGAGCTATACATTATGTAAATGTACCTGAACTTGTTGCGCCTCCTTAGTAAAACCCTTTGATGGTATGTCAACAATAGGGTCTGTTAAAGGCACTGCAGTAGATGCATAGAGCTTTTGCTATGGATAAATTATTAGCAGTAAAGGTATTATTAATATGGTAATAATATATTTCAGACAAACCAGAGCTGGAAACAGAATAGCATGCAGCATGAATGTGCAGGCTGTTTTTTTGTACAACTGCCCACAACGCCAGCAAATCTGAGCAGATTTTGAAAAATTATTTTGAACCCCGAAAAAAAACTTGTTTTTGTTGGATATTTTTACAATCATAACAAAACCTGTGTGCAAACTCCCAATTCTCTCAATGATAATAGCAAGAGAAAGCAAACCTTTCAGCCAATCAGCATGCAGAATTTATTATATCACTTGAATAATTATTGTAAAGAATATGATGTGCTGTTTCTTTGTGGTGATGGGTGATGTTGTTCATAACTTTTGACATTCACAACATTCAGATGCACAACAATCCACCCACCAATAAAGTGCAATGACTGTGTCATGTCATACATGGTAAGACTGGTAAAACTTTTAACATCAGATGTGGGCAACACAATTTTGCCACTAGAAACAACATCGCCACCCATCACAAAGAAATGGGGCATTCCATTGATGGGATTCAGGCTTCAAATGTTTGGCTTATTCTACTGGCCAAAAAACACTCAACACATATAGCTTGAATTACAGCTGTCCCCTTTGCTCTCCCTTACCTCACTTTGCAAGAGGAGAAATCTAAAATTCATTACATAATTTCTGATCCAAAATCGGTCAGTAGAATCTGATTATTTGTATCAGTTAATCAGATCACAGGGGCGTAGCCAGGGGGGCCAGGGGGGGCCAGGGGGGGCTGGGGCCCCCCCTTTCCCGGGAGATTTTCCCATACATTTACTGTATTTGCTGAAGGAAATTTGAACATTTTCGTCCCATGTTTTCACTATCCGGCCACCCCCCTTCAGAAATTCCTGGCTACGCCTCTGTATCATTTTGTTATTTATTTATTTATTGTTCGTTGTCGCACACTGGCACATTGTCGTCTTACCACCCATTGCCGGATTAGCTTGCTAGTGGAAATTATTTAAATTAAACATTCAACATAAATATTGGTTGCGTTTCTCTATTTTTTTTTTTTTTGGCTGTGATTAATAATGGCTCGAGAGCAAAGGGATGGCTGAAATTCAGGCTACGACACATAAGTCTTAATGTTTTTTGGAAATTTTCATACAATTACTATATTCCACCCACACAAATAGAGCGGTTTTCACATAAATGTCATGAAAACAACTGCAATTGAGCAATCACTAGCCAATCAGAATCGAGAGAAATCATGACTTGCTCCTAAATGGCTTTTTTCTCAGCCAATATGCAAGCCGAACCAATTACTAAGTAATTACACAATTGTATTTACTACAGAATTTGATTGGCTGAGAAAAATGAGTAGCCAATAAGAATGCAAAGCAATCGCAATTACATAACAAGTATTGACAGTCATGTGAAATCCGCTCTATTCTAGGGATTTTCTCATACATTTCTATGTTCACCTGCACAGTGTGGGAGAACAACAACTTTTTTGACGAAATTAAGTTGACGTGTATGAAAATGCCACTAGATTCTGTAATCGGTTCATAAAAAGACTAGTTTCCACCAATTCTGTAGTAGCACAGGCACAAATTTGATCGTGAAATGCCAAGAACTACAATCTTACATCTGTGGTAGCCGTTTTCTGTACTAAGGTAGTAAGTTTAGAATATTGTGATTATGAAAGTTTGCTCATCTTAACATCCCGATATTATTCGTCAGTTCAAGTAACCGAACACAATAAAGTTGGACTCACGCTAGAAGGTCCTGCCTTCCTCAATAGATTGGCGAGAGACGGCCCTGCTCTACGTAAAGGTAGCATTATGTACCAGCACTTTCTTTCTTGTTTCAAGTTTGACCAACAGATCGACCGGCACACAACCCATAATACTCTATACTAGTGTTACCGCTGTACAGAAAATACAGTATGTGGGCCCAAGCTCAGCCTCCGGTATATGCTTCATCGCTTAGACTGCTTGCAGCCCCTTCTTTGGCGAACGTCCGTAAAACGAGAATAAAGTCCTAGTCCTACATTGTAGTTTGTTTGTGCGCTCGTATTTCCAGCTCACGAGAGAGTCTAGGTGTCGGGTAACAAACAGCGCCACGGGAGAGAAAGCGCCTAAAGAAGGAATTTTAAAAAATTTGATGCCCATTTTCATTAAATAATAAGAAGGAACTTATCAAACATGTGACAGAGTCTGTTTTTCTAGATATTTTTGAGAATATTTATTTATTTGAAATTGTTATGTAGATGTAGATGTAATTTAAATTTATTATAATCAACACCAATGAAGTATCGGGTGATCTCCCGCGAGAAAAGTACACACGCGAAATCAACATACTTGCTGTGCTCCATGCTCGATTTTTTTTTCAAATGAAATGCTTCATCGCTGAATGTCATAATAGCCGCCTTATTTGAATATGAATGTTTGATTATGCCTCGTTCTATAAGAAGATGACTATATGGCATTCAGCGATGAAGTAGATACCGACAAGACGGGCAATCAGCACCGAGCACCGTGTACATGGGTGGTGGAACCCTGAAAAATATATAGAATGAAAGAGAGTCATTTTGCAAGTTCTTTTCTTAATTCATAGCAATCGTGTATATATTTTCCTATTTTCTCCTTGTCGTGGCGAGGATTTGATGCCCATTTTCATTAAATAATAAGAAGGAATGACCGAAATATCGACTGTACCATTGGAATCCCAACCGAAACTACCGGTTTTTCGTGACCAATCGTAAGCACCTCAAAACTCCCACTTCCGGTTGCGCATTCATTGCGCAATAACTGTGAATGACGTCATAATTATTACCTTCTTACTTGGTCGCCATATTTTGCCAAGAAAGCACGTTTGTTCAGTAACTACATTTAGTCGGTGTTTTTGTCTGACTTCTCCAAATCAAGCCTGAAATACTCAATCAAGATGTCTTCTAAGCATTATAGAAGGGATTCAAGCTGTCTGTGTGTAGTTTGCTGTGAAGACGTCGAGTTTTACGCGATCGGCCAGTGCGATCACCCGGTGTGTTACAAATGTTGTGTGCGAATGAGAGTTTTGGCTCGAGAAAATTATTGCTCTGTCTGCCGCTCCGACTTAGACATGGTATGTATGAGCTACTGCCCACCAGAGGCCAATAACAAACGTAATTCGAAGTTTAGCCATTCATCATCTTTCTGGCGGATGACGATGGTCAACTTTCTTTTAAGTACTTTTCGTGTTTGGAAATCTAATCTAGCGACATTCTGTAAAGTTGTCGAGTTTGTTTTTAGATCCGATTCACTCCTCGCACTTTTGCCGTAGTGAACCTAATAAAGTTTGCGAAAGACATAAGACGAATATTTGTAAACGTTTCATCACTAATTGAGGGGGGCGTAAGGGATTGCGGTGATGCGGTTTTGCCTAAAATATGGTGCGGTTTTTCGTTTTTTTTTTTTTCTTTTATCTGTGCGGTATTGCGATTTTTCAAAACATCGCGGTTCGCGGATTTGCCTTGAATTTGGTGCGGTTTTCTGGTATTTTCTCTTCAGACCTGCGATTTTGCGGTTCAAAACAAGACGGTTTCGGGCTCGGTACAACATGGCGACAAAGGAACTGACAGAAATCCCGGACGAGAAAGAACAAAAGACAGGGCCGTGCGCTCTTAGGGCCGTGTGCCCCCCTCCCCCAGTTTTCTTCCAAACAATCCTTAAAACTCCTGATTTTCCACCCTGCATATCAACGGCGCGCAAAAGAGTTTCAACTTTTCCTAAAACCTACCCCCTCAGTTTTTGGAGGCTAATTGCTATGGCCCTGAAAGAAGAACGACAAAGTCAACAAGGTGTAGTAGTAAATGCAGTTTCCCTTTCATTACGGAAAAGGGAAGGTGGAGAGAACATCAGGAACAAGAATAGGTTTTGAATGAAGATAGGACCGGAGAAGCAGTAACAATAACAAGTTCTTCATCTGAGCCTGAGACCCCGTCCACACTACACCGTTTTCCAATGAAAACGGATACTTTTTGCTCCGTTTTCAAAAACATTTGCGTCCACACTTATCGTTTTCGTATTGTTTTTGCCGTTTTCGGCGATCGTTTTCGGCGTTGTAGTGTGGACGATACCCTTATCCGGAGCAAAAAGTATCTGTTTTCGTTTGAAGATGGTGTAGTGTGGACGGGGTCTGAGCCTTTCGATGGACGTTCTTTAAAGGTGTTTATATAGCTTTCTCTTGAATTCCTTTCTTATAATTTTGCTGCGGTTGCGTTTTTTCGGTAAACCTCGATGCGGTTTTGTGTTTTTTTCGTTTTTTTGATGCCGTTTTTTGACCCCCCTTACGCCCCCCTCCTAATTATTTGGCACATGACTCCATACAGCCATTGTCACATGGCAAAAGCTCATTAACTTAATTAAGCATTAGAGCACAACTTTCTATGGCTTTATTGGCGCAATAGAGCATGCGTGATGTTGCACGACAACCTGTAAAATCATGAGCTGCAGGCGAGTGATTTTAAAATGTTTCAAGTGTCCCTCCCAACATCATAAGTGCTCTATTTGCCGATAAAGTCATAAAAAAAAAGTGCTCTAAGGCCATGGTAATGAAAGTCATAGATTTTATTTATTTACATGATTCGCCCATAATGAAAAGGGCAGGGCTTACCAACTGTGCTCCAATAACAGGTTCCCTTAATAATATACTAAGTACAATAATAAATCAGAAATATTACATAAATAATGGTAAAACACGATACAAAATATAAAGAAAAAAAATCAAAACAGTACGGGTTGGGTTTTAGCAGCATAGACTGGTAACTAACGAGTCCAAGGGCCTAGATTGATGGCATTTAACACATATGGTCTTAAAGGTTTGAGGTATGGCCGGGTCATATACAGTAGTAGTTAAATCCATATAATAATGGAATAGAGAAAGCTTGAAAGTTGACAGAGCAGTGATATTTCTCAGATTACTAGGCAACGTGTTCCACGTTCTTGGACTTCTGATGTAAAAACTATTTTGATAAGTGACCGTTTTACATCTACTAACTTGTAAAAGTGGCCCCAGGGCGGAACCTGAGCGCCTAGTGACACGCGTTGGTGCGCTAATTCTAATATTGATGTCGGAGTTGTCACGTATGCGCTTATTATTTACACTAGATCTAAATATTCATGCCAATACGTTACAGGAAGTATGCTCAGTTTACAGAGTCTTTGAGGGTAGGCTATCTCAGTTCGAAATGGCAGCGACAAGATGAAATTAAAGGCGCGGCGCTGTACGTGTTCCAAGGTCTGGATATTTTGGACATTCTGAGGCGCCCATACTTGACTGCAGTAGCGATCTTGCTTCTCACCAAGGTCAAGTAGAGGGGGTTTCTAACTTGCGGGTCCCTTGCGTCAAAACTAAACCTCCTCACAAAACCTAGCATTTGTTGGCCTTGCTGGTTACCTCTTGCACGTGAAGATTCCACTTGAGGTCCTTTGAGATGATTTGCGTCCGAACATTTTTTAAAACACATGCAGCCATTTTTCATTATTCATTATTTTCCTTTAAGGCTCTTTTAGTCCTTTCAGGTAGTCCTAGATGAACTACAATGCAAAGACTTCAACACAACTATTTAACAAATTCATTTTCCGTGTTGCGTCCTCTTATTAACCAAAATGTTGTGAAGTCAAAATGTTGTGGACTCACGAGGCCTTTTCCGGCTTTTTCAATGCTCGCTTGGTGTACGCAAGGTATTACCCCCGTGCCTCTCACGCTGTCTTGCACAAAGGTTACCCACTACATGATATTTTTATCGTTTTTAATTATCGTAGTTTTGAAAGGAGTACATACAAATTTGATTTTGTTTTCTTCAATTAAACTTTTTCACAAAATAATGATTTTTAAATAAAAAAATGACATTTTTAAGCGGTAGCCCTTGAGACATGCGGGCGGTGGACGCAAATCTATGACTTTCATTACCTTGGCCTAATGCTTTTATGACATAGCGGGGGAGAACCAATCAGAGCGTGCATTATATCTTAGCTATATACTTCAAGATTAAAATGGTAGGGATGCCTGTCGGGAAGCACCAATTTCGGAGCAACTGCAGAATTACCCCCCTCTGATTTTCATCTCTCTGAAGTTCTTATACAATGAAGCAGCATAAAACAAAAGGATCTATTCATATTCAAATCAGTGGGGGGGGGGGTATTCTACAGTCTAGCCCAAATTTCCAACCCCAAAAATACCTGTTCAATAAAATTTCCACCCTAAAAAATACTCCTTTGTCCTAAAATACCTTCTTCAGCATACAAACCCCTAAAAATACCAGATTTTCTTTAGCGTCGTGTCAGTGTTTTCATTCACAGAACCCTAAAAAACTTTGTATCGCCGATACAATGGTCATACCTAAAAAATACAATGGTCATACCTACCATCCGAATATAGGGAGTACCCCCTAGGCCCTAGTTTGTGCATTTTCTTCATGCAACGATTGGCTGAGAATTGTGACTTTGCTCTCCCAGCCAATCAGATTGCAAACAAAAACATGATTCTTTGCATTTTTAGTCCTGCAATCCTCAGTGTTTTCTTTTGTCAGCTTAACACAAGTCATAATTGCTTGGTCTCCTGATTGGTTGGTTGTGGAATGGTTTTAGTATTGGCTATGTGTAATTTTAATTTGTGTTTAGTTTTCTACACTCACCTGAAATCTGCTCTTATTGTTTTCTTGTAGGTCTTGTTAACTGCAGATCATGCACCTTGGAAAAGTCTCAAGTCCAATGCTGTTAAAAGTGATTTGGACAAGAAGTATGGTATATGCTATGCAACTAAAGAAATGAGGGACAAGGTTAAGATTCTGCTGCAACACAGATGTGGTATTTGTCCAGATGCGAAACCCTTTCATACATTTGAAAAACTGGAAGCGCATATGAAGAAAACTCATCATCTTTACTACTGTAGCCTTTGTGTGAAGCATTATACTAAATTTAGCCATGAGAGAAGTACTTATACAAGGCAAGAGCTGGCTCGTCATCGTAGAGTTGGAGACACAGATGACAAGTCCCATAAAGGACATCCACTTTGTGAATTCTGTGATGAAAGATTTCTTGACAATGATGAATTACATCAACATTTGCGTAAAAATCATTTCTGGTGTCATTTTTGTGAGAGGGATGGAAAGCAGCTCTACTATGATGACTATCCTAATCTTAGGGCACATTTCCTTCATGGACACTTTGTTTGTGAGGAAGACCAATGCCGTTTTGAACAATTCACCTCAGTTTTTCGAACAGAAATTGACCTCCAAGCTCACAGAGCAGCTCAGCATGTTAAGAAACTTACTAAGGCTCAAGCCAAGCAGGCCCGCCAAGTGGAAATAGACATCACCTATAATCGGTCTCCAGTACAGGGTAGGAGCATTACTAGGAGAGATTATGCTGAGATTCAGTCAAATGACAGGAAACAGCAGCGGGATGGAAGGCCACGCCCAAGAGTCCAAGCCAGTAGTAGCAGGTAGGTAATGTTATAAGTAAGAAGCTGCACGTATTTACAAACTACTTCTTCTACTTTAGATCAGATCTTCCTTGGCCTCAGTTTGGCCTAAAATATTTTCCAGAAAATGTGAATGATAAGCTTTATATTCTGTGTCATAGCTTGAAACTACCGTATTTACCCGTGTATAATGCACACTTTTTTCAGTCAAAAATGAGCCTCAAAAACGAGATGCGTATTATACAGGGAACTTCATTTACGGGCAAACAAAAATTTGCATAACAACAGAAACAATAAAAACCAGTGGAGACGAGAGCCACGACAACCAGCCGTGAGGCTGTCTGGATTTTACGAACGCCCCATAGTAGCTACTCAAATTACAGGGAGACTGATATTTGTCAATGTCAATCAATCACTTTTTCGTTGTATGGTTCGCACTTCCGCCAAGGTGTAAACAAACACATGTAGAGAAGGTCACATCGATGTAGTTGTCTGCACTATGTTTCAGGGCGAAAGCCCAGACGCTCCAAATAAACCATTGTAGGCTCTGTAAATGCTTCAAGACGCATAAAATCATGCACCAACTATGCCTTAATTTATCCTAACTTCAAAGGAATTGCAGGGAGAGAATCTTTCCGCTGTCTGCAAAGACATCGGATTTCCTCAAAAACAAGGCGATAGCTTTTCGTCTAAGGTTTGCAGACCTTGTAGGAGGAAAATCAAGAGAGCGGATGAGCTATTTAAAGAACTCAAAAGTCTAATCATAGCGAACAGAGAGTTTGTATCGATCGAAGTCAGATGATTTAAAAACCGGCCGTTAAATAATGACCACTCCCTTATTGGTTATAACCCGTGGTAAGCCCCTTAGAACAAAACAAATTTTAAAAAACCTTGTCCGCATTTACATGTACATATGCTCATTTAACATTGCCCCTTGGAAAAGACTCCTCTTGATACACTGGAGGCTACAACAAAATAGTAATGATTGGAAGGAAGCCAGGGTCACCCCTATTCATAAAGAGGACTCGAGGACTGACCCCTCTAATTATAGGCCTATCTCAGTGTTATCTGTGATTGCTAAGGTTTTCGAAAAAGCTATCTTTCAACAAGCTTCCAAGTACCTCAATGATAATCACATCTTGGATATATTTCAATCAGGGTTTCGCCCTCTTCACTCTACCTTGACTGCACTACTTGATGCTGTTGACCAATGGTGTCTCAATATTGATAATGGGCTAACCAATGCTGTTCTGTTTATCGACCTCAAGAAGGCTTTCGATATCGTTGATCATGAGATCCTTTTGGCAAAACTTGAGCACTATGGCTTCAAGAGCAGGGGCGGATCCAGACTAGGTTACCTACAGGTTCGGTAACCTAGTCAAAATTCTCGAAATGTAATTTTTCAGAAGGGTGAGATGATATTTTCTGGTTCAGTCACTTACCATAACCCATTTATTTTACATCCGGAACCTACTCATTCGAACTAAAACCTAGTCACCTCAAAACCTGGATCCACCTCTGAAGAGTGGTAGCCTACGATTGTTCCGAGATTATCTATCGAATAGGACACAGATAACTGAATTGAATAATTTTAGATCAGATCCGACAACAATCCGATGTGATATTCATCAGGGGTCAATCCTCTGTCCTCTGTTATTCCCGGTTTATATTAATGATCTCCCAAATTGTCAATTACTATCTAATGTCCGCATGTATGACACCAGTCTTACGTATTCTGGCCCTGATCCAGATGAGTTGTGCTCTGATTTGACACAAGATCTTGAGTCTCAATGTTGTCAAAACTAAATGCCTCTGTCCCTGCAGAGCCCGATATAGCTATTGGGGATCAGAAAATCAATAGAGTTTCATCCTATAAATATCTTGGAGTGCATATCAATGAATTACTCTCATGGGACACTCATATCTCGGAGGTTGTTAAAAAAGTGGCTCAAGGCCTTGTAGCCCTTAGGAGGCTAAAGCCATTGTGTCCCCAACCAATCTTATATTTACAAATCACTTATATTACCCCATTTTGATTACTGTGCAACAGTTTGGGGATCCATTGGCGTTGGCCTGAGGCAAAAACTGGAAAGGCTACAAAATAGGGCTGCAAGAATCATTACTGGGGCAAACTGGGATATGCGGTCTGCTCAAATTCTGATTAACCTCAACTGGTCTAGCCTCTCTGAAAGACGTACATTCAATCTTAAAAAAGTCATGTTTTTAAATCAACCAAAATGGTCGAAGTCCCAGAGTATATTACTGAAAAGTTTACTCCAGTTAGGTCAGTACACGGACATAATCTTAGGGGATCATAATCTTTTTATTCCTAGGCCAAATACTGAGGCCCTAAAAAAGTCCTTCTTATATAGAGGCGCTACCCTTTGGAACAGTCTTTCTTCCGAGGCAAAACAGGCATCTAGTTTGTCAGCCTTCCTCAGGCATGTCAGCTCCAGCGCGGGCCGAAGGGCACCATACCTAAGGGAAAAACGTATAGTATACTATCGAGTTGATTTTTGAACGTCACGGGCATTATGGAACATTTTGATGACGTCATTGATGACGAAAGGGCACGTGACTTTGGTGCAGAGTTCCTCTTATGGTCTTTGAAAGTTTGTCCAAGTTTGGCTTCTATTGAAGCTTCCCTTCGGGAGATATGATTTTTTCTTTATTTTTCTGGTATTAAACCTATAGCGTACGCCGTCCGGTGTCCGTCCGTACGTGTACACATGGGAACCCTGTGGTACGCAAAGAAAAAAAATATATCTCCTCAAGGGAACATGCTAAGACAACCATACTTGGGATATTTTGTCTATGCCACAAGTGGGGTGCTGTAACACGGTCACGTGATGTGACGTCATCGATGACGTCATCAATGATTGAAAAATTAATATCTCGTGAAGGGAAGACTCTAAAACAACCAAACTTTGGTAGTGTAGTCTAGATCATCAGATCAGCGAAATGAAGTGGTCACGTGATGTGACGTCATCGATGACGTCATCTATGCTTGAAAAATTAATATCTCGTGAAGGGAAGACTAAAACAACCAAACTTTTGTATAGCCTGCTCGCAGGCGTTGGAGGGTAGTTTTAGGTCGAGAAAAGCGAGTTTGCTATAGCTTGGCCGCAATCTTGGATTTGTGACATCTAAGATGGCGGCCAAGCGATAGCAAACTCGCGTTTCTCGACCTAAAACTACCTTCCAACGCCTGCGAGCAGGCTAACTTTTGTAGTGTAGTCTAGGTCACCAGATGAGCAAAATGAAGTGGTCAGGTGATATGACGTCATCGACGACGCCATCTGTGCTTGAAAAAATATTCTCTTAATTGCACTTTTGAATCAGTCCATTTGGAGGAATTAATACCTTAATTTTTCTGAAGGAGGTTTTTATCTCACTTGACAGGATGCTTATTTTCGTCCCTGTATTTGTATTGTGTCAATGCAGCAACATACCGAAGAAAACACTGTTGTATACATATCAAGAGACATTTTTTCTTTAAAAGCCTATAAGTATAAACCATGTACACATGGGAATCCCTAAATCTATATATTAGCTTTATTATTAATATCTTTCCTTAGACTTTTTGACAATTGATATATTATATATGTAAAATATCAGAGAGGCTTGTCCATGAATATTAGACTAGGTAGAGATATAGCTTTATTATATTGTATTAGCTAATTTTTTAAGGTAGCACGGCTCCTTTGGAGAGCACCTGTATATAGTGTGAAAGGCCCCCGTGTTTAAATAAAGGCTTATTATTATTACTGCGTCACACAGTGCAACCTCAAAAAGGTGTATCTGCCCTTAAGAGCCACTCTAACATAAACAGAAATTAGAAGTTGGTGGCCATTTTCATTCTTTGTTATTCAAATGAGTCGTGCCAAGTATACAGCATGCCTAAATGTGCATTGAAAAAAAATTCCTTCCAATCTATTGAAAATTTAGTAGTACATACTTTTACTGCTGTCTTGTGTTTTCTGTGATCTCTGCTGACATAAACAAAATTTGATTTCTTCTGCTGCAGTGTACAAGAGGAACAAGCATTGAAAACTGCCAATAAAGCATCTCTGACAGCTCCAGGGGCAAAGAAACCATCGTCACTTTTGGAAACGCCCAACGAGCCTTCAGCAGCTTCTTCCTTGCAAACTGCATGTCAAGCTGTTGAAAGTGTGCAGTCTTCTCCGCACCACTTTCCTTCTCTCCCATCGACGCTAGGAAATCCTCCAAATACGAGATGTGATGAGTCGACATGTAAAGACCTGGTCCACGTGGATACGCGCTCATATAAAGCTACCGTATCAGGCATCCAAAGTGACAAGGACTTTCCCTCCCTAGGAGGCGGAACAATACCAGAAAAAGCTAAAAAGGAAAGAGGCAAAGATCCACCAAAAAGAGCCACAATGATGTGCAAAACGTCTTCTTTGGAGATCCATTCTGTTGAGGACTTTCCCACTCTCGGGGTACTATGAAGGCAACACCCAGTACCGGTCCCCCTCCAGGGTTTTTGACTGTTGCTAAAAAGCCCCCGCCAGGTTTGAACCCATCGCAAGTAAAGAGTGCTGACCAATCATATCGTCCGCCTTTTAATGTCCAGGAACCAACAGATAATGTCAACAAACCTCTTTCTGTGACGGGATTAGACCTTGGCCAGCAGTCTATTAGACATTCCACTACACCATCAGCATCGAGTGTAAGTAAAGTGGAACTCTCCTCAAAGACTGTTGTCAATTCTGATGAAGACTTGAAACACGCTGACACACAGAATCGACAGGAAAGAAACCAAGCACTAATTGAGAGTATTCGAGCCTTACTTGGATACGACAAGGAGAAATTCAAGGAGTTTAAGACATTGTCGGGTACATTCCGGCAAGGTTTGTGTACTGGGGAGGATTATTATGCGGAGTGCATGCGATTATTCGATCAGAACTTCATGCAAGTGTTCACCGAGTTAGTGGATCTTTTACCAGATTCAGGCAAGCAACAAGAGCTGCTCAGGGTTCATAACGATGCCAAGGCTCGCGCCAAGCAACAGGCTACGAAACTCACCAAAGGCACGAAAGTGAAAACTGTCAACGCATGGGGCGCGCAACTTGATGTAGCTGATAAGGAAACTTCCAAACCGGTCAAAGACAGTCGTCAGTCGGCAGTTTCTCGGGAATCAGATTTCCCGTCGCTCCCCGCCCCGAGTAACCCCACACGCGCGGTCCCTAGTGTGTTATATCGTGCCAACAATACGACCCTCAAGAGTGCCTGGGTCAGGGCAAGTGATTAGCTACATAACTATTTGTATTTGCAATTTCCTTTGTTTGCCTTCTAACTTAAGAAAACCCATTGTATTTTATGTCATTTTTGACATGGCTGGATCCCAATAAATAATTGTTTGAATACTCGTCTGTCAAGTATTGTATCAAGTTTGTAGTGTGCTACATGTAGATATGGAAGTTAGAGTTTTGTTTAAAGTGCATATGAAACGAAATCAGTTTTTACATTTTTCAACATATCGTTTTTAAAGAAGTAAGCACTACAAGTTTGAAAGAATTTCGTTTATAATGCTGCGATGTTATGGCCGTCCAAAGTTACGTACTTTGCTGTGATCTCTGGCTAGCACATTAGGCATTCAGGATATCAGATGACACTGCTTCGTGACGTAATTTTGTTTATCATATAAACCTCAGTGTTTTACAGGGATTTCTGCCACAGAAAAACCGTATATTTTCACATGTGAGAATACGATATTTTTACATGTGAAAATATCAGCCTATCAGATGTCTTCTCCCTCACTATGTTTTCTTCCTCGTGGCCAGTAAAAGGCGCTTCGATCCTGGAGCATGGCAGTGTTTCTTGTTTATATAATAAACAGTTCGCTGCGCTCACTCATTCGATATCAATGTGAACACTCGAAGATAAATTCCATATTTCCGTGCGCCCATGTATTATTCTCTATTTCTACACTACAAGGCGAGATTAAAGAAAATTACGAATTCGGCCCCGCCCCTGGTGTAAAGTGGCAAAGAAAATGATCCTAAGCAGGTGGTTCTGTTTTGTTTGGATTGTTTTAGCGGAGCTCCTTGCGGCGGCCGAAGGCCGCCGCAAAGCGGAGCACCATACCTAAGAAAACAGCGTCAAAAACTGCAAATAATAGTATTGGGTACCCTGTGTGAATTTATTGAGTAACCTGTGGAAATTGCTTGGGGTCGATCCGATTTTTGGACGTCTCCCAGGGGGGGTACTCGGATATAAAAATGACGGGGGGTCCGACGGAGTTCCAAATTTCATACCCAAAAAAATACCTGAGTCATAAATTTTATACCCAAAAAAATACCTGCTCCCAAAACTTGATACCCAAAAAATACTCAACTTTGTTAGCTTAAAAAGTGCTGTTTAATACCAGCACTACACATGATGCTTGTCCCATTATATGTTTCAGCTTATGGCAGTATCTCGATGATCAACTACCATGTCAGAAGTTTTAACCCAAAAAATACCCGCGGATTTTTCAACACTCAAAAAAAATACCTGGTAGAATTTTCAACCCAAAAAAATACTTTTACTTCAAATTTCATACCCAAAAAATGTCGGACCCCCCCGTCATTTTTATATCCGAGTTCCCCCCCTGGGTCCTTAACACATTTCGCACTAGTGCACTCCCAGTTGCTTTTGCCTTGAAAATCACTAGAATGCACCTGGGTACGAGGCAGATATATTGAATTTTTCCCACAAATCGGGAAAGTTAATAAAAGGTTGCACCCACTGCCCCTGGGTCTGAAAGGTGTATAGTCCCTTTGTTCTTGCCATCCTCTTTAAAGGGTCTGCATCCATCACCTGTCAATGCAATCTTCAGAATAATATCAATCTATGTCTCACAAATATTTTGTCCAATTCATGCCAGAATCTAATTAAGGTCATACTAAAGTACTGACGCTTTAATCATCATTTTCACAGCGGCTTCGATCCTGTTCTATCTTATTATAGGCAACCTCAAATTCCATTCTCTAATTTTTCTAGTTATTATTTTTTTATTTTTCTAATTTGTGGAATTTCACAGTTTCCCAAATTGGATGGGATGACCTTCATACTTAAGTGCATATATATTGTTAGAGCTGTTGTATTACAAAAAAATGAATGAGGTAATTCAGGGGAGCTCTTAAATTGGAAGGCCAAAGCATGAATTGGACAATATGCCGCAGATGAGCACATGCTCATTTAAAGGTGTCCATGCACCAAAATGAGGGACATGCATGATGTCATAACCCCAGGGGGTATTCTGATCTAAAAATGATGAGGGGGTGAGGGGGTGTATTTTAGGGGTATGGAAATTTGTAGTTAAAATATTTTTTGGGGTTGAAAATTCTACCAAGGTAATTTTTTTTTGAGGGAGGGGGGGGGAATCAGGGTGTTCTCCCTATACTGGACTATACAGGGATGCTTGGCCCGAAAGGGGTAGGGTTTTCAGGCTGGAGGTATAAAAAAGGGTAGGGTTTTCAGGCTGGTCTGGGTATAGAGAAGTGGGTAGGAAAAATTGCAATTTTGGTATAAAAATTTCTTTTTTAACAGAGCACAAAGCCGATTCAAGGTCAAAGTGATATAAGAAAGGGGTACCTTTTTCAGGCTTGGTATAAGAAAGGGGTGCCTTTTCCGCTTTGGTATAAGAAAGGGGTACCTTTTTCGGCCTTCGTATAAGAAAGGGGTACCTTTTCTTCTCTAAAATTGGCCTTTTTGGGGAATGTGGTCACATGGTATGACATCATCCAGGGGGTAGCCAAGGATGGGCCCTGGTGTCCCTCTCATCTCCAATTTTAGAATAAAATACTTTTTTACAGCTGTTTCAGGAAACATGCGGCCCAGCGCGTTCAAAACATTTTTGGCAGTTGGGTTTTTCTGCGAAGTCAATCAAATCGCCTAGTGCAGTGAATTGGCTTCTGTCATGACATGTCTCGCAAGGGAAGTCAAACCCATTGAAAATTCATATGAAGAAAAAGAAATGGTATGAGAAGCTTCTTTAAGGCCTTCTTTAAGGCCTTTCTGGTGATTCCAGAAATTAGCTATACCCCTCCCACAGAAGGGTTTGGGATATGACACACCCCCCCCCCCCCCCCCCCCACACACACACACACCCTGGAATTTCCAGTGGAAAATACAGTAAAAAACGATACCCTACACATACCTGTACCGACAGACAGACATTGTTAATTATACAATTGAACTCACTATCACGAATCTGATTGGCTGAGAGCAAACAATCAGCCTTGGCTTCGGCAGCTAACACAGGCCACGGTTTTGCTAACTAACGATGTCTTGCTCAACCTCATCCAATAATTGCTTATTATTTGGAATCATTACAAAATTGTACATAGACTCGAACCCAAAAAACTGAAATATAAAAGGTGTATTTTCCCATTCTATAATGTCTTCAAAATAATTTATTTTGGGAGACAGAAGCACTCATCTATAATTATACCCATATATATGAGGGACCCCACCCCCCAGGCTAAACATCATAATGTTTGGTGTAGTCATGAGTTATGTAGTCATGACATCTGAAAGGGCATTTTCTATTATTATGATTAGCATTCAGAAAGAGCAAAGAAACAGAATAACTGCAAAATAATTTTTTGACAGCATTGATGCAAGAAATAATTTTATGAAAGGGATTCAGGGATCATCAACCTAAAGTACATGATGCCAAAAATAAAACAATTTATCTGTGATCTGATCTGAAGGCACCAGTCCCAAACCTGATGATGACACAATAATGTTGTGCTATGTGTGGCAAAGCCCAACATGTCAACCTCCAGACATCCATTGTGCGAGCAGTATTCTGGTCATGTGGATGGGCATCAAACTGGGTTGATCCTGCTCGGGTAAGACAAAAATAAACAAAAAACTACTAAGAATGACAGACCTCAAAATAACACAAGCAAATAAATGGTGGAGCTGTTCAGTGCTTGATCCATGAAACAGAAGCAGAGACAGAAAGAACAGAGTTGTGCTACAATGAGCAGGTTCTCAATTGGGAGAAGCTTAAAGAGAATCAAAATGGGAAACTTAAAAAAAGAAAAATGGGAAAAAAGCAAAAGGACAATTGAACTAAATGGAAAGTAAACAAATGAAGAAAAATATAAAAGATTAAATATTAGAAATGGAAAATATTACTAATGGAAAAAGAGACATGATAATAACAAAGGAAATGCACAGAAAGGAGAGAAGGAAGAAAAGAATGGAGTGCGATTTCTAGGTCCCAGTTTTCCCAAAGCCGTGAACTGCGTGACAAAAGTCATGAGCGAGCGTGACTCACAACTCACTTGTCACTGGACATCGTGCTTGAATGGAAATCACAATATTTTGTCGTACAAGTCATGAGATTAATCACTTCTTCACGTCTTGGCATCATGCAAGGCTAAATAGAGCGGATTTTGAGGATTTCAATGCGTTTCTGCGGCTTGAAAAGCAAATTTGGACTGCCGGGTACGGAAGGTTTGAAGGTTCGGCAGAGTCTAGATACCCAGCAGTTTTCTTCACAAAAAAAAAAATGAGTGGATAGTGTCACACTAAGGACAAAATAGGGAAATGATATCAGAATACGGTGGGTGACATTCTTTGACCTTTAAATACCTGTTTTAATTGATTTTCAGGCTGCCGGGTATCTAGATCTTCGCGCGTTTTTCCTACCCGGCAGTCGGCACTTCCGTAGATTTTTGACAAAAATACATTTTGACCTGTTTAGAGTACAATGAACGATATTATTTTGTATCAATTATGAGCTAAATCACCTATTTTCAATCATGACATTCTATGAGGGTAAAACAGAGTGGATTTCTATGGATTACATGGCTTTAGATGCAAAGATTGGACTTCCGGGTACGTAGGTTTTCAGCTACGTACCCGGCAGTTTTCGTTCCCGTTTCGAGCGAATTTTCTACTCTAATGTCGATGTTCTTTGCTCTAATTCTTTCCACTGCAGCAAATCTGGAAGATTTCGAAGTTCTCTATAAGATAAAGTACAATTGGTAAGTAAATAATTTCATTTTCAAATCGTTTTTGTAATAGCGGAGCTCCTTGCGGCGGCCGAAGGCCGCCGCAAAGCGGAGCACCATACCTAAGAAAACAGCGTCAAAAACTGCAAATATAGTATTGGGTACCCTGTGTGAATTTATTGAGTAACCTGTGGAAATTGCTAGGGGTCGATCCGATTTTTGGACGTCTCAGAAGCCCCGGATGTTGTACGTGTTCCTGAAGCCTGACGTCACAATAGCCCTATTGTGACGTCAAGCATGCTCAACTCACTGGGGGAGGGGCGCGTTGTCAGGAGGGAGGAGGGAGTGCTCAACTAACGGGGGAGGGGCGCGTTGTCAGGGGGGGGGATGCTAATGCTCACATGAAAGGTAAAATCGCAGGCACAAATACCAGCATTTTGGCAACATCCAAAAAAGACTACAGGGCTGCTAGCGGCTGAAAAAACGACCTACAATAATTACTCAAAGGAGAAATGCCCGAAAAGAAGCCATGGATGGAATCCAAAGATTTGGTAGAATGGGGAAAAATAATCAAGTTGGAGTATTTTCTTTGCCGGCTTGCTCCTGAAATTCTTCCAGTCGGAGTTTTAAGGCCGAGAAATGACAGCTAACTGCAGAACCGTGCTATAGAATACAAACATTGGGTCGAGGGATGAGGAAGGGATCGAGAATGATAAATTTGGTTAAAATTATCTCTAGTAGAAGAGCAGAAAGCAGAAAGAAATGGAAGCACCAGAGACTCTCAGAGAGACCTAGACGGAATTGCGCCCGGGAAGAAGGGGGAAGAAGCCGGGCAAAGCATGTGATCAGAGCAGAAAGTAAACCACCAAAAGAGAGGCATCCGCGGCCGGTTCTTTTCCATCATATCTTTTTGAGACTACTCGTAATAGTCGAGGATTAACATGGAAACGGTTTCGTTTGTTCCCCTATGGACTAACACTATTTTTTTTGAAACAGAAACTTTCGGTACCTTGAAGCCCTTGAACGACACAACGCCTGACGAGCGCCGACACCGAGCGTGGTATAATTGGATCTCTCTTCTAAATCACTTCACTTTACAGGAAGCGGAAATAAACTTTCAAAGTTTCTAGTGACAAACGTCTTTGTTCATCACCACCACGTGACCCGAAGCGGCAAGATTAGTGAAAGTAAAGTTGTACTGAGTTCCTACACACGATAGCCTGCTCTGTTTGTTTTCGAGAGGAGTCGTTTTCACGAGGAAAAATTACAGGCTGCAATTCTATTTAATTAGACATATGTTCTACTTCTCCACTGAATGCGAAAGTGTGAGGACTATAGCTGAATTCACAGGAACTGAAAACGTTTGTCACGAGTTACAGTACAACAACAATGGCGCCCAAAATCGAGCGCGGGAGTTTTCGTGTTTTGCCGTGTTTTGTGGGTTCTTCAACTCCCTAAAGACATGGAATAGCTTTGAAAGTCACGGATATAATGGGTGCGGTGTGGATTGGAAACTCACTGTTCGCTGGAGTTGGACAAACATTCAGTATGAAGTGGATTAAACTGCAAGCTCTTGGTAAGAATGTTTTTTTGTTTTATGAGAAATATTTTCTCTGACCAGACGATCTCTTCAGGGAATTTGATTCCTCGGCCGTACGATTTAGAAAAGATGATCATAGACTTTCAACTGTGTTTTGGCCATTCATTGATTTATAATTGATTACTTTAGTCTATTCTATCTATTGATAGCTATCTATTATAAGTTATTTCTTGAAAACTTTTGA